>CM052718.1:8316131-8407613 GCA_028551405.1 Uromys caudimaculatus | reverse complement strand
TTCTTTCTTAAAGTCTTCTATCATCATCATGAGAAATGATTTTAAATCTGAGTCTTGCTTTTCTGGTTTGTTGGGGTATCCAGGGCTTGCTGTGGTGGGAGAGCTGGGTTCTGAGGGTGTGGAGTACTCTTGGTTTCTGTTCTTTATGTTCTTACCCTTACCTTTTGCCATCTTGTTGACTCTGATGATAGCTGATCTTACTCTGTCCAGTTGTGGCTTGCCCCTCCTGCAGATCTCTGTGTCAGTACTCCTTGAAGAACAGCTGTCTCTGAGAGGTGTTTGGTTTGGGGAGCTGTCCCTCAGGGTCTGCTCTGGGGTGCAGAATGGAATCAGAAGGATCTTGTCCCCAGCTGTCCCTTGGTTCCTATGCCCCAAAGGTTCTGTAAAGGTCTCTCCTGATCCAGAAGTGGTGGTTTTGCCTGTGCTCAAAGGTGTGTCAGCACTTCTGGGATTCCCTGTTCACGTGGAGCCTTGTGGCCCAGGCTGAGGACCCCAGGCACCAGTGTAAATCAGAAAGTTCACAGTTTTTCTGTCCCTGGGTTCTCAGGCCCCAGATCCCGGCAGATCCAGGCGGGTCTGGACGAGAGGTGCTGCTCCCCTCAACCCCACTCACGGCCCTTTCAGGTTCCTGGGAGGGCACCCCTCTCTGGTGCTCGTTGGCTTCCGACTCCTGGTGGCGCAGGCCGCAAGTGAAATCGGAAGTTTTGGAGTTTTTCTGTCCCCAGGTTCTTAGGTCCCGGATCCCGGCAGATCCGGGCGGGTCTGGGCGAGAGGTGCTGCTCCCCTCAACCCCACTCACGGCCCTTTCAAGTTCCTGGGAAGTTACCTTTCTATGGCACTCGTTGGCTACCCGTTGAATGAGTGTTTACCAGGCATGCTATCTCTCATAGACAGAAAGCTCAGAGACATAGCAATCCTTCAGGTCTCTTTACTAGTAGTCGCTCACAGGAGAGGAAGCTTTAATGCCAAGTCTGACCCAGGACTTGGGTCTCAGTTGAATAAACATTCACTGGTTCTCGGCTAAAGGAGAAAGACACTTAACATTATCTTTAGGTAAAATTTTTAGTTCTTAGAAAAACCCAATGACTCAGAAACATGCAGAGCATTTTAGAGGAAAAGGCTGGGAACCTTGTTTCCCCTAGAATTCCTGAGAGCATGGGGAGATCTTCTCTTGCTTTGACACATGTTAGGCAAAATTTAGCAAGGGCTCTGAACTTGATCTACATGTGAATCTGTTGATTTTCCCAGTACCTCTCCTTTTCCCCCAAAGCCCATTCTGTTTTCTCACAAACTGAGGGTTTCTAACTGATAGCAGCTATGCTTTTTCTATAGTGACAGAAGTTTGTGTCTCAGGTTCCTTGTAGCGTGACAGTCTCTATCTGTGAGACTACACCAGGACTGTCTGGCAATCGGTCCTTGCTATCGAATGAGCAGTTTGAACCTTGCTAGTCTTGGTTCGAAGACTCGACATATAGGAAGACAGTGGGGTGAACAGGACTGTGGGTTTTCTCAGGAGCTGTACCTAGCTCCTATGTTCATGGGCTGTGGCTTGGGCAGGTAACTTACACTCTCTGTGTAGAGCTGACTTTGTGGACATGTGATCTGTGCAGGTGAATAGTTCCTTTCTCAGGAGAATCTGGAGCTTGTTATTTGAGTTTTGGTATGTGGTTAGTCTCAGTTCCAAGCTGAAGGGTGTTGTTGTTGTTTTGTTGTTTTGTTTCTTTGTTTTTATGCATAGAACAGTAATACCATTCTATTTTGATTTCTGTTGCTGTTCTAAAATACTGTGACCAAAACAACATAGGAGAGGAATGGCTTATACTTCTAGGTAACATTCATCATTAAGGGAAGTAAGGGCGGGGACTTGAACCAGAAATCTTGCAGGATAGTGCTTGCTGGCTTAGCTACCTTTGTTATACAGCCCAGAACAATCTGCCCAGGGTTGATGTTGCCCGCATTGAACTGGTAACCCCTACATCAATAAACAATCAAGGCTGGCCCACACGTCAGTCTAATCTGGGATATCCCTCTATCAGGACTCCCTTCTCAAGTGAATCCAGGCTATGCTAAGTCAACAGTGAAAGATAGCTAGGGCTGATAATACATAGAAGATCTCTAGGAAGATATATGCCAGTGGGAGGATTGTTGGGTTTTATAAAAATGAAAAAGAAGCCAGGGATATGTTTGGTGGAGGCATGGTAAGGTGTGGGGGAAGGGAGTGTCTCTGTGGGCCCTTGCTGAGGCATCCCTTCCCCCTGAGGGACCAGCCACATGCAGGTCTGGTATAGAATAGAGTTTATTTAGGGCATGGGGAGGGGAATTGAGGGAGTAGGAGAGAGAGAGAGAGAGAGAGAGAGAGAGAGAGAGAGAGAGAGAGAAGAAAAGAAGAAGAGGAGGAGGAGGAAGAGGAGGAGGAGGAGGAGGAAGAGGAGGAGGAGAAGGGGCCAGCCATGAGCACATGGAGAGAGAGGGGGGAGGGGAATGGGGAGAGAAGGAGAAGAGGGTAAGAGAGCAAGAGAAGAGAGTGGGGGGGGGCAAGCAACCCCTATTATAGTGAATCAGGCACACCTGGCTGTTGCCAGGTAACTGTGGGGTGGAGCCTAAAAGGAATGCTAACAAGGATGAGCCAATGAATTTAATCTTAATTGATAACTCAGTGAAAGGGAAAGCTGAACTTGATTCATGAACGGTATCTGTCCCTTGCATTGCTGTTGTTGGTTTAGTTTGTTGTGAAGGTGAAAGACCTGACCCCCTTATGAGGAAGGTTAGATCCCTAGCAAACTTACAGCCGAGACTAGAAAACATGCCCGGGCAAAAACCCCTAGCAAACTTAGAGCGAGACTAGAAACTACATGCCCGGGCAAATAAAAGAAAAAAACCCTACCCAACTACATTCTCTCCCCTAAGAAATGGGTAACTTTGACCTGACCTCAGGGCCAGAGGCAAAATGTTTCAGGAACTAGAAATGTTTGTGCAACTGACTTGTGAATAACTTAGAACACTCTGTACTTCGCCATGATGCAAATTCTTTCCGTTCCCCACCCCTTGCTTTATGGTTTCTCCTTGCTTTATGGTCTTTTTTCTGCTTTGTGGTTCTTTCCTTGCTTTGGGGTTTTTTCTTCCTTTAAATACCCCTGACTTCAGCTACTTGGGGCCGAACCCCTTTGCTTCTGCATAGGTTACGAGTTCGACCCCAGTGCACTGGTCCTCCCACCACCCCCGAATAAACCTTGTGTGATTGCAGCAAGGACGATCTTTTGTGAGTTCTTGGGGGGTTGTGCCGTCCCGAGACTTGAGTGAGGGTCTCCCCAGCTCGGGGGTCTTTCAAAGGCATATCCCATATTGGGAAGGGGAAGGCCAGAGTGATCTTTCAAATGTGCACATTTAGGATACTCTCCAGGTGTGTGTGGGTAGGTACCAGGCAGCCTTGTTGTGGACATGAAGCCAGCTACTTCAGTATAAAGTCCAGAGAGGGGATTTCTCTTGATTTACTTCAGCAAGGCTGTGCTTTGATACCACGATGTGGCAGGAGAATACTACGGAAGTTTACTGGGTTGCTGTTGGCTAAGCGCAAGGGGTAAATGGTGGTAAAGTTCTCCTGTGGAGTTTGGTTTATTTTGTTGTTATTCATTGAAGTGACACTCAGGAATTGGTCCATGGGCCTTGTGCGTGCTAAACAAGTCCTCTTCCACTGAGCCACATCCCTGGCCCCACCCTTTGGTTCTTGAAGCATTTCAGGGAACCAAGCAGCAGACACAATCACTGCCAGGACAAACTGACACCCGACATCTGACAGACAACAAACTGTTGAAAACACATGGGACACATTTGCTCAATTGTCTGAGGAGTAATTGTGGAGGGTTTTGTTAGGCACTGAGTCTCTTTAAAACGACTTAGGAGAGTAACTCATGGAAATGTGGGGTTTTATAATATTTACACGACCTCTGACATCAAATGTTACTTTGATGTATGAACCTCCTTTTCTTTTAATTAATAATAAGAAGAATTGGATCAACTGTACATAAGGAAACATGGATTCCAGTAAATCACAATTGAGCACAAAGGCAGAGAAAGCAATTCCTTCCTTCAGGAGTTGCCGCATCGTCTGTGCCTTTCAAAAATGACAATGGCTGATGACTTCGAAGTTAGAAAGGTTTTCATTTCTTGCTTGTGCCTCTCAGCCCCTGCTGCAAGCTATTTAATATGTAAATGAGGTGGTCTTCTAATGATCCCACGTTTCTACATCATTTTCCCAATTAGCCAATGCTGTTTCACATGTATATTGTCAGTGACAACATGTTAATTTCTAGGTATGTCTGGGTAAAATAGTTGGCTGTTTAGTAGTTGAAGTTTAGCATTAAAAACTATAGCCCAGGGTGGGTTCATTGTAGCTGGTTAGAAAGTGACTATTCCAAAAGCAATACAGACAAAACAGATCAAGAGAAGCAAGTGCCACCCACTTCTTAAACAGTGGAGGTAAAGACTCCGACCACTGCTGTATGCTGACATACATACTGGCAGGGTGTGTGATTAAAGAATCCACAGGCAGACTAAGAAGCAGTTCTTCAGTCTGTCAAAACTGTCATGGAGTAGAAATAATCCCATTTAACAAGCACCCTGCCCAGGTGTCTTTGTTCCTAACAGCTGGCAACTCCAGAAGGTGGAACCAACTTACTCTCTCCCCAGGAAGTCCTGCAGAGTTAACCGAATCCTATGGGAGCACTCAGCAGGAATAGGGCTCTAATACCCTTAAGCTGTGGCAGGGCAGGCAGTGAAAGTGACCCTTAGACTGTTCCCCAAGGCAGTGGCACCTGTGCTGCCTCCCTCCTTACTGCTTCTGTTAGGCCAGCACCTGGTAGGGCTTGCTGGGAGCAGGTCAGAGGCTCCACTCTGAAGGGCTAGCTACAAATGTTATTTTCAAGGAGTGTTCATAACAGCTTAGCTCACTTCTTTAATTATAAAGAGCAGAAAGAAACATTTTACTCTTATTTGTGAATGGTTGGAAATTGTTTTTAAGAAGCACAAATAATGGTTGGAACTAATACGTTTCCCTGCTTGCTCGCCGACCAAGCGTAATGTAGCATAATATAGCCTAATGTAGCCTAATGTAGCATCTCAGCCCTGATTCCCCTTACCCTTAGGCTGATTTGAAGAGGATGATTTTGCTCTCGGTTTAAAATAACACCTTGAAATAGCACCTGCTAAATTGCTAAATTATATTTTAAGGTTTTTTGTTATTTTAACGAAGGGGGTACTTTCTAAAGGTAGCCTTGAAGCATTAAGATAACTTCATTTGAAGTTGTAATCTTGAAAACAATGCAAAGGGCAACCTTCATGATTCTGCCACAGCCCTCAAATGGAAGAAAAAAAATTCCAGTATCCTGAATTAGTTACTATTTGTGCTGACAGTTCTGGGCGACTGGTTCATATCGTGTATTCTTCTTTTTAATAGAAAATCCTGTTGTCCAAATATCTAACTCTAAGAATTCTCGGATCCTGGGATATGTTGCTATAATTATCTTTCACAGATAATAAATCCCCAGTATTTCCCTGACATTCTCTACAGCAGGTAACTCAAAAGGATATGAGAAGCAAGAGACAATTCAGAAAAGAAAATTATAGGAATTAAATAATCATAACTTCTGTGCTGGTGATAAAAACTAAGAAATAAATGAAAGATATAATCATCTAAAATGTTTAATTTTGAGAAATCTCATGTCACTGGTCTAGACTACATTTTCAAACTATTAACAGTTCTTTCTTCTTCAACTAACATTTTTCAGGATTGTGGACTCAGAACAGAGAGATATGCCAACTACTCAGACATTTAGGATCTCTCAGAATTGTCAGCTATCTTATCAGAACTGACAAAATCCTATCAAATAATTTAAATGGAAGGAGTCAGCTGAGGATAGATACCGTGGAGCACAGATGGCCTGGCCTTTTCATGCTCTGGAAAGCCCGGCCCTGCAGCTGCATATTTGTTGCACAGTGACTGTGTGTGTGTGTGTGTGTGTGTGTGTGTGGTTGGTTCAACCACAGCTGCTCTCGTGCAGCTGAGGATGGGTTCTGAGGACAACCTAGGAGTGGACACATGGTTGGAGTAGCCACAGGGAAGGCTCTTTGGGGCTCACCTGACAAGGCGGCAGACCTCCCTCTGTCCTGATTTCCCATTTCATAGTTTTCATCAACTGCTGTCATTCATACTCTGAAAATAAGTGGAAAATTCCAGAAACAATTTGTTATAAGTTGTCCTAAATGGTGCACAGTTCTGAAGATTACAAGTCAATCCAGTTGCTGCATCTTTCCCCAGCATTTTGGTGACATCTGTCCTTCCCTCATCCAGTGTATTCATGCTGTGCCTACTCCCTGACTGTTTATCATGCCATAACTGTCCAAGTTACTGATCACGTGCTGCAGTCTTACAGTAATTGTGCTCAAGTGACCCTCGATTGACTTACTGATGGTAAGAAGAGTGGTGGCAGGCGATTGGGTCATAGAATTCTTTCCCATTGGCATCTGCCTGATCTACATTAGGTCTCCTAAGAGTTTTGTATTAGATAAGTAAGTTGACATTCAAAACTGAAAATATTGGTTCTTGAAGATGATCCAGACCACAGGATGTAGCTAGCTGGTGAAGTTCTTGTCTCAAATGAGTGAAGCTGTGTGTTTGATCCCATATACTACAAAAACCAGGCACGATGGCCCATACCCGTAATCCCACCATTTAAAAGATAGAAGCAGGAGGATTGGAAGTACAAGGCTGCTTTCCACTACATAGTAAACTGCAGGCTACCCCGGGCTACAGGAGAAGAAAGGAGGAGGAGGGAAGGCCACTGTAGCCATGGTTTTTTCTTCTTTTCTTCTAATTTACAGTGTAGCTTTGATAAGAAATTTTAGAATTTTTGTCCTGTTCCTGAGGTAACCAACTGGCATCCTTTTAAAACAATGTGTTTGTGGAATCACAAACCACATTTGTGCCTGATTGAACTCAGCTAGATAGATGTAATCCTAGTTAGGCGCACAATGTTCTAGCTTTTAATGTCCCAATTTATTTCTCGTGCTTGCTCTATGTTGTGCAGGATTAAAAATATATCTGAATCCCTAAGATTATTCACACCGACCATTCTGACTTCTGGGATCTGGGATCATCCATTAATACATAAAGAAATTGATGTGTAGAGAATCGATAATCAGTTTACCTTTGAATGTAAATCTCAGATTTCTGCTATAGGATGGCTTTCTTCCAGTAGACTCCCTTAGATTCTGAGGTTCCCATGCCTATGGATTATAATTAATTTTGAGGTTGACGACTCCCTCGGGGCTTCTGAGACTGGATTACATTCAATATTCATAACTTCTAAGTAAGTCAACAAATAAATCTCTAATCTTGTCAAGCAGTGTTCTAGCTTTCCTGGAAGCCGCTTAAATGGAAAGAGGGTAGCCTACAATTCCATAAGTGATGTCACATCTGCACAGTTTAGTGCCATATATACATCTCAGGGTTTGGAGTTAGATCCAGGACCGATGCGGGATCTATATATCTACATCTACATCTATATCTATCTATCCTTGTATATATCTATCTATATCTATATATCTATATCTGTATCTATATCATCTATATCCATAAATATGGTAGCTACTAGTTTTCATATACATACTAGTAAGGTAAAAAATTAAGTGTTCCGTAGTTAGACTGGACTCTGTTGTAGTTATTCCTTACTGACGTGAACCCAGAATCATAACATGCTTGATTGGATCGTACAACCATTTCCCTTTGGCATCTTCCTGACCTATACTAGGTCTCCTAATATGGATCCATGTACACATTATATATCCATATACACATTATATATCCATATACACATTATTACATATATGATATATATAAAAATATATTTATGTTCATATTTGACAATAATTTTCTCATACACTGTAATTTGATCATGGTTTCCCTTTCCCCAACTCCTTCTAGGATCTGCCCACATCCTCACCTATCCAACTCTGTGCCCCTTCTTTCTCTCTCCTTTTAGAAAACAAAAACATAGGCAAATGAAACAAGTAAACAAACCAGAAGTAAAAAAAAAACCCAACAAAAGAAATACAGATATACACACAGACAAAACAAAACCTATAAAAGCACAAAATTAGAAATGTAATATAGAAGCAAAAAACTCCCAAAAAACCAGAAAACAAAACAAACAAACAAAAAAACAAACCAGTAAGATAAAAAGAATTATGAGACAAAAAAAACCTTACAAAAACATCATTGAATTCATTGTGTGTTGGCCATCTACTATTGAGTATGGGGTCTAGCCTTAAATGTGGTTAATATTTTTATTGAGACTCCGTTGGAGAAAATTTATTTTTACTTTGCAGTTGGTTATCAACTGGAGATAGCTTCTTGGTTAGAGATGGGGACTCATGTTCTTGTCCCCTCTCAGCACTGGTACCCCATCTGGTTTATACCTGTATAAGCTCTGTGCGTGCTGCAGCAGTCTCTGTGAATTCATAAATACACCAGTCCTGTTGTATCTGGAAGGTATTGTTTCCTAAGTGTGCCCCATCCACTCCGGCTCTTACAGTCTTTCCTTCTCCTCTTCAGTGTGGCTCCTGAGCCTTGAGGCGAGGGATTTGATGAAGACATCCCATTAAGGGCTAAGTGGTCCAAGGTCTCTCACTACACCCTGTCCAGTTCCTATGTTCGTTCCCATCTGCTGCAAAGGGAAGCCTCTTTGATGATGGCTGACTATAAATCGCAATGTGAGGAATATTTTATATTTAAATGTTTTATGAGTATTCATGTCGTCTGTGTGTATGTCGGTGCACCATGTAAATGTCTGGTGCCTGTGGAAGTCAGCAGAAGGTGTCAGGTCTGTGGTACTGGACTTGCAGATAGTTGTGACCATGATACAGGAGCTGGGAACTGAACCTGGGTTCTCTCAAAGAGCAGTCAGTGCTCTTAACCTCTGAGCCGTTTTGTCAACCTCATTTTGAGGAACTTTTAAAATCATTTAGAACAAACAGGCTTACCAGAAAAATCTTCCTAGATAAAGAATAATAAAACACAGGTTAATTTTTAATGGGACCTTGAGGAGCTTCATAACTGAGATAAATTTCATTTCAACAAAAAGACTCTGCTGCTCACGGTGTTACGGGAATAAAACAGCTCTGCTAGGCTGTATCTTCGCTACGTTAATCTTTATATATTAATCTTTATATTTTCTGATAGAAAACAAAATTGGATGTTGATAAATAATAAGTCTGTGGTAGAAAAACTGAGTATGAGTTAGAAAAAGATTTAACAATTTAACTTAATTCAAATCCAACAGTTTTTCATTAGGGATACGTGAAACTGTGGAAAATGCTGACCACCTCACATGGTCACTGGTGTGGGAAGGAAGTGTAACCTCTGAATCCTGCAGTGGCCATTTTCTGCCTCGAGTCTGTCGTCTATAGAGATATAGATGAGAGATAGATACTCAAATATTTTCTTGTGAACAAACTAGTAATTATCACGGTACCTTCCATATGATCTTTAAAATATGCATAAAAGGTCAATTAAATGAGGGAATATGACACAACAACACTTTCTAGGAAATAAAGAAAACATTATTAAAGAATTTAAATAATATTGAAATCTGCTGATAAATACAGTCCTGCAGCATGTATCATTCTGGTTAGTCATGGATTTTGCATGTGACCATGGTCCTGGCTATGCTATGGTACTAGGTCATAAAATCTAGATTTGTGTAGTGCAGAGCTATGTAATATTTAACACTGCATTTTATAGAACACAGCTCTGTTGTTGAGTAGCACATAACTAAATAAAGTAATGTTCAGTATGTAGGCATGATATCAAATGCCATGAGCAGCCAAATCAAGAATTAGTAGGACTCTACATTTGTACAGCCACGGCAAATACCCCCATGCATCATGGTAAATGGCTATACTTGTTCACAAACACTACATATGTGCATAATAAAAACAATGTATGGTTGCTTAATCTGCCTTCTGTTTGAGCTTCTTTTTGTAATTCTTTTTTCACCCGTGGTAGATTGACCGGTTGTACTTCATGCCTTTTCTATGTAGTGAAATATTCCATCGTGTGAGGATGTCACAAGTCATTTATCCATTTTACTCTTGGATATTTGGGCTATGTTGAGTGTCTTTCCCCTCTCTCATTTTATTTTCGATTATATTAGTGTACACATCTTCTGATACACATTTGTACAATTTTAGTGCATACATTGAGGAGAATAATGACAAGATCATAGTTAATCCAGGTATACATCTTGACCACGTAAAGACAAAGACTTTAAGGTGCCAAAGCAAGTACACTGTTGTACTCCATTTTGACTCACCAACATGCTCCCTGGCACTTGATATCTTTATAGGAAAAGCATAGATTTATAAAATGTAACTTTCAAGTGAGAATCATAACTAAGCCACCATCATTTTAAGGTGGGAGTTTGGTTTAAGATATACTTAGCTCCTGGCAGGGCTTTAAGAGGCCATTTCCAACAACAGAGAAATCAGGTGGAGACAGGGGTTCAGGGGAAAGTGGAATGGTCACCTTCTCCCCTCTGAAAGGGAGTTGCTGATGGTACCTTAAATTATTAAATCTATCCAGCTTTGGCATCCTATGACTTCTTTTCTCCTTGGAAGAGAAAAACTTTATTATGTTCACATATTATAATTAAATGTCTATAATACATAAAATACTGTTACTTTGGTTTCCTTGGGGGGGGGACAGGCAACTCTTTGGGGAAAGAGAAGAAACTGAAATAAATAAAGTAGAGCTTCTCTTAAAATGTTTGAAGTCACAATTTGTTAGGAGGGAGGAAGAGGAGAGGAGGCCAAGGGGAAAAGAAGGAGAACAAAGAGCAATTGTGATGGAAGGACCCTCCCTCCCACCCCGCCCTACCCCGCCCTACCCCACCCCACCCCCAAGGAGCAGTTTAAGCAGAGGACAGTGAGGACTCCTGACTTCCACAGAACGCTGAGATGCTTTGGCTCAGAGATTCTGGTGTTCTCAACTCTTCTGTCTTGCCCTAACCTTCTTTAGGCCAAGAACTATGCTGGTTAGGCATGCTGCCTTTAAATTTCATTTCTATTCTCATCTAGACAAGTTTGACTTGCTATGGGTCTGGCTCCAATCCTAATCAGAGTCTATCTGGAGCGATCAGATATTCCATTGGTCGAGGGCCACTTACAGTTAATATTTTGTTTCACTATCAAAAACAGAATACTGTTACCCAGTTCTTAAAAATAGTTTCAACTTTTAGCAAGGTCATGAGGATAGTGGGTGAGGCCTGGCAAAAGTTGTACTAAAACAACCAGAGTGAATTCTGAGTCTTGTTTCTTGAAAATAGTCTCATTTAAATTAAACCAACACGATTACTTATTAACATTAATAAACTTATAATTCATAAATAGTGATGATTGTAGAACCATATATAAAACTTTGGTGATTTTCCTCCTTGTATTATACAGGAATCTCCCTTGTTTTGGGGACACAGTCTACAAGGAGATGTCTGGAAAGTCAGGCGGTGTCAAACCCCAAATATGATGCTTAGTTCTGTAGCTATTATAAAGCTGAATTTGTAAGCTAGGAAGTGTAAGAAACTAATAACAGCTAAATAATGGGAACATTCTAATAAAGCTTGTGAGATGTGGTCTCTTTTTAAATTACCAAGGGGAATAGCATACACCGAGTGGACCCCTGGGCAACGGGATGGGGCAGGATCCTGGGGATTGTATTAAGCTACTCTTCTGAGAACAGCAGTTAAAACCTAAGTGAATTCTTTAACTAGAATTTTACATGATTTGTTTTGAGCTGAATTTGACTTGCTGTAAAAGGAAGCTTCAGATGCAGCCAGGGACAGGGGAGGCATCTGCACACTCTGCCATGGATCCTGCTCCTAATTATTTCTGTCTGTGGCACATGACTAGAACAGTCCGTTCCAAATTAAAACCAGTCTCGTCTCACTACATTTGCAAGATAAAATAGCTTATAAATAAGAATTTAAACTGACACATCATATTGTTTTATAAAACATTCATTTATTCACTAATTAGTTTAGTGGGGTTTTTTGGCATGAGGAGTGAGTTGGGCTTATACCTCGGATCCAACAACGTGGTAAATGCACCATAGTTAAAATAACCGAGCATGCAATGCAGTTCTCTACTGCCATTTGTAAATTATGTAGACTATTCCACCGTATTTCTGTCTCTCTAGTGTAGGTGTATGTATAACAGAGGAACACACATGAAGGTTTTATTTACCTACGACCATTATACAACAGGAGTTTACAGAGAACAGTAGTTTTCTCTCCCAAGTTTTGCTGCTGAAACTCTTTTTTCTTGCTTTGTTTCTTTTTTGTTTTATTTGTTTTTGTTGTATTTTTTTTGTTTTTTTGTTTTTTGTTTTTGTTTGTTTGTTTGTTTGTTTGTTTGAGACAGGATTTCTCTGTGTAGCCCTGGCTGTCCTGGAACTAACTCTGTAGACCAGGCTGGCCTCAAACTCACAGCGATCCACTGCCTCTTCTTCCTGAGTGCTGGGATTAAAGACATGAGCCACCACCATCCTGTTAACTCATTTATTTTTAAAAATTAGTGAGGAATGAGATTTGCTTTAGAAAATTCTGTGACCCACAGATGTACATAGTTCTCAGGTCTCTCAGCCAGGACACACAATCTCTGAAGTCACCCAGTGGCTTGGCTGATAGAGTGGAAGCTCAGATCACACTGAACTTATTTTGCTAGGAAACTTGTTTTGCTGATACACAGATGGGGTGCTGCTGCATGACAGGATAGCAGCAGCTTGAAGATGGCTCAGCTTCAGGACCACTCCTGGCTTATGATAACAGCATTACCTTACCTTACACTGAGGGAGATGCAATGATTGGCTCCTGGGGGCTCCACTAACTAGCAGAGTAACACCCAAATCTTATTCCAGGGTCTGTGATTTCTCCATTATAACATATTTCCCTTCCTACTTGATATATATATATATATATTATATATATATATCTATATAATATATATATATATTATATAGATATGTGTGTGTGTGTGTATATATATATATATATATATATATATATATATATAATTAGCTGGGTGCAGCTAGATCAGGTTCTATTCAGTCTCTAGAATTTGAGGCTGATTTGAATCACAATGTAGTCTCTGGATTTCCAGTAGTCCTATGGGGCAGGTGAACTTGGCTGCAGATAACCCATAGTCTAAGTGCCTATCCTAAACCCATAATTCTGCATTTGCTTTGAACTCCTCAGGAGGTCTAGTGGTCAGGGATTGCTCAGGGAGGGGTTGAACCTCCCATATCACACTCCTGCCTGCACAGGCTTGCTGAGCCTTTCCTAGGTTGAGCTGTAGCCCCCTAGCTAGACTGAAATCGCCACCAGGAATAAAGAAATCAAAACCACTTGCCCCTGAGCTGGCCCTTGTGGGTATCTAGGTGGACGACTGCAATTTCTGTACCGTCTTCAAACTCTAACCTTTGAGCGAATGGAAATGACAGTGCGTGTGAGCCAAAAATCAAACCGGCCAGGGTCAAGTCAGCTTTTCAGGATGCTGCTCAGGGCTTTGATTCTTCAAGTATTCACCAGATCACAGGAGTGAGAGACATAGGTAAGAAGCTATAAATGACCATGCTAGGTGTGCTTTGATGGGTGAACAAAGAAGGAATGAATTTTATAGATATAGAAAGCTCTGGGATGAACTTTGCTCTGCAGTAAAGTGATCGTGAAACCAAGTGACTTTCACTGGCATAAAATGGTAATGTTTTTCTACACTATAGCTTTACCACTTGACCTATTTACTAAAGGCAAAAAAGGCCATCATCACAAAAAGGCTCTACCGTGTTGACTAAGAAGAGAAAGTCTTATTTCTTTTCTCACTTATGTAACCCAAGCTGACCTCAAACTCACAGAGATCCCCCTGCCTCTGCTTAGAGAGTTCTGGGGTTGAAGGTGTGTGCCGGCGCTCCAGTCTCTAGCTGCTTTGTCAGTGCGGCATCTTTTTTGCCTGACTTCTACCCCCAGTCAGCCAGCAGCTGCAGCTAGGCTTTCTAAGATTTTGCTCTACCCCACAAATCCCCTCTGGGAGCTCAGGCTCTGCCCAGATTCTCTCTCCTCATGCCCTCTTCCCATTGATTTCCACTCTTTTTTCAACGTCTCTCTTTTTTAAAAAAACCTTTTATTTTTCCAGATTATGTGTAGCCACACCCCGCCCGGCAAACCCTACTATAGATCCTTCCTCACTTTCTTTCAAATTTGTGGCCTCTTTTTTTATTTTTATTTATTTTTCTATTTCCCAACCTTTCTTTACCAAGCCATTGTCTAGTAGTCTTACTGCTCTGGCCTTTGACAATGCAGCAATCACATGTTTTCTGTAAAGAAAATAAACAATACATAGTCAGCTGGATGTTGGTCTCTGTTAGACTGACTCAGTTTCACTGTCTTAAAATAAAAGCAGCCATGTTCCAATAAAATTATGTGCATTTAAATAGTATAATTTTTAAAGACTTATAGTCATTAAGTTTCGTGTACGAGTCTCTGTGGGCATATATATATATATATATATACATATACATATATGTTAAAGTGTGTGCTGACTATTAAAAGTTCTGGGAAGCAAACTTGAGTCCTTTGAAAGAGCAGTAAATATCCCTAGTCACTAAGCTATCTCTCTAGCCCTGTAATAATTTATATTATTATGCTTATTTTGCATATTTCAATTTCAGTATATCAAACAGCATGTGTTTGGATACTTAGCGATCTGTGATGGACTCAAATACCTTTGAAAGGCAACACTCCCCATCCCCTGCAAAAGAAACTCCAGAAAACAAACAAACAAACCCAAAATACTTGATATGACTTCATACCCATTGCTCTTTTGTTTGTGTATTAATTTTTGTTTTGGTGCTTACATTACTTTATTTATTTTTAGCTGAGCGCTTGCATTGGGTCAAGCTGAGATATGGTGCTTACTGTCCTATGGTAAGCTTTATTTTAAAACAGATTAGGATGCATCCCTTAAAGTGTACGCTAGAAAAAAGATCTTATGACTTATTTGCTGTCAGAATGGTTATATGAGACCTCTTGCTTAGCCTGCTCACAAAGCACTCAATTTCTTAGAACAAAGTACCACTCATTGGCCTCCTGATAGAAAATCTGCTGGATTTTACCATTTAACAAAAGAGAGTACACGGTGTAATCTGTTCAGTGTCAAAACTCAAAAGACAATTTATAACAATAATGTTTCTATTTACAGCATGCCACTAAGAAGGGACAATAAAATGTCACGTTTGACACTGTCTACTGATTGATATTAAGGTCAGAGATGGAATTATTTTTCCCCGCAACATTGCAAAGTCACCCGGCACAATAGAGGACTGAATACAATCAGCTCTGTGTCCTTTGCAAAGATCAAGGCTTTGGAAAGGACATATACATTATGTTTATTCAGGAGAGACTGGAGTATAGACATTAAAACAATTACAAATTGCCTGTTTCTAGTTTATTTTTCTGTCATCTTGGAAAAAAAAATCTGGTAAGTCTAGTCTAGTCATCAGTTGTTATTGATTTGGGTATGTTAGCTGTCCATAGCATATACTACACCCACATCTTCCAGTGACACAGATGGTGCTGAAGAAGATTCATTGCAGCCTGGGAGATGTGTAGGCCTAATGGAAGGGTATAGCTCTCCCAAGTGACACTGGAAGATGCTCAGTTCAGATGCCGCCTTCTTGGGTTTGAATGATGATACATTGTAGCAATGAATAGTTACATTGATCACAGTGAAGGATCTGATACATGCAAGTATTTCTCTTTAGAGTGAAACAACACAGTGATAAATATAAAAATAAGCTATTCTCTTACCATTGTGTGGGATAAAATGCTTAACTTGGAAGAGGAATTTATTGTATTCTATACTTTTCACATCGACGAAGGTCATAGAATTTCTGAAAGTATTCTTCACTCCCATAAGCTGACAGAGTGTTACTATCAAGTGCGGAGCCAAGAGATAAGCTCCCCACAGGGATCCAAATGCCAAAGGGCTTTGCTAAGTGATGTGAGCACACACACAGAGTGCCTAGGAGAGCATCAGTGATGCCTCCGTGTACACGGCATTACCATCATGGCCATCTAGATCATAAAGGAACATCCCAAGGCATAGAAGCAGGGGCATTTTTGGCACACATATGAGTGACACAACCCATGCAAGAACTGCTGTTGAAGCCAACTCACAAAATCAAAACTACTGAAATTGATCAGAAGCAGCAACACGACGAACAAGAAGACATCTATTTAAAGAGAGCTCAGGCTGATGGAAAAGCTTCTGTGGTCACCATGTAGAGGCTAAAGATGGAGTACTAGGTTTTCATTCTTCCTTTAATAGCTATCGAGCTGCAATTTTGTGCCAGAGTGGACCATCAAGACAGAGGCAACCCTCTGCACATAGGTCATAGAGTACAACCAAATTACCTCTTAGCTCTGCAAGGAGGAGGAGAAACTGCTTTGAAAGTCTGTAATGAGAGGAATTGATCTGACCTAATTTGGGAGAGGGTTTAGGATAGAAATCTTCCTTGGACATTTCTGCTGTAGTCAGAAGAATAACTAGAAATTAAGCTGAGATGGGACTAGAGAGAGGGCAAGCAAGTGTTTTAAAAAAGAGGAAAACAGGCAAGGAAGCTTCTGGACTGAGAAGAACACTGGCCCAGCGTGGGAACTTGGACATACCTACCTTGCATTGCTTTGGTTGCTTCTTGCGGCACTAGAATTTCTCACATTCTTCCAATACAATTGTATATTCAATTCCTTATACTTGTTATTTTTGGTTATTGCTGCTTTCCTCATTCCCAATTTAATATTATTGTTATATATTATTTTTAGCTTAATGAAGTGTTTTCAGATATTTTGTCCATATTTTTAAAAAATAAATTCTCCCAATGACTACAGACATGAAATAGTATCTAGGACCCTTCTCAAAGATGAGAAGGGTATTGGTACAAAACACAGCCATATTATAGACTAACTATGCTTACAGTGCTAAAAAAAATCAGACACAGAGATTAATATTTAATTCCTCAATACAGCCACAGGAGGCTTCTCCTCAATGAAATCACAAATCAACCAAACCACCAAGAATCATCTCTTTTTTCATTAAATAGCGTCCCATATCTGTTAAACGATGTCATTTCTTTTTGGATACTGCTAAGAGACACTTTTGTAAGGAACAATGAGGCAGAACACCTGTGACCAAAGCATGCAGGCCAGAGGACCACTTGAAATTCATTTAGTTATGGGTTTCTATAGCATGAGAATCCTCAAAAGAGGTACCGATGGGTTTGCTTATCACTGTGCACGATGCAGGACATGGGCACTATAGGGATGAGTCAGTGAACGGTAATTTACTAACAGTATATTACATGCTAAAAGCAGTGCCTAAAATGCACCAGAGTGAAAACTGAGGCAAATGAAAAGCAAAGCCTGGAGGGACCTGCGCTAGATGTGTCACTCATGATATACGATGGCTCCTGCTTGATACATGACTATAATAAAGCATCGCCATTCAATTAGAGTAAGTTAACTTTAAAATTAATATTGTGCCTATGCCTGGTTCCACTAAAGGGCTGACAAAAGGGAAGAGGACTTTGAACTATTCGTTGTGCATTAGCTCCCATGACAGAATACAAACCATAATAAGTCATGGGTGTCTGCCCAGTTCTGATCTCTGCATGAAGCACGTCAATGTCAAACATTAAAAATGTGCACTGCAGTGAGAATGGCATGCATTTGGTAATTGGACAGAAGTGAGTGGAACGTATTGGAGGTTAAAAGTTGGTCCTCTGGAAATGTTTTGACATTGTACCCAGGATCCTGCATTTATTAGTAGCAATGAGAGCAAAGTTTTTATTTTGGCTGATTTCCAGGAGGACTGATGAAAAGATGCATTAAAGAAGAATATTACAAAAATTATTCTTGACATCTCTATCATGAGGATCAAGCCAAGATGGCTGGAAAAAGAAAAGCACAATCAATAAGAAAATCCACTTTAATCTTTTCCTTCATGTCCAATGCATTTCATTTATCCTATGAATTCCTACAGGAAGCTATAACAGGAATTCCATCAATATTATGAAAACCCATCCTATAGTTATCCATGCCAGTATTTCTCAAAACTCATCCATTTAATGAATAAAACAAAGTAGAAAAAAATTGAGCAACAGGCAAACTCTTAGTAAATAGAATTGAGAATTCGACTTGTACAGAGCTCATGTTGAGAAGGATTTGTACACAGGGACAGGCAGTCTGTTAGAAAGAAGCAGTAATTCCTACAGCGCAGTGGGTGTCTCAGTGACTTAGACAGTAGGAGCGTGAATGGCACAACCCTGAAGTGATGATAAGAAACTGTCTATGTTAACTGCTCTGATGGAATCAGTATACACTATGTTCTTGTGTTAATACGCTGCAGTGTACCCCATAAATATGCATGATTATATCCTTGTATTAATATACTATAGTATACCTTATAAATATGTATGATTATTATGTGTTGGCTGAAGCTTAAAACGAGTTTAGGAAATAGAAATGATAACAACCCTAGTTTTATCTTTACAATTCTATACATGTCATGGATTAGCAATGATAGCTAAATTTGTCATAACGATTATATACATATCTTGGATTATGATACTACCCCACAAAGAATGTGCAATTAAAATAATAAAAATCAAATGCAAATTTTAAAAAACTAAACTTGATATGTCCTCTGGAACAGGAATTAGAAATTGGGAGATACATTTGCTTGTTGTTTAATGGGATGGCAGCTGGATTGTGAACATACGTCAGAACAGAAAGAAAAGAAAATGGCAGTCCTTCTTGAGACTTAAAGGGAGAGTGGTAAGAAAAAGCATCCAAGAGGAGGAGGGCGGCCAGTTATTCAAAGTTGCCATTTATCCCAGTTTAGGAATTAATTTTTAGGACCACATGATAGCTTCTGGATTTATGCCAGTACCCAGATTGGAAATAAAATAATTTGTACTTGGCATGTAACTGCTGGTGCCTGGGCCAGTTCAAATGTGTATCCACGATGAATTCTGAAACAGAGGATATAGGATGAGCATTCTAAGAGCCCGATTTCATAGAGCAGAGGGCAAAGTCAGGTCTTATATAATGTGGCCCTGGGGTCAGCAGATTCTATAGTGATCAGGTGGAATGCGAACTTGTTTAAGAAGAGAGTATGCATTGGCCAGCTTTGCAAACGTAGAAAAAGATGAACTGAGTTCTCCCACCTCAGAAATACATTTAAAATGTCTTCTTCCTGCCACACACTGAATACAGTAGTTGTAAGACAGACAGTCTCCTTTATTTCTCAGAGGCATTATACTCATAGAGGCAAGCCATGGTGAGAGGGGACTGAACACACTGTATGGAGAGAGGTGGCGGGCAGGAGTGCCATTCTCCACTTCCCAGAACATCTGGGTTTTAAAATGGAAGCAGCTGTTATGTTTTGGTGGATATTTAAGAATTGAATCATCTACCTAATGTCTTTCCTTTCTGAGTCTGTATTAACCAGGCTAGCTTCTGATTATAATTTGATAACTTGGATTCCCCAGATGTTTGCTTATTGGGACAGAATACTCAAGTCGACCCAATAAGAGGGATTTGGTGCTTGTGATGTTTATATTTCTCGGTTGAATATGACCCAATACCTCCTGTTCTCTCCCATGACTTCATCCCTAAACGGTGGTCTATCTGTGGACTGCCGTCAAAGTCAAGGTTTTGAGTCTCGAAGGCTAGATGTCAGATTCTGTGTTATGATGTCTTCGGGAATCTGCTGAGAAACTGCCAGCTAGGCTTCTCTGTGTCCCCCACTATTTCTGTTAGCAATGCGTGTTCTTGCAATGTATGAGAACAGGCTTAACCACCCCCTCCCAGTATCTATTGTGGATTTGAGAGATGCAGTACTTAATGATAGAGGTGGAATAAGCTCTTGCTTCTTCATGGTGGTCCCCGTGTAAATATCTAAGCTCATCTTGTTCCAGACACCTCCTCCCTCAGGTGTGGCTGGCACAGGGCCAGCCTACTGTTCTACAGAATGTCCTTCAAACTGTTCAGGGGATGTGAAGACTCCAGTTTCATGATGTGTTAATTTGCTTTTGATATCTGGGTCTTGTCTATCTGCTGAGAAGTCTGATATCTGGTTACTGGGAAGCAAACTCTCTATTTATTTATTTATTTATTTATTTATTTATTTATTTATTTATTTATCTATTTATTTATTTAGACAACTTGAAGATATCACGACCTTCTCAGGGAGATCTTAAGTAGAGCATCAACTAATTGTCCTTTCACAGAAATCTGCCTTTCCTTGGTATCAGCATTTTTCTTTTTCTTTTTTTTTAAACCCCTTCAGCATACAATACTTAAATAGACTTCTGGCTAGTGGGGACAGTCTATTTTTACCACTGCGTTTTGCAGATCTCAGTAATACTTTACTTCTCTGGCCCTAAGTGGTACCCCACAGAGAATGTGGATGAAGAGAATAACATTGAATATGCTAGAAAAATCTACTGTAGCCATCCATATTATAAACCCCCATGCTGAGAGGTTGTAAAAGGAATTTATTTTGCTCAAAGGGTTAGAGACTCACAAGCATGTTTTAGCATGTGCTCAGGTCAGGCTGTGTCACGTGGGTCACATGGCAGCATGGGGTGAGCACAGGTGAAGGGGGATATCACACAGTAAGATAGGAAGCCAGAGAATGGGAAAGGACCAGAGTCATTCTTCATAGCAGTCCTCTTTTGGCAACTTAGGCAGGTCCAACCCCACAGGCATGAATCCTTGAAGAAGAAAGTTATATCTAAACCATAGCATTTTCCACACAATCAGACATCACAGCAAAGATCACATTATAAGCATGTTTACTGAAGATGACAAAAATGTTTGAGTATATAGTTGTTTGTGGAATTTATAAAGTCACAGTAATACAGTAGGATGTTTAGAATGCTACAGCTGTTCTTGTTGATCAAACCCTTGATTTAGCAGTACAGCTCCATTTTAGAATAAAATGTGGAGATCCTGTTATACTGAACCCTTAAGAGAAGAAGGCTTTGTGGGCAGATGAGTTGAGGAAGATCCTGGCATCTCACTTGATAAAACACAGTGTCAAGATCTAGATGTTGGAATTGCAGTATCCAGTGCTATTGGTAAGAAGGAGAATGAGAAAGAAACAAAATTTCATTTCTCATCTATAACATTGTAGACCACATTGCATTCTCAGAGATAAATGAGATGTTGGTGGGAAGGCTAAAATGCACCTAGGAGTCATAGCAAATGGGAGCTGAGCTTGCCTTGGGGTAGCAGGGACACTAAGAATGATGGCTTGAAACTACACTGGTGAGGAGCTGTTGCAGACTGAAGAGTGACAGCAAAGAGGATATAGAGGTGTTTCCAAGGTGCTCACAATTGTATTAAGATTCCAATGAGTTTTTATGAATAAGGGATAAAGGGTAGAAAGATGTCCAAGACTACAGCAAAGTTTAAGTTTACTCATTAATCCTCTTTAGAGCAGACACAATGCTAGGTACTTAAAAGTGATGCTGGAGCTTCAGATTGAAAACATGGATTATTTCATGTCCCATGAGCATTCCAGACCAGAAGTACAACATTCTGATTCCTGCTGATATGCTGGACAGTGATGGATAGCGTCCGATTTTATATATAAAGAAATGGGATATTTTTCTTTTCCCTAGTCAGGGTCTTTTTTTCCCTAAGGGTAGTGCAGGTAGAGAATTCAAAATACATATGAACATCTTTGCATGCAACTATTAATAATCTATTTTAAAAATCCTAATTGTCTCTTAGATTTATAGCACATGTCAATGTATTATATTACACATCCTCAGAATATTTAATATCAGGTTCATTCCGGTTCTAGCAAAGTCTTACCCTTGCCAGGTGATGATGTGTTTAAACTCATAAAAATATAATGCTTCCTGAGACTTGCCCATACTCTGCTCTCTCTCCTCTGTATATAGCATTCGCCCACAGCCAAACTCCTTCTCAGCCTTTTAAATCTCTCTTAATTTAGTATCTTAAGCCATTTCTCATCATCACCATAAAACTCCTAGGCTGAAGCAGTTTTATTTCTCAGTATTTACTTCTCAGCCCAAGGCAGTGTGTCTACTCTTTCCTCTCTGATGGATGCATTTCCCCTAGGTCCATTGTGGTGACCATACAAGGGACTCCAGCGCTCCTTTGCAGTACCCGGCCTGTTTTTATAACATTAGCCCATCTGAACTGGGGTAGCAAATTAATTCCATAAACTGCGCGACTTGTAGACCTGCAGAAACTCTGAGAAGTCCAAGATCGAGGTATTGGCATAGTACCATGCTCTTTCGTACAACAAAATATACTGTGTCATCAGATGGTGACACCTGCAAGGCTTGTCTCTTGAACAGCGGTTCTCAATCTGTGGGTTGCAACTCCTCTAGGGGTCGAATATCAGAGATCTTGCATATCAGATATTTACATTACTATTCCTAACAGTAACAAAATTATAGTTATGAAGTAGCAACGGAATAATTTTACGACTGGGGGTCACCACAGCCTGAGGAACTGTATTAAAGGGTTGCAGCATTAGGAGGGTTGAGAACTCTGCTCTCGAAGCTCCTTTCCAAAGGCACCGGTCTCATTTACAGCGAGTCACACCTTAATCCAATCACCCCAAAGTCCTGTCTCCTCTACCATCAACCTTGAAGATTAAAAATTCAGCGTATGAAACTGGAGAGGATACAAACTTCCATCCATAGCGGATCTACTTCCCTGGGGTGCGGCTCTACTCATCCATGCTCCCTTATGCTCTGGATCCTCCGTTCCCGTCTCTCGTGAGCTTTTCTTCCCTTGTCCGTTAATGTCCACTGCATTCGTGTTCAACCTTCAATTTCTGTGACTTGCACCCTAGTTTAGCAGTCATTTCTCTCCTCTGGCTCGTTCATGCAAAGATATTCCAAGTCTTTTTATATGGGTGTAGACTTCTCTACCTGCTACAGAACACGCTCCGTTCTGTGTGTGGGTAGAATGGCCTCCATTTAATCTGGTTCTATACTAGGTTGTATTAAGTTTTCGGTACCCAATAGATGAGAGGAAAAGGAAATGTCTATGGTACATGAGCAGCCCCAAGTCTAGTTCCCACTTCCAGTTTCTCCCTCCCATTTTGCTGCTCTGCCCTCTACATTCTGTGTACCGCCTCTGAGCTCATTCCTATACAGCATCTAGATTTATCTGCCTATCTATGTGCTTTCCCCTCATTGATCTGATCACTGTAATGTCTCTATGAAAGGGAGATGATGGTGGCCAAAGGAAATGAGGCTCATGCAGCTGATCTAGGCATATGCATGCAGTTCTTGTTATTAGATTACTCTCCAGTGGGCTGGGAGAGATTTACAGGGGATGCACAGGAAACCAATAAAGATAATTAAAAGTTTAGAAAATTAGAATCACAAAGAAGCCAAAAAGGAACAATTACTCAGCCAAGAAAGGAAAAATCCTGAGGGGAGATATAAGAAAGAAAAATTGTTTTCTAGAGAATAGACTTAGGCCATCCTCCATTAACACTGAGAAGAAAGCACAGCAGTGCACACAGAATTCATATGTTCTGTGAAGATGTTTCCCATATCAGGGCTATCTCAGGTTTATTTATGCAACTCCACAATTGTGTGTGTGTGTGTGTGTGTGTGTGTGTGTGCGCGTGCGTTTCTAACAAATTCAGATATAAAGAAGCTTGAATTCAAGTGGGATACTTTTATGCAGCCCCCCTCTTCTGAGGAGTTGGTATGGGGTAACTGTAATCAGAATATACTGTAAGAAAAAAATCTAGTTTCAATTTTTTAAAATTAAAAATTATAATTTTCTTTTATTCTGTTTCTCTTTGCCTCTGTCAATCTCCTCAAATTTCTCTCTCTGACTTTTGGTTTCTTTCTGTTGTTTTGCTTGTTTCTCTCTCTCTCTCTCTCTCTCTCTCTCTCTCTCTCTCTCTCTCTCTCTCTCTCCCTCCAAGTCTATCTCCCTCTCCCTCAGTATTTCTTTATCTCAGTCTCAGACTTTCCAGCCCCAATGTCTTCTGGGAGCAAGAGATCTACTGAAATGCTCCAAACATCATATATTGACTCTTTCTTGTTTTCTAGTCTCTTGCATGCTTAGCTGCCATATATTTTATATATACTGTAGAAATTCTTTTAATTAGAGACCATTTCTATTTCTCTCATAGAGGAAAGTGACAATGTCACGATCATTTCATCAGTTCCATTCCCTGAAGTATCCTTACTCGGAACAAGCCCATGATATTTCCTCTGACTTTCAGGCAGTGTGAAGTTCTTTGAGTCCATGATATTAGAAGTACTGGGGCAGAGAACACTCATTAGTGCTACTCTGAAGGCTGAGAAGCAGTATTGCCCTGGTTACCTTCTAGCTTCATGCAGGTAGATCCTGCTTTTGACCACTGATTGTAGAGAGATGTAAATTTAACTTTTAGTGCCAGCTGTGATTGCCATCTCCAGAGGCTTACTGCTGAATAAACTCACCCTTTCCAGCTCTTTCTGAACTCTAGCTGGCCTGTTCAACTCAGCTGTACTGGCCCAAACTCTCTCCAAGCTGACTGATTCATATGGGCTTTTCTTGGCTTCTCACTGACTCACTCTGACTGGCCTCAAACTAACTCTGGCAATCTGTTTTAATCATTTGGCATGTTCTGTCTTTACTGCAACCTGTCTCTATAAAACTGTCCTAGTAAAACTGCTTCCTTTTCTCTCTCTCTGACCTACTCTCTTAAATTCCCTCTCTTTCCTGTTCTCATGAGAGTTGAATGTATCCTATCTCTTACTCATTCCATCAAATTTTTCTCAGATTTCTCACTTTGTCTGCCCCTCAATTAGACATCACTTTAAAACATGGGTGCTTCCTTTTACAAACTAGTATTACCTTCATTGTATGGGATTAAAAAGTCTGCACTAAGGGTGTGTCTGTATCCCTGTCATAGGGAATAGAGGTATGCTATTCTATTCCAGCTGAATCACAGAGATGTAGGTGTTTAGATGTGATCCCTTGCCAGAGCAGCCATTTGCAGAATAAATTCCTCTACAGAGTGGGAGACTGTAATAGTTGCTGATACTATCATGATGTATAGGTTTGTACATTTTCACTCTCTTATAGATGATGATGACTTCAGTCTTATTTATCTTTGGTTTATTAACTTCATCCCATGGTTCTCCATAGCTCCTTGTTTTCTGTTCTCTTGTCCTTATTTTCCTTTTCAACCTTTCTTTGATGATGCTTTTATATACCCCGTTTTTCTGTGATTATCTCCTGTGGATGTTGGCTGTCCTCCAGCATCCTGTAAGTTGGCACACTGATGGATGCCAGTACCCGCTACAGAATCTACACAATAATTAGATGACAAATGTCAGATCTGTGAGAAAGCCTTGTGGCTGAACCACCAGTCTTCTTTCCCTCTATTGAGCATGTACGATATCTCTTCTTTGGCTTTTCACTTAGTCTTTATTTGATTTTCCTCTGCATTTTCACTAAATTCTCATGTTAGTCAAAGACATGATCTAGTGCCCTTAGCACGTGCTCACCATGACCTAGTCAACCCAGAAGTAGAGCTTTCACGGTATAAATTAGCAAGGATGAAATTGGTACCTTGAAGAACTCAAAGTAAAGTAGGAACTGTGGTCATTCAAAATATGAAGCTACCACCAGTGTCCACATGACAGTTTCTCACAGCTCTCTCAACAGGCTGCTCAACAGCTGCCTAGGAGCTGTCAATATTGTGCTGCCAAGCAGGCGGTTACTCTATTACCAGTAATAGCAATACAAATAGCTTTGGATGCCTTCCTGCCCTCAGCACTTCATCTTCCTTTCTTTACATTTCTCTGTTCCCACTCCCTATATGCTCTGAAAGGCACTACACATTTTTTCTTAAACATTTGTTGAGCACCTAGAAATGACTGGCTTTATGAGTTACTAACAGGTCATTTAAGCCCTACCCAGCCCTGTAGGCTTAGATTTTTCAAAACCTACTTTTAATAAGGGTTCCCTTCACGCCCACCTTCCAAAGGTAGGGGAGAAAAGATGATAAATAGGACAAGGGGGTGTGCACATGTTTAGAAGTAGTTCTTTGAAATGGTTCCAATCTCCATTTGTCAGGATACCAGCAATCTAGTTCAGTTGTGTCAGGAGAGCAAACATGAATCAGCAGTGGTGGTGGTGCGATCCAGTAGAAACAGCTAAGCCTCCGCAGAATCCAAATGAGTGAGCAGGAGTAGCAGAATCAGTCTAGATACCAGGAGAAGTTCTCTGCCATGCCTCTCTCAATGAAGTGAAGACCAGCTAAGACTTGAGACCAATAAAGTGTTGCAAAGCTAGCTATGCATGTGCACTGCCATTGTCTATTGAGTCCTATTTATATTTTCTTCAAACATCTTGTGTTCTTCCATGGGTCTTGCCTCAGTAAAACACCACTTAAGTTGGCCTCGCTATGTGAGTCTGCATCACATGACCCAACCAGAAACCTCACTTCACACATCCCTCCCCATGATTAGTAGTATTTTTCCTTTCCTAATGTGTTTCCCCTCTTTTTGTAGAACTGAATTTGACTTGAATAATACTATTCTCTGAAACAGCTGTTTTTTTAACATTTCTTGAAAGGTCTACTTTTAAGGTACAAAATTCTGAACCAGTGTTGGTTTTTCTTTGTTTTTTCAGTACTTTATTTTTTTATAATAAAATTTAATTGTTAGAGAATTTTAGAGAAATGTTCCATATAATGGTACAAATCAATATAGTACTTCTAATGAACAGTTTACCAACAAGTACGAAAGTATAAATTTTGCATAAAATTTTATCTAGTAAACTTATTTTTAGGAATTTATGTTGACAAAAATATGTATGTACTGTGGGATATCTATCACAGTATTATAGACAAAGGTGAATTATGAGAAACATGTCAAAATTAAATATAGAATTAATAAATTATGAAATTACTTGTAGATATTTCTATAATAATTAAAATGCTATTTTTTGGCTAAAACTTTAGAAGCCAATATCATCGTCTTATACTTTAACATTATAAATATGATTAAAATAAATTAACCACTTTGTAAAAACATTATGCAATTGGAAGTTATTTCTGACAGATCAGCTCTTATAGTTTTATAGGACATTCCTTTTTTCTCCTTTGAAATGACAAAGGAAAGTTGACTTCAGTTGAAATAGCACACAACCTAATCTCATAAAACACATGTTTAATGTTACTAATTTTCAGTAGGTTTTGAAAATCTTACTACTGTCACATTCAACTAGAAATAAGTTGACAACTCCTGACTAAATTCAGAGAAAATAAATACGTCTTCTAAAATATACAGTACTTACCTCCCTAATGTGAACATAAAATTCAAATACCTCCAATGTTCTCTCTTGAAGATATGTTAGCTTCACTCTGAGCAAAGAGCAACATTTCTTTGCATTTCCCAAGGCCATTACACTGAGATTCATAACACTTGCTGAAGTTACCCCTTAAATATTTCTATTTGACCAGCACGAAGTGTCCTTCCTTATCTTTTTTGATAACTTTTGGTTGAAAGTTGATTTTATTCAGTATTAGAATGGCTATTCCAGCTTGTTTCTTGAGATCATTTGCTTGGAAAATTGTTTTCCAACCTTTTACTCTGAGGTAGTGTCTGTCTTTGTCACTGAGGTGCATTTCCTGTATGCAGCAAAATGCTAGGTCCTGTTTAAGTATACAGTCTTTTAGTTTATGTTTTTATTGGGGAATTGAGTCCATTGATGTTAAGAGATATCAAGGAAAAGTGATTGTTACTTCCTGTTATTTTTGTTATTAGAGGTGATATTATGTTTGTGTGGTTATCTTATTTTGGGTTTGTTGAAAGATTACTTTCTTGCTTTTTCTAGGGTGTAGTTTCCTTCCTTGTGTTGGTGTTTTCCATCTATTATCCTTTGTAGAGCTGGATTTGTGGAAAGATATTGTGTAAATTTGGTTTTGTCATGGAATATCTTGTTTTCTCCGTCTATGGTAATTGAAAGATTTGCTGGGTATAGTAGCCTGGACTGGCATTTATGTTCTCTTAGAGTCGTATGAGATCTGCCCAGGATCTTCTAGCTTTCATAGTCTCTGGTAAGAAGTCTGGTGTAATTCTGATAGGTCTGCCTTTACATGTTACTTGACCTTTTCCCCTTTCTGCTTTTAATATTCTTTTTGTTTAGTGCATTTGGTGTTTTGACTATTATGTGATAGGAGGAATTTCTTTTCTGGTCCAGTCTATTTGGAGTTCTGTAGGCTTCTTGTATGTTCATAGGCATCTCTTTCTTTAGGTTAGGAAAGTTTTCTTCTATAATTTTGTTGAAGATATTTACTGCCCCTTTAAGTTGGGAATCTTGCTCTCTTCTATACCTATTATCCTTAGGTTTCATCTTCTCATTGTGTCCTGGATTTCTTGGATGTTTTGGGTTAGGGCTTTTTGCATTTTGCATTTTCTTTGACTGTTGTGTCAATGTTTTCTATGGTATCTTCTGCACCTGAGATTCTCTCTTTTATCTCTTGTATTCTGTTGATGATGCTTGCATCCATAACTCCTTATCTCTTTCCTAGGTTTTCTAACTCCCAGGTTGTCTCCCTTTGTGATTTCTTTGTTTCTGTTTTCATTTTTAGGTCCTGGATAGTTTTGTTCAATTCCTTCACCTGTTTGATTGTGTTTTCCTGTAATTCTTTAAGGGATTTTTGTGTTTTCTCTTTAAGGGCTTCTAGTTGTTTACTTGTGTTCTCTTGTATTTCTTTAAGGGAGTCCTTTTAAAGTCCTCTATCATCATCATGTGATGTGATTTTAGATCCAAATCTTGCTTTTCCAGTGTGATGGTGTATCCAGGATTTGCTATGATGGGAAAATTGGGTTCTGATGATGCTAGGTAACCTTGGTTTCTGTTGCTTATGTTCTTGTGCTTGCCTCCTGCCATCTGATTATCTCTCGTGCTACCTGCCCTCCCTCTATCTGAATGAAGCCTATCCTTCCTGTGATCCTGGTTGTATCAGAACTCCTCAGAGATCAGCTGTCTCTGGGATCCTGTGATTCTGAGATCCTGTGATACTGAGGTCCTGAATGTGACAGAGCTCCTGGGAGTCAAGCTGCCTCTGCGACCCTGAGATCCTGGTGTGACTAAGGTTCTGGGATCCTGCGATCCTGTGCATGTTAGAGCACCTGAGAGTTGAGCTTCCTCTGGGTATTGTGGGACTGGCTGAGGAGTTTGAGCCCACGGTCTGCTCGGGGCACTGGCCCAAACCAGAAGGAACCCTTGTCACTGGTCCGGCAGGGTTCCTGGGTTCTTGGATACCACTGGTCCCAGTTACAGTTGGGACAGATGTTGTGTCCTCCTCACCTCTGATCCTGTGATCCTAAGCGTGTTAGAGCACCTGGGAGTGGAGCTTCCTCTGGGTGTTGTGGAATCTGACTGAGGAGTTCGCGCCAAGTGTTTTTCAATACTTTAAATGGATCATTCCATCTACTTTTTATGTGTATGTACGTTTCTGTGCTGGGCACATGTATGTTCATCTGGTGTGTGAGAGAGTACATATATGTATGGGTGTGCATGCATGCATGTGGAGGCCAGAGGATAGCCTCAAATATCATTTTACAGATGCCATCTACCTGTCTTTTGTTTGAGATGATTCACACTGGCCTACGAGTAGGCCGGGATCCACCTGCTTCTGCCTTGCTGGGCAGATTACAAGTGTGCACCACCAAGCCTGGCTTTTTTTTTTTTTTTTTTTTAATGTCAGTTCTAAAGAAAGACTCAGGGCCTCGTGCTTCTACAGTAGACACTTTATCATTTCTCACTTTCAACTTTGAACGGAGCTGTCTCCCCAGGCCTTATTTCATTCTTTCTCGTCTGGTTTCTTTCTTTATTCATCTGGAGTATTTTTCTCTCTTCAGGCTTCCCTCAAGACTTCTTCATTTTCTTTGGTTTAGAGAAAGTTTTCTAGGTGTAGCTTTGACATTATCTGCAGAGCTTCGGCTGTGATTCTGTGCCTGTTGTTTGGTGATGTCTGGTACTGTTAATCCTGGCATTTCTTCTGCCCTTTTCTCCCAGCAGGGAAGCATTGCACTGTTTCTACTGGTTTTACAGTCTTAAAAATTTTGTTTCTTTTTCTTTCAACCATCTTTGCTTTCAACATTGGGAGTTTCTATTGACATATTCTTAACTGAGATTTTTATCAAATGCGTCCATCACTAAGGAGTCATCAAATGTTTTCTTCTTCTTCTTCTTCTTCTTCTTCTTCTTCTTCTTCTTCTTCTTCTTCTTCTTCTTCTTCTTCTTCTTCTTCTCCTCCTCCTCCTCCTCCTCCTCCTCCTCCTCCTTCTTCTTTTTCTTCTTCTTCTCCTCCTCCTTCTCTTCCTCTTCTTCCTCCTCTTCTTCCTCCTCATCTTCTTCCTCTTCCTCTTCTTCCTCCTCCTCCTTTCCTCCTCTTCCTCCTCCTCTTCTTCCTCTTCTTCCTCTTCCTCCTCTTTTCTTCTATTCTCCTCCTCCTTTTCCTTGTCACAGTTTTTTTTAGTTAAGAATGTCTCCTCTTCTTCTTACATCACTACTTTTTTATCTGCCTTTTGCATTAAATCCTTAATGTATTAAGTGTCAGTACATTTTAAAAATCCCTCTGGGCCAATTCCAACATTGTTTTGCCATGGATGTCTGACTCGTGATACCTGTACCGTCTATTAAAATTGTATTTTTTGGAGGGGGGTGGTAATTGTAAATGAGGGCACAGTGAAATCACTGAATTAGACCACTCTTGGTAGAAAAAAAACGTTTATTGGAAGAACAAACTGTGGGACTGTATCAGAGAGCAGAGGACAACAGCTCAGCAGGAAAGCAGCCAGATTTTATATGATAGTTGGGGAAGGGAGTGCTCTTAGGGCAGAGGAAGGTTGTTGAAAGACTTGTCACCTGGGGACTAGAAGTAGATACCTTTGCCTAGATAGACCCGTGAGGGGCAGATAAGGTTTTCTTTGTAAATAGAAATCCACTTGTTGAGATTCCTGAGTAATGTCAAATTTAGGTTTCTTTTTACCTGGTCAGGGTCCTCCTGTTTAGGACATCAGCAATGCTGCCATTTGGGGACCCTGCTTTGGACATAAGAGTAATTTTTTACTGGATGAAAGGAGCTATAATGTAATGGCCTTAAGTAGTGTGGTGACAGAAGAGAAATGTATTAAGCAATTGACTCGGTCTCATCTATCAGTGAGACAGACTGTGTTCTAGAATGCCAACTTCTCAGATGCTTCCTAGACCCCCATAGGCCCATGCCCATAACAAGAGGGCTGGGAGGAGGGCTGAGAGGAGGGGGCTGCAGCCAGTCATTTCCTTTCTGCTACACCAGTGGTCTGCAGTAAGTTCGGGCTCTGTAAAATAGATGTTCCAAGAGATGACTTGTGAAGACCAGAGTGCTGCAGAGTACTCCAAAATTAGCACAGTCATCCCTGTACCTTCCAAAAGCACAAGGAATAAAATCTTGCGTAACAATTTTCACTTTGACAATCTGGTGCCGTGCTGGAAGCAAGCTTCTGAAAGCTTAGAAACCTCTTGGCAACTCAGTTTCCTCGGAGTCCTCTGCTCCCAGAATTGTCCACAGGGCGTATCTTGTAATTCCTCAAGTTTAGTACCACTGCAGTGGTTCCCTGGATGGTTCCCATTTAGCTTTCTTTGCTTTCAGTATTAGTTACTTTCCTATTGCTATGATGAAATACGGTGACCGAGGCAACTAATAGAGAAACGGTTTCCCTGGGCTTATGGTTGCAGAGGGTTAGAGTAGATGATGGTGGAATGAAGGCACGGTAGAAGGAGCAGAGTATTGAGGGCTCACATTGTGTACTGCAGACATCAAGTAGAAAGAGGGATCTGGGGATGGCATGTAGCTTTGAATCTTCAACACCCACCCCTAGTGACTTACTTCCTCCAGCATTGATGAGCTTGCCCTCAAGCACCCTTAACTAGGCATCAAGTGTTCACACCTCTGAGCATATGGACGAAAACCTCTTATTTACACCTTATTAAGTGTGCTGTGATGGCTTCCCAGCTTTTGATATCTTGGATTGGAGAGCTTCAGTGTGTTAGATCCATTTCAAATATATTAAAGTCAGCTTTGTTTTCTGATGCTAATTAACTTGCTGGGGTACAAACATAATTATAAGTGATGGTGACAAATTCCTTTAAGCACCGAAGGCCAATTTTCTTCCAGTTATAGTATAACTGCTCCAATTGGTCCTTTTTACTGTGAATGGCATTTATATATTGTTACATTTTGAATAATAATTATATATTTACCTATTAGTCAAAGAGTACAAAGTTTCAGTTAGAATGCTTTCAGTTTTATTGCACAGCAGGGCGAGCAAGGGTAACAATGATATATTGCATACATCTGTTATAACATTGTGTTACGCCCATAAACAGACTCAGGTGTGATTTATTAAATTAAAATACAAATAATGCTTAATCAAACAGATGTGTATGTCTGGGAAAATATTTGAATTTTGCAGTATTCCATCAATAGTTTATAATAATCATAAAGTAATAGGTAGTATTTCACATGTGTAGGAAAAGATAAGGTGGTAATTAGAGTGGCCAGTGCACTCAAATCTGTTGTCTCATTCAACAGTGCAGTTCCTTTCCTGGAGACTGTCTTACCTCTGTAGAGCATGTGCCAGTCTCTCTCCGTCTCCCCTGACCCTATTATATCACTCCTGACATTGTCCTTGGCTAGATCTCAGATGAACTTTGAATAAACTCACCAGTTTCTAATGCAAACAAGAAAACCAAAATCAGGAAATTTAGGAAAAGTTCCCCAGTTCCCAAGAGCTTGTGAGGTGTAGGGCAGGCATTTGAACTTGAGTTTCTTGACTTCTCAAACAATATTAAAATCGATCATGCTCCAACAGAAGGCCACACATTCAAGATATTTAGGCAGCAAAAATTGGTCTTGAATGATTACAAAAAGGGACATAAAGTTAGGTAGATAAGGAAGGGGGATGAATCTGGGGAGAGTTAGAAGGTGAATATGTTTAAAACACACGTGTCGAGTTAGTGCATTGTCTGTTAAGAACCCTTGCCTTTTGATCGTCACACAGGGATTCATAGTCTTGAATGTGAGTAGAGATGGAGATTCAACCACACATGATTTGATTATTAAACATAGCATTTAATATTGAGGAGGGAGAAAGCACAGACCTTATGTTCTAGGATTTCCTAAAATCCTTTTGCAGTATTGAAAACGTGACAGTGATGTTTGATTACACTCCACTTGTGAGTTCTCATAGCACGTCTTCTAGAATAAATATTTGTTTTTACCTCTTTTTAGATGATTATAAGATTTAAAATGGCCTAATCGACTATTCCAAATCAGGTCTTATATATCAGTCAGCTGACAAAGATTTCATCAAGTTGATTCAAGTTAGAGTCGCCTGGGAACAAGGAGCCTCAATTGAGGAATTGCCTCCTTCAGATTGGCCTGAGCACATGTCTGAGAGGGCATTTTTTTAATTTAAGATGGATATAGGTGGGTTCAGCCCACTGTGGGTGATACCACTCCTAGGCTGATAGGCCTAGGCTGTAAGAAAAGAAGCCTCCACTGTTTCTGCTTCAGTTCTTTCTTGTCTCCTATTTCCTGTCTTCATTGCCCGCCTTGGCCTTTAAGGATAAAAGATATATAATCTGTAAGCCAAATAAACTCTTTCCTCTCCCAGGTTGGTTTATCACAGCAGTAGGAAGGAAACTTTATTGTCTGCTGTCTGTTCCTGCCACAAAGACCTGAGAAATTTAACTTAATAGACAAGGGTCAGAAGTTTCAGTGGATAGCCATTGGCCCTGTTGTCTTTGGGCAGTTGGCAAGGCAGTAGTAGATCATGCCAAAAGCACACAGAGGAAGATGCAATCACAAAGTGAGGGAACAGATGAAAGCATTAGAGTGCTGATATCCCTTTCAATGGAAAATATCCACTGAACTACTGCTCCCCACTCCCAGTGTTCCACAATCTAATAGTAGTTTTATAAGTTCATAACCAAACCTGTAGCACATAGGCTGTTGTGGGACATCTATACAAACCACCTGCCATCTGGTTGGCCAACGAGACACTTTGACATCCATTTGTTTGCTCAGCAGCCTCTGAAGCCTAACTTGTTCTCTTTGTGCATTCACAGTTCCCATTTGTCACCAAGACTAATAGCAAGTTGAGGTAAGAATAATTACCCTCATAGCAGTCTTAGGAGATTAATGAAAGACTGCCCATGGTGCATTGTGGAAGTGAGATTCTAAAAAGTCACCCAGGTATTTAGAAGTATAAGGAGAGAAGGCTGTGCATAGTGGTGCACACTATTAATCTTAGCAGTCAGGAGGCAGAGGCAGGTGGAGCTCTGTTGAGTTACTGACCAGCCTGGTCTACATAGTGTCAGCGGCTAACTATATACTGAGAGAGACCCTGTCTCAAAAAGAAGTATAAATATAAACAGAGGAGGTAGGGAAACATTATTCTTTTGTTCATCTATATAATTAAATAAACACATATTCCCATAAAAATGCTTCCATTCTCAAGTTTCCAGCACATAGATTTTATACTTTAGACAGTTTGATTTTTTATATATATAAGAGAAAAATCTGAAATCATCCATAGATAAAATATCCCTGCAATTTTAAATTCAATTCATCATGGAAAAATTTAATCTCTAGTATGAATTTTCAGAAAAATATCATGCATCAAATATAATGATGTATTACATGTATACATCTTTAAAGCACTATACAAAAACTATTTCACAGTCTGATTGTACGTAGCTGTGTGCCCACTGTTTCTACTTCAGCACATCTTAGAGACCTTGCTGACCTACTAAAATGTTCTGCTCCACTGAGTGAAGACACAGTTCCTGAGTTCTCTGCATCACAATGTTCCACAAACTGTGACCAATCCATCAGGGTGCTGGATGGGTTCAAATACGTCATTCTTGGCAGAGAAGCTAAAGCTCATACATTAGAGAGAACTTTATTGAAGTACCATAACTTCTTACTTTTGGTATCGTGTGAAATGAAACTCGGATGCATGCTTCTTTCGTTTTGAACTGTGACACTGGATGTTTCTATAATTTCCAGCCCCGGCTGCATTCATTATATTATTTATACTCCTCTGATTCTGATAATTGACCCATGCATTGCCCATTAGTAATATATCACTAACAGAGCAGTCACTGGGCACATTATGCCCACAATAACATTGATGTGCCCAGGCCACTTACACAGAGAAATCAAGTCACTTGGGAAATTAGCCACCAAGCTGATAATGTTCCATCAGTTTCATTAAACAGGAGATTGTGTCTCTCTCATTACTCAAGCCCCTATTGTCTAATTATTGGTGGGTTTTGCTCCTGTCTCTTTTTAGCCATGCTTCTTGTTAAAATTTATACTCCAGGTCTCATCTGTTTCACTCTTATATATGGCGCAACTGACTGCTTTCCTGTGTTGGTATCTTCTCAACCTCTGAAAGTGTCCTTGTGGCCAGCAAATCTCATGTTAAATTTGACAGACGTATTTCTATTCTTACTTTTTAACCTCATTTAAGTGTTTCATAGTCTCAGTTCTCTTTTGAACTTTATATTGTATTCCATTTTCTGATTTTTTAAAAATTGAGTTAAATTTCTTCCTGTATTTTCTGTCTTTGGAGCAGCCCTCTCTTTCAACCATGGATTCCTTTTCTTTTTCTTATTCCTTTGAGGTTGACTGTTACTGCTATAGACGATGGTGTGAACCTGGGAGAATGGAGCCTAAAAATGAGGTGGACTAAAGTCTCATGCAACAGCCAACTTTTTTCAGATCATCAGACAATTTATATTCTGAGGGTTAAGCAAGGTTATGAGCAAAGGTCACAGAAGTTCAAGATGTATACAATCACAAGGGTAAGGCGTGTTTATATGAGTTTAGTTTGTGTACAGTCACAAGGACAACCAGAACTTGGAAACATCATCTGAATAATATTAAGATGATGAGTGTCCTAGTTAGGGTTTTACTGGTGTGAACAGACACCATGACCAAGACAACTCTTATAAAGACAGCATTTAATTGGGGCTGGCTTACAGGTTCAGAGGTTCAGTCCATTATCATCAAGGTGGGAACATGGCAGCATCCAGGCAGACATGGTGCAGGAGGAGTTGAGACTTCTACATCTTCATCTGAAGGCCACTAGGAGAAGACTGGCTTTCAGGCAGCTTGGACAAGGGTCTTAAAGCCCACGCCCACAGTGACACACTTCGTTCAACAAGGCCACACCTACTCCAATGAGGCTATACCTCCAAATAGTGCTACTCCCTGGGCCAAGCATATTCAAACCACCACAATGCATATGCAGAAGTAAACCCACTCCTGTTTACTACACCTGGGAGGGGCATGGAAGCACATTTCAACAACCATGGGAGAGTTGAGATCACAGGACTGTTGACTTGGTTTCTTTGAATTTTCTCACAGTCAGAATTCTTCCCATGTAACTTCATTCATGGACCTTGTTCTGAAGTGATGACCCTAATCCTCTTTCCTTCTTCCTCTAGTATCTCCCCTCTGCTAAAGTTACAAACCCATCTTGGCTCCTGTGATCACCCAACTCAATGCAACCTGAAAGAGACCTCAAAGTTGGTACAAAGCACCCCAAGACCAAGTTCTCAGCACAAAGGAGATTTATTTTCCCCAGAAGGACAAAGGACAGGGACTAGGAGACAGATAGGAGATAGAGGATGAGAGAGAAGGAGAAAGGAACAAGGGAGAGGGGGAAGGAGTATTTGCCCTAAAGGGCAAAGAGCTGCCTCTGGAGAGAGAGAGGAAGGAGACAGACTTGGACCATAGGCAAAGGATGTTTAAAACGATAAACAGGAAGCCCTGTGTTAGAATGAGGTGTCTAATTTTGATTGGACCTGTTAACTAGGCTAGCCAAACAAGGACTTTTGATAGTTGGACCTTGGTAGTCACCCTCAGGAGGAAGAAATGGGCAAATAAAGGAGCTGACCTTGGTGGCTAGCTTCAGAAATGTAATCTAATGGTTTTTATCAAGGAAGAGGAAATGGGGGAAGGGCAAGGCCTGCAAGAGCCATTTTTGCCAGGCTGGGCCTGCTAGAGCCCTGCAAGACCAGTCTATGCAGCTCTCACTGGGGCTTCACAGGAGTCAAAAGCTCAACCTTACAGAGCTGAAAGCCTCTTTTCTTATCTGCCCTGCCTCCCTGGTTTCTGCATTTGCTGAGTGGTGCTCTTGCAAGTGTGTGGCCAGTTGCTGGAGCAGACTTAGGTGTTTTCTTAAATCCACCCTTTTTCTGACCACCTTTGTCCACTCACCGAGGAGGTACGGTTGGTTTGCTCCTAACTGTCTCTACGTCCTCGTTTCTCTTGCTGATTTTTTTCCACCTGGCCTTTATATTTCGCTTGACTCCCCGCAAAGGCCCCTAATGGTTCTAATTTCATCCAGGTCTCGCCTTATCAATCACGGCTCCATGCTGATGTCAGCTTAGTCTAATACAGGAGAATCTGCAGCGTCTGACAGCCAAGCTTGGGATAATTGAAAGGTTCCTTTCACACCTGAGATTAAGTTCAAGCTGTCTCCACCAATGTGTAGAGGGGGGTGGATTCTTGCGGGCATTTCAAGCTTTGCTCTCTCCAGTCTGTTTCCTCTGCACCTCTTGGTTGGTCCTTTGATGACCTTGAGAGCATCCTTATCTCACCACCGCGTTTCTTCTAACTCTTGCCTTAGCTAAAATGCTTCCCATTTTGAATTTCAATGGTTAGGTCATTTTCCTATAATATTTTCCTGGTTTTGTAGTATGCTATCCTTGTTTTGTTGTTAATTATAGCATATCTCTGCATAGCAATGAGAGTCCTGTCTTCTTTAGCTCTCCTTCTCAATGCCCTGAGTGTTCACAGCATATATTGATTGATTGGATCCATTGTACCAGTACTGGGTTTGGCGCCATAGTCCCCTTAGTCTGTTCTGGACTCCTAACATGCCTTTGCTAGGGTTTATCAGTGTGGTAGGTAGTGGCACATTGTTAGCATTTTGTCAAAGCTCCGCCCTACAGTTACCTGGCAACAGCCAGGTATGCTCCGCCCAACAGTTACCTGGCAACAGCCATGTAGGCCTGACTCATAAAAGGGGCTGCTTGCCCTCTCCTCCCTCTCTTGCTGTGCCTTCCTGCTCCAGCTCTGTCCTCTAGTCCCTTACTCCCTCTCTCCTCATTCCCTCCCCTACCCCTCTTTCTGCATTCTCATGACTAGCCTCTACTTCTCTACTTCTCTTCTCTCTCTCTCTCTCCTCTCCCTTCCTCCCTCCCCCCTTTCTCTGCTTCTACTACTCTCTTAACTCCCCTCTCTATGCCTTGAATCAACTCTAGTCTATACTGTTGGCCTGCTGAGGCACCCCTTCTCCCACACGTCACCACACCTCCACCAAAACATATCCCCCCCCTTTATCTTTTTATAAACACATCACGCGTGATATGCAATCATATCATGCTAAAGTCCATCTGCGAGGGGGAAAAATGAAGGAACCGTGAACTGACCTCCCATCGTGCTAATGCTACCTGTGCTGGACATGGAGACCGCATCCACAATACAGCTCCCGCTGGTGAAACGCAGACTGTCCCCACTTCAAGTGGTTTCCTTTTTAACTATATGGTCATGCAAAAGCAGAAGCTTTACTTAGGATTTTGAATTTTGATCTTTGCCTGGGCTAGAGCTTTGCAGTATGATACTCTCTGTGTAAACAGCTGCAGCCCCCAGTCAGATGCATGATGATAGAAGTAACTGCCTAGTCTTGCCGTGTTGCTGAGCTGGGAGGTTCAGCAAATCTAAATTATGAAATGAATATTTCCAGTTTCTATGTGTTTGTGGAGATGCAGCCCCAACCTAGTTCCTTTATGTCTTCAAACGTAGAAATCCTGATGTGTGACAAAACCTTTCCTGGGGAAATTCAACACAAACATCTACTCACCCCAGATATGGACCTCCTGGCAGACCAAACTATGTACTGTTATGCTGGAATGCCTGCTCACCTAGCCCTTCCCTACACAAGTTGGGAAGGCTCCAATGCCCTCCTTCCCCCAACCCTGCCCTCACAGAGAGAACTCCCCTGCCCACCTGGAGAAAACTCCGGGCTAACAAGCCATCCCTCCTCATCTCTGTGTTCCCAGCAACCCACCCAAGAGTGCCTGCCCAGGGGCTCAGTTTTTGACCATGTATGGACACAAGCCCAGCTCCTGGCTGGCACGTCATCACTCCTCGCCTAAGCTCTATAAAACCCCCTTGCTTTAGCCCGTATGCCTGACTTCACTGACCTCCACCTGTGAGGTCAGAGAACCCACCTGAGAGCTGCCACCTAATAAACCCACCTTTATCTACTTTTAATCTGGTCTAATCTGGCCTGTAACTGAGTCACAGAGGGAGGGGAAAACTGTATCAGATGCTACTGTAAGGGTCCATGATTCATGGCAGAATGGTAACCTAGACTCAAATAGTATGTAAACGAAAAGCAAAGAGTGTTTTACTTTTCAGAAATTAAGCATGCTGAGGTCTCTCCATTACCATGATAGAGAGACAACCAAATGAGCTCCAGGCTAGATTTAGCACATTAAGGGATTCCAGGATAGGTGACCTCTATCTTACTCCATCTCTAAGGGCATCTATTACCAGGCATGGGGGCAGGAACCTGTTACACAGGAGGTCTGGAAACTTGCTGATCCATGGTCCTTTAGGCTAGTGGCTGGGCATCTTCTAGTTTCTGACTAGCTGCCTGAAATCTGTTTTTTGTTTTTGTTTTTGTTTTTTTAAAAACTGACTTGCCTGGACTTACCCAGTTCTTGGAAACAGAGATTCAAGCCTAGTATCCTTAGCTGCCAATGAAGCCTGTCATGGAGTCAGCCTGTCTTGGCCCTCCCACCACCAAAGTCCAGTTTGGTGAGACTATGAGTCTTATTGGAGTTACTTACGGGAATATGGGTGAGGTGTTGCTTATGGGAGTAGAAATGACTCAAAGGTATATGCATCCCTAATGTCCACCTCAGCTTGGGTGACAGCTCACAAAAGTTAGGAACCTGGAGCCTGTGGGCAGCTCAACGGGTTAGAAAGTGCCCTTTCCAAATGACTCAGTTCCTCTAAATCTCTTCCAAGTAGCTAGGCCTTTTCTCAGAGTCTTTGCAGTAGGGCTTTTCTGAGAGTGACTCTCAGCAGATTTATTGTTTACTCTGAGAGAGGGAGAAAGGGAGAGAGGAAAGTGGGAGGGGAGGGGGAGGGGGGAGGGGGAGAGGGAGCGAGGGGGAGGGGAGAGTGGGGGGGAGAAGGAAAGCCCTAAAGGCCTAAAGAATTGGTAGGTTTCAGAGACTTCCTGAAGCTGTTTTGAGTTGTTTACCTTCCTGTGAAGGAGCTTCCTTGTGGGATGGACTGTTTAAGTTTCAGAGGAACTAAATAACAAATCCTTAGAGTATGTTTGTTTTACAATTTTTTTGAAGTATATGGATTATCAGTTTTGCTTAGAGACATTCAGTTTTTACACATTATCATCTGCTTGCTTTAATGTTTAGGCACATTTTAATACTAGCATGCATTTTCTTTATTTAAAAATATGTACAAGAAGTGTATTGGAAGGAAATTGGGACAGTTGCATTGAGTGATAGACTGTTGGGTATATGTTCCTTCCAATTTTAAAATGTTTTTAATATTTTAGTAGTGAACTTTTGTATGCTTATGGTCTAAAACCTTAAGAAGAAAGAAAAAAAAAAGGTAAAATGTGTTCATGAAAAGAACACAGGTTAATGTAGAAGCTAATTCCTTTCTCACTGAGTAATGAGACACATTTGTTTCTAACAATTGCCATTTAATTAACAATTTTAAAAAATAACTCTATTAACTGGGAAGAGACTATTGTTTTAGAAGAGGGCAGAGCCCAGCTCTGCTTCAGTGGAGGCTCAGTAACGGGAAATGGAATGGGGACATTATTTCCATTTAAAAAGCAAAGAGGTTGATTGTTGAAATTATAAAAGCAAGTGTGTCAGGAGCAGGGAACAGTTTCTGGTAAACCACAGACCTGGATATGGTAAAGTAGTAAAATTAAATGCTATGTTAGTTCATTGATGTATAAATTTTGCTACAGTTTGGTCAAAGGGGAGTTTGTCCTGTCCCCCTTAATGAATTCTCCAGTATTATTTAATATCTGACCTTGTTTTTTTTCTTATTTTGAATGTTTTATGTTATGGCCCAGACTAATCTTGACCTTGCTGTGTGTGTGGTCCAGGCTGACTTTAAATTCACAATCCTTCTTGTTAGGGTTCAAGAACCACTGAAGGAAGACCCCAGACTCAAATAGTATGCAAAAGCAAAGAGCATTTTTTCTGCAGAAATGGCCAGTATGCAGGGATCAAACATTCATCCGAATGGAATGGCGACCACCAGAGGGGTTCAGAGGCCCCCTTTTATGCATGGCTATGGGAATTTTCCAGAAGGGTTAGGTAACCTGTAATAGGATTGGTAGGGGCAAAGTAGTGGCATTAAGTACAAGTTTCATTATAATTGGTGAGAACATGAAGAATTTCAGAATCTTCTCTAGCCTGGTGTCCCAGGAGTTAACTCAGTTCTGGAGCTATCCTTCCTAGTTCGAGGACATCACTGACCAAAGATCCGTTGTCAGTAGCTCCTTCTGAGGAGCCCAGTTTGCTTCCCAGGGAATGAAAATTTTTATTCCCAAGGTTTTGAGGCCTCTCACTCCTGTTCCAAGTCTCGTGAGTGCTGGGGTTACAGATGTTCCTCCTTGCCCACTGTAGGAGGTGATTCTGGCGATGGCATCAAGGCACCTTAAGTCTCTAGGCCGATGAGCTCTGTTAGGGTCCAAGAATTTGGGAATAACCACTATAAAAACCAAGTTCTTTATTTAAAAAGCTGATATATCAGGGAGATGCCTGGGCTCAGGATCCAAACTGTGTGAGCAGGGTGTAGGACAGAGCAACCCTTTTATTTATTTATTTTTTTTTTTATTTTGGTTTTTCGAGACAGAGTTTCTCTGTGTAGCCCTGGCTGTCCTGGAACTCACTCTGTAGACCAGGCTGGCCTCGAACTCAGAAATCCACCTGTCTCTGCCTCCTGAGTGCTGGGATTAAAGGTGTGCGCCACCACTGCCCTGTTCAGAGCAACCTTTTAAAGCAAAACAACCCAACAAATTAGGTAGGGAAGGGGAAGGGTAGAGGCATCCAATTGGGTATGTGCATACATTGTATGTTTCCAGCCATTTTCACGCATGTCACTTTAAGTCTGTTATTATCCCTCAAGTACCTCAGATGGCTTTCTTGATAACTTGGCTCGAATTGAGACTAGCCAATCAGAGTCTTTAGCAGCTGCTGGGGTTCAGTCCTGACTTGGTGCTAACCAATAAAACATAGGGTGAGATATTGTGGTCTACGTTCATAAGGGGGACCCGGAGCCAGAAGCTGTTTCTGGGAATTCAGTTGTTTCTTAGAATTTAGCTTAGTACAAAATGGAGAATATATACAAGAGGGGATCCCTGTATTAAGGGGGGGCCACAACAATTTTCACTTGTTTAAATGTATATGTGTATCATATCCCTAGATAAACATTGCCGTACTTTGTCATGAATGGGTTTATGTTTGGGAATGGTTCTAAAATACAATTTTTGCCTTTTTATATCCATCCCTATTAGGAGTTATTTTCAGGAATATACTGCAACTATTAGCAAAGAGAGTTTCTCCATTTTTTTGTATAGGATCAAAAGTAATATTAAGTTTTACATCAGGTCATTTCTATTGCTAATCAAGGTTTTATAGTGTACTGGCTGGTTTTGTGCCAACTTGACACAAGCTGGAGTTATCACAGAGAAAGGAGTTTCAGTTGAGGAAATGCCTCCATGAGATCCAGGTGTAAGGCATTTTCTCAATTAGTGATCAAGGGGGGAGGGCCCCTTATGGGTGGTGCCATCTGTGGGCTGGTAGTCTTGGGTTCTATAAGAAAGCAAGCTGAGCAAGCCAGGAGAAGCAAGCCAGTAAGGAACATCCCTCCATGGCCTCTGCATCAGCTCCTGATCCCTGCCCTGCTTGAGTTCCAGTCCTGACTTCCTTTGATGATGAACAGCAGCATGGAAGTGTAAGCTGAATAAACCCTTTCCTCCCCAACTTGCATCTTGGTCATGATGTTTGTGCAGGAATAGAAACCCTGACTAAGACCCATAGTTACAGGGTGGGGATGGACTCTCCCCGAAGCAAAACTAGTTAGTGTGTGGGGTTTCCTCCGTTAGAACTTCGAATGTGTTGGGTTGCAGCACAGAACCACACCAGACTGCTTGTCTCAGTGCTAAATATACGCAGTTTCTGGTTTTGTGGATCCCCAGAGATGCCCTGATCATCATCTGCTGTGTGCTTTAAAGCCATCGCTCGAGACAGACTGCTCTTTGATAATTGCATCACTTTTTCATGAGCATGCAGGGAGAATGAACAGTGGAGCTGAGCCCCCCAAGCAGGCTCCTGCTGCTACTCAGATGAGCTTGACTGCTAACCTGGGAACACCCAGCTGATGAATGAGCTAAGATTCATTATCGAAGTCAGGAAATTGGACATTTGTTTTTCAACAATGTCAGCCCTGAACACTCCTGCTCTATCCAAACGTACTTAATTATGTCCGTTGGGTGTCTACGATTCCTGTGATGGCTATGATTGGTTCAGTGCTTCTGGCATGTGTGTGTGTGTGTGTGTGTGTGTGTGTGTGTGTGTGTGTGTGTGTGTGTGTGTGTGTGTGTGTTGTGCACGCGCACAAGAGGCAGGGTTTCACTATGTAGCCCTAGCTGGTTTAGAAGCTGCTGGGTAAACCTGATTGATCTTAAACTCAGAGATTCTCTTGAAGTTACACACCACCACACCTGCTCTTATATATTCTGCTTTTCAACGATCCTTTGTAGCAACAGCTGACACACAGATTGCTTGCCCAGTTTGTGCCCATGGCCAGTACCAGCTAAAGTCAGCCATGATCTTTGGGAGAGGACTTGACCAATGGTGTCTCTTCAGTGTTCTCAGGTTCATCTTATGAGGGAAAAGACTGAGAAGGACTGAGGGTGACTACGCCTTGTTGTGAAGGACACTGGGGCATCTGGGAAAAGTGTCGTAAGGAAGTGGTAGCAGACAATCCAAGCTTTCAGCAGGCCACTTAAAGCTAGCAGGATGAGATCTGGAAGCCAGTAGGAAGGAAGGCAGGAGGATTTAGGAGATTAGGCACGGGGTGGCTACTAGGCTGCCCTCTGGTGTCTGTAAAAGTAAATACTCAGAGCAGGCAAGTTTCTATTGTGAAGAGAAAAGTCGATGAAAAAGAGACAAGTTAGTTGAGAACAAATACTTAAAATTAGTAGACTGGCTGGGTCCTCTGCGTATGTGTTTTGGCTGAGTATCTTGGTGTTATTGTGGGAATCCTAGCGGTGGCAGCAGGGGCTGTCCCTGGCTCTTTGTGCCTACCTGTGGGACCCTTTTCCCCCTACTGGCTTGCTTTGTCCAGCCTTAACGTGATGTGCCTGGTCTTAGTGTAGCTTGTCATGCTGTGTTTAGTTGATGTCCCTGGGAAGCCTACTCTTTTCTGAGTGGAAGCAGAGAGAGGGATGGTTCTGGAGGAAAGTGGAGGTGAGGAGAGACTGGGGGTAAGAGGGAGGGGAAACTTTGTTCAAAATGTAATCTATGAGAGAAGAAAAAAAAAATCCAGATATTATAGTTTTCTGTCCATGGTCTGTTATTCTCAGTTTTGATATGAGCGCGGGCCTAGAGGCATACAAGATCCACAGAGAATGTATCCAGGGTCACGTGCAGCAGCGTATGGGGCCTACAGACCAGCTTGCTCTTGCAGTGCATGGTTCCTATAAGGGTCACCAAGCCCAGACACTGGTGTCTCACACAGGCCTGTTTCATCCTCCTCAGGTACTGCTGGCAGGCCCTTCCTCCCAGCTCTGGGTGCTGGATAAAAACCTAACCATGTGCAACCAGACATCCTGCATTTCTTCTCAGAACTTGTACCATCTTCCCTTGTAACATCTTCTCTTGTAACACCTGTGAGGATTTCCTGACTAGATTCCTCATTCGCCCACCTCCCAGGGGCTTGGTGACTTGGCTATTCCATTGGTTGCCCAACTCTAATTTGGTGTCAGTTATCTGCCAACCCTTGGATTCAGGATCCCCATTCAGACCGATTACTCTGGACCCTTCATGCTTTGTATGCATAGAGACGCATCGAGAAGAGCCGTGGTGGATAGATCCAGCACTGTGTCTCCGTTACATTTTCCTGTTCTGTAGGCTACTCGTTTACAAGTAACGGTCCACTTTAATTAAGGACATTGTAAAGATATCTAAAAGCACAATTTTGACTGGATGTAATGTCTGTAATAATATCATTCTTTAAAATAAACTGAACCCACGTATATACAACACCCTGATCGGATGGCAAAGTCCTCTTCCATCCAACTACAGAACAATTTCTTCTTTCTCTTTTGATTTAACTGGCATTCATTGAGAGTTTGTAGCCTTGGGCACTTTGTTAAACATTGGCTGGCTCTGCTCACATAGGGTCCTGACATGCTCAAGGCTCTAGCAGGCTTCTGATTGTCAGGGGTGGCTGCTGGGGAACTACACTGTTAAAATAACAGCTCTGCTCTCAGGCTGTTGACCACTGAGCAGAGAGGGCTGGTAGCAACATATGGTTGTTTTGTTTGTTTGTTCAAGAACTGGCCTACTTTTGATGGGAAAATCGAGTCATTTGATTAAAAAATCCGTAACCCAAACATGAGACTCGTGTTCATGAGGCATTCAAGGTGGATGCCTTTGGGTTTCAGAGACATGCTTTTTAGATTGGGCATGGATGTGAGCAATTTTGTGATAACATGCAGCTGTTCCGATGTGAACAGAAAGATGGTGCCTGGCAGCACAAACAGCCCTAGTGTCAGTCACTGAAAGGGGCCGGAAATTGTGTAGAAATGAAACAAAAAGGAAGTTTGTTGTTAAGGCATGAGTGTGATTTCATGTGACCTAGAAAATCAGAAGTGCTTCAGAAATCTATTGTGTGGACTATAAAAGATTGAAAGATGGTAAATGAGTGTTGACGATGGCATCCATGCCGAGTGGCTTTTCTGCTTGATGAGTTGTGTATGTGTGTTACACAAGCACTGGCACCTGTACCCAGGTGTTTGTGCATATGTGTCTATGTGTGTATGTATGTGCATGTGTGTTCATGCATGTGTGCGGGTACATGCACGCATGTACTCAGGAGAGTACATAGGTATGTGTGTGCACACTGTGCCTTACACATGCGTGTATATCTGTGAGTATTCACATGAGTGTGTGTGTGTGTGTGTGTGTGTGTGTGTGTGTATGTGTGTTGGGGGAATTTGAGATATAGAATTTTTGTCTTTAATTTTTAAATTAGGGACCAGTGAGATGGCTCAGAGAGTAAGAGTGTTGTCATTAAGCAAATGACCTGAGCTCAGTCCCTGGAACCCACATGGTGGACAGAGATAACTCGCTCCTATAGATTGTCCCTGACTTCCACACTTCTTCTATGTGTTTGGTACATAGATACATACACAGACAAAATTAAACAACTAACTTAAAAAGAAAAACCTTTTAAATCTCAACTTGGCATTGTGGGGATTCAAAAATATTTCTAAAGATGTTTATGGCAATTGTAGTTTTGCTTAGAAATACAAATATATCTTTATAATGTAAGTTGGTAAAATTCAATGATTTTTTTTTTTTTATGAGTTCACTTGGCCAGGCTCAGCACACTGTTGGTCAGTGTGAAGTGTGGGAATCAGTCTGACAGTGTTTGGTAGATGTTGTTGGTGTCTTCAATTAGGTGGCTTTAAGTAATGGTAAAGAAATTTGCATTCAGTATGAGGTGGGCCTCATGCAGTAAGTTGGAGGATCTTAGGAATGAAAGCTAAGGTTTCCCAGAGAAAGAGACATTCCTGAATATTCCAACACCAGCTCCTGCCTGGTTCTTCAAGCCTGTTAACCTGCTCTGCAGAGCATGTGGATTTGCCAACCCTACAATTCTATAAACCAATTCTGTGAAATAAGTCTATTTGTATAAAGTCCATGTGTACTCAGAATCTGTTAGTCTACCATCTATCTATGTATCTATGTATCTATGTATCTATGTATCTATGTATCTATGTATCTATGTATCTATGTATCTATGTATCTATGTATCTATGTATCTATCTATCTATCTATCTATCTATCTATCTATCTACCTACCTAGGTATCTATCATCTATCTATCTATCTACCTACCTACCTACCTACATACCTAGGTATCTTTCTATCATCTATCTATCTAGGTATCTACTTATCTATCTATCTATCTATCTATCTATCTATCTATCTACCTACCTACCTATTATCTGTCTGTCTGTTTGTCTGTCTAGGTGTCTACCTATTATCTATCTATCATCTATGATCTATCACTTATATTCATCTATCAGTCTTCCATGTAATAGCACTTATTCTTTACCATCTGTATGCTACCATCCTCATCTCTTCATCCAACCAAACTTACCTGCTGCTGCTTATTTGCTGATATAGCTTGATCGAGACAGTTCCTTAGATGGAAAGTCTTTTAAAGATACAACATGGATGGTATTCATGTGGCACTGTCACCTTCCCACCTCATTCTACAGCCCCCGTCAGTGCTTCTTGCCATTGGACATCTGCTTCCTTCTCCTTCCAGCTCTTCTTCGTCCTCTCCGAGGCCTTCTCTGTTCTCTGCCCCCCCCCCCTCCGGGAGCTTCAGGTGACTTTCATCCTAGCCTAGCTCCTCTCAGGAAGCGTTTCTCCTTAGGGCTTGTTTGCAAGCCCTTTTTCATTTGCCGTATGGTAATGACTGTCTCTCAGTCATCTTGGTATTCCCATCACCTAGCGCACTCTATGGCTTATAGATGGTATTCAATCAATATAGCTGAAAGAATGAATAAGTAGGTGGTCCTCTCCTTCAGGGATAAGCAGCTGCTTTTATGTGAAGTTGCAGATGGCTGGGAGGCATGCTCGGTGCCTAATCTTTCAGGGATGGATGTTTCTAAGCTTCTTGTACCTGCACTGCCTGGAGAAAAATCCCTAGCAGACTTTTTAATTGCTAGCAAAACCTGATGCTGTCAGTTTTGTGGGGTATAGTATGTCTGCCAAACTTAAGCCGACTGTGCAGAAATCTCTGGCATCCTATGCAGGTGGCATAGATGCTTCACGAAATCAGATTGCAGATTTGCACTGACATATTTTAACTTATCAAATTAATGGCTCGAATCTCTACCTGCATTCCCTAGTAAAAAGTTCCATATTGCTTTCATGTTTCACCTCTGAATTAACTCGAATAATGCCTTCCTGCTCCAGGCTCAGGTCTTGGAGTTTGCATTTTTTAAAGTAACAGCCAAAGAAAGTGCTATACCATTTAATTGTTCTTCTCTTCCTTCCGTGTCTTTCTATTGCTAGTTACTGTTGAAATTTAGACCTTCAAGGTAGTGTGGACTTTTGCCCCATAGGGTCCTTATAGATGACTCAGTTCTGCATTTGTCAATGGGTATCCCTAACTGCACAATGGCAGAAGAGCTTTCACTGATCAGACTGTGTACTGATCCCAGATGCTACCACAGTCCCATGAGCCGCCTGGCCATCTACATGGCCAGAGTATGTTTGGAGAAGTCTCATCTTTCTGGACCTTTCTCAGGTTCTTTTCAACAGTCAGGTCTAATGAGCTTGCCTGTCAAGAGTCCTGAGGGCTGTGCTAGAGCCTCATAGTCTTTACCAGTCTCTTCCAATAATTCTCAATGGGCCAGAAATTGCTAAAGCAAGTGATCCTTCCTGGACCTCAGTGAGTATACTCCAGTGAGATCTGCTATGTTACCCCTTGAAATAAAAGAAGTTGACACTCAACGATGTAGTTCTTTGTTGCTCTGTATCATGTCCTCCTCACCAGGCTGTATCCCAGATTGTCCAGTCCAAGGCAGAGCCTGGATCACACTTCAGGAGTCTGTTCTTCGTCTATGTCCCAGTCCGAGCACCTTCAATCTAAGTTAAAAAGAATTTTCTCTCAAACGTTACCCTAGTGGTTTTCTTATAAAATGCTTGTAGCAACCACCCCTTCTGGGGCTTCTACTATGCAAGCAGGTTTTCTTTTTTTTTTTATGTTTTTCAGTCTTTTAATATACCTACAGAAAAGGTTATACAACACATATGCACAACAGAATTTTGTGAAAGGGAGTTATCATGGGAAGTGCTTACTCATGTTGCCTAGGTTATCACCAATCACATTAAATGAAAAAATGTTCCACCCATCCTAGAGGCCTCTGGCTGAATTCTATAATGGTAAACCTCTCCTTCCCACAGATGACCACTGTCTTTCTTTCTGGTTATGCTTCATAGCTTTACCTCATGAAGACTTCTCTAGCGTTGCTGACTGTTGTCTATGAGCTTATGTACATTGCAGCCCCATGGTATGCTTTTTCCTTCAGATGTTCAGTGTAGATTCCTAAGATCCATCGGATGTTACAGCATACTGATTTGTTCACTTTCACTGCTGAGTGGTCTGCATTGTGTGATAACGCCACCATCCGTGCATCTGTTCTGTTGATGGCATTCTGGTTGTTTCCGGTCGCAGACTCTTACGTATACCCATGTTGTCAACATTCCTTCACAAGCCCCTGGGTGCCCACGTGCACATCTGGACCTAGAATTTTTATTGTTGGGAAGTTTGTAGCTATGGAATAAATTTTGTGAGTGGTTGTAGGTCTATGTTTTAATTTTTTCTTTTGTTCCAGTATACAGTTTGGCATATTCTAGATGATTTTCTAGAAACATATTAATTTTTTAAATCAACATTTCAACTTTACTGGCATAAGATTTCTTAACATGTATTCTTCCTTTGTTTACCTCCTGTAGGATAGGGAGCAATGCCCTCCCTTCCTAATATACCTGCATCATCCATTTGGTCAAAGACTGATTAGCTCTGTGTACTTCACAGGATCATGTATGTAACGCACACTGCCATTGTGACAAAATGCTGACAGTGGAAGTTCAAATGAAAGAGATTTATCTGGGCTTATGGTCTCAGGGGGTTTCCGTCCATCAGAGTGAGGAAGGTACAAGGTTGTCCATGGCTGTAGAACAGGAGGCCATGGCTAGTCACACAATAGTGGAACAAACAGAGAGGCTTGGAGATAGGTCTGAGATAGAAGGTCAGAGTCCTTATGGCCCACTTCCACCAATTAGACCCGAGCCTCTTAAAAGCTCCACCAACTTTTCTCCCTAAAGATCACCTCCAGCTGGTCAGTCAGTGGTCAGGTTATGAAAGTGTCCAAGGAACATTCCAGATTCACCCCATAGCATCCCACCCCTGACTGCCATAGGTCGATGGTAATCTAATGCAAAATACATTCATGCAACATCAGCAGTCTTGAAGTCAAAATGGTTCTAGCATTGTTGAAAAGCTCGAAGTCTCTGCCGAGACATAAGGCAAACTCTTTAACTGTGAACTCCCATAAAGTAAGACGGTAACGTGCTGCTGCATACAATTCAGGGATGGCTGAGTATAAAAAGGGAAGATATGAAAGGCTGCACTTATTAACCAGCTAAAGGAAATAAAAAGATACACAGCCTGAATGTGTGCGTGCCTCTGAGGGAAATTAAGACTGGATCCCTACCCTTCTCCCTGTCCCTTTAAAACACCAAGCCAAATCTCATTGCCAAGTAGGAGACTTCTGATTGCAAAGCCAGTGGTTAGACATTTTTCTTTGCCATACATCACTGTGGCTTGGTGTTGGGCAGAGCTGTCTATTTTCACAGGATCTTGTTAAGTGCCTGTTATAACATGGTTAGCTGGTAAGGCTGTGGTACTCACCTAATGCCATCTCACAGAGAGGTTCCCTTAGACTTTCCTCATGTCTCTTTGTCCTTGTTTTTCCGCGGATGCATAACTAAACTGAGCTTCATTGATTTTTTATGGAGATAATAATTAGACATTAATATCATTAATCTTACTCAATAGATCATTATCTTAAAATGAGATGCTTAAATATGGTAATCATTTCATAGTGTGAAAATTTTATGCTTTTATTCATGTTAACATTGAGTACAACAACTTAGTGCTAGCTTCAGTCATAAAGAACGGGATCTTTCTGCTGACAATTAAGCTTTTGTGAGTTACGCCTGAAACCTTAAATCTGATGTTTCCTGTACCCGCCACGCTGTGTTAGAGTGTGTCCTTCAACCATAGGCTCCTGAAAAATTACAAACCATACTAAGTTGATATTTCTTGAAATATAACTCTGATAATATACTATAGCTTCATTTTAAATAGGTTATGTTTTTAATTTTGATGATCTGCTGAATTTTAAAGAGTTTGGGAGGACCACTGTACTGGATGGTTTTGTGTGTCAACTTGACACAAGCTGGAGTTATCATAGAGAAAGGAGCTTCAGGTGAGGAAATGCCTCCATGAGATCCAGCTGTAGGGCATTTTCTCAATTAGTGATCAAGGGGGGGAGGGACCATTGTGGGTGGTGCTATCCCTCAGCTGGTAGTTCTGGGTTCTATAAGAAAGCAAGCTGAGCAAGCCAGGAGAAGCAATCCAGTAAGAAACATCCCTCCATGGCCTCGGCATCAACTCCTGTTTCCTGCCCTGTTTAGTTCCAGTTCTGACTTCCTTTGGTGATGAACAGCAATGTGGAAGTGTAAGTTGAATAAACCCTTTCCTCCCCAACTTGCTTCTTGGTCATGATGTTTGTGCAGGAATAGAAACCCTGACTGAGACAACCGGTAAATATTTTGGATCATGCAGAGACTATGTATTGTGCTGTAGGAATTTTGTCTTTACATTTCTATCATGTGACATAGTAAATTCCAACTTAGTCACTGCTTAGCTGTGTTAATAAGGTTGTTTAGCTCTACAAGGAAGAGTAGAAACTAAATGACAAGAGCTGGTGCAGATGGGACTAGAAATGCCATGTTCATATCAAGAAGACGGGAGGAGGGCAGAGACACGGGAGGAAAAGAGTTGCTCTTGTAAACACCTTGGATTTGAAATTTTTATAGGAAGTAATAGACTCATCTTCTAGATTTTTCCAATTTATTGTACATGTGGACAAACTGCACTTTCTGCTAAAGGTGATTATATTTATCTGTTTCTTATCTCACTTGGCCTATTATAACTACTTACCTTTATAGACACATCCATTGAAGCAGAATTTAATGTCCTGCTTTGAATAGCATCTTAGAAATCTTGGGAACATCTTTGTTGTGATAATCATGAGCTTCTAGTATGTGTGGAAGAAATACCATTAGGCAGGGGAAGTGAATTCATGCCGTTCTGGCTCAGGTGGTCACAGAAATGGCGGAATGTCGTATACATGCATTTGAATACTTTCAACGCATTGAACCTTATTTAGCACTATCCTGTGCTTACCTCATTGGCAGTTAAGACAGGCTCATTTTTGCCATCAAACTGGACTGCAGATTTTGATTTATTTATTTATTTAAAATAAATAAATAAATAAGTAAATAAGTAAATAAGTAAGTAATCAGAAAGACAGTCCAAAGGACAAGTCTATAACTTACAATCAGTCTTTTTTTTTTTAATTTTTATTTTTGATACTTTATTTACATTTCCAATGTTTCCCCTTTTCTGGGTCTCCTCTTTGGAAACCCCGTCTTTAGCTGTGTTCCCCTTTACCTTGAGGACACCCAAGTTCTGGTGAGAACAAACAGCAAACGTAGTTTGCCACCATCCATTTGAAGCACAGCAAAGTAAATTGTCTTTGTTTTACTTACAAGGATAAAATAAACGTATTTTGCTCTATGGCTTTTATACTGCTTACACCAGCAAACTGATGTATTATATTATGTATCTGAGGGTCTGGAACGATGGTTTAGCGGTTCAAAGTATTGTTGCTCTTGCAAAATACCCAGATTTATTTCCCACACCCATGTGGCAGCTCACAACCACTTGCAGCTCCTGTTTTATGGGATGTCACTCCCTCTTTCTGGCCTCCATGGACATCAGACATGCACACAGTGCATATACATACGTGCAGGCACACATACAAATAAAATCAAAATCAAAATCAAAATCTTAGAAATATAAATTGTGATTGATACCATCTCATTTAAAAGGTACTTTTTAAAACTGGGATTTTAATAGGGTTACAATATTTTTTCCCTTTTTATTTTCAGCCAACTAAAATACAAATGCAGATAGTCAAGGGCACTTTCTTCAGTTTGATTTGACTATGCTCTGGCCTCGAAGGTTTTCTTTTAAAAAGAGCAATAGACATGAAGCAATGATACATCCCTCTCCCTTTGCTCAGATGTCATGATTAAGTGGCTCATAATTTATCCTTGATGTTATCTTTTAATTTTACCTATATTATTATAAGCCTGTTTTCACTTTCAATGCTTTTATGTAACTTTCAGTTTTCTCTGGTGTTTAAATAATTAATTTTCTTACTCCGATTATTTAGCTATTTAATTCATGTAAATATTTATTGCCTTCCTAAAACCTACTGTACGCTGGACAAAGAAGTTGCCTTGCTTAGGTGAATGACATCCGTCATTCACCTTTGCTGAACCGGTTTCATTGCAGAGTGGAGCAGTGCGAGAAAATGATTTGAATGTTTACGGAGAGTTGTGTAACATCATGGTATCGTCTAGGTGTTATGACACATCCAGGAGACGAGTGGTTTTTGCAGGCAATGGCGGAGGTTTCTGAGTGTACAGGCTGAGTTATTAATGTCAGCAGGAAGGTAGACAGTGAGGCACTCCAGACTCAGAGAGCATGGGGGCAGTGACAATAGGGGTGTCACAGAATGATGGGACTTGGTGGATTGATTTGCAGGTTGGATTGTAAAATGAAAGATGATGAGAGGGGAGAAAGCAGCTTGCAGAGGGTCTCCTTGTCTTTGTGTGCCCGTGAGAGCATGAACTGTTATAGTATTTGAGGAAATGCAAACAGGTTTAGAGGTTTGCCTTTGAAAAATTAAACTTACATCTAAAAATCACACACATACACACACACACACAGACACACACACACACACACACACACAGACACCCTATATTTACATCATTTCCACCTCTCTCTACTACTCCAGGGCCTCTGATGTCATCCTCAAATTCATGACTTCTTTTTGTCTAATTATTATTGTCATACATACATACAACACTCACACACACATGCACACACACAAGTAATTTTCAGTTTTCTCTGATGTCAACTTATTTAAATAATATGTGTGTTTGCGTGTGAGTAAATACGTAAGGACCACCTTTGGGGTCTGTTTGGTGTTGCTTGCATGTATGTTTTTAGGGCTGACAACTTCATACTGGACAACCAGTAAGTGGGTCCCTTGGTAGGGAGGACTAACTCTTCCTCTCCCGTCATTCGTTAAATCCCTGTAGCTCTTCGTCTAGGGGTGGGATCCCATGAGACTTCTCCCCACCCCTGTTGCCATTGTTCAGGTTTTGTTAAGACACTGTATTGTTGAGATTGATTGGGTGCAGCTTCCCCGTCATATATAGAAGACACAGTCTTGCCACAGACTTCCTGGCTGTCTGGCTCTTCCAGTCTTTCCGAACCCTCTTCCAGTGTTTCCTGAGTCTTAGGTGTAGATACTGAGTTCTAGTAACTGTGGCGGAGCACCTCATGATCAGGTAGTTTTTCTCTGCACTTTGACCAGCGGTGACTTTCTGGGATGCTTTCCATCTGTTGTAAAAAGAAACTCCTCTGATAAAGGGTGAGATCCATGCTCATCTGTGGGTATAAAGCATAAGTATTTGGAGCATAGCAGTTATGTTGGCTTAAGAACATGGCAGTAGTAGGTTCTCCTCTGTGATCCGTGACCTAACCAGTCACGGGTAGTTGACTAAGCTTACAGGACTAGATAAGACCCTTCTGTGGAGTACGCTTGAATTCCAATTGGACAGCTGGTAGGTTACCTTTCTACTTTTGTTTAGTATGAACTTGTTTGTCCTAGAAACATATTCTTTTTTTCATCTGTAATATTAACCAAAATCCTGTGAAGGGAGAATTTTTTTTAAAAGATTTATTTATTTATTTTATGTGAGTACACTATCACTGTCTTCAGACACACCAGAAGAGGGCATCAGATCTCACTGCAGATGGTTGTGAGCCACCATGTGATTGCTGGGATTTGAACTCAGGACCTCTGGAAGAGCAGCCAGTGCTCTTAACCACTGAGCCATCTCTCCAGCCCGCGAAGGGAAATTTTGTTCCTTACTTGTAATGCTTTAAACTTGCTAAATATTTTTACATACAACCATTCATTAATAATTCTTATAATATTCTACTAAGATGTTTAACTTGCCCCATCCTGAAAACTGGTAAGGGACTGGGTGTTACTACTCAAACTTGGCTTACATGTGTGAATTTACTGTTTAATTAATCCTACTTAATATGTATAAATTATATCTGGTTCAGTGTGGTATTAGTACACATACATATATACACACATATTATGCTCTATAATAAGAAAATGCATGATTATCAAGATTGAGTGTTTTTTTCCAGGTCATGGAGGCGTGAGATAGGTTGCTGAGTCGGTAGCTTCCCTTTTCTTTCATAAGTACTTGAGATAATCAGTCTATAATAAGAAAAATCTATTTTTAAACTGTTTTGGATGTTTCAGTACATAACTAGTAAAGACTTGGGGCATGGTAAACCATCACAGCAGGCATGTTTAATGGAGCCAAGTTGCTCATCTTGTGGCCCATTGTGCCCCTCCAAGGCGTATCTCTAGAGGTCCCAGTAGCTTCTACCTTGTAAAGGTACCACTTCCCAGTGGTGCTAGGGGCTGGAGACCAAGTCTTCAACACAAGGGCTTTTGGGGGAACAGCACAGATCCAAACCATCGTAATATCAAAACTGGTTTCTAGTCTCATGACCCTAGCTCCTCTAGTAAGCCATATTTCTTCCCCAGAAGTAATCATAATGGCAAAAAAGAATCTACAAACAAGAAATATCCCAGGAAAATAGGAGACTTTTTAATTTCATATTAGAAATAATTATGAGCAGATCAATAGTGATGATGACAAATAAGTTGAACTGAATTGAGAGCCCTTCAGAAATCACTTTAGTGATTGATTTTTTTTTTGCTGAGGGTGGAGGGATGGGGGAGTCTTAGTGTGATAGTGTGTCTGTATCTCACACAGTGGAGTTCACTGAATGGGCTGAGGTCTGGTAAGGAATGAAAGGAAGAATTGCTATAAAGTCTACACATCCAGGGTGGGTTTGGTCAATTAAAATTCAAGGTATATACATGTTTTCAATATGTAAATAAGAGGGGATAGAAGGCGAATGCTGGAGAATTTGAGCTGGCAGGCTGTCTGTGAGCCTTGTTAGGGCTAGGTGCACCTTCAGCCATCCATGGGTACTTTACTCAGCTGTCTGCAATATTTATAGCATGACCGCATTCATTTATTCCCTAGCTTTATAGCCTAGTTCTTATATGTGTGTTAAGCTGCATCAGAGTCTTCTCAATAGTCAAAGTGAGAAATTTTGAGCAGCCATACTAAAGTGTGATTATTTGGGCACGGATTGGCTAAATGACTAAAAATTGTTAATTATTCTTAAATCTAAAACGACTTTAGATATAAATCATTTTAAATCTAACAGATTTAGAAAAGGCTAATTCAATTATCCATGCTTACTTCCTGGTGTGGTGATAGTTTTTTTTTTTTTTTCTTTTTAACCTCAATAAGTTAAGAATACTTAAAGCTTTTTTTTTTTTTTTCAAGTGTTTCTTTGTTTGACATAGAGTTTTGCTATTGTAAATTGTCAGAGGCTATCTAGGAAAGACTAAGGCTAGCAGGTAGCCTTCCTGGAGATGGCCCACTTTTTTTTTTGCATGGACTAAGATGTGTGACCTCTGAAAGGCAATGTCCCAAAGAGACTGCATCTCAGGATTGCTCCTTGAAGCTTATATGCCTTTCTTGTCATTATTAAATTAATATAATAATCCTTGGGCATCAGCCCACCCTATTGAGCAGATTTCCTACAGATCAACATAAAGATGAACTTTCATGAATTAATGCTATTTAGATGAATTAATGATTTTATAAAACTCCTGATTTGATTCAAATAATCTTAGAAAGAAAGTTTTAAGAGATGGTTCCAATTGTTTTGCTAGACACATGTAATAAAGTTAGAATCAAGAATTAAATGTGTAAATAATAGTAAGTTAAGACTATATAATAAGAAATACAACGAGCTTTCACAAATACTCTAAAAAAGAGAAATAGGCTGGGGACAAATTTGTGTTCAAGGAAAAACATTCATTCTAGGTCAGATCTGAGGATGAAGCCACAGGTAAACACTATGATACGATAAGGCCATATGAAACCATTGCTTTGAACTTATAATGAGCTTACAGAATGAAACACTGCTTTGGACTTAATGTCAGCATCCCTTTGTAACTCCCATTTTGTGTAACACTTTACCTATCAGGTACTTTTCTAAGAACTTTTGTCTATAAAAACACCAGAGAAGAGAAATAAAGAGGATGGGGTTGGTTTGGGGAGCTCTGTTCTATTCATTCATCCAAATGTGTATATGTCTGTCTGTTTATATGTATGTGCGTAGATATATAGGTAAGTGTGTAAGCATGCATGAACACTTGTAGAGTTGATTGAGACAGGTGACTGGGCTTGGCCAAAGTATGTATATGTATGAATGTGTGTATGTCTGTGTGTATTTGCCTGTGTAATGGATTTAAATTTTTTCTTTTGCTATCTCTTTGGTTCACAGAGAGTTAACTAGCCTGACAAGCAAGGGGCTCCTGGCCCAGTAGCCAGAGTGCTAGTAATAAATCTCCCCCAAGTCTGTAAGTGAAAGATGTTAATTCATCTGAAACCATAGGTTTCTGACTTCACAATAAGGAAGAATCAAGGAGGAAGAATCAAGGGGAGTAAATATTATTTATACTAAGCAACTTTTACTTTCATAAAACCAAGTTTTGCTCCACGCCTTCTTGGCTGCCTTCTAGAGAGAACCAGTGCTGGGGCAAGCTCCTGACAGTAAGTCAACTCTTTACCCATGATTTACCTGTGTATCGAGCCCCCAATCTTGTTTATGTTGCCCAAAAATGGCTGGTAGAGACAGCCATGACATTATGAATCCAGCTGGCCACAGATGGATCTCCAGTGAAGCATGAATCCATATTGGGTTGGTGATCTATGTTTATAGCCCCCTGTTAAACTTTTAGAGACGCAAGCCCCTAAATCACCTGGCATTGACTACCCCCATTTAGTATAAATAATTGGTGAACGTGAACTGGAACTTTTATTGTTAGTGATCAGGACTCTCACCTGTAAGAACCATCCATCTTAGCATACTTCCACTGACTATTTAGCTCACTTTTGAGTCTATTAGTTCTAGTCATTGAGCATCTAGGTTTTTGGATGTGATATAGTCTTAGCTGTTCTTGTTGCTGAGCTGTTAGGATAATTAATTACTCCCCTTTCCAAGAAGCTGTCTGTTGAAGTCTCCACATATTTGTAATGGGTTTGATAGTTAAGTTTAAAGTTTGAAAAAATTGAAAATAAAATTGAAGGTAGTTCTAAGAGATTAACTTAGAAATTTTCCCGGGAAAGGGGATGCATATGCAAGATTTTCAAGATCTATTAGTAGTGGAAATACCAGTCCAAGTCCACATGATGTAGGATTGAAATAACTAACTGTAGAATGGGGGGGGAACTAAAATTATAATTGCCCTCCAGCAATAAAAGCTAATTCTGAATCTATGCGCAACAACTGAGTATGTGAAATTTCACAATTTCAGTTTCTACAGTGATCTTCCCTTTGGCTAAAATTATTGAAGCAAAAAAAAAAAAAAAATCAAAGAATTATGTGTTCTTTAGAACCCAACAGGGAAACGGGATTAAACGTCAATTGATGTGCAGGTTAATGAAGTGATTGTTGAATGTTTTTATGTCAGGTCTACACACTTGTAATGTATTTATCAAAAGCAATAAAAATAAGGCTAGTCACTGGTCCTCATACATCACTGTTCTTTAAACCTTCTGGCTATTTCATAAACAGCACTACTTCATCTGTATTGTTATAGCAGGTAGGACCCACTGTATGCCCATAGCCACAGGGAAATACCATTACTATATACCTCTCATCATAGAGGACTCTAGGTAAACTGGGCAGCCAGCCTGCATTAAGGAACTACAAATGCAGTTAGAGAAAAGAAAACACACCCAACACGTCCAGCTTCCTGACACCTTCCTCTGTGTACAAGTTCTCCATGATTCAACCCCATTTTGTGGATATTTCTAAAGCTTAATATACATAGGCCTACCCATGACATATGAACATGAATATTCCATTCGTTATAAATTAAACAAATGTTTAGTGATCATTTGCCTAATTCAGGCAGCCCTGTAGATGCTGGGATATCAGCAGTGAATAAAATAGCTTAAACCTCCTGGAGCTCATTATGTTTAAATATGTTTTTAATTTGGGCTTTCAGCCATATGGTCATGTTTACTGTTTACTCATTTCTGAATAACCAGTAGATATCATGTATTAAATGTATACAGTATCTAACATATATTTAATTTTTCAGAAGAGGCTCATATCTTTCTCTGTTGGAAGAATAAAACTGAAGGAAGGTGATCCTGTCATACAGGATAAGGTGAGGGTGGTGAGGGCTGATTTGCGAGTTCATCAAGGATGAACTCTCTCTCCCCCTCTCTCCTTTGTTCTAGCCCAGTGATTCTCAACTTTCCTAATACTGCAGCTCATTAACACAGTTAGTTCCTCATGTTGTGCTGACCCCCAGCCATAAAATTATTTCTATTGTAACCTCATGATTATAATTTTGCTACTGTTATGAATTGTAATGTATATACCTGATATTTCCAATGGTCTTCAGAGACTCCTTTGAAAGGATCATTTGATGTCCTCAAAGGGGTCATGACCCACATGTTTAGAACCACTGTTCTAGCTCTTCATGGCCTTGTATTTTCCTAGACCACACTCTGTAATGAATTATGATCTATAATAGTCTCATTAGCATATATTGTAACAATATTTTTGACTTGACTTAGTCTTGTGGTTACTTTCCTTAAGAAGTTTAGAGTGTAAGAAAAGCCAGGGAAGGCAAAGCAGCTGCGAGTTGTGTTCCGTACTGAGTTCTTCCTTCCTCAGTAGAATTACAGCTCTTTAGGTTCCCAATATTCTTGCTTCACACCACAGGGTCTGTTCTGTGATCAGGCCAAGCCCAGATTTTCATTGCCTTGTATACAGAATAAGCAAGTGTCTCCAGGGAAGACCCGCAGTCTTCTCCAATGGACTGCCCCAATTTCTTTAGTCTCTGATGTTTTATTTAAACATATTTTAGAGGGCTTATTATTATTTTTTTAATTAGACTTATTTGAGTTGTTCTTGGCTGGATCACTGATCTGTTGCCAGTATATTCAGGCTATCTGCTAAAACAAAATATGATGCATTCACACACACACACACACACACACACACATGTGTGCACACACACACGTACACACACACACACACACACACACACACACACACAGAGTGTACCCTAATCACTTTTACTCATTGGTAAAATGTACAAGTAAGATGTCATTGAGTCTATTCATCAAAATGGTGTCATTGAAAATGCTGGACAGTTGCCAAAACGGATACCCCAAAGTGCATGGATTTCACTGTCTCCAAGCTGGTCCATGATGGTTGTGGTTCTGAGATGGCTAACAGCAAGTTGTGCTCACTTGGGAGCTTTCAGATTGAAGTTTCAGTCAGTGAGCCTAAAACAGAGTGTGTCCAGTACATGTGGTAGCTCTGAGTAGTGGCTAATGCTACTGGTGGCTTCTGACTCTGATTCATCATTGAGGCCCTTATATTTTCATCATCACTAAAGTACAAAGGAGATTTTCTTCATGTTTTTATAGCTCCATTAATTCTTGCAGGAGGCAGGTATAGCATAATTGTTATGAGTCTATATGGGAGAGGCAGGGATATTTTATATTCTATTCTTACTCATTTGTGATGTGCTTATTTAGAACAAGCTGTGAAACTCTAGATGCTGTTCCCCATATCTGTAAAACACAAGTAGTAAACCACATCACTGTATCTAGATGGAAATCGATGGATGCACTGTACTCAAACTAACATGCAAGCTAATGTAGTAACACTTCTTCACATAATATTGAAATTCAATCAACAACTACAATGTTTGCGTGCACATGAGTTCGACACGTTTACCTAGACCAGTGTTTCATAACCTGTGGGTCGCTACCACTTTGGGAGTCACATATAAGACATCCTGCACATCAGATATTTATATTATGATTTATGAGAGTAGCAAAATTACAGTTATGAAGTAGCAATAAAAATAATTTTATGGTTGTGGTCACCACAACATGAGGAACTGTATTAAAGGGTCACAGCATTGTGAAAATTGAGAAACACCTAGAATTTCCAACAAAGGTGAATGAAATTTGTAGAAAAAGAATTACTTTAAGAGTATGAGCTTTTATTCTTTAAAAAAAAAAAACTATTTAAATATCCTTTTTCTTTTTTAAATAATGGAACTGTCTAAAAATAACTTTGGGATGAAAATAACCAAATTAAAGATGGTTTTCAATTCATCAGTTTTAAAAATGGACTTTACAATTTTCGGTAGATAAACTGCAAACATGTTATTATCTATCTGAAACTAATTTAAGAAGAAGCATGTTTTTATCAATACTGTAAATTATATGGTATCATAATTTTTAGGAGAAGGGGCAAAATTGAGATTCAAACAATCCGAATAAAAAAAACCTTAGAGGTAAGAACAACAAAAGGGGGGAGAGAAATTTGAACCCCAGCAATCATTTATTTACTCACATAATATTGACTGGCCCAGTTTCTCTAGAGACACAAGACAATAATAATGAGTAAAAATTATAACATGAGAAATTAGCAAGGGCAATGCTTCCTTCAAGACAAATGGTCTTACTCCTGATGCTGCTGTTCCACGGCCTCTTTCTCCCTGAGTTGTAAAGAATATGAATTGTGTTATTGCAAGCAAGTAAGAATTAGTGATTCTCCGCTATGCTTGCAGACAGGAACCTAGCATAACTGTCTCCTGAGAGGCTTCATCCAGCAGCGAAAGGAGATAGATGCAGAGACCCACAGCTAAACATCAGGCTGTGCTTGGGTAGTCTTGAGGTAGAGAGGGGGATAGAAACTAGTGAACCAGAGGGATCAAGGACACAGCAAGACCAACAGAGTCAACGACCCTGAGCCCATGGGAGCTCACAGAGACTGAATCGCCCGCCAAAGAGCATTCAGGGGCTGGACCTAGGCCCCCTACACATTGGTTTTTTATTGGACATTTTCTTTATTTACATTTCAAATGTTATCCCCTTTCCTGATTCCCCCCAAAACCCCCTATTCCATTCCTCCTTCCCCTGCTTCTGTGAGGGTGTGCCCCCACTCACCTACCCATTTCTGCCTCCTCACCCTCAAATTCCCCTACACTGGGGAATCGAGCCTTCACGGGACCAAGGGTTTCTTCTCCCATTGATGTCCTACAAGGCCATCCTCTGCTACATGTGCGGCTGGAGCCATGGGTCCCTCCATGTGTACTCCTTGGTTGGTGTTTTAGACCCTGGGTGCTCTGGTTGGTTGATATTGTTGTTCTTATGGGGTTGCAAACTCCTTCAGCTCCTTCAGACCTTTCTCTAACTCCTCCATTGGGGACCCCATAATCAGTCCAATGGTGACTGTGAGCATCCACCTCTGTATATGTCAGGCTCTGGCAGAGCCTCTCAGGAGACAGCTATATCAGGCTCCTGTCAAGTGGATGTGCAGCTTGGTCTTCATGTCTGTCCCCTAACAATTGGCTCATGAGCTATCTTTGACTCTGTTGCCTGCTTTTTGATCCTCTTCCTCTAACTGAACTGCCTGGTTGGGTCTACTGTGATTGGATGTCCCAGGGTGGGGTGGTACCCAAGAGGGGCTTCCCCTTCCCTCAGGAGAAGAGAAACCGGTAGACGGGGAAGATTTGTAAGGGTGGAACTGAGAAGAGAAGCGGGATGGGGCAGGGTGTGTTTGGGATACAAAGTGAATAAATATATAAATTAAAATAAAAATAAAAAATTAAGAAAAAAGAATTAGCTATATAAAACTGAAATGATACATTAAACATTCTGATCATTGTTGTTTCCAGTAATAATTGAATCCACACATACATAATCAAAATTTGCTTTAGTTCGCTGTGCAGATATCTTTCTTAAAAATTGACAGTGTTCTGAACATTATCCTGGTGTGATATACTGAGGCCCTGTCCAACACCTTTTCATTGGTTCTAACTTGACAGAACATGTCTTTCCTCTCAAGTGCTGCGTGTCAGAAATTGTCTCAGCTCTGCTCACACTTGAGTGAGCATGAAATGAAGCCTTCGCCGAGGCTTTCTGTTCAAATGTTCTCAAAGGCTGATGTCGGTCTTGCAGCTCAAGAGTGGACTGCACACAGCAATGGCCACATTCCCAATCAGTTTTCAAATCTAATTGAAACTGACCCAGACACCCTCTAAACTTCCCTTTGCCTCTGCACACGCATAAACAAATGTGAGGTGATATCCAGAAAGCTTATTAAGAGGGGAAAGACAGCGTGTGTCTGTGACTGCAAGGGCATCTTTGACTGGACAGCTCTCTCAGACTGGGCGACGCCCTGTGTTTGTCTCCACAGAGCATATCTCATCACGGACTATATGGGCATTCGCAATGAAAGTTTTATGAAATTAGCTGCTGTTGGAACCTGGTTGGGGGACTTCGTCACAGCCTGGATGGTAAGGGATCCACAACTTCTCTCGGTTGGAACAAATGTCAAATGGAAGGCATGTCCAATGTTGGAGGGGCGTTGTGGGGAAAATTACTAATTGTTTGAAGAGCACACATTTGTAAGTATGTACCAGTGTTGAAAACTAATTGCTTAATTTTTTTTGTATAGAATGGATTTTGTAATAGTGATCAGAATAGGCTACTGGACTCATATCAAAATTTTCATTTCCATTAGTAAAATCTATGTAGGAGGAGAATAATTGGAAAATAATGTAGTTGAAATTTGGCATGGTATCTTTTGAGAAAATTCTACATTAATGGTGATTGGGATTTTTAGCTCAACTCTGCAAAATAAAATGGAAGTGAGAACCAGATCAAGGTTTTTAGAAACAAGGACTCTCTGACCTTGACACTCACGCCGCTCTGACCTTCAAGAAATACAATATAATGTGTATTGACCCAATTTTCACATTTCTCAAAGGGATTTCATAGTTTCTATTTTTGTTATATGTTTTTTTATAAATCTGACATGTGTGGCCCAAGATAGGATTTAGCATGCTGAAGTATGTGGCAGAGGTAAGAGCTTTACTGTTGCTATTGCACTGATTATCTGAGCCTGGTCCACTGACTGAAGGGCAGGTCACTGAGCCAAGCCTCATGCTGACTGGATTTACAGTGCCTTAGCATATCCTACCACATCCCAGGCCTGGGTGCAGATTGTTTGGAGTTGCCCTGACATTACCAGTGCTGAGGTAGACAGGTGGTGTGTCCCACCACTTCCTGGTTTTGCTCTTGACAAAAGTCAATGAAGGAGCAACAGGATTGAAGACTTAAAAAAATCGCTCTGCAGTTTGGAAGCTCATGCCAGCATTTAGTACATAAGCCATTTGCTGCCTTTCTTGTGGTGTCATTGTCTGACTATGACCTGTTTCTATCCAAGTCTCCAAGTATTTCCTCGCTGTGGTATTCCTCTCAGTCTAGAGCTCTGCCTCTGTGGTTTTTGGTTTGTTTGTTTGTTTGTTGTTAAGTCTACTTCTTTAATCTCCTTCAAAGGAATGTACATTTTGTAGCTTTGACCTTTCATCCTTTCTGGTTGTATTTCCGCTCCTATACATGTCTGCTTTCTTACATGCAAGGATAAGGGGAAGTCAAAGAATCGGCCTATGATGCTGTCTTTCTCAGGCTCTAACTCAGAGTCACAGATTAATGTCTGCTCCTTTAATGCCTCCTGTTTGTATGTGCTAACCTGGCTCTTTCCTCTTCTATAGATCGCTGGTTTATTAGAAAGCTAGAAAAGAATTGAGAATGAAGAATAGTGTGTTTTAGTCTTAACCACCCAATGTGAGCTTGAGTCCCATGGGCTGCCCCTTCCTCCCTGTCTGTAAACTGGGATAGAGCTCCAGGTCTCTTTGTGCTTATGTTATATGAAACAGTGACCTTTCCCCACTAGACTCAGATAGAAAGGGCAAAGTAAATGCAACCTTCTGCTTTGTAAGCACAGCCACACAGGGAGGATTCCCAGAACGCAGTCTGTATTCCCACTGCTCTTCATTGACAGGCAGTAACTTTCCAATAAATATTTATATGCCTACATGTGTGTGCATTGATAACGCTTTAAAAAATAATATTTTTCCTCATGAGAGGAATCTCAGGTAGCTTTGACCTTCGTTGTGCATAGAATTCTCAGTATAGAATGAATATCAATGGTGACGGTGACCTTCAGGGAAAAGCGAGTGACTTTTTACATTAACAATCGCATATTAACTCTTAATGCATTTCTGTAGTGAAAGACTTTTTTTTTCTGGAAATAATTCTCAACTTTCCCATGGTTTATAAAGGCTATCAGGATTGATGTGATCCAAAGACAAGAGTTATCCCAAACACTCTGTGAAATACCCCTGGCCGTCACATGATTGAGTGCCTGGCCATGTCCTTGGCTTTGCAGTACATCCTATGGTGTAGGACAAATGCATACAAAGCCCTGCTATACTTACCATGTTTTGCTAATTGTCAAATAGTTTTTTTTTTTTTTAAATAAAAGAGATGCATAAAGTGTCAAACATTGTAATCAGCACAGGGCTACACTGTTGCCATTTTTAGGAGCAGAGCATTGTATCCTGAATACATGTGGGTAAGGCAGAAACATTGGCCATCCTGAGCTACACTTTCCTCGTGTCTACTCCTCTGTCATTCAGGAGCGGATGGCTCCAACTTTCCATGCCCCGTTCCACCTCCTCTAAGGTCAAAAGCGGTTGGAGTTCCTCGGATGTCACCAGGTGGCTCTTGCTTTTCATTTCCTGCCAGAAGGAAGAGGCTCCTGCTGTCTTCAGCTAACCATTTCCGGTCCCCAGCCCCTGCTATCTCCCCTCCTCCTTGATTTTTTCTTCTAGCAGTTAATCCTATGATTCATGGCAACGAGAAGGTTCTGGTGAAGTAAGGAGGAAGGCACAAACACAGCGACAGGAAGGCATGCTCTGTGGGGACATTTGTGTTAGCATGCCAAATGCCACCTGCCGTGCACATGCTACGGCATGCGTGGCCTGGGGTGGTTGTGGGCAATCATTTACATGTGGTAACATAGGAAAGATTCTTCCACGAAGAAGTTATGTCACAGATACCTTAAAATAATTTGGTCATCTCTTTAAGGGTTTCTAATGCTATGAGAAGGCACCATGGCCAAGGCAATTCTTATAAAGGAAAACATTTTATTGGGGCTGGCATATAGTTTCAGAGGTTAAGCGCCTTATCATCATGGTGGCAAACATGGTGGCACACAGGCAGACACGGTGCTAGGGAAGCAGCTAAGAGTTCCAACATCTGGATCTGCAGGAAACAGGAAGAAAGTGAGACAAGACCTGGCTTGTGCATCTGACCTTTTTGCCTGCCCCCAGGGGCACACTTCCTCCGGCAAGGCCACGCCCACTCTGCCAAGGCCACACCTCCTAATAGTGCCGCTGGCGATTGGGTTTATGGGGGCTGTTTTCATTCAATCCACCACACCATCTGTCACTTACTTTTACCTTTATTTTCGATGCTTCTTGTGCCACCTTGTATAGCATTGTGTTTGATTTTAATATTATGCTTTCTTGAAAGTTCTTTAGAGTCAGAGATCCTTACTCAATATCTGCCCGTAGAAATGCCTCTTGGTTAGGAAAAAATGTAGCGTCTGTAGTTAGACTACTTTGAGAAATAAAAGTTTTAAATTTCCTTAATGGTATCTGTTGCAGCTTGAGCAAGAATACGATTTTAGGGAGGAAAAGTGGTTTTATTCCTTTTTCGTCACTTGAGAATTTCATACATGCATACAATATGCTTTGTAGAGCCAATCTGCTCATTTCCTTCCCTTGAGTCCCTCCCCTGTGCCCCAGCACTTTCCCTTACTAACCTCATGTGCTGTTTTTAAAAAACCAAAACAAACAAACAAACAAACAAAACAACCCGAAAATAAAACAAGTCACTTGGTACCCTGGAGGAAAACTGGCGTTCTCTTCCTAGAAGCTACCCACTGCCAATATCCTCTTGATTCCAGGCAGATTCATGACGCTCTCCCCCATCCACGCTGAGATTTTGGTTGGTTTGATCCTGTGCAGGCCTTTGCGTGCAGTTTTAGCCACTGAGGGCACATGCGGGCAATGGTGTATGGCATATTCTTTTTCACTTCAGACATATATTATCTTCAGGTCTTGAAGTCTTCATGCCCTCCTTGCCACTGTGATCCCTGAGCCTTTCAAGGTGACAGAGTGTGACATAGTTGTCCTGTCTAGCGCTGAGCATGTCACGGTTCCTTATGCAAGTCGTCACCTGTTGTAATGTGTTAATAACCTGTGTTAATCACCATCTGCTGCACAAGGAAGCTTCTCTCCTGAGGTTGGGAGGTGCCCTGATCTCTGAGTATAAAGGTTAGAACTTAGGGGCAGTTTAAACCTCCATCTCTCTAGCAGAATAATTTGATTATGGTCTCCCCGTTGGGTATGTCTTCCTGGGCCACTCACTGTGCAGCAGCACAGCTGGGTAAGACTGGTCATTACCTTCCTCCTCTAGTAGTTCTTGGGGAAACTTCCAGCACCATGAAGGTGAGTTAGTGAGGATGAAATGTTAGTTAGGAACAGTTTATTCCTCTATCTTACCTGTGGTTGCTTAAGATATAAATATTCTATTAGCTAATCTGCATATTTGAATATCAGCTGCTACCTTCTTTACTGTCACCTATTTTCTACTTTTTTGGAAACCCAATTTCATAATAATAAACCATATGTTTTAATTATCAATTTTTAATGAATAATTAATTACAATGAAACAGAAATATTATTATCAATTAATAACCACAGTATTTCAAAAAGTTGTATCTATTTACACAGAAGGTGTCCACACTGCCTTCCTCCACTAGAAGCTTCCTGAAGGGAGCAGATAATACCAGTATGTTCACAGGCGTGTTCCTAGCACTCACCATTGAACTAGCATCCTGGGACCAGGCATCAGATAGGTACTTAGAAATATTCACCGAAGCCCAGGGAACATTGGAGAACAAGGGATGGAAAGGGTGTAAGAGCCAGAAAATGTGGGTAAGTGTTGTGAAATGCTGTCCACTGGGCGTGTCATGGTTCTTGCAATCATGAACTAATTAAGCAGCTGTGGTCCTTTGGCGTAAGTTCAAGGCTGTTAAAAACTGTAGCACATAGTGGATAGGAGCTTCCATGATTTGCTTCTGGCTGAGGAGCTACTGCGCATGGAGAGTCACTTTTCTTTGAGGATGTGGACACTGATACATTGTCCATGCCTCAATGGATGACTCTACAACTGTGCAGTTTAGAGGTGTTGCTAATTAGACTCAATGGAGTGTGTGTGTGTGTGTGTGTGTGTGTGTGTGTGTGTGTGTGTGTGTTGGAAGAGAACAAGAGGTTGAGAGGGAAATGTTTGGGGGGAACTCAGGGAAGTTGGAGAGAAGGAATGGATGTAGATATGAGCAAGGTAGAAAGTGGGCATGGAGTCCTATCTCTGTCCAATGAGCTATGTGCATTTGATAGCTACTAGAGGGGAAAAGTCAGTTTTCTTTATTGGAGTGGCACTGGGCAGGCTCCATGCTCAGAAATAGACAGCATGAACGGGACTCCATATTTTGTTTTGGTCTTTAAAAAAAGTGATAAAGAACACGAAGGTGGGTGAACAGGACGATGGAGGAGGATCTGGGGAGAAGAATGAATGTAGTTAAAGTATAGACAACATCATATACAGTATTCAACACAAATTCTCCAGGAATAAACAAGACATTTTAAAAACGATAAAAAATGTCATATACATGTTTGAAAATTTCAAAGAAAAATATTTTTAAAAGGAAGTGTTTTGTTTTTTTTTTTTTTTTTTTTTGTTCAAAACCAGGCATGGTGATGCACACCTATAGCAGAGTACTTTGGAGGTGGGAGTGGGAGGCTTCTGCTCATGGTCATCCTCTTCTCTAGGGCAAGTTCCAGGCGAGCCTGGGTTACATGAGAACGTATTTTTGAAGGGGAAGATAGTCCTAAGAGAACATAGTACTGTTTTCTTTTCTTTCTTTTTTTTTTTTCCTACTTCAGTTCTGTAACTTAACTCCACAGTGGCAATTCCAGAATGCCGGAGGAGGGGAGGGAGGAGAGCTGCCCTGGTCCAGGGACATGGTGCCAACCCGCTTCCCCCTTCCATTACAGCACACTCCACCAGGCTGTGACTTGCTCATGCTAAAATATTTCCATTGCTATGAGGGGACGTGCTTGTGACAAGTCTTGACATAACAGATTGTTAATGGGACTCTTACTGGATGGCAATGTAAGGGGCAAGCGCACAAAGCAAAAGCTGAGTCACACAGCCTCCCCACAGCCCCCCTTCAGTGGTCATTGTTGTTGGTCCATGGCCCTGCTCCCAGCGATGGGGAGCAGGCAGAGAGATCGAGTTCTGTTTCCTAAGTCGAGAGAGAGGATTGGTTTAGCATCACTGGAGGCATAGATCTGAAAGTCACTCAATACTTGATGGTTTCTCATTCTTCTTCTGGGTTAAGGTTTAGAGAACAGAACAGTAGTAGTCAATATCTGAAGTGCTTGAAAATAGAGGTCTTTTTTTTCAATTTTAATATAGAAAATGTAACATTTATAATTACATCTATAAACAAACCTAAAATGTAAGTTTTTAAAAATTGCCTATGCTTGTTAGTTACATGCTAAGGAAGGAAAGAATAAAGGAATGTTTGATCTTCGTTTCACCAAAGTAAGAAATATCTTTTTCTTGAATAGGGGCAGGAGAGATAGGTTCATGTTTAAGAGTACCAACTGCTCTTCCAGAGGACGTGGGTTCAATTCCCAGCATCTACATGGTGCCTCACTGCTATCTATACCTCTAGTCCCAGGGGATCTGATATCCTCTTCTGGCCTCCATGAGATTGCATATATGTGGTACACAGACACAATGCAGGCATAAATGAAAAAAAATTTTGATACATTACTGAATTTTAGACTGCTCTGAAAGAGCTAAATTTATCAATGAACAATAACTGGAAAATAACCAAGTCTAGCTTGTTATTCTGCCTGAAACTGATCTTGACAATTTGTATTGTGATGGATGCCAGGTTTCTAATTATTTCTCTTTCACTGATTTCTCAAAATGACAAAATAAAAAGTATAATTGAATTTGATTTACTGCTTAAAATAAAGCAGCAGTTACTGAATTTTTTAATAGAAATTAATTTAAACTTTGAAACACAGATTAAGGACAGAATTAACAAACTCAGTGGGCATGGGCCAGATGTTTAACCGCTGGAGCCAGTCCTGGGAGTAGCTGGTCCCAGGAACATTCACCTGCATATTCCACTTGGCTTTCTCCACCTAGATAGTGGATTACTTCATAGCATCAGTGACCTTGCTGACAACACCATGTTTGGGGACAATTTGTATGCTGCATTTTATTCTCTTATACATTGAAGAAGGAAACTGGATTGAACATTGAATTATGCTATGTGCCACTAGGGGGCATCATGTCAGGAAATTGAGGGTACATGATTTATGGAGTGTTATCTACTTTATAGTTGGCTGCATGTACCTGGGAGAGCAGGGGCTAAAAATGAGGCAGACTAAAGTCTCATGCAATAGCCAACTTTATTCAGAGCATCAGACAGTTTATACTCTGAGAGTAAAGAGGAGTCACATAGGTAAAATGTATAATCACAAGGATAAGCCACCTGTGGCGTAAACATGCTTTCTATAGAGGTGAATAAACACATAACAATAGACAGCTGTAATGAGCAATCCAAAGTGAACTCCCTCCTATCCGCTACGCCAGGGAGGGGCACAAAAGCACATACCAAGAACAGTTCTGCTTTTGAAGTTTTTGAAGAAACTGAGGTCACAAGACTCTTGCCTTGTTTGCTTGGAATATTCTTATAAGCACACGGAATTCACACACAGTTGAGAAAGTGATCTTCATGGGAAATCAGAAAGAGGAACAGGAGGGGGAAAGGAAAGAAGGATGCAGAGATGTGGTCATGTGACCTCATAGAGGCCTGCCAGGAATCTGCCATGCTCTGGAAAGGGAGAAAGATCCAGACATACCCAGGGACACTAAGTTCTCTGGTGCTGACATTTTCAGTCAAATAATGCAGCAGCAACTAAATCCTCCAAACATGGACAGTTTGATCATTTGATGGAACTAAAGAGTATGTGAAAGCAATTATTTTATTTTATATTTCTTTCCTATTCTTTAGAAGTTACTGGGTGTGGGCATTTTGCTTTAGCATATATAAATATTTTAATGCCACTAAAAGCATTTTAGCTTTGTGTTTCATATTTCTTAAAAAAGAGTTCTCACTAAAAAACTAATGAGCCAGGAGGGTCTAACCTCAGATAGTATCACAAATGGATCAAGAGCCTTATAATTTTTAGGGCTATTATATTTGGAACAGCACAGATAGAATGTGATATTTAAGAAAGGATTTCTTAATTTAAGAAGTGTAATATTATGTCTAGATGTTTAATGATAGAAGCAGGGAGTACAGATTTTCGCATCAGTCTTCTAACGTTAACGTCTCCCCCCAAATGTTAAAAAAAAATCTACTGTATGTAGTAAGTGCTTTGTATTTAATTATATTTATTTGCTAAAAATGTATGAATATTCTGTATTAAAAGCACAGAAGTGCTTGGGAAGTGATACGGGGTTAAAGCATCATGAACTTGAGAGACACTGAGGATGTTTCTTATAGACAGACATCGCCACCACAGACGGTGTATTCTGGCTTTTGTTTGTTTGTTTGTTTTCCCAGTCCCAGCTCAGTCTGAGATTCTTTAGTTCTGTTATACCTTCCTTATTCTCAGGACACACGCCCCTTTGTCCACACATTCTTTATGACTTTCCTGTTGTATAATGTTTTGTGTCTATTAAAGTATCGTTTGTCCATCATTCACCTGGAGGAATTTGATTAATCGTCAGGAGGCATTGCTATCTGATTTGTCATGAAATGGGGTCTAGTTGTTGTTATTAATGCAGATTGGCATGATTGGACAGAAGACTCTTTGGGATGTTTAAAAATAGATGGAGCCCCTTTCTGTTCATGTCTATAACCTTTAACCTTTTCTACCTAGGACTCTGTAAGCCAAGCATCATTTCAAACATGTTGTTTGATATTTGGAATAGTGCTTATTCATGCTGACTTACATTAATATAACTATGGTCTACATGTTCAAAATAACATGTACACATGAATATGCCCATACATCCATGCACACATAAAATAAGGTTTGCATGTAACCATATTATTCAAATACTGATATAATTATGTATTATTACATGCCCCATACATATAATAGAAAGCCAGGTATGTTAGATACCATATCATATATACTATTCTTTATATGTACACATAAATGCGTATTTAGAAGTACTTTGAATAACAGACTGTGTTGAACAAAAGGGAAAAGAAATGAGTGGAATGATCCATTACTCAGAATACTAAGAAAGAGTTCTCTCTCTCCCTCTCCCTCCCCCTCTGTCTCTGTCTCTTTCCCTCTCTCCCCCTGTGTCTGTCTGTCTGTCTTCTCCTCCTCCATCCTCCCTCCCCCATCCTTCCTCCTTTCTTTTCCCCCCTCATCTTCCTCCTCTTCCTTTTCTTTTTCTTTTTTTAGTAACCCTAAGCAGACACTGAGATAATGAGGCTATCATAATCCTCCTCATTTTGGTTTTTCGAGACAGGGTTTCTCTGTGTAGCCATGGCTGTCCTAGAACTCACTCTGTAGACCAGGCTGGCCTCGAACTCAGAAATCCACCTGCCTCTGCCTCCCAAGTGCTGGGACTAAAGGCGTGTGCCACCACTGCCCAGGTCAATGTCACATTTAAAGTTAGGCAGTATGGTTCCAAATTTTGAATGATTTCAACTACTACGCTCTCCTCACAATCTAATTTGGGAGTGGGCAGTATTTTGTGGGAGACTTTAATACAACATGAGCTAGTGAAGCAGCATTTGAGTTGATTTTTTTTCTGCTAGCCTGTCCATTAAGTTGGCTGGGTTTTATCATCAACCAGATGGAGCTGACTGTGTATCTTTCTGGGCACAAGGTGATGCTACTATAGCATCTAGTCAAACTATCACTCTTCACAGTGTGCCTTTGAGCTGTTTCTCTGATTCCTTTTGACAAATGTAGGTGGTGCAAAGTGTATTTTACCTGGAACTGGAAGGGAGTTAAGGTTTTATAGGGACTAACTTTGTTTAAGATAGAAGCTGCAGTTCCTAGGTGTTTAAGTGCTAAGTGGTTTGTTTATGTGAAATTGCTATACCTTAACAGTCGTTTGCCCCAAGGATTTGGGGAGTACTAAAGATTTTTTATGTTCATAAAGTATGCCACACTTGTAGTTAAATGTTCTATAAACATCAGAAGGAAATTTATAGCAACGAAGTGCTTTGTGCTTAGGTTTTGTTGTTATTGCCCTTATAAAAGCCTAGTATATCAGGTTGCAAGTGTGTTTGAGTGAATTACGAGAAGAGCTGGTTAAGAGAGTTTTCTCTCTCTCTCCTTCTGTCTCTTGCCTTAATCTCTTCTTCCTCTCCTCTCTTTCTTCCCTTTCCCTTCCTCTCCCTCTCCCTCTCCTTCCCCCCCCCCCTCTCCTCCTCTTTGTCCTCCACCTCCTTCTGTATTTGGTGTTAGCAGTCAAACGTAGAGACCCCAGCAAGCCAAGTGAGCCAAGTAAACATACCCACCATTGAGCCGTACCTACAGTCTTAAAGAAAAATTCATTAAAACTACACCTATAGTAACCTTCTCTGGTTTTATTTGTCTGAAAGCTGATAGGAAATAATGAACTAACTTTTCCCTATGGCTGCTGAAATATGCTAAGTTTTATTCTAGACCCTGTTCCAATGTCCTAGTCTTCTGTACTCTACTGAGTGGCTCTGTGAAGCACTTAAGTCACTTTGAGCCCAACATGATACAGGCAAGGAGTCATAATTACTTACTAGTCTAGTGCAACATCAAATAAAACACTGCTGTCGTTTTTGAAGATATCAATTAGAACAGAAGATAAAGTCCACTTTAATCGTTTTTTTGATGAATAGCCCTGAGCCAAAAAGAAGGTTAGGATACCATATATGCCAATTAAACAGTTCCAAATTGTTCTTGCTTTGACACCTGACCAGAAGATATACATTCGAATAGTGATGGCTAGATTAACTATGCGCTTGACCTGAAACCTGGAGAGAAGCCATTGTTTTTATGGAAAAGAACAGTATGTCTCTTACAGGTCTTAAAATACATTCTAAAAGATAAAGTGAACCTGTAGCTACAGAAGGACAATGGAAGCCTATAATTCTAGAGATCTGAGCACTTTTTGCCTGATGTATGTGATAATTATCCCAATTTATCCTTGGCAGTAAGGATGCTAGAATCAATGGAAGACTTTTTGGCAGCCATGTGTATAGACTTTTAAAACATGAAAAAAAAAAAATAGAAGTTAGCAACAAACCACTTTTAGCCCAGTTAGATGGTAGATATTTATAGTTAATCTTGACTATGTAGAAACTTTTTTTTTTTTTTTTAATATTCTTGGGACCTATACTACCTGAGAATCAGAGTCTCTGTTGCTTATCCTGCTTTTCTGAAACTAATGATGTTCTATAACTAATGAAACCCTGACCTCATGGCACCCATGGGACTCAGCTAGGACTCAGTCCACAAAGTGGAAAGGACTCCACATTTAATATACATTTTGGTGTAATTTTTGCGTCAGTATCTCCTGATATCATATTTGGACTCTGTTCAAAAGATTTTTTTTATATATAATGAAACTCATCAAATATATTGTCTCTGAATAACTTTCAGATATATCAGATTTTCATGCTGTAAAATTATAGACTGTTAGTATTCTAAAACTTTATTGAATGTCTCTCACTCATCACATTATCCCCTCAGCAAGCATTGATTGAATATGTATGGAATTCCACTAAAAACTGGTAAAGAAGGAGAGAGAGCAAGCATTGTACTGTACCAAATAAGTGACGTGTGTTCAAGTGAGTACCTTATGGGACTTCAGGCTGGGAGAAACTTACTGCCCTGCAGAGCTGTATTCTGTTCAAACCGTCCTTCAGGGATCCCAGTCTTCGGTCTGTTGTAACAATTTAATAAGTGACAGTGGCTTCCTAGGATAAACAGTGATTTGCAGAGTTGCAGATTCAGTTGGCATTTAGGCCAGGTGGATCTGGCAAAAATGAAACATTTGGTTTAAGGTAGAAGGGGCGCTGCCATTGGATCCTGTTCCTTGCAAAGACACTTTAAACTTAGTGCAACACCCCAATACCATCACTACTGAGTACGCTCTAATGCTAGCATAATCCTGGCCCCTAGTTATTCCACCTGAGGGTTTTCAGTCCCCCCAAATCCCCAACTTTGATGACCTGACTAAAACTATCTGTACCAATAAATACCCCATCTTCAATGGAATTCGTTCCATGACCCATCCAGCTCAATTTTTAAAACTTATTTATGTATGTATTTTTATCACATGTTAATGTTTTACCTGCATGTATGTATGTATATCACGTGTGGCTGGTGCCCTTGGAGGTCAGAGGAGGCTGCCACATCCCTTGGAACTGTAGTCACAGTTGAGCCACATTGTACATGCTGGGAACTAAGCTCAGGACTTCTAAAATCGAGCAATTTCTTTAACCTCTGAGCGACCTCACCATCCTCCCAGTCTGTTTCTTGTTGGTCCCTTCCATAGTCCTCTCATAGATGTGTCTACTTGCTCTTCCATTATGAGGCCTGCAGGTTGCTTGTTCCTCTTGACCTGTCCACAGAAGCCTGCAGTTTGGGATGGCTGCCATGCAGGTGCTAGATAGGATTCCAGGAAACATGATGCACGTAGAAGTCACAGTTACTGGATATGCTGGTATCAGGAACCGGCATGGCAGATCATCTCCGAACCCAGTGACATCACACACAGATGACAGGGACCCATGCATCTGTTGCCATGGCAACCGCCATACATTCCCAGAATCCACTTGGCTCACCTCTCACCTTTACCTGTGAGCAGTTATGTCACAACTCAAATAAAAGGCAGACCCTTCTGCCCTCTGCCCTCCCTCTCACTCTCTCTGTCCCCCCTTCGTCTTTGTCGCCAACTCTGCCCTCCTCCCCTATGTGGAACTGTATTGGTCTGGTGTGGTCTGTCTAGACGTGAGTCGCAATTCTAACACAACAGGATACCCTAGTAAAGTACCAGTAGAGGGTCTCTAGGATGATAGTTACTTTATGTAGCTCTATAATCTCAAGACTTCATAGTCTTCATGGCATGGTTAGTGGGCATTCGCTAGTCTATTTCTTCCAGGTTGGTATTCCAGATTTAGGTCCCTTAAATCCTCCTCTGAAGGCTGTTCATAGTAGCTGTATTTGTTACTTTCTGTTCCTGTGAAAAATCACCATAACCAATGTAACTTATAGAAGGAAAGCTTTAATTGGGTTCATAGTTCCAGAGGGGATGAATTCATCATGGCAGCAAGGTGAGGGAGCAAACCGCAGGAGCGGTACCAAGAGCAGGATGCTGAGAGCTCACATCCCTTACAGTAAGCATAAAGCTTACAGGAAATGATACAAGTCTTAAAACCCCAAGCTTCGCCCCCAGTGACATACTTCCTCTAACAAGGCCACGCCTCCTAAACCTTCCCAAACAGCACCACTAACTGGGAACCCCATATTCATTTGAATATATGAGTGTATGGGGCACATTCTCCTTCACGGCCACCACGACAGGATGCATTTTCTTAGTGTCAGCATTGTGCTGTTTGTGAATGAGAAGCAAAGGAGCAGGCCTTGTTTTAGGCTCAGTGTTCATTAACTTAGAAACTGATCCTTGACAAAGAACCGTGTGGGGGATAAGGAGGCATTACTTTGGAACATCTTTTATACTGTGTAAAAGTGTTCTTCGTCTACAGGGTTAGTCCTGTCTAAGCCATTACAATTCAGGAGAGACAGAAACTGAGAACTCTTATACCGCTTAACACTTATTACAAACATATATGGCTCAAGTGGGCAAAAATCATGTTCATAATAACACTTACTGGAGTGTTGATGAAATGCACGTTTTTGTGGCCAGGTTGGTTGTTGCCAGCATGGATGCAGAGAAGCCTCAAGTTCCTGCTGTACTTACTGACTCACTTGCCGGCTTTGGTATATTCTCAGAACAGTGTGCAGATGGATTCTTGATGAGCATGCATGGGGCAGTGTTCAACTGAACACAAATATTAAGATGTCTCTGTTCTTCTCTCATGAAGCCCATCTCCCTGCTCCCACCTTTCCTCAGTTGCCTGTATGTCTTTGTGAGGAATTGAGACCTGTGGGGGTTTCTTCAATCCGCTTTGGCATGGTTTTTAGTGTAGTGCTTGTCTGGTTCACATTTGGGGATCCTTTGAGTAGGATGGATTCTGTACAAACTATACGGGCCCTGATGAAAAGCTAGCAAGTATCACTGGAGTCAGGATTTTGATACAATTATTCAGCATGATTCCTTTCTTTAGTTGTGAGGACCAATACTGCCACCACCTCCTTTCCAGCTCATAGGACACAGCACAGGGTCACTTTGTAATTTTGCTATTATAATGCAATGTCATTGGAGAGCAGTCATTTTATAATTGCACCCATTTGTAATATGGTATCACCTACATAAACTTCCTTCCAATCTATACTCCCACTGGATGACCTGCTCTTTCAATTCTCCATGGGTTGTAATTTCATTCTGCACCTCTCACTCAGTGTTAGTAAGTATTATTGCCATTCACCCAGGGGAGGCAGACATCCAGTAATTATTACTTAGGTAATATGGCTGTTAACTGCTGTGAGGTAAAAGATAAATCTTGTGAAATTATGACTGCTAATACTGTTGGTGTTACTTAATTTAAAAAATTACAGTGTTTCATAAATGAGAACATCTTAAAATACGGCTCACAATTTGCATTTTCTGAATGAAGACAATTTGCTAATTTTAACATTTTTTTTTGTCCCAATGCTCTGTAGTTCAGCCAGACGTGAATTGATATCAAGACAGTATTTTCAGTATTTTACATAGCAAGCTTTTTCTTCAAATGAGGTCAGCTCTAAGTAGGTCACTCTAAATTATAAATATACTGGATGGTAGTGTTATGTCATTTGCCAGAAACTTCTCCGCTCACAGGTATTGGGATGTAGGGTCCATGAATTATGTATCGTGATGAAGATGCATGATGAAGCGCTCACACTCTCTGAGGTGCAGTTCAGGTGTGTCTTAAAAGACAAAGCCTCTAGCGGGCTAGCCAGTCTCCACTTTTACTGAGTGACTGAGTGTTCCTGCTGGAGAATGCTGAGGTTCAAAACACAGCCTTGCCACAGAGGGGAGAGCTTCTGCTATGGCTGCGATCGAAGGGAGAACTTCTGCTTTATTCTCCAGAGAGGGGAGAACTTCCGCTTTCACCGCCACAGAGGGGAGAGTTTCCACTTTAGCTGCCACAGAACTCCACTTTGCCATTTTCCCCCTGCTGGGTTCTGAGTTCTAAGTAAAATCTACACCGGAGCTCAAAGCAGCAGCTTCATTTGAGTAGTCCCCTTGCATGTACGTGTAGCCCTACATTTTTAGTAGTCTAAAATAAAATGATGATTGTGCTAATCTACTGATTTCATATTCTCGAAGAGGGATTATATGTAGGAAACATGAAAACAGGAGACTTGGGGCCAGACGTGGTATAGGGGATGAGCGAGGGCGGTATTTTCCCAGTCACTGAACATTAATCGGGCACCTCTCCTCTGATGTTTCTATCGCTTGCCATGTCCACAACACTTCATCGACTTGTCTGTAAAAGTGAGGTTTAGAGTCAATGAAGGGCTGACAACAGAAGCGTGCAAAGCAAACCCAGGGGAGTCATAGAAAGTAGGGAAGTGCGGATTTTAATTCAGAAGTTTTGAGAAAACAGCTGTGGAGGAACGGTAACTTTTGATGCGAAGTGGATCTTGACAGAAGCTCAGATCCCGTATAGTTCAGTGCTGTTCATTTTGTCAACAGAGAGGAGAGATAGAGTCTTATGGGATTAAGCAAACTCCAGGGCTAAAAAAATACAGTTTGACATTTCTTGAATGCACTTGACAAGACTTCACATAAAATCGCATTAGCATTCTTTCCAGTTAAGAGAAGAATTTTAAGGAAGACTGAGTTCTTTTATTCAAATTCACACTTAATTTTTTTGGTTGCCATGACACCTAAAAATTATATACGATTTGGCTCCAGATGTTTAAATGTATGGTATTTTAGCATAAGTGGGACATTTTAAGGTATAGAAATAATATTATATCAAAAGATAAATTGCACTTATGAACTTAAAAAAAATTTACGAAGCCCCCAAAAAGTCAATTACACAGGTTCTGTACAATAAAACTTCAACGCAACAGTTATGATTACTAGTCATGCTTTAATAGCTTTCAGTGTCTTGGAGTGATACAGCTGGCTGACAGATCACAGTTATTCTGCAAGTGCAGAAGCAAGGCTGTGTGGAGGAGCAAGGGGTACAGAGTACAAAATGCCAACAGTCCCCCGGGCTTGGGCTGATGTAGACCTGAAGGCAATGCTGATGGAGGGGCGGGGCATCTGCAGAGAAGAGCTGCCCTGAGGAAGAGAGAGGACTGGGCAAATGAGCAGTGTTTGATGGGGAGAGAGTTGGAAGACATTGGCGGCAGAAGCTGTGATTGGCAATCAGTAATCGCCAAATACTGTAGCCATATTCCGTGGCAGGCTGGTACCTGCAGAGCAGCATAATCCAAGCCGTTCTTGTCAGATATACATGCCAATCACTATCTTAAAACCCAGGCCTTCCTTGATTTTACTTCCTTTGAAAAACATCATTTGTCAGTTGGTTAGACTCTCACTCTTGCTGTTTAGGTTCAGGAAAAACAGATTGCAATGTTAAATCATATTATTTACTCTTTAAAGAAAAAAAAATGCAGATGGTATAGTTTTCCAAAACCGGTGCAAAGGTGTGATCGGTTAACCAGACTGAAACACTCATGGCCCATTCTTCTGAGCCTTTACCAAATGGCAGCCGTCCCTTTGATGCTAGTATTTTATTCCCTAAATCACCTCTTTATAGTTTCTAAGAGGTCTTTGCCCATTCAGACTTGAAATTCCTGAGTATAATGCACAGCCAGATAATTACAAGATTGAGTGTCCAACTGTGAGGCATGTGATTTCTTCATGCCTATGAATTAGCACTAACACTTCAAACCCCAAGTAGAACTTCTGTTGTCCCCAGGCACGCCACAGAAAGCCAACACGACGACAATATTATTATTAATTACTTTAGAATTTTGCGAAAATGATACTGGCAGAGTGAGCTAATTTGAGATGGTTCTTGAATATACCAAAAAGACTTTTGAATGAGACTCGACAGTATGCCTGGTGAGGAACAGAGTGATGCAGGGAGACAGAAGACATAGGGACAAATGCAGACAAGGTGGGCTAATGCTCCTCTCCACCGAGGCTGCCAGTTTCAAATCAGAGAGCCGGTAAAAGCATGGTATCTGTGGTGAGGGGACAGCTGAGACAGTAGTGGCAGATTGTGAATCAGCAGGACCCTGTCACTAACCCGCAGGGCAACGTGGCATTTCCGAAAGGTGTTCCAGGGGTAAAGGTGAACCCTGAGGATGTGAATCTAATCCTTCCCTAGGGAGTGTCCCCTGCCTGTGTCAGCAGCCTGGACTCTGCTGCACCAAGACAATCAGTCACATTTTATTGAGCATCTACATGGCTTTGTTTGGATTATATCTAAATTACACATCTATGTAATTTATAATAATCCATAGAAGTAAATAATAAATATCCGGCTTCTTCACTTTTCTCTTTCCTGATCAACATTTATTTAAAAATAAATGATAACAGCAATGACTAAATCCACGAAAAGTTTACCTTAAGGAAGGCTGCTGTTTAGAACGTTAAACATCTTATTTGTACTTAAAGTTTGGGGACTACAGCCATCTATCAATGTTGGTTTTTATCACACTGCTTAAGACATCACCCAGCCAGTGCTGTGATGAGCACTGGGCATTTGGAATGCGTTGTTACGACTGCCACTCTAGCAGTGACAATGTGAAAGGAAGCTGGCCTGACATTCCAGAATCTTCTCTAAGTGTTTTCCTTCTTTCGAGCAAGTAGTATGACCCAATTCTGTCAGGTATATATATATATTTCTTATTTTACAGTTTAGGGAAGGAGACACAGTCCAACAAAGGTTATATCCAATCAATATGTTTTGAGCAGTGGGGTTCTTTGGATATTGGATAGTCCTTGACAATATAGTTTTTAACTGAAAATGTAGCTTCAGTACAACTTAATCACTGGAAGTTTGTGGTGACAGCTAACTTTGATGAAACATCTCTGAAGACTGTTATATATGACCCTCCCATAGTAAACAGAAAATAGGTAAAGATAATTGTTTTCTATTATTAGTAGAATTGGCCTTTAATTGGGTTCAAGTTTCAGTCCTGTTGGGGCGCCAGATGGTGCTTGTGCCCTGGACTACTCACCACCCTTTGGGGGGGGTGAAGGTGAGGTGTCGCAGAATCAACTATACAGACTCGGGAGCAGGTGAGCAGATGAGCAGCAAGCTCCTCTGAACACTGCTGCAAGCTCCTTTAATACCCTCCACTAGCGTCCCATTGGTCCTAAGAAAGCATCTCTTCAAAACAGCAGTTCCTGATTGGCTGGCACTGTCTGCCTCAGCAATCCTTGATCTCTCAGGCAGTCCTTAATTAGGTCCTTCTGCAGGAGATGCCTTTGCGGCTGCGCGGCCCCAGCATTTACATAGAGGTGGCTGCTGCGTTCCTCCTCCACTGTTGCTTACTAATAAGACCTAAGTCTTTCTTTCCTCTTCGGTAGACTGATCTATCTTGTAAACCATTTGGCATGGAACGTGTATTACAAGTGTTCTCATAAGTGCTAGCTATTATGAGCTAAAGAGATGTTTCAGTCAGAGTGCTGCTTCTGGAAGCAAGAGGACCTGAGTTCAAACTCCAAGCAGCCATGTAGAAAGCAGAGTATGTCTGCATATGCGTACAACCCATCATTGAGGTACAGAAATAGACAGAGCCTGAGAGTTCACTGGCCAGCCAGTCAGGCCTAAGCAGTGAATTAAATTAGTGGGATTCCACATGCCCTCATCTTTGAATGTGTGTGCACATGACACAGGTTTGCAGAATGTAGCAATCGGCACAGTGAATTCACATGGCAGAGCAGAAGAACCACGCCCAGTCAGTAGAAAGCAATCACATGGTAGCTTCTTTTCTTCCCACCTTTTCAGTTTTGCTGTGGTCCTGTCCAGTCTATTATTCTATTCTACCTCTACTGCTACTCTTGTTGATTTATGTTTATGGCTGGTGAACTCACTTTTTGATTTGTATTACTTGACTAGGCATGCACAGTGATGTACTAACCCAATCACCAGGACACGGTAGGGTCATGTTACACGTTGGTGTGAAGCATCTAGGAAATATCTGGGTATCAACGCTTGGATGTAGAAGTCATGCTGGGCTCAGTGGTCTCAGGTGGGAATCACTGGGATGTGTTTGCCTCTGGAAACCACTGCAGTAATAAAGGGGGTGCTGTATTGGAAGAATGTCATGGAGTAACATGGGCATTCGTGAGAACTGTTGCATAATGGAGCTGAGGACATAGTCCCTGGGTCATTCTGGCAATTCAATGCCATTCAATTCTTCTACAATGATGACACAATGTCCCTTCATTAGTCCTTCCTGAAAACTTTGCTGATCATGCTTCTTGGCCACTTGCCCAATTCCGTTAGTGTTCTCCAACATGCTGGATTTGCTCCAGGAGTGGCAGGTGCCTCTTTGTCCTTGGGACATTTTTTGTTTTACTTCTTAGACATGAATGGTATTGGAAAAACATAACCAGTCTTATCTCTTTTCCATTAAGGTGCCTTTATATGTCCCTCAGCCTGTCTCAGCTCTTCACGTGGTAGCCTACACAACCATTGTTGATACCTGGATACTTGTTGAGTGGTTTATAATCTCCAAATCTTAATAGCATTCACATGCCACTGTATTCTAACCTTTCATTGTCTGTTCCAGATGTGTCTGTTTATTGTAGCATTAAGAGTGCATACATGAAGGAGGTTATGATAGTTGGCAGATGTATGAATTCTGATCACACTATGGTTCTTGGATATACTCATCTCTGATATCACCTTGCTTTCAGTTTATTAAGAAAAGACTAATATGTATTTGACTGCATGTCCTTTCCTTCAGATATTGCAAAATGGATTTTCTTGAATTAGATATTGAATCAAAGATTTCAAAACAACCTTTTCCAAATGATTGTTAATTTCAAGAAAAATCCACACTGGGTGCTTTCAGTATATGGCGACCATCATTCACACCTGAGTTCCAAGTAGCAGTTAGTAGACCAGAGGTATCTCCTGCTCCCCTTCCTTCTGTATTGCTTGGAGAAAAGAGTATCATTTGACAAAACTGGGCTAGGAAATGCTAGAGATGGTTTAGTATAAAACTTACTAACTTTTTAAAAAACCATTTCTTTAGCCTCTGGAAGATTGACCACCCACTCTCCAGAGGAAGTAAACCCTATATTTGAATTAGAGGAGTCCTAAGATAATCAGACTAGTTCTCAGTGGACTCGAAAGGGGTTGGGGACAGAGGAAGGGTGAGGTTGCACAATAGGGCTTTTTCATTTCTTGAGTCCTGGAAGTAGAAGAGGAGATACTTGACAGGCAGCAACAGGAGTTAGGATGTGAACCAAAAATCAAAATTCAACTACTGTAGTTATCTGGAAATATAGAGCAAGAATTGCAAAAGGAAAGCAATGGCCTAAATAATTCATTTAAACTGAAGCCTAAGAGAATTCCTGCGTGGGGGGCTCACAGCCTTAGCTGGTGGAGTGGTAAGCTGAGACGATGGTGTAAACACAGCCAGCCTGTTAGCACTCGGGACCCTTTCTACCACCATCTGAATGGAACAATTTGACCACATTTGTGGCTAGACAGATTAAAACTTCCAGTTGGTCCAAAGACTAAAAATGTTCTCTACAGAAATGACATTTGGTGTGTGAGTGATCACCAGTGATTTCTGTGGGAAAAATGAAGCTTTACTTTTTATGTAGAGCAAATATAGCCAAAGAAACCAGACTTTCTTCCAGACTGACATCTAAGGGGAGAGCCAGCCTTGACTGGAATGGCTTGTGCTTGGCAACAGGTTTAGTCATTACAGAATGAAGGCTAGTGTGCTCTAAGTGAACACATTAGCATGCTTTGTCGCTAAAGTAGCCACGTGACAAAAAGAGCCTATTAGCCCTTCATGTAGTCTCTTATGTTCCTATTATTATTATTTTGTAAAATCTTCTTCCATTTTGAATCCAGAGAGACAATTCTGGTCTAGAATCTAACATTCTCTAAGTACTTCTGTCATATACATAAGCCTCCCTATTCAAGCACACATGTTGACTTATCAAATATGAAAATAACATAGGCTGGAGTTGACCCATATTTGAAGCCTGTCATCCTCCGATCTTTATTTGCACCATTTCGACACCACATGAGATGCTTTGTAGATTGTTTTGAACGGATGAACTAATTTTGCATCAATTCATCAAAAATGTTCATCTCTTAAGGGTTTCACCCACCCTAGGGTCTCTCTACTCTTCCCCTGGAGTTCAGGTTCTATGCACAAGGCTGACTTCTAGGATGTACCCTTTCCCTTGAAGCATACACAGTGAAATAAAAAGTAGAAGCTCATTTTATTTGAGCTTAATGTCTCAAATAGCATGTTGGGTTGTTTCGTGGGTGAATCTGCTGACAAGTCCTTTAGTGTGGAGCTGATTTGTAGTTCTGTTGGGCATAGAGAGTTGGCCTCATTTTAATCACGCCCACTTGAAATATCTGGAACTCCTTTGAGGTGCAATCCTCTTGCCTTCTGTAGAATAATGGAACTGGAAACTTATGGGGTAGAAAGAAGATAACTTATAGAATCTAAGTTTCTATTTCATCTCTGCCATTGAATTTGTAATAAGCAGGTTGCTCAGCTTCACTGAGTCTTTGGTTCTCCATGGTGTGAGGACAGCTTTGTGCATAGGAACTATGCCTGTGCCTTGCACAGAATGGGTCTGGTTTCAGTGAAGCGTCCAGGACAACCAGAAGTACAAATGACCTACCCTCTTCAACGTGTTCTTTTATTTCTTAAATGCCCATATTGAGTTAGACTAGGTAGGAAACAATCTTCAAGACTCTTGGCTGGCTTGGAGAATTTACTATTTTGATCATTTTCCTCCAAGGCATTTTGTTTATTCAAGACACGTGTAGTCATATAGGCCAAAAAGCGGAAGGAACAGTGGGAAAAGAGTGAAAAAATTTCTCACCTTTCTATGACCATGAGAAAACCACAGCTTACATTGATATATTTTCTTTTCAAAATTTATTCTACTCAACTGAATATTTCTTGTTAATGATATGAGTATTGTTATTAAATTATTTTCTGCATTATTTTTGTGGTACTGGGAATGAACCCAGGAGCTTGAACACAGCTACTCAGTCCTTTTCTAAGCAACCATCTTGTCAGGTGCTTAGTCTGGCCTAACTTTAATTTTTTTCAAGCACCTATTTTTAATGATAGTTCTTAAATAGTTTAACCTCCCTTGTAGCCCACCACACACCTGAGGTAGTGGAAAAGAAAGGATATGGGGGAAGTGGACCTGTTTAGAAAAGTTCTCTGGAGTAACTCTCATCTGGGTTGTCTAGAAATTGGCAGTTTAGCTCACGGGCTAGCAGCTCAATGTGCTCGCAAACATTTCATGTGTACACCAGCCATCTAGCTCGGTAGAGCTGTGATACCAAACACGAATCGGCAGTGGTGGCACCACCTAGCAGAAACAGCCAGGCCTCAGCCTCAGTTCGAGTCAGCAGGAGGGACCAGGAGGATTTACAGATGTTTTTGGCTGTGCCTCTCTCAGTGAAGTGAAAATCAGGGAAGACTCAAGACCAAGCCATGCACAGCGAGCTCTATAAGCAAGCCAAGCCCAGCCTCTGTCACTGTCCTTCAAGTCCTATTTACACCCTCCAAACATCACGTGTCCTCCACGGGCCTTGCCTCAGCACGTGCATCTGTCTCAGCTGACATCCCTCTGCCAATCAGTCCAAGTCCGTAGAAGCCGCAAGAAACTGCAGTATATCACTAGAAGTTTTTTGGTGCATTTCTCTCTATGGAGTCCAGACAAACGCAGCTCAACTACACAGTGTAAGGCAGACCAATACATGTGTGTCCTTAGCAAAGAATCCTTCATCACGTGTCCTTTCACATGCTTGCTTTAGCAGAACATCCTCTCTCCTGTGTCTGTCTCAGCTAATTGTTCCTTCATGAATCAGCTTTAGTCTTTCACCTGTATCCACCTCAGCTAAACGTGTTTGCCCCAGCAAAACACCACCCAGCACAAAACTTTCCAAAGAACCCTTAAGTTTCTGCTTCAGTCTGGCTTCCAGCACTTTTCCAGCTGCGCCATCTCCCCAGGGATCATGTTATTTTCTCTGTAAAACTTCTCTTTATTAGGACTTTAGGATCAAGATATATGTAGTGAAGATTTCATCTAAGTGAGTTATCCATAGCGTAACGGCCCACGTTGTGTGTTTCCAGGGCACAGTTCAGAGGCGTCTGTCTTTTGCTTCCTTTGTGGAGGTCTTGCTGTACTGCTGTCAGGAATGTTTCCTACAGTCTAAACTGAATCAAAGAAACACTAGGTACCCATTCCCTCCTTTCCTCAGCCACTAGCAGCTACCACTATACTTGCTGACCTCATGGGTGTGACTCTTCTACCTCTGTGATCAAACCCCTATGAATTGTACTGTTTATGTCTGACTCACTCCTCCTAAAGCATTCCAGGTTCACCCATATTGCTGCCTGTCTCAGAGTTTCCTCCCTGTTAAAGGTTAATAGTACTACAGCGTTTTATGTATTTGGCCATTGAGGGCTATTTGGATGGCTTCCAGTCCCGGGCTATTGTGAAGATGACTTCTGCAAACATGGCTATATAATTTTGTGTCTAAGTTCCTGCTGTCAGGAAGTGGACTTGCTGGCTCGTACAGTAATTCTGTGCTTCAGTTTTTGTGGAATCACGATATTTCTTTTTTTCTGGCAGTTGGTGCTCAGTTTGTGTTTCCACAGTAACTCACAGGGTTCCGGCTTCCTGATCGTCTCCAGTGAATAGCTGTAGAACAAATGAATCAGTAATATGCTCCTGTTCATTTGAGGGGTCTCAGTATTTATCTTGTCACTTCCTAGTGACAGGTACGATGATACTTTTTAATCCGTGGATCCCTGTCAACTTCAGAGGAGTTTAGCACTAGAAAGTATTTCAAATATATTTGTGATGGATAATTTAATTTTATCCTTACACATGAGATGAAGGAAGAAGGTTCAGGGAAGTCAACCTAGAGTTAACAGAAATTTGGCAGGCAGCTTGCTTTCATCATTCAAGTAGATACTGGTGCATCAGAACCAAAGGGAACATTTTCCCTTTTAATAAGATCTGTGTACGGAGATTAAATATTTGGTGTTCACTTATACCATCTCCTTCTCTTCATTGCAGGGCATCTCCTATCCTGTGGAATGCTTGCTGCAGAGGGGACCGTGTTTTAGAATGATCTCAAGATAGTTAAAATGTGGCTCTCAGCCATTTAATGAAAAAGGCCGGGAGAGAACAAGAGTTGAGTGTACAGGGAAGAGCGAGGGATAGAAGACAGAGTATAAAGGACAGCTATCTTACAGAGAAAGGGGACTGGGCTCCTCGTGAGCAGTGGCCCAGTTCTTCTTGTCACTCTTGTTGGAGAGCCTCTCTTCAGCAACATGTCTCAGGTTAAAAATTAATAAAGGAAACTTATCTAACAAAAGTCCAGTAAGGGTTCTTACCGGTTTCTTATGGGGCCATTTTGCTGGCAATGCACAGACTGCCATTTCAAAACAGAAAATGGTTATAAAGCAGAAATGATACACAACTTTTTGGTAAATGGTGGAGTTCTTAAATCTGCAAGCTCTGCTAGGTAAGAAGATTTGCTGGGCCATCCATCTTCCTTTTCGTCTTTACACAATAGATTTATCATTATAGCTCATTGTTCAGTACATAACGAGCAGGTTCCTTGCAGAGTCTCCACCTAATGCTTATAAACAATCCACTCTTTCTATAAACACAGTCCCGAACCTGGACGGTAATGGGAATATTTATTTATTCGCAGCTGATTTATGTTCTCCATTTGCCTGTGCCTGTGTCTCTGAAGGCAGAGTGAAGCAGATTGTTACAACTTTAATTAATGGCTGTGTGCTGAGTGTGCTTCCCCTGAACCCCTAACATTTCTACCTTTTCTCAGATCTTTGCCTCACTTAATTCACCATGCCCCCAGGAAAGCTGTTAATAATTTAATCTTTACAGCTTATAAAATGGAGACTGGTTGGGGTATAAACTGATTAAAATGTACACTTACAAATCATTCATTTAATTATAGTTTCTCGGTTTCAGAGAATGTAATGATTATTTTGCTAGTTTCATGGTCATTGTGTTCTCTGTGGCAGCCTTGCCAATTATGCATGTAGACTGGGTTTGGGGAATCTTATACCAGCAGTCTCGCTGCTTCCTGGGAAAACCCAGGTCTTCTGTTAGAGCAGTGGTTCTCAATCTTTCTAATGCTGCAACCTAGTAATATGGCTCCTCCAAACAGTGGGAGTGGGGATGTCTCTGAATCTTTTGCCTTCTCTTGTGACCCCTTTCCTCCCACTGGGTTGCCTCATGCTGCTTCGATATGAGGTCTTATGCCTAGTCTTATTGTGTCTTTTGATGCCATGTTCAGTTGATATCACCGGGATGCCTGTTCTTTTCTGAGGGGAAATGGAGAAGCAGGGATCTGGGGGAGAGGGGGAGTGGGGGGACTGGGATGAGGAGAAGGAGTGGAGACTCTGGTCAGGATGTATTGCAGGAGAGAAGACTGTAATTTGCTAGTTATGAATCCTAATGTAAACATATATATTTTCCTATGGTCGTAGGCAACCCCTGTGAAAGAGTCATTCAGTCTTCCAAAGGTCATGGCTCACAAGTAGAGAATCACTTTCTTAGAGACTCTAAGTACTTGGAACTTTCCCTTAGTGACTTATACTTCCTCCCTCCCCCCTTCCTTCCCTCCCTATCTGTTTCTTCCTCCCTCCCTCCCTTCTTGTTTAAAGATAAGTCAGTCACCTAGGTTTTGTCTTTTCTAGAAAAGTACCTACAACTTAAGTTCCTTCTCCAGTATCTTCAATCTTCCTCTGTATCTGTTCCACCTATTAATATTTCCTACAATGCAGATTCAGCTGGAGTAGTGAAAGAAAACAGGTCCACATCAGAATTCATTTCTTCAGTCATGGCCTGACTGACAGAGAGAACGAAGCCTGAACTTCTCATGCTTCATGGCTTCCATTGATTTAGCCCCATATTTCCCTCCTTTGTGATAACTGCATACGGCCATCTTGCTTAGTGGAAGCTAACCATTGTCATGTCACTTTGCCACCACTAAGGTGTACCTCTTCCTTATTGTACCTATTTGAGTTTGCATTGTTTATGATAATAGAAACTTATTGTTAACAATATGTAATTTGACCTCTTAATGTCCATGGCAATTCTGTATCTTGTTGCTCACCTCTGCCAGTTTCTGATGATAACACAGAATTGGACATCTTTGCCTAATTCATAGGCCAATATATTAAATTTCAACAGTCCATTATTTCATTAGTCAAACTCTTTGCATTAGGGATACCCAGTCAATACAAATCTATACCTATCACACTGTGATTAAAAGTATGGGTTTGAAAGCCATGCAGAACTCCTGGATGTGGTTTCCAAACTGACTATATAAATTAATAATATTTTAATTGCCCTTGATTATATATTCAAGCTATGTTCTGATGGTCTTCCTTTTTCAAAGGAAATATCTCCTTCAAAGATTCTGGAAAAGACTCAATAAAACACACACCTCAGCATTATGCCTGGCACATAGTAAACAGTCCATCCTGGTGATCTTTATTGCTGCATCTACCTGCTGAAGTTCAGGATCATGGTTGGAACCTCACAGCCTAGTTACACTAATTGACAAATTGTGCTGAGTCAGCTGCTTAGATGTCAAGTTAAATTAAATAAAAGTTCATTTCACTGAAGTTATTAATTTAAAATATCTTCTTAGACTCATTAATTGCCTTCTCTATGTTAATAGATGCCTTCACTTGAGTCCTTATTTTCATGTTGTAGTTAATAAAATACTTTTATGAATAACCATCTTAAAACATCAGTTGTCGACTTCCGGCCTCCATCTGTGGCTGGGGACCCCAGCTTGGGCCACAGGGCTCCACAGCAATTAGTGCCAGGAGAAAGCTACCCTCCCATGAGCTTGGAAAAGCCAGAAATGGGACAAAGACAAGCTCCACTTCTCACCAGGAACCGCCCCAACCTGCGAGACACAGGGACTGAGGTAGGCGGGCATAGGAACACCCTGGTTCCCAGCTGCAGCAGGAGACCTCTGCCCGGGCTACCAGGGCTCCACAGCCAATTAGCGCTGGGAGAGAGCTACCCCTCCAGGAGCTTGTGCCTGGGCAACCAGGGTTACATAGACAAGCAGTGCTAGGAGAAAATCACCCTCCCAGGAGTGTGGAAAAGCCATGAGTGTGGATAAGACAAGCACCACTGCTCACCGGGACCTGGAGACCTCAGCCTGGGCCACAGGGCTCCAGGAGAGAGCTGGTATCCCAGGAGTGCTGACACACCTTCGAGCATAGGCAAAACCACCACTTCTGTTCAAACTCACTGGATCAAGAGGGACCCTTGCAGAACCATCAGGACATAGGAACCAAGAGACAGCTGGGGACAAGATCCTTCTGGTTTCTGTCTGCACCCCAGATCTGACCCGGTGCCACAGCTCTCCAAACCCAAACACCTCTCAGAGAGAGCTG
>CM052718.1:8289645-8315631 GCA_028551405.1 Uromys caudimaculatus | reverse complement strand
GTCAACGGGCCTGACCCCCCCCCCCCCCGGTCGTCTTGGAGTTTGGACCACCAACCAAAGAATACACATCTATGGACCCATGGTCCGGACCACACATTTGGCAGAGGATGGCCTTGTTGGCCATCAGGGAGAGAGGAGAGGCCATTGGGCCTGAGGGCGTTAGAGGCCCCAGTAAAGGGGAATGTCAAGGTGGGAATATGGGGATGGGTGGGCGGGTAGGTGGGAAGTGGAATTCCCCCATAGAGGTGGGGAGGGGGAGGGGATAGGGGGTTTCCAAAGAGGAGACCTAGAAAAGGGGAAACATTGGAAAAGTAAATAAAGTATCAAAAATAAAAAAAAATCACTTGTCTGACTTTCACATAGTATAATATATATAATACATAATATACAATATACAATGTATAATGTATAATATATATATATATGCAAAATCATGTGGTATTCAGAACATTAGGCATATTAATATAAACACAAGAGTTGACAATAATTTCCAGGTAGAAATAATTTATTAAGATTTTGATGTGTTTCCAGTGTTTTTCCATTTATGTGGAAGAATTCTTTCTCATGACTGTGTTAATTAGTAAATAAATAAACATGTCCTTACTCATTCAGGCGGTCCCTCTTACAAGGTAGATGTCACCACTATCATTGTTATATTTGACGTGGGAGATAGGGGGGTAAGGGGTCAAAGTCAAGCTGGATGAAAAATGAAGTCAAAAAACACTGGAGTGCAAACAGTTGATACCTGAAAGGAGATGGAGAGAGGTCGGGCCCACCTCTTTGCATTGGCTGTGGGCACATAGGTATTGAAGGAGCTGGAAATTAGTAGCCCCCTTGAGCACTGTGCCCACTTTTTCATGTATATTGTATCAATAGTTTCTTCAAATGTAGCCTGAGTTTTCTGAGCCCAAGACTAAAGTATATATCCCTGACCAAGACTGAATTTTAAAACTGTCCTCAAAGAGAGTCGTTCCTTGACTATTCAAGTATCAATTCAGAACCTTGTGAAAGGCTCTGTGTAGACAAAATTGAGCTTACTGCTGACCTTAAGATAAAGATATTAGCTTGACTTATCTGGGTGGACAGGGGACATCACATGAGCCCTTAAAAACAACAGAAAGAGTCAGAAGAACGAGTCGGGGAGATGCTGCAGGAGACGTAAAGTAGAAGAGCATGCTGGGGCAAAGTTTAGGATGGCAACTTCCTGTTGCCTACCTAAAGATGGAGGAAGGAGTCCCAGTGGGGATCGCTAGAAGCCTGGAGCAACTTCAGCCCATGTCACACAAGGGAATGGGTACTCTGGGCTCATAAATGCTGGGAATTCAGTTCTGTATACTCGAATGAGCTGTAGAGCAACTCCGTCCCCAGGGCCACCAGAAAGGAACATAACTTCTCAAGAGCTGTGCAAACTATCCAGCAGAAAATCAGGAAGACCCTCTGCCTCACTGGATGGTGCAGCTGTGGGGTGGTAAATGGGTGTAGCTATTAGGCACTAAATCTGGGCTGTTATAAGAACAGCAGAGAGTCAATATAATGTCAATTATTCTAAGCACAACTTCTTCACATTTACTGCATCCCTTCAAAAAATATGCCTCTCTTTCTCTCTTCTTTCCCTTCTCCCCTCCCTTCCTCCCTTTCTCCCTCCTTCCCTCCCCCCTTACCTTCCTTGCGTTCTTTAACCTTACACAGCCTGTGAACTAACCATGCTGTCTGTTTTTGAGAAGCTTCCCTTGATACTGGTCAGTGCCTCTGCAATACCTTTGGGTCCTGGATTCGCCTTGCCACTGGGGTGTGTGAACACTGCTCCTGAAGACAAAATTCAGGGGTGCTAAGCTACATTCCATCCTCACTGGCATTAGGGTGCAGGCTAGTAGAATGCTGACACCCACCCAGGGGTGGCTGAACACAGCCTAAGATGGGGACCCTAATCCATGTCTCTCTGGGTGAGAAATAGATAGTGCAAGCTAGGGACAAAGCTGTGGTTCGCAAACTTCTGGACACCCAGATGCTACTGGGAACCTAGAGGAGTGGGAAATGGGCTGCAAGTGTCTGAAGCATGGAATAGCATTCTGCAGGAGATGGGGGTATGGCTCAGCTCGGTAGTGAAGGCTTCTTCCCACAGCAGTTCTTGATGAGAGAGATAGTCTTTGTGTACTGGCTGGTTTTGTGTGTCAACTTGACACAAGCTGGAGTTATCACGAGAAAGGAATTTCAGCTGAGAAAATGCCTCCATGAGATCCAGCTGTAAGGCATTTTCTCAATTAGTGATCAAGGGGGGGAGGGCCCCTTTGTGGGTGGTAACTTCCCTGGGCTGGTAGTCTTGGGTTCTATAAGAAAGCAAGCTGAGCAAGCCAGGGGAAGAAGCCTGTAAGTAACATCTCTCCATGGCCTCTGCATCAGCTCCTGACCTGCTTGAGTTCCAGTCCTGATTTCCTTTGGTGATGAACAGCAGCATGGAAGTGTAAGCTGAATAAACCCTTTTCTCCCCAGCTTGCTTCTTGGTCATGATGTTTGTGCAGGAATAGAAACCCTGACTAAGATGCCTTGCTTGTCCAAACTGTTTATTCATAATGGAAAATGGATACATACAACTCAGGGTGGGATGTCTGGGAAGGGAAGTTTTTTGGCCAAACCCTCGGGTAAAGTAGAAGGGTTCTTTGGAAATTCATTTGTGTTGGATGGTGTTTTGCTGGGTCAAACACATGAAGAAATGGTTTCCTGAAGAGGTCACAGGTGAAAGGCTAAGGCAGACTCATGAAGGAACATTTAGCTGAAGCAGACACAGGAGAGAGGATGTCCTGCTAAAGCAAGCACGTGAAAGGACACGTGATGACGGATTCTTAGCTAACAACATGCATGTATTGGTCCACCTTATATTGCATAGTTGAGCTGCATTTGTCGGGACTCTGGGGACTTGGGCTGATTGGATGCACGTGCTGAGGTAAGACTTGTGCTGAGGCAAGGCACATGGAGGACATATGATGTTTGCAGGGTATACATAGGATTCTGACGGAGTGATGGAGGCAGAGCTTGGCTTTCTGGTACAGATAGCTATGCATCACTTGTGGGTCTCATATCTTTGCTGATCTTCTCTTCCCTGAGAGAGGCATAGTGAAGGACTTCTGGTGTTCCTCCTGCTGACTGGAGCTGAGGCCTGGCTGTCTCTGCTAGGTCGTGTCACCACTGTTTTTAACCCGACTCTACCGAACTGGACTGCTGGTGAATCCATGAAGTATTTGTGAATGAATCGAGCTGCAGCTGCTCACCTGTGAACTGATCTGCCAATTTCCAGACAACACAGTTGGGAGATGCTCCAAAGAACCTTTCTAAACAGGTTCACTTTCCCCGTATCCTTTCTTTCCCACTGCCTCTGGTGGGTGAAGGTTAAAACGTTTAAAAACCATCATTAAAAATAAGGACTTTTAAAAATTAAAATTACACTCAGGACCCATCTAGATACCCCATTAGCATGGAGAACTCTGGGCTCTATGTTATGTGATTAGTTGCTATGATCTTAGTGGAGTGTCATGGTCACATGCTCCAGGACAGGAATCTGATCAGGAGCAGATTCAAATGCCTACCGTTCTCAATTATGAGAATTGCCAGGGTTCCTTAATCCGCTCGACCTTCCCAGTCTGGTGACACGGTTCCACATGCCCCACAAATACCCTTGCTCAGTGAGCTCCGCTCCCCTCCCCTCCCCTGGGAGCTGTGGCAATCAGACTCATTGACTTGTTTTTCTGTATTCCTCTTCAGCATTGAATGACTTTCAATGAAAGTTTATATCTTGCCCGACTTTGCATTTCAGTGACTATTATCAAGCGGCTGGCAGTAGGAGACTCTCAAAGTCTAATTGCTGAAATGGTAACTGGACAGCAATTACTCCCATGCTGAGTTCGGTATGCTGGACCAAAATATCTGATCACAATGATTGGATAATTATGTCTGCTACTTACAGAAGAATGCAGTGATGAAACCTTCTCAATTTTCATCTTTTAAAATGGAATATACTTTTACACTTTTGCCCCTTGTTATTCATAGCTTCCAGGGTAAGCTAGCTCATAAAGGCAAAAGAGAAAGGCAAATTACCAACAACAGAAAAACAGAGCAAAGCCCCTGGTCAAAAAACACTGGTGCTCAATGAGAGCGTTTGCTGTGGATTTATGTTGTATAAATATAACTCAAGGTATATTTTACTAGTTGGGCAAATTATTCTTAGTTTATATGATACAGATACCTCAGTGTTACTGTCATGATGAGCCCTGACGCCACAAGGTGGTAGTATCCCAGGCTCCAGTCACTAACTGGACTCAGTAGGTCATTTGGGAAAAATAAGAACAGGCTGGGCCTTTAACCCAGCATGCAGCAGTCAGATTTCTGTATTCATGGTCAACATGTGGAGTTCCTGGCTTGCTGGGCCTAATACCATGAAACCTTGACTTGAAACAGACAGAAAGACAAGCAAACAAAGCGACTAGTGATACATCAAAGGATACAAGTTTGGGAGGGGAACATTATAAATAGGATTTTGTAGACGAGGGAAAGGCTTCTTTCCAGAGGAAACCACAGATTTGGGGTTATTTGTTTGTTTTTCTTTTTTCCTATTTTTTTTTTTTAAAGATGACACTCAGGAAAAGAATTAAACATAGTTAAAAAGTCTCTGTGTAATTTCCTGTTCATACTCACCTAATTTCACACACACACACACACACACACACACACACACACACACACACACACAGAGTCAGAGCATTTACATATACACATATGCAGCTATTACTATATTTTCACAGTGCTACTGATGGCTTTCTCAGGTGCTGTCTGCCACCCAACCTAATCTAATGTAAGGTAACTCTTTTGAAACAGGTCGACAGAATGTTCCACAGTAATCTGACATAATGAAGTATACACCTAGTACGAATGCCTGTAGGTGCTAACAAGTTGCGTGCAGTTTGACTGGCAGACAATTTGGCGAGATTCTCTGCCAAAGAATAGTTTTGGATAATGCAGTGTGGTTAGGATTTTGACACCTCTCTTGCTGTGATCCTGGGCCCCTCTTTTGGTACCAACAGTGCCAGTGGAGTAGAAAAGCCCTTCATTGACTTGTCTTCCAAGTGAATCTCACACCTTCATGAAAACAATCAGAATGGTCCCTATCCCTCCAGAGATGTAAAATTGGCAAACCAAGGAAGGTTAGTCTAGTGAAAGTGGTAACTATGATTCTACAATGTTGCAAATTCTTTCCGAACTGTAACAAGCGCATGAGAAGATGCAGACAGGGAGACCTGTGTGCATGAACAGCTTCCTTCCAAGATTCTCCATACACAGTGTCACACGCAGCCAGCTTTCCTATGGGATGTGGTAGGTAAAAATGAGACCGATTGCCTATCACAATAGCCTGCTTTTATAAGAGTGTAGCTTAACAATCTCATATTACTGAGCACTCTGATCAGGTTCAACTTAATTTTTGAGTGGCAAAATTATTGTTGATTGTATATCCTTTCAGATTAATTCTAGTGTGTCTGAAAGAAATGCGGGTTCAGTGGTCTTAACTTTATAGCGTTACGGCAGAAGAAAATAAGAATGGGCAAAGTTATGAGTTTATATTTAAGGAAGGGAATAATGGTGGCACCAGAAGGGTCATGAGGTAGCTCAAGCATCTGTACTCTGTCTGTGTTAAACTTTCAGTGAACAACATATCTACCTGGTAGTGGTCCACTGGTAGACAGTAGGTAGCCTAGCTTTAGGCAGACTGTACTTCCTGGGAGTGATGTGAACACTGGGAGAGACCAGGGCTTTGTACATACTAATCTTACAGAAAACCAATGGAGTCCAGGGATGTATACATCTTATTTATTTCTCAAAGGAAATAAGACTCTTAATATATAAGTTTTTTTTCTACACATATGGACTCTAAGGAGACTTAAAACTATTTAAAAATTTGTGTGTATGAGTGTGAGTGTGTGTGTGTGTGTGTGTGTGTGTGTGTATTTAATTGTATTTAATCCAGATGGCCAATGTAATTAGGGAAAAAAATCATGATTATTAAAACCTCAATATTTTCATCTGTTGCTCTAGGTCTATGTATTTATCAAAACAAATTTCTTATTTTTCTAGTTTTAAAAGAGTATTTCATATTGTATATCAATACACCAAAAGACATAGGTCTAACCATGTGAATATGGTTATACCCTTTTAATGTTAAACCCTTTGTAATGCTGTTAGTCTGATGCTCATTTGTTTATTTAATCATTCATCAAATATTCAGAAGTCCTTGAGGCAAGAGACATATATTTTTAATGCTTGACACTCAGTAATGGTTTTTGAATTAGTACTGTACAATAAAGAAAATGTATGTGTGTGGGGGGGGTGCAGGGGTTCAGATGGACTAGGATGAGAATTTTAAGCCTGAGGAATTCAAGTCTTATAGAGACAATGAGTATGCACATTTTTCTGCATCTCATGTTCTTAAGTACAACCAAATCTAACACAGAAGCAGGTACTTAGCAGCCAACACACGGCGCTCGCCCATTTGGGATCAATTGACCAGCAGTATTTGTTTTCTTAGGTGACTGCTTCATATAGGGGGCAGGGACAGCACACAGATATTGAGCTGTGAGACCCTCCATAGCATCCTGACTGACTCAGGGAGGCCTCAGTGATTCACTTACCATTGATCTGTCTAGCCACTACCTTCTAGGAAGAATCGATATGGCTGGCTTCTGTTTCAAGATGTGGTTGATGAAATTACATCCTTTTCAGGTAAATTCAAGAATGGATTAAGGGAACTTAACCTGTTAGATGGGACGAGATGTGCATACAGTTTCTTCTAGAGCATATGTGTGATAGGTTAGAAAAAACTGTCAATGCCTGTAGGCACCTCAGTGAGAGAGGGAAATAAACACCGACCTTACTGACCATGTTTAGCTGTGAGATTCTTACATCAAAACATCAGAACTTATTTATTCCTGAGTCAGGCTACTCTTTTAGGCCTGAAGTTCTATTTTGCTGTCATTGACTTTGGTCATCTTGACTTGAATGTTCAGAAAATGGTTTTGATTTTGAATTTCTGCTTACCTTGCTACCAGTCAGTCCTCCTGTTTTTTGTTTGTTTGTTTTGTTTTTTTTCTTATTGTTTTCTGGTATTGGTCTTAATTTTTTGATAAATTTAATTGCTTGACTGTTTCAAGGGCCCTGAAACTGATAGAGATAGAATCCGAAGGTATCCTATGATTCTTGTGGGTTCTAGAACAAATCAGCCAAAATGGTACCTGTCTGGGCAGCCAGGGATCCAGGCCCAAAGCAGTCAGTTCTTGACATTCATCTTCAGAGGTGATGCAGAGAGAGCACAGAGAGACTCAAGTGTTTAAGTGCTCTTGTTTCCGCTCCTCTGTATTTCATGTACAGCATCCCCTGCCTGCTGTTTCGTCTAAACATCATCTTAGTGAATCCTGTGCTGACCACCCCTACAAGCCCCAGTGCTTCCCTTCTATATGACGTCATCCTTGAGTTCTCCTTCTATATGACGTCATCCTTGCACTTTTCTTTGTTTTACCGTGTTCAGGTTTTCCCTTTATCCCCCACTGCCTTATTGCACACCATATAGCTTACTGTGTTTATCCTTTAAGTTGTATTTCCATATAGAAATAAACACTGTAAGTTTTTTTTTTATGATTTTAACAATATAGCCCAAGTATCTTGACAAGTACTGCACGATGTAGTTAATTTGTAACAAATGGTTTAAAATAAATCCATTCATACTGCCAAAGGGAAAATATGTAAAGATAGTGAGAACAGGATTTATAAACTAGAGACACTAAACAAATGTTACATTTGCTCCTATTCAATAGAATACTCTGGGAAACAAAAGTATTTACCTTAATCTCAGGTTATCATCTGCCTGGCATTTATTAACATACTGTAATGTAAAGAAAGAAGAACACACGGGAAAGTGACATTTAGGGAGGGGCCCTCAGGTGGGAGGGAGATCAGAGAAGGTAGGGGTGAGGGGGGCAGAATCCATTATATGCATGTATGAAATTGTCAGTGAACAAATTTAATTAATAAACGAAGAGATGACTGCATGCTACACCTGAAATGAAAAGTAAAATAAAAAAAAATTGCTTTCCAACTCCCTGAGAGCAAAATAAAGATATCAGTTACCTGCAGTGCTTAAAGATATTTCATGTAAATAGAAAATTGGAAAGGCTTGGCCATTGGAGTCCTCAGTACAGAGCTATAGGTGCCATCTGGTGCACAGTGCCTGCAGTGGAAACTTAGTAATGGAGTTCTTGATTTTTCTTCATTTTTCATTTTTTTTTTACTTGCTCAGAGCTTTCTTGGATTGATTGATTAATTGATAATTGATTGATTGATGAGGGAAATAGCACTTTGAAAATTCAAGTATAGGAAAGGTATGAGAAATGGCAAAATGCTCTAGTTTGGCTGCAAAGAAACTGGACTGTGGCTCTGATAAATCTTGATAGTTCTCTATGCTTGCATTTGCACTTAGGGTATAAAAAAACTTGTGTGGCCCTGAATAGCTCTGTGAGTGTACATGAAAGACTGCTTTGAAAATTACCATGTATTTAATATGGATAAATATTAGTGAGAGCATAGGTGTAATTTGAAATTAGAAAGCAGACCTTTAGTTTGAAAATATATTATTACTTCATAAAATATGGTGATGTTAAGGAAGAGACACAATGTGTCAGGTGAGTGCTGTGTTTTGGAGTCAGGCATGTGTTCTCTTTAAGCTCCACCACGGTTGTGCTATGGCCTTCACCAGCTGTTACGTCCCCTGAACCACACAATTGTCTTCCATTAACTGAGGACTCCATGTTAATTAGAGGTCAGTAACAGGCTAGGTGTCCAGGTATGACTTAGGGATCTGATATGCATAGAAATGGGGGACTTCTCAAATATCCCCCACTTAAAGCAGAAGAAACTATGAGAGATCGTTTGGCTGTGAACCTTTGAAAATGAAGATATTATTGAATATCTTCATCCTTGCTGGTTCCTTCTAGACATTAATCATGTCTTTCTGATTAATGATGAGAACTGAAATTCTTTGTTAAGACACCCCACTCTCTATAATGATATAAAACAAAGCAAGAAAGGGGAGTGGAATAGCTGGGCTGATCCTGATCCTGTGTCAGGGTCAGGTAGCCCAGGGAAAAGCAGTGACAGTAACCTCTTAATTCAACAGACATCTGCAGTAACATTTCTACAGATTTTCTTACTCGTGGCTATTCATTTTACATGGTGATGTTTTATGTAGACATTTTCATTCAAGTATAGCATTTATTTGACCATGCTTACCCCAAATGGCAGCCCCCCACCCTTCCCTGTTATTCCATAGACAATATCACTTCTGTTTTCATGACCTATATACATAAATGATTTCATGTGTTCACATAGAATCTAGGATTTATAAGACAAGAAAAATGGGGTATGTGCTGGAATCTGACATATTTCACTTAGAAGGATTGACAGTTGCATCCGTTTTCCTGTAAACAACTTAGTTTCCTTCTGCTTTTTCTTTTTATTGAAATTCTTCTCTTACATGACATATCCTGATCATGGCTTTCCCTCCCTCTACTCCTCTCGGTTCCTCCCCATCTCCCCTACCATCCAGATCCACTCCCTTTTGGTCTCTCAGAAGAAAAGAACAGGCTTCTAAGAGACAATATTAAAATATAACAAAATAAAATACAATAAGTCAAAACAAAAACTCTCACATTGAAGTTGGACAAGACAAATGAACAGAAGGAAAGGAGCCCGAGAGCAGGCACAAGCATCAGAGACCCACTCGTTCTCGCGCTAAAGGACTCCCATAAGACCACTAAACTGGAAGTCATGCTATATGTGCAGAGGACCTGGTGCAGATGATGCTGAGTCCATATGAGCTTTGCTCAGTTGATTTAGAGCGCCTTGTTTTCTTGGCGTTCTCCATCTCTTCTGACTCTTAACATTCTGCCTCCTCTGTCTCTGGGTTCCTGTGTTCTGAGGAGAAGGAATTTGATGGAGACATCTCATTTTAGAGCCCACAGGTCCAAGATTGCTTGCTTGGTCTGTTGGTTGGTTGGTCGGTCTGTCTGTCTGCTCCTCCCCACACCCTCTTTCTCTCTCTAATATCTGGATGTGAGTCTCTGTGTCTCTATATTTGTTCCAGTCTGTTGCAGGAGAGAGCTTCTCTGATGATGACAGAACGAGGCATTGATTTATGTGTAGAATATCATTAGATGTCATTTTATCACTAGTGTTTGTTTGATTGTTTTGTTCTTTTTGTTGTTGTTGTTCGTTTTTTGTTTTTTGGGTGTTTTTATTTGTTTGTTTGTTTATTTTCGCCAGACTAGCAGTATGTGGTTTTGCACTAGGTCCTTGGGCTATCTAGTCTCTGCTTCTTGGTCACTCAAGCAGTATCAGGTATGAGTTCCACCTTGTAGAGTGGGAATGGGACTGAAGTCCATTTAAGGTTATCAGTGCCGTCATTGCTTGATCACACCACCTTTTCCTTATCTAATCATCAATTTACTAACACGGTACTGGCTGGTTTTGTGTCAACTTGACACAAGCTGGAGTTATCACAGAGAAAGGAGCCTCCCTTGAGGAAATGCCTCCATGAGATGCATTTTCTCAATTAGTGATCAAGGGGGGAGGGCCCAGCCCCTTGTGGGTGGTGCCATCTGTGGACTGGTGGTCTTGAGTTCTATAAGAAAGCCAGCTGAACCAACTAGGGGAAGCAAGCCAGTAAGGAACATTCCTCCATGGCCTCTGCATCATCTCCTGCTTCCTGACCTGCTTGAGTTCCAGTCCTGACTTCCTTTGGTGATGAACAGCAGCATGGAAGCGTAAGCTGAATAAACCCTTTCCTCCCCAACTTGCTTCTTGGTCGTGATGTTTTGTGCAGGAATAGAAGTCCTGACTAAGACAAACACCCAATGTTGCAATTAAGATAGAGATGCAAGTATATCTGTAGTGTGTTGATTTAAAATAATTTAGATATATACCCAAGAGTGATATGAGTGGGCCATATGGTATTTCTAGTTTTGGGTTTTTGAGAAGCTTCTATACTGATTTATGTAGGAGTTGAACTGATTTACATACCTGCCAGTTGTGTATAAGGGCTTCCTTTCTCCCCAACCCAGCTAATATTTGTTATTTTATTTCTTAATGATAGTTATTCTGACTGACGAGAGATGGAATCTAAAAGTTCTTTTAATTTGTACTTCCCTGATAAACAAGGATATTGAACATTTCTCAAAAGTTTATAGGCCAATTGTTCTGTGTCCCTTGAGAATGTCCTGTTTATTTCATAATCCTTGTACTGAATTATTTGGTTTGTTTGTATTTTGTCTCTTGATGTTTTTAAATATATACATATATTTAAATATATTCTAGTAATATTTTGTATAATATATAGTAGAATATAGATAGTATACAATAGAATATATGATATATTCTAGAATACACACACACACACACACACACACACACACACACACACATATATTCTAGTTACTAATCTTTGTCCGATATATAGATACAAAGACACTTTCTCATTCTGTAGGTTGTTAGTTAACTCAATGAATCATTTCCTTTTCTATGCAGAAGATTTTTAATTTAACAGAGTTCAATTTGTCAATCTTTAGTTTAATTTCCTGAGTTGCTGGAGCCCTTTTCAGAGAGTTCTTATCTGTGCTCATGTCTTGAAGGTTTTCCTTCACATTTTCCTGTAATGGTTTCAGGTCTTATATTAAGGTCCATTCTGAATTGTGTTTAGGGTGAAAGACAGAGACCTGATTTCACTGTTGTATATATTTTATATCATGTTTTTAATGTTTTACACAAGGTTTTTTAAAAATGTTTTTACTTTTATGTTTATAGCATTTTCCATACAGTAATGTTGAAGTGGCTGGCATGCATGCTTTTGGAATCTTTGTCAAAAATTAGGTGTCTCTAGCTACATGGGTTTATTTGGGGTTCTTTATATTCTATTCTATTGATCCATGCACCTGTTTTTATGCCAGCATTGTGCTACCTTAGCCACCATGCTTCTGGAGTATTAGTTGGAGTTTGGGAGTGTGGTACCCCATCACTTCTTTCTTTTCTGTAAGGATTTCTTTGGATATTTTGTGTCTTCTTCACTTCCTACTTACAGTTGTCCCCTTCCATACTTTTTGTTGGTTTGTGACACAGAGTATCATGTAACCCAGCGTTGCCTCAAATTCACTTTGTAGACAAGGATGGCTTGTAACTTCTGACTCTTCTGTTTCTATTTCCCAAGTATGGGGACTATATGCCTGCACACGACACTATGCCTATTTGATGATATACTAAGAACTGAAGCCAGGACTTGGTGATTGCTAAGGAGGCACTCTACCGCTGAACCATAGTCCCAGCCTTTGCATCCTCTTTGTTTCTCTTCTGGACTCATTGTTTCAGCTAAGAGGTCAACTTTATAATGAATAAGAGTGGCAGAGAGTAGATAACTTTGTTTCATTCCTGATTTCATTCCTGCTCTAATTTTTTTTGTTTGGTATAGTGTCTGCAATAGAGTTGTTATATATAGCCTTTATTTTGCTCAGGTTTGTTCCTTCTTGTCTGTTCAAGATTTTTATCATACAGGATAATAGACCTTTTCTAGATTTATTGGTTGAATCCCTAGTTTTTGCCATAGAGTCTATTTATGTGATACCTGACATTTAGAGATTTGCATTTGTTGATCTCTCTTGGCATCTTTGGAATGAAGCCAACTTGATTATTGTAAGTTGGACATGCCTGTGTTTTATTGAGAATTTTTGTGCCCAAGTTTATCAGAGATGTTGGGCTGTAATTTTCTTTTGATGCTTTTGTAGTTTTGGCAGCCAAGGAGGCTCAGAAGACTATTAGAACATACTTTGAGGACCTATATTCCATGAAAATGGAAAATCTAAAACAAATTGATAAATTAACAGACATATGGTCCGTAAATGTTAAACAATGAACATATATGTATATATATATATGTATATATATATGTATATATATATGTATATGTATATATGTATATATGTGTGTGTGTGTGTGTGTGTATATATATATATATATATATATATATATATATATATATATATATATATATGAGGTGGAAAGTTGGATCAGTGGTTAGGCACACTGGCTGATCAGGATTTATACTAGTACACACATGGCAGTTTACAACTGTTTTTCATTAACAGCTAGTTGGAACCAAAATTCTGGAAGTTTTTGAGTACAAGCTGAGTGCTTAAAGCCTATAATTATATCTTATTAATTTTATGAAATAAATTGATAGTATTATTTATTAGATTTGCTAATTAATGTACCCAGTATAAATTTCCCTCAACTTTCTAGTGACTTGAAGGGCCAATATATATCTAAAATACTAAAGAAGAAATGCAAATGAAAAATGTCTGAAAGGAGGAAAATTTTAAGACAAAAAGAAAATTCAGCAACATAATTTATAGAAGGAAATAGAATTATTTTTGTAGACAAAGTCAATGTACCTTTTCTCTTAAAAGACACAGGTTATGAGATTAGTGAACACATTTCCTTCTGCACAATATAAACTTTCTATCATGTGTAATAGTAGTAGTTGTACCCCTGGGGCCTGTAAACTCCCTAGTGGGTTCTTAGCTACACTTTGAATATTAAGCATGCATTTTCTACTGTGGAATAGACTTAAGCCTGGTTGGTTCCACTATTGTACCTTGAGTCTGGTTCTCAGGAGTTTTCTGTCCCCGCTTCCATGGTGTTTCCTGCCCTGGGATAGGTTTATTGATACAAATGGTCCATCTATGGCTGAACCCTCTATAGACACTTACTCAGCATCTATTCTCTCTACACTTTGATCAGTTAGTAAGTTTTACTAAACCATCTCTGATGGGAACTGAGAACAGCACAGATCTAATGGTAGAGAGAGTTTAGAAGACAGTTGGATGTTATACCCACTTAGCAAAACAATAGTAGTAGGTTCAGTTCAGACTCTTTGACCATCCCAGCCTTGATTTCCTTTCCATATTTGCAGTTCAAGGCATGTGTTTCCTCCTGTTGAATGGGCCTTAAATCTAACCCAAGAGTGGTTGATCGGTCTCAGCCTTTGGGCCACTGTCGCTCCCATGTGCAAATCTTTCCAAGATGAATGTTACTGCATCTCGGGAACCACAGCTACAGAAAACTACTGATGGCCTTTATTCCCCAGAGTCCTGAATATCAGCTTTAGAGACTGTGAAAGCTAGCCTAGCTGGGTCTTAGAATGTGTCCCAGATCATCACTGAAATTAAAGATACTCCCATTTCTGCCTCCTGAGGGTTGAGATTACATGTGTATACCATCATACCTAGTTTAAGAACAGAAATTATATAATTAAGATACTGGAAACCACAACATAAAAATTATATTTAAAATATCACTTATATAGATAGATTTATACATAGAAATAAAGACCTTGGGAATAAACAAGTAGTTTTAGGATTATAGATGGTTAACACACATTGAAGACATAAACTTTTTCAACTTGAATGCATTACAGATTCAAAACTTAGGAAATAAATTCAGTAGTGGTTATGGTAAAAAGTTGAACAAACACTGAAAACTAATGAAATAAGCCTTCAGTATTTAAAACTTAGAAAAAAAGGGCTGGGATTACAACTCACGGGGAGGTTCCCCTAACATGCACCCATGGCAAAAGCCAGAGATGAAAGGAAATAGGGAGAAAGATAAGTCAGGAAAAAGAAGATGTGAAAAAACAAGTGGGAAAATCCGTCAAAAAATAGTGGAAACCGAAACCAGAAATTAATGTGATAAGACCAAGGGCATGACAGAGAAGATTAAAACCATCCAAAATGAAAGTTTTTGAAAAGCAAATGAAATTCAGAAACATTTATAAGGTTAAGATTTTAAGCCGAAAAGAAGCCATAAAACATATAAAATGAAAGTTTAGTTTATCAATAGATATTAAACAGAGATTAGTCACATGACTGACTCAACTGAAACAGATCTGAGAGAAGCCGGGAAACGGAAGTCATAGCAGGTGCAGGGAAGTTGTGTTAATTATATTTATTTATTTTTGTTTTTGTTTTTTGTTTTGTTTTTCGAGACAGGGTTTCTCTGTGTAGCCCTGGCTGTCCTGGAACTCACTCTGTAGACCAGGCTGGCCTCGAACTCAGAAATCCGCCTGCCTCTGCCTCCCAAGTGCTGGGATTAAAGGCGTGCGCCACCACTGCCCGGCGTGTTGTTTATATTTACATGTGAATGTGACATCTGTAAGTGAGCACCATACCTTATTATACTTTGCATATGACTACGGCTGGTTAGGGGCAAACCACAATAAACCGCAAGAGGGAAGAATGATGAACTCGTTTGGTATTCAGAATGGTGATGTTCGGGGTGCAGGCAGGGAGAAGGATGAGGACAAGGACACAGGGGACTCTGTTTTTGTTTTGTCCTGTTTTTGTGGCAAACGGCAAAACCACGCTTTCTCTCCATTTTAATTCAAGGCTGTAATGTGTACTCACATATAATTTTAAATAATTTTAGCAGATGCCTTGCACCTACACCTGATGTATTAGCAAAATAACAGAAAATGACATAACTTCATAAGTCACTTTCACTAGTTGCTGGGCAGATTTTTCCCTAAAACCAGTTTCTTTCTTTCTTTCTATTTTTCGTTCTTATTGGAAAGTAAAAGAATTGACTTCATTTCAGACCCTGGATGCTTCTGAGTTGGGTTTGCATTTATAGCTGTTTGTTAGTGATTATTCTCTGCTTTCCAGGCTTGTGGCGAGGTTACTTAAACACTGTCCACAGCATCATCATTACCAGCCACGCAGTCACGGATCGGTGCTCATTTTAACTATTAGCCAAGGCACCTCGTTGTCACCTTTATTCATCATGTGTGACTCTCCTGGCCTGATATGGGATGATTAATAAAAGAATGGTAGGGCTCTGAACCCCGGACTACACCAACTCCTTAGGCTCTGCCCTTAGACTCGCTGCTTTGGGCATTACTTTTAGAGAACAATAGAATGTCCAGGCCATTACCATGAGATTAATTATCACTTTGAGATATTTTGCTCTTCTATGGCCTAGGGCTTCTTCTTGGATGTTGTTCATTATAACGGCATGTCTGAAACATTCATTACTTTTCTTCCTATGGTTTCTCCACCTATATGTACAGTTATAAAACTGTCGTGTTGCAGAATATTCTGTATGTGTATTCTAATAATCAGTTATCTATGCTAACAAAATGGAGCAGGTATGAATACAGAAACCCAGTCTTTCTTTCAACCAACAGTGAAAAAAAAATAAATGTAATGTTGGGTTATTGTTGTTTCTCGTGTAACTATTCACACGCACAAGGAACAGCAGCCGAAGGATGGGGTCAATGTTTTTGTCTGCAGCTTCTTGTCGAGCAAACAGTAATCATTCTCCTTTGCCCTATTTATTACAAATTATAACAGACTGTGGTAGAAAGCAAATTGTACTGGGTCATATCATATTTATTTTGTGAAGCTCTGCAGAACTTCAGTAGGCAGGGACTTTTCGATTGTGTTTATTTCTATTCTCTTGTGATTCAGGTGTCTTTCTCCAAATGATTCAATATTCCGAGATGTGCCCAATTTCTTTACTTAATAATAAAACAGTCTTGGACTCACTGTAAATCAGTAGGGGATCCAGCAATAAAGTATAATACATCACAGAGGCAGTGTAGGCTATCATTGGAGATAATAAGCAAGCACATTAATATTCATGCCTAGTGGAGTCCTGGCTGTGTTTCTGAAAAGCTGGAGAATGCATTTCAGGTTTAATGTTCACCAGTAGATATTTGCCAGTAGATTTTTCAGATACTTTCTGTAGTAATTCATTCATGGGACCAGTGGGTAATGTGGGAGACTTCCATCCATGCCTTTCGTTTACCTAATTGTGTACTCTGATGATGTTTCCTGGTGAATACCCACAGTCCTTTCTGCTTAGACCTTGGGTCTTTGTCTCTGCTGGCGATGTCTCAGCTGCTGAATAAAGCTGATCACTTATGTATGCCTCTCTGTGTGAGCAGAAGTCAGGGAGGATAGCCCAAAGGAAAACAAACAGCAGCAAAAAATCTTGAATTGTTCTGCAGAGTGCGGAATTTCCCTAGAGTCTAAGAAATTCAAGTTGGATTTTTTTCATGTAGCGTGACCTAAGTGGGGTACAGAAGAAAACAATACTCTGCTGTAATGGATGTGGAGATACTAATGAAACAGAGCCACCAACACAGGGATGCACAGACTGAACGCTTACGGTGTTGGAGAGCACATTTTACGACACCCTTCACTCTCCTTCCCAAAGCTGGTACCTAACAATCCCATAAATAAGCCATGTGCAACTGTATTACAGTTACCTTTAAATACACAAATAATATATGTCCTTGTGCAGTTCACCTCCCTAGTTCACAATAGGTATTTTGCAGTTTTGCATACTGTAAGTAACTGCGTGCAATTTAGAATTAATATCCCTTTCGTTGTAAATCATGTTTAGGTTTTGGTTTTGCAGTTGACTGAGACTCTACTTTGGAATCTTCACTGTTCGTCCCCACGCCTTCTGAATTTTTGGGCAGTAAAAGTGGCAAGGCTGTGAGGAAAAGAGAGGCTTTGCATGGACAGTGTTTGCGAGTTGGCTACAGCCACTGCTCAGTCATTTCCAGTTCTGTTGGCACCATCCCTGCCAGCGCTCACTGTGGTGACAGGCCTTGTATTTAGGTGGAGTACATTTTGAGGGTCACTACCATTGATTTAGAACCCTTGAATTCTATAGGATTTCCTTTACATTCAAAGTACACTTGCTTAAGGAACAATCTTTTGCTCCCTCCATTATATGAATGATTTGATTAATAACAGATTTGAATAATAACGTGGACATCAGAAGCTAGAATTTCAGAAACACATCAATATTTCCCCAGTACAGTCTCAGAAATATCTTAGAGGTTCTCTTTCAAGTTGATTCCTCTCTCCTGTACCAGATATACAGATATATCTGTCTAGAGCAGTGGTTCTCACTCAACCTGTGAGTCATGGCCTCTTTGGGGGTTAAACAACCTGTCTTAGGGTTTTATGGCTGTAAGAAACATCATGACCATGGCAACTCTTATAGAGGACAACTTTTAATTGGGACCAGGTTACCATTTCAGAGGCTTAGTCCGTTATTTTTATGACTGGAAGTATGGCGGCATGCAGACTGGCGTGGTGCTGAAGGAGGAGCCGAGAGTCTCATCCTGATCCACAAGCGGCACGGAGAGACTGTAGGCCACATTGAGCATAGCTTGAGCATAAGAGACCTCAAAACCTGCCCTTATAGTGGCACACTTCCTCCAAGAAGGCCACACCTCCTAACAGTGCCCCTCCCTATGGGCCAAGAATTGAAACACATGAGTCTATGGAGGCCATTTCTATTCAAACCACCGTATGATCTTTGACAGAAATCACTTAAGACCATCATAAAACACAGATATTTATACCATAATTCATAACCATAGCAAAATTATACTTATGAAGTAGCAGCAAAAATAAGTTTATACTTGGGGGTTACCACAACATGAAGAACTGTGTTACATGGTCGCAGCATTAGGAAGGTTGAGAATCACTGATGTAGAGATAAACAGATATAAAAATATATCTAAATAGTTCCCCAAGAGGTCGAAGATGGGTGAGAAGGATATGAAGTAGTAGATAGTAAGCTCAGAAAAGACGTGTTAAAGAGAAAACACTAGGGCTAGCAAGATACCTTGGTAGATAAAGCATTTTCCATCCAAGTTTGATGACTGGACCTGTTTCCCAAGCCTATAGACATGTATAAAACAAAATCACCTAGCAGAGTTGTCCTCTAATCTCCCCATGTGTGCCAATTCCCTCATTACGTCATCCCCCCCCCCCCACACATACACATAGACTCAGACCCTCCCATACCCATCCACACATAGGGGCTGGGGTTTCTCTAAAAATAGAGAAAACTGGGAATAGGGAAAAGTAGGGAAACAAAGGTCAACTGGCTTTCTGTAGCTCTTAATCACACACTGCCAAGTACACAGTGTGGATTCTGGCTAAAGGAGCAATACGGAAAACTGATGAGACAAAGACACCAAAGACAGAGCAAGCCAGCATGCTCATAGCTGTTTGCCTAAGGGATAGGGGTAGATAAGAGAGAAGACAAGTAGAAGTTACAGGTTCGACCCCCAAAGACCTAACAGAGCACAGCAACTGTTAATACATCTTGGGGGAAAAAAGCAAAACAAACATTACACTCAAAAGAAAGCATTTGAGCAACCAGGCAACACAAATGATTTACCAGGAAAGATGAAAACAGTAATATCAGTTTCTCCTTTTCTTTGTCCCTCCCCCCTCTGGTGTCACTCAGCAGTAATGCAAGTGAAACAGTGTATACTTTCTGTTCCTGAAGACAATACATGGCCCCGATTTTCTCTCGGCCTAATGATAGTAAACATAGCTGGTAGGAGGCAGGAGGATCATGCATTTGAAATCCATCTGGGCTACATGGCACATTCCAGGCCAGACTAGGAGCTGCATAATGAGACCCTGTCTCAAAAGCACTAATACAAATGAAAACAATACTAGCAAAAAAAAAATGAAGGAAAGAAATAGGTTGGTTGTGGGCAAGTTTCTTGATTGTGTCTCCTCGAAGCTCCTCTTTTAGACTCACCTGATTCTCTAAATAGTTCAGCTATTGCAAGCTGTACACAGACTTTGGAGGAAAGGCTGGAAAATTTAATTTACTTGTGGGCTAATGTTCAAGGAATGCAGACTCCAGAAACTTAACCATAGCAATATGGAAATGATGTGTGAGACAGAAAAATAGTTTTTATTTCCCCCTCTTACACCCAAGAGAAGATGATGCAATTTACTCATGGTAAATAAAAGAGAGATTTTACACGTTCAAGGAATGAGAAAGTAGGACCCATGATACATGAGATGGTCCAGAAGATGCAGAATGTGGACTGGGACATAATGTCCACTGGATGCCCAGAGCTAACCAATGAGGAACTGAGCTCAAAGGGAGAGCCCACTTTGCCTTGACCCCACAGCTAATACAGCCTGAAGGTCGGATCAGAACCAAGGCTGACAACTGGTGTGTGCACCAATATATTAGGTGTGACATAGCTCTACTTCTCTATCTCACTGACTGTTTTCTGTCTCTGGGTGGACGGTGGAAAGTGTGGAGTTACCATGACCATTAGTAAGCAAGTACACCCGGTGGCTTACAATCCGTTTAGTTCTGCAGCAAGTGTGAGGCATGCATGGTACCGCCAGTGTTTCTGTGGAGTTGTTACCATGGCATCTTGTAAAAGAGGTCGCTTCCGTCCACACAGAGACAGACTGTCTCTACAACCATTTGCTGACTTGTAAATGTATTTTCTCACCCGGCCTGTACACAATACCCGTGTCCTGAAGTAGCTCTCCTGAGAAAAACTATTGTGACAAAATTCTGTAAGTGTAAAATGATGAGGTCCGCCTTCCATGCTGAAACCTCGTTGACAGGAAACTGAAGAGGAGGCTTATGAGACCCAGAGAGTTAAACATGTTGCTCCTAGCTTAGAAAAACAGCCCTGCAATTTCACATGCTCCTGTGAAACCGTGAGAAGCATCAACAGTCATTTGCTGCATCTGTAGCACACACAGTCACACACTGTGTTTACCCCACCCCTTCACTCCGCCTTTTCCATCTCTCCCCATAAAGGCTGCCCTTGACCAACCCCGGAAATAAATTTGATTTCTCTAATGTAGAAGGTAATTGGATTTTTTCCTTATTGAATGCGTCCCTTTAATGATTGTCCCTGCAACTGCCAATTTAGCTGTAAGTGACTTCTCATCAATCAGATGATGTGACTTAAAGACTAGGAACCAGGGTGAGAAGGACCAGCTGCCTGGCATCTGACAGATTGTTCCTTGGCCTCCATCTTATCATTTTCCTGAGAAAAGGCTTTATCTCTGGATGTGGTTTTTATAAAATAATCTGCATAACCAGTGGTCATCTGACTATGCTCCAGAAAATATGATAAGTATTTTCAGAAATTACTGGAGCAAACAATGAAATGGAATAAAACACATCCAGTAATCATTTTATTACATGAAAATATTATCATTTATACTCCTCAAGTACAGGAGACATACTGATGAAAGAAATAATGAGATCTTATCATTATTATTTTTTTTAATCTGGTCAAACATGAAATAAAAACGTTTATGTTTTGTTAAAATACTCAGCACAAGCCTTGTTCTCTAAACGGGTTTTGAAGGGAAGATGGCTGAAATTGTCGCAGTGGCTCTCTCTTTCCTCATCTGAGGTTGCGTGTCTGAATACATGGGATTTCAGTTCCTTTAGTGTGCCTACTTTTTTGTAACAATTCACCTGATTCACGCTTTTTACTCTATCTCTTCCCTTGGATCTTGTCAATAAACATCTTGAATATTTTTTGAAGGAAATATCTAAGGTCATCACTGTTAGTGAGAAAATAAAAAAAAATTAATTAGGAAGGGTTAGAACAAAACCAAATATGTGAGAAAATAACCAGTTACTACCTCTATTTTAGAAGTGGCAAAGGCTGGAGAGATGGTTGGCTTGGCAGTTTAGAACACTGACTGCTCTGTCAGAGGTTCCCAGAACCTGTGTTGAGTAGATCACAATAGCCTGTAGCTCTGGCTTTCGTGAGCTTGATGTCTCTTTCTGTCCTCTGTGACACGTATACACACACCTGCACACACACCTACACACACACCTGTAGACATACCTTAATTCACACCTGCACACACACCTACACACACACACATCTGCACACATATGAACACATACACACACACAAATAAAAGTAAATCAAGTACTATGTTTTGTTTTTGAATTATCAGTATTAGCAAGCTTCAGAGTCTGAGGAACTGAGACTTTCCCACAGTTCTTTAGTTCTTCCCACTCTGTCTTCTACAGTGATCGCCCAAACCCTGGAGGTGGTGATGGTGTTTGTTGCTTACACTTAGTTACCAATTATTATCATCATGTGACCACTGCAGAAAGAAGCTTGTCTGACCCACGATGATAGCCCAGGAGTATCTTCTAAAGAGATTTATTTATTTTATGTATATAAGTACACTGTAGCTCATCTTCAGACTGTTGCTGTCTTCAGACACACCAGAAGAGGGCATCGGATCCCATTACAGATGGCTGTGAGCCACCATGTGGTTGCTGGGAATTGACTCATGACCTCTGGAAGAGCAGTCAGCGCTCTTAACTGCTGAGCCATCTCTCCAGCCCCACAGGAGTATTTCTTAATAGGTAATCAAATTGTTCTTTTTGCAATATATTATACTCTAGTCTACATTAGGTTTCTTACTTTTGAATCTACCTTGTGTGTGCTGTCTAGTTTTATGTCAACTTGATACATGCTCAAGTCATCTGAGTTGAGGGCCCCTCCACTGAGAAGATGCCTCCATATGGATGGGGCTTTAGGCAAGCCTGTATGGCATTTTCTTAATTCTTGATTGATGGGGGAGGGCCCAGCTGATTGGGAGTGGGGCCACCTTCGGGGCTGATGGTCCTGGTTCTACAAGAAAGCAGCTAACTAGGCCATGATGGATAATCCAGTAAGCAGCACCCTGCATGACCTCTATCTGCATCAGCTCCTGCCTCCAGATTCCTGAACTGTTTGAATTCTTGTCCTGACTTCATCCAATGATGAACTGTGAAGTGAATAAGCCAAATAAACCCTTTCTTTCCCAAGTTGGTTTGGTCATGGTGTTTAATCACAGCACTACTAATCCTGATTAAGACATTGTGCATTTAAATTAGAGCATTATGAACTAAAATCAAAACTAGTGAAATGCTGCCTGTTTGATGGATTATAAATTTTCTGAAAAAAAAGTTATATATGTGCATGTGAGATGCACACAAAACCATATTTTCTTTTACTTAGGGAAATAATTTCCCACACGTATAGGCCTTTTCAATATTCATATACCAGGCTATTAATGATACATTGAACATTTATGGGAAACATTAATATGTGGTGTGGTTAATGAGCAATTTACCCTGCAAATGAGTCTTTTATAATAAACACATATTGACTAATTCATTTTGTCATTTATCTTTGGGATAAACATTTTAGACTCTATGTGAAAGACCCCGAGACACTGGAAAGGTTGCAAAGGTAAACATTTATCAGGGATCTTAAAGGCAGATAGAAAGAAAAGAGAAATGTTAACATGGGAAATGGGATGTGTTACGTCATGAGAAGGCGAGACAGCGAGTGTGTGCTGTGTGCACTGGAGCAGTGAGGCTGCTTGGGAGGAGCACAGCTGGGAGGAGCACAGCTGGACCCAGGCCTCAGCAGAGGGGCAGAGTCCTGTGCATGCATGCTGCAGAAGGAGGAAGAATGCCTTTGGAAGATGCAGAGTTGTAGACCGGAGAGTGCTGGCAAATGAGAACATGGGCACTGTACACTTGGGGAAGTGCTCTACTGGATTGGTGGCAGGGAAGACAGGAAGTCTTGCTCATGTATTAGTTATTTACTACTTACTTCAGGGGTGAGTGGGAGGTTAAGTCAGCAAAAGCCACAGAGAGTAGAATGGGAGAGAGGGGAAAGAGGGGAGAGAGAGAGAGAGAGAGAGAGAGAGAGAGAGAGAGAGAGAGAGAGAGAGAGAAGAAAACGACTTTGAATTAGGATTTAGGTAAAATCATTAGCGTTTGGGATTTGGAGATTCTGTTTTGAAACTTATGATTTTAGGAATACCTAAGAATATCATAAATGTGAATATATACATATATTTATATTCCAAGGAGACTCTACTAATCAAATGTAGTATCCTATGAAAGGTTGTTTTCAAATGAGAGGGGAGGGACTTGATATGATAAAATACAGTGACGAAACCCATTGGGTCAGACAGATAGTATATGCTAATAGTTTTAATGAAACATAGTTTAATTAGAAAAAAATAATACATACTGTTAATCAACATTTAAAGACAAGTCTCAATATTTCCATGGTGACTAACTAAACATGCTCATCCAGTGTGTAAAATCAAACGTGCTCTTACATTTTTTAATTGAATGAATATTATACTTCTAATTTGTATCTCTTCATGTAGTCTGATGTTAAACATGTGCACATTCTATTGCCAGTATATGTAAATATTCTGCTTGGATTGAAATCTGAATGTGAGATGTCCTCAAATGTTAAGCCAGTTCCTCTCCGCCTCAGGTCACCGATATGATGCTTCAAGACAAGCCCTATCCTGACTGGGGGAAATCTGCCAGAGCTTTCTGGAAGAAAGGCAACGTGAGGATCATTTTATTCTGGTAGGAAGTCGCATCATTTATTTATTTACTTCTATTCTGCCCCATTTACTGACGCACTTGAGGCGAACGTAATTTTCATTAGTTGTATAGAGCTCGATTTAGGAAGGCTCTGCTGCCCCACTAAAATCATTACCATATCTTATAGATTTATTCAGTTTGTTTATGGTTTAAGAGCTCATTTATAAGGAAGAAACATGATAAACGGCTTGACCTGAAGTGAACAGGTTTTTTGGACTCAGCAAAAACCAGCTGTCGTTTTCATCATTGGAATGTGATATATAAAACTGTCTCCTGTATACACAAATCACCCAGGCCACTCCGCAGAGGCCGACTTCACTGTAAGGATGTGACGTCCACCTGGAGGAAGCCTCCACACAGACTGCATCCAACTCATTGGTATTTCTTCCCTCCATGGTTTCCTTTCCTGCCTCAGTCCCATCAACGCTATTAAGGAGCTTTCATTTTAGCTATGGGTAAAGTTATGTCCGCTAATGCTCAGATACATTGTATCAAATGGCAGCTTGTGCTAGAAAATGCTAGCCTGTATCTTTTCTTTCAGAAGTGCAATAAGGAATATCTGTTTATTCTTAGAGGTTAATTCCTTCTTACTTTTTAAAACTATGAGTGCTACAAAATACTGGTAATGAAGTACTTGGAGAAAATAAATATTCAACATAATCTTGCAATGTAGCAGTGTTGTTAAACACTGCTAGTGATAATGTGACATTTGAACTCAATTCTTAGCAAGTAAACACGTAGTTTTTTTCAATATGTGAGAAGAACATGGTTCCGTAGCTGTTCACACCTTGGCTCCAGGGTCAAGCGCAGACTGTTGTTATGGTCTTTGTGACCCACATTTCTATTGTTTGCATGTAAGTTCCGTATGCAGCTTGTCTAGTGTTATATAACAATGAAGCAAATATTTCTTGAAGGTGTTCAGCTCAGGTGTTGCACCATGGACTTGGTGTTCTGTACATCTGCTCATTTAATCCTTAAAACCCTGGAGAGAGAGTCTCTGAGGCCATCAGTCATAACTAATCACCGCGTCTAAGAGAATTAATATGCCTCTTTTAAGGAATCATTTTTAATTTTTCTTCAGTTAATTGTGTGGCATAAGAATTTGAGGTTCTGGGAATCTTTTTTTTTTCTATTTTTTTTTTTTTGATACTTTATTTACATTTCCAATGTTTCCCCTTTTCTGGGTCTCCTCTTTGGAAACCCCCTATCCCCTCCCCATCCCCGCCTCTATGAGGGAATTCCACCTCCCACCCACCCGCCCACCCACCCATCCCCATATTCCCACCTTGACATTCCCCTTTACTGGGGCCTCTGACACCATCAGGCCCAAGGGCCTCTCCTCTCTCCCGGATGGCCATCAAGGTCATCCTCTGCCATATATGCTGTCCGAACCATGGGTCCATAGATGTGTATTCTTTAGTTGGTGGTCCAAACTCCAGGATGACCTGGGGGGGGGGGTCAGGCCCATTGACGCTCTTGCTCCCTCCATGGGGCTGCAAATTCCCTCAGTTCCTTCAGACCTTTCTCCAACTCCTCCATCTGGGACCTCACTCTCAGTCCAGTGGTTATTGTTAAGTGAAACTTGGGCGTTCTGAACTTTTGGGCTAATATCTG
>CM052718.1:8273368-8289145 GCA_028551405.1 Uromys caudimaculatus | reverse complement strand
TCCAGAGTTGTCTCTTTTTGTGATTTCTTTATTTTTTCTATTTCTATTTTTAGCTCCTGGATGGTTTTGTTCATTTCCTTTGTTTGTTTGATTGTGTTTTCTTGTAATTCTTTAATGGATTTCTGTGTTTCCTCCTTAAGGGCTTCTAGTTCTTTACCTCTGTTCTCTTGTGTTTCTTTAAGGGTATTCATTTCTTTCTTAAAGTCTTCTATCATCATCATGAGAAATGATTTTAAATCGGAGTCTTGCTTTTCTGGCGTATTGGGGAATCCAGGGCTTGCTGTGGTGGGAGAACTGGGTTCTGATGATGCCATGTTGTCTTGGTTTCTGTTCCTTAGGTTCTTGCCCTTGCCTTTTGCCATCTTTTTAACTCTGATGTTAGCTGTTCTTACTCTGTCTAGCTATGGCTTTTCCCACCTGCAGGCCTCTGTATCAATACTCCTTGAAGACCAGCTCTCTCTGAGAGGTGTTTTTTCCACATTCTTGGGAGAATAACTTTCTCCTGGCGCTGCTTGGCTATGGAACCCTGGTGGCCCAGGGGAGGTCCCCTGCTGCCGCCGATGGAATTTAGGGGGTTTCTATGCCCGCCTACCTCAGTCCCTGTGTCTCGCAGGTTCGGGACGGTTCCTGGTGAGTTGTCGAGCTTGTCTTGGCCCCACTCGCGGCTTTTCCAAGCTCCTGGGAGTGTAGCTTTCTCCCGGCGCTAATTGGCTATGGAGCCCTGTGGCCCAAGCTGAGGTCCCCAGCTGCCAATGGAGACCGGAGGTTCTGGGAATCTTTATACCCTACATAGTTGTCTGTAATAGTTTGAAGATGATAATTTGAAAGCAGACAGACTCAGCATCAAAGGTCTCAGTGTAGTGCCTCTCTGAAAACAATATCCATTTACTGTGTCTATACAGATGGCACTGTTCAAAGTAAATCCACTGTGGCCCAGTACTTTAGAGGTCCCCTGCGTACAGAAATCCGAGGTCCTGCGATGGCTGTCGTTAAGTATTCTCTGTTCCATTTTGTTTCGGTTTTATATATGTGTTCCTGGCCGGGAATGCGTGGACAATGTGCGAGTGAGTGTGGAGGCTAACGTTAATATTGGGTTTCTTCAATACCTCTCTACCTATTCTTTAAAAAATTATTTTAATTATTGGAAAAATTCATACACACACACGCGCGCGCGCGCGCACACACACACACACACACACACACACACACCATGTTTGATCCAATGCAACCCCCAGTCTGTCCCCTAACCCCACTCACTATCACTTTCCCTTCCAGACAGCAAATCTTACAGAACCCACAGCTCAACCACCCAGCTTGGCTGCTGAGCAGCCAATCCTATGCATCCTTCTGCCCTTGAGTCCCCAGGGCTGGAATTACAGATGCGCCTCTCCCTGCTCTCCTTTTGAATGGGTGCTGAATATTGAACTGGGGATATGTTGTTTGGGCAGCAACCCTTTACCCTCTGAGCCACCTCCTCAGCCCCTCCAGAGTTATTCTTTATTGCATTTCTTACAGAGGACAAAATCCATGCTAGATTCCTCTTAAAGCATCTTAATATCATTTTCCTTGAAAACTCCCACTCATATCTATGTACTGTCTATCTCTTTCATATAGAGACTTCGTTAGTATATATGATGGCTTACTCCCAATGAGTAATCAAACACATAGATAATTGATCTAAAGTTGTAATTTAGTTATAGTTATTTACAAAATATATTTTTACACATCAAACAAATTAAAATTTAAACTTAGTCATTATTTAAATAAATTATTAATGTATAATATAGTTGAGTGTGTTCTTTCCCTGTTGTTTAAAAGTAGTAATTTCAACCACAGAGCGTGAAACAATAGAAGAAACATTTAAATTCTATTTTACAATTTTTTAAAAATTATTTTATACAATTTGGTCTGGTTATCTTGACAACAGTGTCATGATTTTTTTTCTTTCTTTCATTTTTTTTTTTTTTCGAGACAGGGTTTCTCTGTGTAGCCCTGGCTGTCCTAGAACTCACTCTGTAGACCAGGCTGGCCTCGAACTCAGAAATCCGCCTGCCTCTGCTTCCCAAGTGCTAGGATTAAAGGCATGCACCACCACTGCCTGGCGTCATGATTCTTTAAAAAGCAAAATCTGATGGAAATTATTAAACATGGAAATCATTTGGTAAGCCAAGAATTCTGTTATATGAAGGTCTGTCGTCTAAATGGAACTTAGCAGGAATAAAAGACATTTGGTTTTCTTCTTAGCCATAGGAGATAAAATATAAAAACAACTGATATTTGAAATACTTACCACCTCAATAATGAAAGAGAATATCTGTGTACTTCATTTCACCCACTCAAAAACAGAAATTTCCTTTTGATTTTGCTTTAGCTGTTAAAAAGAAATTGGTTTAGGCTCTACACCGGAGTGGGGGATGTGGTAAGCAGAACTGTGGTGAGCTACAGTGTGGTCCTGCAGCAGACTGAACAACACCGAGGCGTATGCAGTGTGCAGCTTATGCTAGTAAAATTTCTGTTCTTCACTTGCAAAAGCCCACCGAAGTGTCACCAGCTGCAACTGCTTACATTCCTGCTTCCCTGACTCAGTGATAGGTGGACTTCCCCGTGAAGACAATGGTGTCAGTGTTAACCTCAGAAAGGAGGTCCCTGGAGCTTGCAGGCCCTCACATCAGGGAAAAGACCAAACTATGACTGTGTTTGGAAATATTAGATGCCAAAGGAAATGTTCACAGATGGCTTCCAAAAGCACCCCCAGACCATTTCGTAATTTTAAAGAATAAAGGTCTAAGAATGAAAATCTTTTTTTACTTCCACCTTCCCGAGGGCCTACTGGCTGCCATTTCCACTGTCTTGTCTGAAGTCAAAGACAGCACAAGCAGTGTGATTCTCCTGGCGTCATCTGTGTCTGTATTCTCCAGAGACAGAGTTAGTTGCTTTGCCCTGCATCTCGAAATTCTGTTTTCCAAACACACAGCTTATTTGCTTGTACCAAGGAGAAATCATGATTAAGAGCCTGAGGAAGGAACTGGGTGAAGGGTTGTCTATCCTGTCTTTCCTGGGCACATGTGTTGCTCTGTACAGTGAAATTGTGAATCAGAGTGGCACATGTCACATCTACGTAGATGCATTTGGTTTTCAACGAGCATCAAGCCATGTGGAAACTGGTGTCTCGCTGGAAGGAGGTGAGATAGGCCAGGCATCCTGAATGATGCAGTAGGCATGTAGTGACAACAGTTGCTGAGCCTTGGGCAATGTTGAATACTATAGTGGGAACTAGTCTATCCTGTTGTATACAGAAACTTGTCCTTAGAAATGATCCCTGAGCCACTGTACCCAAAACTGAGATTTGCGTTTCTGAACAGGGTGTGACAGGACATTCACCGACACAGATTGTGGAGATGACAATCCCAGTGGGACAGTGGCAAAGCTTTCAGATAAAACTGTGCTCGGTGGAAGCTGGGTTGAAAGAACACAATGTGAGGAGAGAGAGAGAGAGGTGTGCATCTGTGCACACCTGTTGAGCCCCACACAGACGTATGAAGAGGCCGATGCTCCATACTCAGTCTTTTTTAATTTAGGGTTTTAAAAACCCATTTTAATAAGCACTTTCTGCAGCAGCCTAATGGCTTCGGTGAACATCTTTTGACCTTTGAATTATTATAATTCTTACTTGGGAAACAAATGCAACTACTGTGTCTTCTGTTTTGAGTAGTATGGGTGGTAAAGTCTAACCAGAGGGTTCAGTTGTTTAAATTTGACCCAACAGGAGGTAGCAAAGAAACTGTTACTATTTGTCATCATCATCATTTAATATAATAACAAAAATAAAATAGCTACCCCCCAATCCAGCACCATAGGACACCGGTGCAGACCATGCCTGAGATGAGCCCCCAGTCCAATGCCATGGGACCTGGGTGGGTAGCAAGCCTCAGATGAACCCTGCCTGGTGCCACATGCCACCGGCTCGGCATAGAACTCCCGAGGCCACTCCTGAGACAATCCAGGCACCCAGAGCCTCCAGGTACCACTAAGAAGAGCACATAAGTAGTAGAAAGATTGGAAGAGAAAGAGAAGCAGAAGGAGGGGTGCTCAGTGAAGAGAGACAGACCTGGAGACTTGAGGGTAGTGATGAACAGCCTGATGTGAACAGCTGGTGATGACACCTAAGGTCATGGTGAGGACTTGGCCGGTGTGGCCACTGAGGGACATGTCTGGGGCCATGACCTTCCAGAAGCAGGGGTGTGTTACTACAAAGGGCCAGGCAGACATCCCTTGTCTGGGCTGCTGCCTGGGACCATGTTGATGGCTGAGGACTGTGCAGAGCTGTTCTTACCCGTCCCCTGGGCATCCAGGAAAGCTGGCTCTGAAGGTGTGAGAGCAGAAGAATTGTCCCTGTCCCTTGCCAGCTGCAGTACTCAGGAGAGCAACCTTCCCCTTGCCCAGGAAGCATAGAAGAGCTGGCCTGGTTACCAGAGTTCTGGTTGAGCTATCCCCGAGGGTGTGAGCATAGGAGCACTGACTATGTCACTTATCCATCATGCAGTGGCATGGGCAAGGGAGAGATACCCTACCTAACCGCTTGCTACCTGTGGCAAGGGGCAAGCAGGAGAGCTGGCCTCAAGGTCATGAAAGCTAGAGAGCTGGTTCTGTCCCTCACCAGCTGCAGAATCAGGAGAGTGGGCTCGCACCTTGCCTGGGGAGCACAGGAGAGCTGGTTGTAGGGATTGCAGATGGATCTATCCCAAAGGCATAAACATGGGAGAGCTGGCCCTAAAATTGTCTGCCATGGTGCTCTGGGTGAGGGAGAAATGCACTCTCCTACCTCTTGCCACTTGAAGTAAGCAGGAGAGCTGGCCCCAGGGTCACGAGAAAGAGAGAGCTGGCCCAGACCCTCACCGACTGCAGAACTTGGAAAAGCAGGCCCTGTACTTCACTTGGGCAGTACAATAGAGCTAGGCCTGCTGGGACGAGGGCATGGGAGTGGAAGATCTGGTTTGGCCCTTGCCATCTGCAGCATTGGATGAGCCAGCCACAACAGTGTTGGAGAGCTCGCCCTGGTGATGGCAGCGTGGAAGAGCTGCTGGGCTGACCAGCTCAGCTACCGCCCAAGCCCATAGGCAGGGCTTTAAGTTGGCTTATGCCAACATTTACCCCATTCTTGAACTGCTGGAGCACATGAAGGGGCCGGTCCTACAGATCCAAAGTGGCAGGATCTCCATGACACAGGGCCACAACAGGATATCTGAGAGGAGTTCCAGTGAGGATCCAGTATTGATGGTGTAGCAGAAGCCATGGGTCCCTGAACCAGATGAGTGACTCATGGTGCTGAACGTTTGCAAGTAAAGAAGTGTGGACTAAAGGGTGTGCCGTGGGGTGCACTGTGACACACTGCAGCTTCCGCAGTGAGATTTCTTCCCTTTTGATGAGGAGGTTGCAAGGGTGGAAGGAGGGGAGGAAGGGAAGGGGGAAATGAGTGGGAACGGGTGAGTGATGTGAAAATCACAAAGAATCAATACAAAGGGTGTGTGTGTGTGTCTGTGTCTGTGTCTGTGTCTGTGTGTGTGTGTGTGTGTGTGTGTGTGTGTGTGTGTGTGTGTTCATCCCAGCACTTGGAACTTGAAAAGCTGGAGGATCAAGGTCATTTATCATCTTCTGCTCCAGAGCAGGTTAGAGACCAGCCTGTGCTACAACAGACCCTGTCTCTAAAGAACGAAAATTCAGTAAACAAATAACAAATAAAATAAAAATACCCAAGAATCATGAAAATCCATGGACAGAAATGCTACTAACCCCTCTTTATATTGTGACTTATTTGATTCAATGGGTTTCCATTTTCTGTTTGACAAACAGGTGTGTTTTGTTATTCTGTGAAATCTCATTGAACCCCATAATATTATTTTCTATTTTAAGGCTAAAATGGAGATGAGGGAACAATTTTGTTATACTTCCCACCCCCCCAGTGGTCAAAATATTGGCCATTACCTAATAGACACATAGAAACAGACTTCATCTTCACATTTGAATGATTCCCTAAGAGAGTGTGAGCCTCATAATACCCAGTGAGCCTGTGGGATGAAGTCCTGGGTTATCCATCAATGAAAATGTTTTTTGAAAAGACTAGGTGTCAACCTATTAGTGATAATATAGAAATAATTTAATACCGATTGTGAGAAAGACATACTACTTTCAAGTTGCTATCAAATCTGATGACCTTATATTTAATTAAAAATATTTATTTGTTTGTGAATGTGCACATGTGTGTGTGTGTGTGTGTGTGTGTGTGTGTGTGTGTGTCTGTGTGATTTATAGCATGTGTAGATGTCAGAGGCCAGTTTGTGGGAGCTGGGTCTCTCTTGCACCTTTCTGTGGGTGAGATCAAACTCATACTAGTCAACTTGGTAGCCAGCACTTTTACTCACTGAGTCTTCTAGTTAGTTTCTAGAACAATATTTTTAACTAGAAAAATATTTTGTATTTTCCAGGTTATGATGGTGTGTGCATTCATTATTATTTAATACACGGTACATGTCTTTCTTATTTCTTTAAGCAAATGTCTGTCTTTGGTTGAAGATGGCCTTTGTAATTGTATTGTTTTCCAAAATAAAATACCTTGTCTTAATCAAGGTTTCTATTCCTGCACAAACATCATGACCAAGAAGCAAGTTGGGGAGGAAAGGGTTTATTCAGCTTACACTTCCATGCTGCTGTTCATCACCAAAGGAAGTCAGGGATGGAACTCAAGCAGGTCAGGAAACAGGAGCTGGTGCAGAGGCCATAGAGGGATGTTACTTATTGGCTTGCTTCCCCTGGCTTGCTCAGCTTGCTCTCTTAGAGAACCCAAGACTACCAGCCCCCCAGATAGTACCACTCACAGTGGGCCCTCCCGCACTTGATCACCAATTGAGACAATGCCTTACAGCTGGACCTCATGGAGGCATTTCCTCACCTGAAGCTCCTTTCTCTGTGATAACTCTAGCTTGTGTCAAGTTGACACATGAAACCAGCCAGTACATATCTGTATCTAGAAAATCAGTCACCTTAATACTAAGTTAGCAGGCTCCATTGTAAGCATGCCTGCCTTGAGGTATTAACATTAGAAATACCCAAAGACAATGCTCCAAGTGATTTTCTCTATAGAGATAAAATACTCACTTCTAGATAAAAAGGTAACCGAAAGGCTGGGGAGATAGCTTAGCTGGTAAAGTGCTTGCCACACAAACAGAGGGCCTGAATCCAGTCACCAGAACCCATGTGAAAAAGCAGTGCACTCTTGTAGGCTTAGTGCTGAGGGGGCAGAGACCCGCAAGGTTCTGGGGCTTTCCGGGTAGCTGGTCTCTCCTACTTGACATGTTCCAGGCTAATGTGAGGGTCCTTGTCTGGAGACAGAATGAATAAAATAAAGTGCATACAGCACTAAAGAAAAGCGCTTAAGGTTTTCCTCTGGCCTCCACACATTTGCACACGGATACATGAACACCTACATACAAACATTTGCATACATATATGCACATGTATGCATACATTTATGCACATATACAAGCAGAAATTTGCACACATAGACACATGTTTGTACACACATGCCCACAGCAAAACATATGTATGCCCAGGTACACATTAATTTGTATTCATATGCACACATGTTTACACATAGATATGCACATTTGTATGTAGACATGCACATATACACACAGGCACACACTTGCATATACAAACTACATATGCAAACATACCCATATATACATGTACACATTAGCACATATATGTATGCACATAGATGTAGACATACACTCATTTGTACACACACATGCACACGCACACACACACACACACACACACACACACACACACAAACACACACACACACTAGGCAACTGATAACTTATTTACTTTGAAAATTCACCCTGAATTCATGCCAGAGTAATTTAACTCTTGGGGATACTTTTATACCTTCATATTAACCCAGTCTCATGTCAGTGTAAATTTAATATTGGTAAGTTAAAAATCATCGGTTTTTAAGTAACCTGCTTAAATAATGCTTATTTAAGTACTTATTAAACACTGAGCACAATGTAACATAGTTATGAAAAACGTGGCCTTTTAAGCCACTAACCTGGCTTTCAATTCTGGCTTCACTGTTTGTTATTTTGTGTTCTTTATAATTTTGTTATAAGCCATGTCATTTTTAGCAGCAGATACTGAGACTATAAATCTGAAAGATAAAAATCAGGTTAGTGTCATTTTCATTCCAGTGAAGAGTACAGGGAGAGGAAAGGAGGAAGTGTGGACCAGGATGTGGGCACTGTGATGCAGCTCTGGGTGAGCTACACTTGGTTTTATAGAGAAGCAGAGCTAAAGCGCCCATCTCAAGACGAGCAGCAGCCATGCAGGGGAGGGACTGATGGTTGGTTAGGTATTGCAGATGAGGAAGAGGAGTCAGTGATAGCTCTGCATGTGTAGAGATGAACAGCAGCTCAGTGGACAATAACAGCTCTCTCCTGTCATAGGAGCACCTACTAAATGAGCAAAGTCTGAAATGGTGCTCAGTGAGCCCAGACACAGAGAACAGAGGTACTCAGTGTCAATCACCTGGGTACAGATCTTCCCAGCAAGTTCTAAAACAGTAGTGTATAAAAATATATTCATTTTATACTTGTCATTTGTACAGGTGGCAGGTACATGTCGATGGTGCATGAAGAAATTAGATAGGATGTAAGAACAAAAATACAATACACTAGGATAAAAACCTGTAGAGAAGATGAGTATCTAAATGAGAGATAGTGCTCATAGAGACTGGGGGTGGGAGGACCAGCACACAGAATGAATGAAACCCTAGGGAAATTGTGTCAGATGCCAAGAGTGTTTATCATGGCATAGAATCCATGGGAAATGCCAATAAAGGATGAAATAAGTCCCAGTGCTGAGTTTCCATGATCTTAAACTCTGAGGAGTAGTGACCTTGACCAAAGTGATTCTCTATAATGGGGCTGATAGAAGATAGGTTTGTTCTAGGATCAAGCCATGACTACTGGAGGAGGAGCTGGGAAATGAGCACACACATTTTTGTTTAAGAGAATGAGCTCTTTTTTTTTTTTTTGTGACATAGGCATCAAATTAAAATATCTTTAAATTGGGTAGCAAAAATATGCTGTTTAATTGCCATCTCTTAGTAGGAAGATAAAGAATAAATAGTTCACAGTGTTTTAAATTAAAACACCACTAGACATTTTTAAAATGCACAGAAATAAAGCGTGGTGATTAAGCTTTTATATATTTTGACTTTTATTCCACTCTTTGGAACCAGGTCTGTTTTCCTTGCCATGTCCCTAGATGTAGCATGATACCTGACAGACAGCAAACCTTCCTTGCTTTCTGGAGAGTTGTGCTGTGGTAACGGGTTCCCAACCTGCCATCAATTCAGATGGAGGACTTCACTGAAATTCATAAAAGGATAATTTCAAGTCATTTGGTTTGAAATTAATGAGTGCTTTATAAGAATCGTGAAGCTTCTGAGTGTATTGCTTTCCAAAACACATAGAAATATTTATTTTCAGGGTTTTAAAATCACCTTGGCTCAAAATAACGTGTCCTAAACACAACTATAAAGTTCACTATAATGCTGACAGGTATATGTAATGTATATGACGGGTATATGTAATGTATATGACGGGTATATGTAATGTATATGACGGGTATATGTAATGTATATGATGGGTATATGTAATGTATATGACGGGTGTATGTAATGTATATGACGGGTATATGTAATGTATATGACGGGTATATGTAATGTATATGACGGGTATATGCATCACAACACCACTGACTCTGAATGTCTGGGTCTTAAAGAAAAGATCTCTATTTCTTAAAGGTAAGTGGAGTTTAACAGAATAAATAAACAAACAAACAACCTCATCTTCATTGCTTATGTCATACCCCCTAGTATATAGCCCATCATTTCAGTCAGTAAAACCCAGACTAGAAATACTGAGACTTCAAACAGTCCTTGGAGTTGTAAATGTTTGAAAGAAAGTGCCTGTCTTAGTCAGGGTTTCTATTCCTGCACAAACATCATGACCAAGAAGCAAGTTGGGGAGGAAAGGTTTATTGAGCTTGCTCTTCCATGTTGCTGGTCATCACGAAAGGAAGTCAGGACTGGAACTCAAGCAGGTAAGGAAGCAGGAGGTGATGCAGAGGCCATGGAGGGATGTTACTTACTGGCTTGCTTGCTTCTCCTGGCTTGCTCAGCTGGCTTTCTTATAGAGCCCAAGACTACCAGCCCACAGATGGTACCACTCACAAGGGGCCCTCCCCCCTTGATCACTAATTGAGAAAATGCCTTACTGCTGGATCTCATGGAGATCCAACTGAAACTGCTTTCTCTGTGATAACTCCAGCTTGTGTCAAGTTGACACACAAAACTAGCCAGTACAATTGACTCCTTGTCAACTTGACACACAAACACATTACCAGTAAGCCTCGACCCTTACTTCCTTATTCATCCCCAAGATCTAAATAACTTTAAAGGTCCCACAGTCTTTGCAAATTCTTACTTATTAACGTTTCAGTCCCTTTTAGGCATCAAATCTCTTAAAATTCAAAGTCTTTTAAAAATTCAAAGTCTCTTAACTGTGGGCTCCACTAAAATACTTTCTTCCTTCAGGAGGGAAAATATATCAGGGCACAGTCACAATCAAAAGCCAACCGTCTAATGTCTGGGATCCACTTACGATCTTCTGGATCCCTCCAAGGGCTTATGTCATTTCTCCAGCTCTGCCCTTTGTAGCACACACCTTGTCTTCTAGGCTCCAGATGCCTGTACTCCACTCCTGCTGCTGTTCTTGATGGTCATCTCATGGTACTGGCATCTCCAAAACACTACTGTCTTCTGCTTCAACTAGGCTTACCGACAGCCTCTCATAGGCTATCTTCATGGTGCCAAGCCTCAACTCCTTTGCATGACCCCTTCAGTCCTGGGACATCAATTGCAACTGAGGCTGCACCTTCACCAATGGCCTTCCACGGCCTCTCACAGTGCCCAGGCCTCAGCTGCTCTTCATGACTCCTTCATGCCTTCAAAACTAGTACCACCTGGGTGACTTTTACACATTACCAAGTCCAGCCACAGCTCAAGGTACAACCCTGGCTATCTCTGGAACGCAGCCTCTGTGCTCTCAGAAAATACTTCTCAGAAGATTTCACCCCAATGATGCTGGTCTCTTCTTAATCACTGCTAATATCTTAGCTCCAGCTAACCAGCATCAATAGTCCCAGCAATGCAATGGTTTTGCTTTAGTAGTTCTGGTGTCTTATTAATCACAGCTGATTTCTTAAGCCCCAGCTAACCAAAACCACAGAATCTTAAATCAAACTAGCAATGGCTCTGATAAGAGTCTTTAATCTTCCCTCTGAAATTTCACAAGCCAGGCCTCCATCTTCTGCACTGTTCTCAACATAATCTTCCAAGTTCCTACACAACATCCCGTAGAGCAGCCCAAAGTTCCAAAGTCCTTCCACAGTCCTCCCCAAACATGGTCAGGTTGTCACAGGAATACCCCACTACGCTGGTACCAATTTGTCTTAGTCAGGGTTTCTATTCCTGCACAAACATCATGACCAAGATGCAAGTTGGGGAGGAAAGGGTTTATTTGGCTTACACTTCCATGCTGCTGTTCTTCACTAAAGGAAGTCAAGACTGGAATTCATGCAGGTCAGGAAGCAGGAGCTGATACAGAGGTCATGGAGGGATGTTCCTTGCTGGCTTGCTTGCTTCTCCTGGCTTGCTCAGCCTGCTTTCTTATAGAACCCAAGACTACCAGCCCACAGATGGTTCCACTCACAAGGGGCCCTCCCCCCTTGATCACTAATTGAGAAAATGCCTTACTGCTGGATCTCATGGAGGCATTTTCTCAGCTGAAACTCCTTTCTCTGTGATAACTTCAGTTTGTTTCAAGTTGACACACAAAACTAGCCAGTACAGCGCCCCTTACTGAAGATCTGTAAGGACCCAAATGTTTAGGGTCAGTGACGAGGGGAGGGATGGTATGGCATTACAGGTGGACATAGTAATGTCTTGAGAGGTTCCCCTTGAACTTGAGGACTGGAAAATTGGCTCATTGGGTAAAGGTATCTGGACCTTAACCTGATGACCTGAATTTGATCCTTGGGACCCAAACAGTGGAAAGCGAGCAGACTTCCACAAATAATCCTGTGATCTCTATACACACACACCACATATAAACATTATACACACATGCATCTGTGTGAACACCTGATGCATGAATGTTTTTTAAAAGTCCTCCTTAAAAAATGTTTGGTTTTATGAGCTATAACCAACATCTCTCTGCTTGAATTAAGATTTTATATTTAGAGCAAAACTGTTTAAAGACAGTTGTCAATTTTTTGAATTATCTGGATCATGACTGGCCAGCATTTCATAGACTAATAAGCAACAAAGTTTAGGTACCTGTGAGGTTGCCTGATGGTCTACCTCAGTGCCGAGTCTGGTGATCCATAAACTCAATTCTGAACTCCATTGCTCAATATTGGAAATCCTCAGCAGACTGGCTTCAGAACCATAATTATAATAGCTAATACACTATTAATCTATAGGGCAACTATAGTTGACATTAGTAAGTGGAAAGAAGTCATTATCCTACTCTGTGGGCCAGAGTTCAAAACCAAGAGTGACACACAGTGGGGCCAAGTTTCACCCAAGACAAGGTGAGGCTCCCTACCAATGATTGGTCTCTTTCTGAGATCAGAATGCCACTATTACTTAAATCTGAATATTGAAGGTTGATGTGTATAAGCAGGTATGCCATACTGTTAGCCCCATTTTATTTTAATTTGAGATAATGTCTCACCAAGTTGCTTCTGATGACTTTGAACTTTTACTCTGTTGTCTAGGCCTTGAACTTGTAATCTCCCGGCTTCCCCAGGGGCTGTGATTAGAGTTTCACACCTGGTGGGAAGAGTTCTTTGCCTTTTTCCTAGGAGACTTCTTGGGACAAAGGTGGAATCTAGGTAGAGGTGCCTCGGACCTAATGAGGGAGACACTCCAAGTCTGCTTTTATACTTGTTAAATAGAATGTGCTGATAATATCCAGAGAAATGAATGACTACTATGTAATCCAGGCAGAAATTTGCTATGAGCCAGAGAAAAAGGCAGACTTGCCTCATTCACAAACTAATTTTGTGATTTGTTCACTGAGAGAGGCATTGTACCTGACATACAACAATGAGTAGAAACAGACCTTGATGAACAAAGATATAGCAAAAAAAACCAAAACCAAAACAAAACAAAAAAAAACCCTAGGAAAGACTATACAATGCACACAGCACATTTAAAGGATGTCTTGGCACTGAAGATACAGCTTTACAATTAAGGGCATGTACTGCTCTTGTAAGAACCTAAGTTCAGTCCTAGAATCTATGTTAAGTGGCTCACAACCACACCATGGCACCTGTATGCACACAGACATACATGTATACATGGACACATAATTAAAAATAAAACAGATGTTTTAAAAAATGTTATGGGTCATAAAATGGCTTTTATCTTTTATAATGGTGATCCACTATGAATCTACAAGTGTGTCACAACATAGTAACGGGGGTGGGGGGAAGACATGATAATCATGCACAGAATAAAAAAACCAACAAAATTAACACTCATCAGTGATTTTTAAAAAGAAAAAACAAAACAGTTGTTGTGGGAAATATTAAAAAGGATGGAATGTAGCAGCATGATCGGCACTATGCCCTGGTTCTCTCATCCTGGCGGGCTAGCTGGCCAAGCACCCCTCGAGCAATGGCTGAGCTGCCTTTATCTTGTGGAGCTTCAGATCTCTCCACCCAGCTTAATAGGTTCCCACTGGTGGGTCGCTACCATGCCAGCCCCATGCTTCAATGTCCCCATGGCCTCTGTGGTGCACATCAGGCAACCCCACACTTTGCCACTGTACCTTTCTCTCTGGAACCCAGATGAGCCACTGTGTGAAGGAAAATGCAAGACAAACTTAGCTCAGAAACAATGGTAACTCAATCTCTGGGTGCAACAACTGAAACCTAATCTTTGTAAGCCTTATTTAAATCTGATTCCTCTGGTGGCGAATCCTTGCGGATCCGCCATACCAGGAGACTCTAGTAGCTACATCTTACCTATCTGCTGTCCCCATTCCAAAAGAACTCCTTCTCTCTCCTGCTTCCTCTCTTCCTCTCTCCAACCTCGAAGTCCCTCCTCCATACCCAGTGATTGGCTCTTTTATTCTTTAGGGAACTGGTTCACAAGAAGTCACAGGTATAACTCACTCCTTGTCTGAAGCCCCTCATAGGAGGGGAGAATTAGAATACAAAGAGCCCCAGGGCTAACCACAACAAACAGTTAACAAGCTAGTTATGGAAGGGATGTATCTGACATTATATAGACCTTATTTTTTTTTTGATACTTTATTTACATTTCCAATGTTTCCCCCTTTCTGGGTCTCCTCTTTGGAAACCCCCTATCCCCTCCCCAACCCGCCTCTATGAGGGAATTACACCTCCCAACCACCCGCCCACCCATCCCCATATTCCCACCTTGACATTCCCCTTTACTGGGGCCTCTAACATCCTCAGGCCCAAGGGCCTCTCCTCTCTCCCTGATGGCCATCGAGGTCATCCTCTGCCACATATGTGGTCCAAACCATGGGTCTGAAAGACCTCCGAGCTGGGGAGACCCTCGCTCAAAGTCTCGGGATGGCGGTCTGGTCAATTGATGGTGTCTGAGGGGGCATTCCTTAGAGATTAATTGGTCCCCTACAACCTCCCATTCTTCCCTCCAGTAAAGAGGGGTAGGGCCATGGGGACCAGGGTAAGGGGTTATAGAGGAGGAGAGACTTAGAGTAACGGATCCACTGTTGAAGGTCCTTAGGGAATCAATTTCTTCTCAGGTCTGGATCTCTCCTCCCAGGCTTCTTGTTTTCCTGCCAGGCAGGTCTTGGGGAAAGAAAGGCCTTTACCTATGGGGGGGAAACCTCTACTTGTCCATCTCCGTCACCACTCTAAAACTCCAAATCACAGGCCTTATCTTTCGCCTGCCCTCACCTGCCTATAGACAGCTCCTTTTTTTTTAAATTAAAAGACTTTTTTCTTTCAGATTTAAATTGAGTGCAACTATTAACATTCTGTAATTTATAAGGTATAAGATACACCTAATATCTAGTGCATCTGCCATCTATGTATTCTAATTTAGAAATCTTATAGTTCCATACCTGTTCAGCTTGTATACCATCTGAAAACCATCCTCTCAGGTTGATATCATCTTTCTTAATATTGAACAGCTTGGGTTGGCTATATACTGCTGTCTTTTAATTATTCCCAGCTATTTTTAATTAAATTATCTTGAAAACACCCTAACAATTAACTCAAAGCTATAAATTTACTATCTGGTTCTTAGCTCGTATACCTAATAATCTAAAATCAGTTTGTAAAGGCAATCTCTTTTTATGAATCAATTTTAATAATAACCAATAATAAATATTTATTTGTGCCATGTGAAGGATGGCACAAGGAATGTTAACCTTTTTGATTCTCTTGAATCTAGTTCTTTAGGGGGTCTCCCTCTATCTAATCTGATTCATATAACTCTGGGAGATGTGTAGAATCTAATCACCCTTTTTAAAACCATAAAGACAAAGCTTTTCTCTCAAATCAGCATGTCCTTTAACTATTAACTCGGAAAACTTTTAGCTTGACCTCTCTCCCAGAAGAGTAATAAAGGAATCACAAAAACTTAAA
>CM052718.1:8231102-8272868 GCA_028551405.1 Uromys caudimaculatus | reverse complement strand
ACAGGGTCAGTTCTGGGGTGCAGAATGGAATCAGAAGGATCTTGTCCCCAGCTGTCCCTTGGTTCCTATGCCCTGAAGGCTCTGTAAGGGTCCCTCTTGATCCAGTGAGTTTGAACAGAAGTGGTGGTTTTGCCTGTGCTCAAAGGTGTGTCAGCACTCCTGGGATTCCCCAATCTCTTGTGGAGCCTTGTAGCCCAGGCTGAGGTCCCCAGGCACAGGCCCCTGGTGGCCCAGGCAGAGGTCTCCACCCACAGGTGAAAACCGGAAGTTTCGGGGTTTTTCTGTCACTAGGTTCTCAGGCCCTGGATCCCGGCAGATCCAGGCAGGTCTGGGTGAGAGGTGTTGCTCCCCTTAACCCTACTCACAGCCTTTCCAAGCTTCTGGGAGGCCACCCCTCTCAGGTGCTCATTGGCTATGGACTTCTGGCGGCCTAGGCAGAGGTCTCGACCCACAGGTGAAAACAAGAAGGTTCACAGTTTTTCTGTCCCCTGGTTCTTAGGCCCCGGATCCTGGCAGATCCGGGCGGGTCTGGGTGAGAGGTGTTGCTCCCCTTAACCCCAGTCACAGCCTTTCCAAGCTCCTGGGAGGCCACCCCTCTCCGGCGCTCGTTGGCTATGGACTTCTGGCGGCCCAGGCAGAGGTCTCGACCCACCATATAGACCTTATATGAAAACATCAAACACAATGGCACAGGGGAAAATTTCCTGAACAGAACATTAGTGGCTCAGGCTCTAAGATCAACAGTTGACAAATGGGACCTCATCAAACTGGAAAACTTCTGTTAGGCAAAGGACACTGTCAATAAGACAATTTGGCAACCTACAGATTGGGAAAAGATCTTTACCAACCCTACACCTGATAGAGGGCTGATATCTAAAATATACAAAGAACTTAAGAAGTTAGACTCCAGAAAACCAAATAATCCAATTTAAAAAATGGGGTGCAGAGTTAAACAAAGAATTCTCAACTGAGGACTCCTGAATGACTGAGAAGCACCTAAAGAAATGTTCAGCATCCTTAGTCATCAAGGAAATTCAAATCAAAATGACTCTGAGGTTCCACCTTAAACCAATTAGAATGGCTAAGATCAAAAACTCAGGTGACAGCAGATGCTGGTGAGGATGTGGAGAAAGAGGAACACTCCTTCATTGCTGGTGGTATTGCAAGCTGGTACAACTTCTTTAAATATCAATCTGGTAGCTCCTCAGAAAATTGGAAATAGTTCTACCTGAAGACCCAACTATACCACTTTTGGGCATATACCCAAAAGATTCTCCAACATATAACAAGGACACATGCTCCACTATGTTCATAGCAGCCTTATTTATAATAGCCAGAAGCTGGAAACAACCCAGATGTCCCTCAATGGAAGAATGGATACAGAAATGTGGTGCATTTACACAATGGAGTACTACTCAGCTATCAAAAATGAGACTATTATGAACTTTTCAGGCAAGTGGATAGAACTAGAGAGTATCATCCTGAGTGAGGTAACCCAGGCTCCAAAGGACACACATGGTATGTACTCACTGGTAAGTGGATATTAGCCCCAAACCTCAGAATCCCTATGATACAACTCACAGACCATATGAAGCTTAACAAGAAGGAAGGCCAATGTGTGGATGTTTCAATCCCACTTAGAAGGGGGAACAAAATGATCATGGGAGGCAGAGGGAGGGAGGGACCTGGGTGGGAGATGGAAGGGGTAGGGAAAAGGGGGAGCAGAACAGGTATGAGAAGAGATAGAAGTCCAGAGGGCCAGGAGAATGAATAGAAATAAGTAGGGGGGAAGGCGACTGGGGGAACCAATAGAAAGTCCCAGGCACAGGGATTCGAGAGGCTCCTAGGACCCAATGGGATTGACATTAGCCAAAATGCCCAACATTTTGGAGGGAGGTAGAGCCTGAAGAGACCACCTCCAGTAGATAGACATGGCCCCCAGTTGACAGATGGGGACATCCATCCATCTCAAAATCTTTAACCCAGAATTACTCCTGTCTAAAGGAAATGCAGGAACAAAAAATGGAGCAAAGATTGAAGGAAAGGCCATCCAGAGACCATCCTACTTTGAGACCCATCTCATCAGCAGACACCAGACCCCAACATTATTGCCAATGTCAAGAAGTGCTTTCAGACAGGAGCCTGGTGTAGCTGTCCTCTGAGAGGCTCTGCTAGCACCTGACTAAGACAGATGAGGACACTCATAGCCAACCTTTGGACAGAGCCTGGGGAGCCCCAGTAGAAGTTAGGAGAAGGATTGAAGGACCTGAAGGGGATTGCAACCCCCACAGGAAGAAGAACAATATCAATTCAGCAGATTCCTCAGAGCTCTCAGGGACTAAACCACTAACCAAAGAGTACACATGAGTCAGTCATGGCTCCTGCTACATATGCAGCAGAGGACTGCCTTATCTGGCATCAATGGGAGGGGAGACGCTTGGTCCTGTGGAGACTTGTTTCCCCACCTAATGAGGATGCTAGAGGGATGAGGCAGGAGTGGATGGGCGTGTGGGAGAGCACCCTCTTAGAGGCAAAGGGGAGGGGGAGGGGTGGAGGTTTGCAGAGGGGAAACATAAAAGGGGATAACATTTGAAATGTAAAAATAAAATGAAATAAAATAAAAAAAGAAAGGAAAATGAAAAAGAAGAAAAAAGAAAACCTAAGAGCTAATGGTATGTAATGGTGATAAATGTAATGATTTTCTTTTAAATAAGAGGAGGATGTCTCCTCTCCTCATTTCCACACAATGCAGAGTGACTGAGAAAGAGCAAGAAAGACAATACAGTTACACCTAGATATAGAAAGACAGAAAGGTATCAGCCACATCAGAGACTCTGCAGACAGGCCCTGACAGCTGTTGCCTCTCTGCTCATGGTGCTGGGCTCCGTGTCTACCACTCCCTTTAATCTGTACTGCTGCTTTACAAAGTGTGTGCCCTTCTTTGAAGTGTTTTAATGACAAAACCCAGCGGGTTTTGGTTGCAGTGAATGACAGAGCTGAGATGTGAGTGCAAGCTGCTGACTTCAAAGCTTGGAAATCCGACCAAACATTGCTTCAGTTATCTAACATGTTTAACTCCTTTACTTGTGTTTTTAACACATGCATTTATTATGATCTATTTTTTTCTTCTTTGAAAAAGGTTTTCAGTTGGATTTAAAAAAAAAAAAAAAGGTATAAAATCCAAGATCTTTTGGCTGGGAAGATGGCTTGGTATGCAAGAGTGAAGGCCAGGGTTAAGATCTGCAGACAGGCTAAATGCCAAAGCATATATGTGTGTTATCCCAGCATTCCAGTGGGGAGTGGAAAGGCAGGGACAGAGAATCCCAGACGCTCACTGAGCAGGTGCTCTGGTGTTTGAGGTGAAAACACAACAAAGAGACCTTGCTTCCAATAAAGTAGACAGTGAAGAGCTATATCTCAGGTTACTCTCAAATCCACATGTATGCTCTGAGTGTCATGTGATCACAAGTATTCATATGCAGAGAACAACACACATACATATGCATGTCCACACCTATCTAAATACCACAACACACACACACACACACACACACACACACACACACACACACACACACACCCCACCCCACCCCATCCCACATATACATACATACCACAGATCAGAAAAGTCATGGCATTTCTCTGTTTATGTTCTAATGCCCTCATTATCGACAATGAAATGGAAATAAAGGAACAATTTAACCAAGGTCACCAAATTAAGGGTCTTGTGCCAATGAATACTCTCAACTACTGAATCCTGTCTAATAGTCATTGTCACTCGGTGTTCTTTTGCTTGATCTTATTTAAAATATTCACAAAATCCTCAGTAAACTAATATACTGATGACTGAGTATACTGATGTAACTGCTCTTACAAGCTGGGAGTAATAAGCAAAAGCATTCTGTGTAGTTTTAACTTGGTGTAATCGTATGTCATTTCCTCTCAATTATAGGGATTAGGGTGGAAAATAAGATGTGCAGGATGTAGTTGAATATACCAACAGATGCAGCGTGTTAATAGAAGCTTGCCTTAAGATCATACACAAGAATCCAGCTGATAGCGTCCTTGTTTGGTTTATCTGCACGGTTTTCAAGGATGTATTTTCTGTAAAAAAAAAAAAAAAATGCATCTGTAAGATTGAGAATAAAAATTATAGGTGATGTCATATATTGATGGTAACAATCACAACAGAAGCATTGCATTTTGCTACTGTACATTGGAAGTGTGGAGGGGGGAGTCAAACACTACAGCTAACTGTGACGGGCTTTGCTCATTGGAAAACGGTGTGTTCACATTTCATGCAAGAAATCTTAGCTAGAGAGAACAATGCAGCATGGTCTTTTTTTTTTTTTTTCTTGCAAGAAGAGATTCTATGACATCCAAAATTCTTTTTATTATGAAGTTCTGTGATTCTGAGTAGCTGCATTTCCTTATCTGAGGTTGACATCATATGGGAATTAGTCTCAGCACACTCCTTTTGTGCAAGAGACTCTAGCCAACTGTTAGATAGAGGCGAGGGGAGACAGCAACAGCCATGTTGTAGCTGACAGCTGACCCCGATGAGCCCACCTAAATGACGATGGAAGCCAAATATCTTACAGTGACTGGTTGAGGTTATGTGTCAAGCATGGCTCCAATAACCCATGTAAACTGGTCATTAGATTAGAGTCACACCCATCACTATGAACTCAGGTTGTGTTTACTATGTTGCCAAATATACAAATACAAAAGTAATTTTAGACATGCCTGTGTATATAGGATTTAGAATATATTCATACACTAGGTAGTGCCATTTAAGCCAATGTCAGTCCATATAAGTAGGTGCTCCCTTAAACTAATAGGAGATGTAAAAACTCCCAGGACCTAGTATTTTTAATTTATCTATCAATTTTTAAAATATTTTCGATGAATGAATACTAGCTATTGTATTATGGAAGCTTGCAATATTTAGTACAATAATATGTTACTTGGGTTGTGGCCTAAGAACAATAGACTACCTACGAGGCAATAGCATTTACATTTGAGTTAGTGGTTATGTTATCAAAGATAAATCACTAACAGCACATTTCTTAAAATGTTTTTCTCTTGCTAAACAAAGATGACTATGTATATGTAATGAATGTATGTGTGTGAAATATGTATGTACAGATACATACATATCCTTGTTCTGCTTTCTGAGATGGTTTAAATAGAGTAGCACTTTAGTAGGAATGAGAGCCAACATCAGGCTGTAGAAATTGATGTCTGATATTATTCTACATTGAATTGACCAGGGACTCTGGGGGAATTGGCTGAGACTGGCCCGAGTCTAAGAAAACAGAGAATAGTCATGGGGCATCATATCCTACAAGGTTACAGATCATAGATAAAGGAAAAGAGAAAAGATAAGGCTCCCATCCCTTTCTCTAACACTCTGAAGGGTCTTCCCTGAATTATTCAGTACATAGCCACTGTTCATAGTGCGGCACTTTGTTGTTGTCTCTGTATCACCCTCCAGTAACCACACAACTTCCGTGTAGCTTTTTTAAGACTGCTATTGTTCTCATTTTGGTTTAATGATTTCTCAAGGATGCATGCTCATACGCACACATGGGTATATAGATCATGGTAGTAAGGTCTTTATCTACTCATTTTTACATGTCTCCTTTCTTTCTAAAGTGGCCTCTCATGGTTTGGGGGATGTCCTGGCTTGGCTAGTTATGTATCAACTTGACACAAGCTGAGTTAACGGAGGGAGCCTCAATTGAGAAAATGCATCATTAGACCAGGCTGTAGTCAGGCCTGTAGAACACTTTCTTAATTACTGATTGATGTGGGAAGGCCTAGCCCATTGTGGGTGGTGCCGTGCCTGTGCTGGTGGCCCTGGGATCTAGAAGAAAGTGGACTGAGCAAGCCGTGGGAAGCAAGCCAGTAAGCAGCACCCCTCCATGGCCTCTGCACCATCTCATGCCTCTGGATTCCTGCTCTTTTTGAGTTCCTGTCCTGATTTCCTTTAATGGTGGTCTGCAATGTGGAAGTGTAAGCCAAAGAAACCCTTTCCTCCCCAAGCTACTTTTGGGGTGGTGTGTCATCACAGCAATAGAAGCTCTGACTAGGAGAAATAAGATTCTTCCTGACTGACCTCCACATTTTTCTGTGCTTCTTTTACTCCTATTTTTGAATGAATGAAAAGCAGATTTCTTCCCATTCGGTAGCCAAGAGTTTTTCTTTCCCTGTACCATTTTCCACCTCTGAGATCAAGTCATGCCTTAGACAGACATCAAGAATCTTCAATGATTAAAATGGTGATTTTATGTCTCCAAATTCTGAATCCATCCCACTCTCGTTGGTAATTTGTAACGTCACAAGAGGCTTTTAGGAGCCCATGTTTTTCTAGTGTGCAGTGTTTTGTAAATCAAATACTGCCTGTTTCTAGATCTGGTATGATGTGTGGCTGAAAGGGGCACACTCCAATAGCAAGTCAGGTACTGAGCATTCACAAAATTTCTTTAACCGTTCTTTAGTTCCCAGGTCACTCCATACGAATCTCTCTGTAACATGTTCCATTTTTTAAAATTCAGTGTACAATGCCTGGGTTTCTGTAGTTTACATAGGCTCTTTAATGTCCTTTTAGCATAGGGTCTGACTAGATCTCCTTCAGATTTTTAGTTTATTGCATACTTTATGAGTTTCTTGACTGGCTCTAATCAAAGATCATTTCTCCTCATGGCTTAAGACCACAGGCCATTAACAACACTCTACTTCAGATCAGCTCTTCCGTTCTTCAGGACATTCTGCTCACTGTGTAATCCCACCAGTCTTTTCTTTGTAAACCTTGAATTCCGCAGGCTGTACTGTTCTCTACAATCCTCATCCTAGTTTCACCTTCATTGACTCGGCCATGTGGAGCTTGTGGGGGATGATTTATGACTTGCATAGCAAACCATTGGACATATAAAACCCATGGGCTCTGGAAGACTCTGCCTGCCTCACTTAGCCAATTAACTGGGCCCTATCCAGAGACGAGGCCTTACCTGAGTATGGGCTGTCACTCCAGCTGCTCATCTTGTATCACAATGTGTGCTGTGCTTGCTGGTGTCTCCCCTATATTGATAGACAGTGTTGCCCACAAGATCCTAACTTTTATGGGTTCCCTTCTTAAGGAAAGATGATTCAACTTGGTCCTCATTCATTTGTTCTACTTTTATATTCTCCTATACACACATGGACATGCTCAAATATACAGACTTACACACACACACACACACACACACACACACACACACACACACACACACACACACCTATACTCACCTACCTTCAGACATGTAATCACACAAACACATGGATACTTTATAATCTTTAGTTTACAATAATTTCAACAATTGGCCGTCAGGACTCCTGTTTCAGTTTGCTTAGCTGTGGTAGTTCTATAATTATAGCTACTTTTGGACCCATGGCTGTAGGACTCCTTCCCTGGGAATTTAGTAAGGTCCTATCCCAACATAAAAAGCGAATGGATGGATGTGGGTATGGCCAAGTGGTTAGCTCCTGCTTGCTTTGAGTATGGCAATGGATTCATTCTCCGACTTTGTCACAGAGTACCAAGCATATATTTTTATGTGTTTCAGTTAGCAACCAATCTGGTTAAGATCTGCAAAGCAGACACTCTTTCAAACACACTCCTGTTCCATCTGTGCCAGCTCTCTTGGTTGGAAGTCCTTCTCTGCACATCTGTCTGCGCCTGGTGCAGAACAAAGGAGACACAGGAACAATGATTTTTCAAAAGCATTTTCTTAAACAATATTTTGATCTAAATAATAAAGTCTCTTTAGGCAGTGTGTCAGGAGTGGAAAGCCCAGGAAGAAAGTCCAGAAACCACAAGGAGCTTGGTTCTATGGTATAGTTCCTGTCCTCTTTGTCTGCAAGCAAGCCTGGATGCTGAACACCCCTTTGGTAACTAAGCTACCTGAGAAGCAAAGAGAGCTGCTATGGTACATCAGCATGGGTGGTAGTATTGTGGGATAAGTGGAGGATTTTTTAAAAATCACTGTAGCTTTGCTCCAGTCTTCCTGAGTGCTCCTCTCAATGTCTCCAAACATGTGTTTTGCAGTCTTAGAATGAAGGAACTACCTGCAACAGGGGCTTCTGTGCAGCATCCATTCTTTCCCGCTTTCATGGAACTGGGTTGAGGGACTTGTTCCTCCTTTGTGGGGATGTTCCATGCCCTGGCACACTGGGATGAGAGACTCATCCCTGCTCTGTAGGAATGCCCTATGCCTGTGAGCAGCCCTGGTACAAAAGAAACACTAAGTGCTACATTTTCTTTGTGTTTTCCTGCTCCTGTGTGTGGTGGTAACTTGGGGCAACAAATTTTGTTGCAGGAAAAAAAAAACTTCACACATTTTATCTGATCTAGAGGGAACATACCAGTTAGAGGTCTCCCCTCAGACATTGGAACTGCAGCTAGATGGGATTCTCTTGCAGTATACCACATAATAACATAGTACTTAGTGAAATGAAGTTTAATGTCACAGAGAAAATGACAGGCCAAAAAACTGCCTTGAAACTACAATAAGATGTATTTGGAACTCACTTGAATTGCTCCAGTTGCACTTCAAAAATAGTGTTTCTGAAATTTAAAGAGAGAGAGAGAGGGAGAATATTGCTAAGGTTGAGATCCTCAAGAATAATTTATTTTTCCTTATTAAAAATGAACTGATTTTTCATTTTAGCATAAAATACATATATGTGTAGCTATATAGCCACCTACAGAATTGTAATTTTATATTTAAATTATATGGAGATACTCATTACTCATTTTTATTAAAGGAATTTGAATATATAAATATTTTTATCATTGACTATACCATGACATGCTCTGTGCGATAAAAGTTAAAGCAAAATGTAGGCTGTTCCATGAGCTGGAAATAAGATCTTTATTCACAGTATATTCATGCTATCCTGTAGAAGATGAGAGGGAGACCGTCTTTAACGATACTGGCCCTGGAAGGTGCTAGTATATCTGAGACTGTCTCCTGGACACTTCATGTATATGACCACACTTTTTAAAAACCTTATGAGGTAGAGAGTATTGTTTTAGTGTTATCTGTTCAGTTTACCTAATATAACAATATGCTTTACCATTATACAGTATTCTAAATAGAAAAAGTAGAAAAGATGTCTCCATGAAGAAAGTGTATTTTTCCCCATTACAAGACCCACCATAGGTAACTCAGGACAGACAAAATGACTGCCAAGATTTATTCAGAAATGCTTTTATTGTGCCTGTTTCTGCTCAGGCATCAAGGGTGTCTTGTGTATGTATGTAGCTACAGTCTTAGAAGGCTCACTCTAGATAAAGATGAGATGGGGACATGGGGATCAACACCATAGAAAGTGTCCTTTAAAGGACATGAAGATACAATCGATTATAGTTATGTGCCCTGTAATGACTAAGACACTGAGAAATATTTAGTTGGCTTCATCAATAAATACAGTGTGCTTTCACCACCATGTGGACGTTACAGTGTCATTATACAAACGAGGAGAGAGCTATGATGTCACTAGGTGATACGATGTGAAAATTTCATCTGGAATGTAGTATATAGTCGACTTAAACATTTTTAGGGGACACACAGGAATGTTTCTTTCTAAAAGCATAATATTGGTGAACAGAGCCTCAGTATCACTGAATCTCCCGATTCTCTCTCCTTATCTATCTATCTATCTATCTATCTATCTATCTATCTATCTATCTATCTATCTATCTCTACCTATGTTTCTATCTGTATGTATATGTGTATGTATATATATGTATATATACCTATTTTATATTATTTAAGTTACATTGGCTTACATGTTGTCTTGCATATATGTGTTCCTCACAACACATATGTTGACCTTAACATGAAGTTCTTCAGAGCGTGACTCATTTTGAATAAGGATGTTAAGGAGTCAGTCAAGTTAAAATGATGTCACTACAAGGGTCCATTTTCGAGTGTGGATGGTATCCTTACACGAATAGAAACCTACAAAGCAAGCCTTATGTAGAGAGTAAGAGATGAAGTAGCATCCTGAAGCCCAGGGGAGGTTCCCAAAGAAACTAATTCTGCCAGTGCCTTAACTCTGGACTTCAAGGCTCCAGAACTAAGAGGAAATCAATTTCTGTCATGTGAGCTGTTCAGTGTCTGGCACTTTGCTACAGCAGCTGTAGTGCAGCAGCAGTTGTGTGTAGCAGAAACACAGTAGAAACCCAACCATTTAGCCCAAACCCCCAAGTAATTATTATTCTTTCTTTCCTTCTCAATAAAAAGTCAAATAATACAAAACCAACCATATAATATTGATTTTTACCAAGGCAATTTCTAGGACCAGGGTGCTTTTGACTCATTTCATGTTATGTTCAATCTCGCGCAGACTCAATATTTGTATTACAACTCACAGCATAGCCTGGCTTGCAGAAACACGACCCTGGGGCTCTTTATCATTTGAAGTCACGAAAGAAAGGATTCGATCTTGTTGAGCCTATTACAATTATGAAAGCAGGAAAATGGATATTAGATTTTAGAAATATTTGCAACTTCAAATAAGATGAGCTTGGTGGCTAGAAACTTAGCACCATCAAACAGCTCTTTGAGTGTAATCACGTCTTAAGGCAGGGAAGACATTACTGAGAACATGTCTTGTATTTCTAACTTCAGATAATAATATTGTTGCATAATCTACACTTCCATGACACTTTCTTACACAGAACGAGCTTCTGTGAGCATTATCCCCCAGCTGTACCTGAGGGCTCAGCATGTTGGATTTCTAACACCTGGGTTTCCTCTCTCACTTGAGCTATTTACAAGTGAATCTCCTCAGAGGTGGTAGGTATGCCTGGCCAGGTATCTGTTCCCCGGCTCTACAGTGTTCCTGCTACACAGCTGACACGATAAATGTTCATGAGCAGTTTATGTGCCTCGGAATATTTTAAAGTTAAATATGCAAGAGCCAAAACCTTTATTGGACAAATAGGATTGGGTAGAAGTACAGGGGACAGGTAGGAATGTGGTAGAGTTGTCATCAGGTGGAGGCTGCTGCGTCATCTTTCACATCTAGGCTTTCTTGTGAGAGATATAGAAAGCAATGGTAGTTCTAAATAGAAGCCTGATGCAACTTCATTTACATATTTAAAGATTGCTCTGGATGCTGAGGAAAAGCAAGGACACCAATTAAGGAGATACCATAGCTAGCCTCAGGAGAGGTCATGGTGACTTAGATTACAGAGTGAAGACACAGAATAAAAACACTGGAAAGAATGCTGTCAGGGTTTGCTCACATTTCTCAGGTAAGGGGCTTATTTATTTATTTGACAAATAATTATTTCCTGGTGTCTATCAAACAGTATTTTAGGCTTAAACAGGTGTGCTGTCAGGATCTGCCTTTACATTCTGTGGTTTTATGCAGACATAATGGAGGGATACCCAGTCAGATTTCAATCTTATGATAGATAATGCCTTAAAGGAGGGGATGGCATCAAATTAGGGCCAATTCAAACTAGATGTTCAGGCAAATATCCATAGCTAGCTAAGCAAAGGACAGGATGAGCAGGGGACCAGGCAGATGAAGGTCTAGAATAAAGCGGGCTCTCTAAAGAGACATTAGTAGGGCTGCATGTGAGACCATCTTGACAGGTTCTGTGAATAGAAACAGGGCCAGTATGTTGTCTTACTTAGGGTTATTACTGCTGCGATGGAATGCCATGAACAAAAGCAACTTGAGGACAAAAGGGCTTAATTTGGCTCATGCTTCTACTTCATTCAAAAGAAGTCGGGGAGGAATTACATTAGCGAGAACCTGGAGGCAGGAGCTGATGCAGAGGCCATGGAAGAGTGCAGCCTACTGGTTTGCCTCTCATGATTTGCTCAGCCTGCTTTCTTTTACCATGGAGGACCACCAGCTCAGAAATAGTACCATGAACAATGGGTTGGGCCTTCTCATATAATTCACTGATTAAGAAAATACCCTACTTGATTGCGTATAGCCAAGTTTTATGGTGACATTTTCTCAACTGAGGCTCCTTCCTCTCTGAGAACTCTAGCTTGTGTCAAGTTGACGTAAAACTGACTAGCTTCTACATAGTGTGGCTTGGAAGTAGTGAAAGAGGGAGAAAGTCGCTTGGATAACATTGTTCTAAGAAGTAAGGGAGGGTGAGGTGTGGGGTGCAGCCTGGGGGTCACCCTTAGAACATAGCAGGAGGCCATCTCAAAACGTTGGCCAGCTTGTGAAAGTAGTTGGTATAGTTGCTAGACACTGTATACAGCATGACCCCAGCAGACATATTTGCTTGGGCCAAATTGCAGCAGTGGAGGTCAGGAGCATACAGATTCAGAGTCTATCTAACAGAAAAAAATTCGACATTGTCAAGGTTTCAATGAGAATGGCCCCTCACAGGTTTATATACTTGAACGGTTGGTTTCCAGTTGGCAGAACTATTTTGGAAATTAAGAGATGTGGTCTGTTGGAGGAGGTGAGGCACAAGGGTTGAGCTTTGAAATTTCTAAAGCTTATATGAGGCCCATGCTCCTCACTATGATGGTCATGGACCCACCCTCGGAAACTGTAGTCATGTCTCAAATTACATGCTTTCTTATATAAGCTGCCTTAGTTATGGTGCCTCATTACAGTGATAAAATAGTAACTTAGACAGATGTGAAGATTAGCAGAGGAAGACTATTTAAACATGACTTGAATCTTAAGCTCTAAGCACCTTCTGGCACTATTTAGTGGTAGGAGGACTGTGAGAAAGCAGGTTTAAAGAAGAATCTGGACAGGTGCCGTCTGTGCACCCAAGGAACCATTTCAGACAGGTACACTGTCACAGAGAGAAAGGAAAAACCAAAGCAACTGTGGTGGTTTGAATATGCTCGGCCCATGGGAAATGACACTCTTCAGAAGTATGGCCTTGTTGGAGTAGGTGTAGCTATGTTGGAGGAAGTGAGCCAACAGTGGGGGTGAACTTTGAGGTCCTATGCTTAAGCTCCACTCAGTACAGAAGAATCAGTCCTTTCCTGGCTGCAGTTGGATCAAGATGTAGACTCCTCAGCTCCTTCTTCAGCACCATGTCTGACTAGATGTTGCCATGCTTCCTACCCTGATGATAAAGGACTGAACCTCTGTCACTATAAGCCAGCCCTAATTAAATGTCCCGGTATAAGGTGCCTTGGTCATGGTGTCTCTTCATAGCAATAAAACCCTAAATAATACAGCAAAAAAATTATAAAATCTTAAAGATGCCTACTAATATTTGAAACAAAGAGTGAAATACATTGTTAGTCATGATGGACTAATTACCAAACAAAAGCATTCTTCAAAGCACTGCACCACCACAGTATCCCAGTGGCTGATAACAATGTATCTGTACTATACCAACTGTATCTACTGTATCCCACTGGCTGATACAGTGTATTTGCACTGTATCTGACTGCAACTACTTAGGGTCCAGAGAGAGGCATGCGCCTGTGGAGCCCAAGTGTGTATACCAGACACAGCTCTTATCACAGTGGGATTTGTGAGTGGCTCACTTCTGGATTTTCTTTGACCCCACTGTGTTCATTTTTCTAGAGCCTATTTCTGGATTCCTTATAAGCCTGGAAGTCTTTCCCTCACATTTGCCTCCTTGTAAAGCTGTCAGTGATGTATATACCCGTGTTTCCACCAGTTCCGTGTGTTAGGGCATCCCCTGGGCGCCATGATGAAGCTATAATGTTAACAAGTGTTAGTTTTAACTCTATTGGAATAAAAATTATTGTAGATTACATGTCTAGGCTTTGGGGAGAAGTAGTAGCTTTAATCAAATGTATTTAATAAAAAGCCACAATCAACACAAATACAACCAATGGAATTGACTTTTAAAATAATGTAAACAAAACAAGCATCTATTCTATGAATTTCCCCTTCAATCACTTGCATGAGCTAACTCGACTCTGCAGTTAAATTCATCATATATGTGCTGACAGTGTACACATCCACATCTTGTCTAAAAACATACCACCATTTCATTTCAGAGCAGGCTATCTGTGTCCAGTCTTTTATGACCTAGGCAAACTGTTTGTACAATGTATCATATCATCAGCTCAGACATTGTCGTGTCCTCAGTAAGTTAGTTTCCACTCCCTGCACAGAGATTGATTGTTACATATTGTGACAATCCTGTCTTTTCTACAACTGTGTCACCTGCCTCTTCCTTTAGTTCACTCTTTGTCCAGTTTACTTACATTATATGCTATGGTTTTATTGAACTATTCATTTTTACTCACTAATGGCTTTTATATTCCAAAAACATGAAATGTGAATTCTCAACCTTCTGACTGGCTCTCACATGAGCTTCAGACACATGAAAGATTCATAGGTGTGTGCTCTCTGGTTCCCATTAGATTGCCCAGGTCTAGACCGGTGAGTACACCATAGAAAGGCAAGTGAGTAAGGAGTCATGGTTATTTATTAGGTATCTATTTGAAAGGCCCAGAGAACCCAGAACTTAAAAGTCCCAAAGAGAGCTCTTTATTTCCTTCCTCCTTCCCTCCCTCCCTCTCTGTCTCCCACCTTCGCTCCCTCCCTCCACCTCCTCTCTCTCCTACTCATTCTCTTTTCTCCTCCCTTTCCCTTCCCTCCTGTTCCTTCCACCTTCTCCTTGGGCTTTCCCTCTGCCCAGCTCTGCACTATAGGTTATTTGACTCACTGCCTGCACCTCTGGTAACCAAGCCCTTTCAGAAAGTCCTTTTCGTGGCTGTCAATACTTTTCTGCTATATTCTGTGCCTTTTGCAACTCTAGGTTACCATTTCCTTTCCTCCTGAACTATATAATCGCCCATCCAAATGGCCTTCTTGTCCAAATCCTTGTCTCTCCTCACCCATTTAACTAGCAGCCAGAATGAGTATCTCAAGCCCAGTTTTACCTTAGCTCTGCCATGTTTGTGAGCAAGGGCTCCCTCTTGCTTTTATAAATCCCAAGGAATACAGAGTAGTAAGATTTCCAAGCCAGTGTTACAAAGCTCCTGAGTCTTTAGCTTCCCACCTGCACACTTTTTCTGGATGTTGTGGAGGTCTTCAGTCCTAATCGAAGTGGCACCATCAGCTGCTTTGGATCTTTGGGTATTTTAGCCTTTTCTAGGGTAGTCAAAAGAGTGTGTGTGTGTGTGTGTGTGTGTGTGTGTGTGTGTGTGTGTGTGTGTGTGAACACATGCAAAAGGCCTAAACACATTGTTATATGATGAATAAGCTCCTCAGCCACACTAAGAAGTCAGGAAATAACGTGCCAGCCACATCCAGAGATTCCCCAGTGTATTTTCAATGCATTCTTACCTTCTCTTTTCCTGATCCCAAGTTACCACTGTCTGGGCTTCATACTTTTCTTTATAGTTTTGCCAACTGCAGATGTGTTGCCAAATGATGCATTTTAATTTGCCCGTCTGTGTATACCCATGGCGTATGGTATGGTTTTTCTCTCTCTCTCATAGCTGCTTGTAAGGATTTTATTTTATATGTTTAATTGCTGAGTTAGATTATTTTACATTGCATGCGTCCAACCTGAATATGTTTTCTGCTCTCAGCGGACACTGGAGCTGTTTCCAGTTTTTAGATTAGAAGTAATACTTCCAGGATTACTGCAGCACATCTGCCTCTTGGAGTACTCATGACATTAGAATATGTAAATCCAGTGAAGGGGAGATAACTAGAGTGCACATATTACTTCTTACTAGATAAGGACCTAGAGAGTTTGCTCTTAGTTCCTGCTATCACAGCCATGTTTGAAGAGCTGTGGGCTTCACTCTTGACCTCAGTGAATGCTTACAGACTTTAACCTTAGCCAGTCTGTTGCTTCTTGTGATAACTTTAACATGGCTATCTTTGTTGAGCATTAGTAACTGAGGTACCATTTCCCAGGACTCACTCTCCCATCTTCCTATTGGGTAAGCTGTCTTTTATAATCAGGATGCTCCTTATGTGTTCTACATGATAATTCATCCTCCATTGGATGCCTGACTTTTCACTCTACTTGAAGTTAAAGCATGAACTTTGATGCCCAATTGCCTGGGTCAAATACTGGCTGTCTGAGAAAGTAGCTGTTTTTGAATAAATAAGGAGCTGATCTCTTTGAATATGGTAGTGAAGATCCCTGGCCTAGAACTTTCTCTGTGAGGACATTAATGATTCAGTTTCTCTAATTGCAGCAGGGTGATTTTTTTGTCTCATTTCCATTTTTGTCTTATGTTCATGGTGATGAATTACACCTTTGCCATGTGTAGTTTTCATTTTCCAATTCACTTGCACCTCGGTTTTGACACTGTAGGATTTCTGTTGGCTCCTCTTTTTTTCATTCTATTCCTGATGGTTATATGTATGTATTATTTTAAAAATATAATTTTTATAGTTTTTCATAGTATTCTTAACATTTTTTCTACAAATTCACTTATTTTTTCTTAATATTTGTTTTTATTATTTTTAATTATGTGTATGTATGTGCGTATATGCACATAAGTGCCCGTGCTCTCAGGGCGCAGACGCATTGGACCCCACTGGAGCTGGAGAGAGGCAGTGATTGGCTTGATCTGGGTGCTTGTTGGAGTTGGTTCTCTTCTTCCTTTATGAAGGTTCTGTGGCTCAAACTCAAGTCATCAGGTCTGGCAGCAAGTGCCCTTATTTACCAAGCCATCTTACCTGTCCCCAAATAACTAATCTTTGCCTTTGTTCATTGAGTACTTTTATTTCTGTTATCTTGTATTTTCCTTTTCAATTTTTCTTGTTCTTGTCAAGAAATGAGTACTTACATTATGACTTCATATGTGTACATATGTACTTCCTGTCTAACCCATGCATTTCAGGAGCTAAATACCTTTACAGATGAGCATTTTTAGGTATGTGTTAATAACTTTTAGGATAATAGAGATGTGTTCAAAGTGTATACTTTGCATAATCTTTAACTCTTTAAAATACATCAGGATATTTTATAATCCTGTATATATGGCGACTTTGAAAATTAAATGTTTTGAAGTTTGCATTCTGTAATTTGGAGACTCACAGTTCTCTGTATGCATAGTGGGTCATGTTTGTCAATTAAACAACTGTTTAGTTCCTTCTTTTCCCCTTGGCTACAAACCTAGTTTTCTAGGAGTCTCACCAAAGACACCGTTTCCAGGGAAAGGCTGTGTACTAAACCCCTCGTGTGATCTCAGTGGTTTCTGGTTTGTATTTCATCAGATTATAATTCCTCCAGGGCATCTCCAGGGTCTCCCTAGAATCTTACAACAAATGTGAGAGGAAGGGAGAAATGAAGAATGGTTTCCTAGCAACCTGTTGAGATAAAATAGGAAAGCCAACCCCGTGGTATGTATAACTGACACTAAGACAGTTAACAGCCCTGTCCTGGAAGGATCCTGTGTGTGCACTTGTGTGTGTCTTACACTCTGCGATTCTCTCTCGACTCATTCCTTCCACACTCAGATGCCTGAGCGTATCTTCCTTTTACCTGAGTGCCTCTCTTTCTCCTCTTACACTCTGTACTTAAGCCTATATAGTAAAATATATAGTGAGATTGCCAACTCTATTTCATAAACTGGTTAGTCCTAAAATTATTGTATATGTGTACATATAATTGTGTGTATATGTATGTGTATGTAGGTATATGTGTCTGTGTGTGTGTGTGTGTGTATATATATATATATATATATATATATATATATATAATAATGAGGCCTATTTCTTCTTACTGCTTTAAATTTTGTTTCATTCTTTAAGGGACATATTAGATGTATTGACTTGCACATATAATTTTAAAATTATTAAACTTATGGCATTTTGAAGTGAGATTATCTTAGGTAATAAATTTTACCTTAAATTCTACTTTTCCAATATTTTTCCCATTTTCATGTGTTAGTATTGTCTATGTTTGTGTGTCTGGATATATGTGTGCTTATATGTACTTATGTATACTTACAAGACCAGAGGCTGATGTTGGAAATTATTCTCTATCGCTTTCCTTTTTTATTTCAAATTAATAATCTATTCATTTAGTTTACATTGCAATTGGATCTTCCCCTCCCTCCTCTCCTCCCAGTCCCCCCTCTCCCCTTCCCTTCCCCACTCCCCCACCTTCCCTCTCTCCTCAGAAGAGGGGAGGCTTCCCATGGATATTAACCTATCTCGTCAAGTTGCAATAGTACTAGGTGAAACTTCTCCTACTGTGGCTAGACAAGTCAGGCCAGTTAGGGGAAAGGGACCCAAAGGCAGGCAACAGAGTCAGAGACAGCCCCCGTTCCCATTGTAGAAATCCTACATGTAGAGCCAGCTGCATAACTGTTACATACGTGCTAAGGGCCTAGGTCTGTCCCATGCATGCTGTCTGTTTGGCAGTTCTGTCTGTGGGCCTGTGTGGGCCCAAGTTAGTTGATTCTATATGCTTTCCTGTGGTGTCCTTGACCTCTCCGACTCCTTGAATTTTTCCTCCCCTTCTCCCATAGGACTACCCAAGCTTCTCCTAATGCTTGGCTTTGCGTCTCTGCATCTGTTTTCATCAGTTACTTGGTGAAGCCTCTCAGATGACAGTTATGCTAGTCTCTTGTCCTCAAGGATAGCAAAGTATCATTAACAGTATCAGAGGTGGTCTCCCTCTCATGGCATGGGCCTCAAGCTGGACCAGTCATTAACCAATGTCACTGCCATTCCCTCAATTTCCTCTCCATCTTTACCTCTGCATATCTTGTAGGCAGGGCAAATTATGGATCTAGGGTTTTGTGACTGGGTTGGTGTCCCACTCCCTCCTTTGGAAGTCTTTTCTGGTTATAGGAGATGGTTGTTTCAGGTTCCATATCCCCCCTTGCTAGGAATCCTTAGCTAGGGTCACCCTCATAGATTCCTGGGAATTTACATTATCCTAGGTTTCTAGCTCCTTCCAGAGATGCCCTCCCCTCAGATTTCTCTCCCTGTATTCCCCCCCCATCCTCCCTGCACTTGGTCCCTCCTGCTCCTTTCCCACCCCCCTCACCCAGTTCCCTCCACCCATTCACCCACAATGTCTATTCTGTTCCCCCTTCTCACTGAGATGCAAGCATCCTCTCTTGGGCTCTCCTTGTTATTTAGCTTCTTTAGCTACATGGAATGTAGCATGCTTAGCCTGTACTTTATGGCTAATGTCCACTTATAAGTGAGTACATACGATGTTTGTCTGTCTGAGTCTGGGTTGCCTCTCTGAGGATGATCTTTTCTAGTTCCATCTATTTGCCTGCAAATTTCATGATAACCTTGTTTTTAATAGCTGAGTAAAATTCTATTGTGTACATGTATCATATTTTCATTATCCACTCTTTGGTTAAGTGATGTCTAGGTTGTTTCCAGTTTCAAGCCATTAGAAATAAATGCTATAAACATAGTTAAGCAAGTGTCCTTGTTAGGTATGGTAGGACATCTTTTGGGTAGATGCCCAGGAAAGGTCTAGCTGGGTCTTGGGGTAGAAGTAGTCCCAATTTTCTGATAAATCACCAAATGATTTCCAAAGTGGTTGTACAGTTTGCACTCCAACCAGCAATGGAGGAGCTTTCCCCTTGCTCTGTTTCCTTGCTACCATGTGCTGTCACTTGAGTTTTTGATTGTGGTCATTCTGATAAATATAAGATGGAATGTCAGGGTCTTTTTGATTTACATCTCTCTGATGACTAAGAATGTTGAACATTTCTTTAAGTGCTTCTCAGCTATTAGAGATTATTACTCTGTTGAAAAATCTTTGTTTAGATCTGTAGCTCATTTTTTAATTGGGTCATTTGGTCTATTGATGTCTAGTTTCTTAAGTTCTTTATAGATTTTTAGATATTAGCCCTCTGTCAGATGTGGGATTGGTGAAAATATTTTCCCATTCTATGGTCTATCATTTTTTCTTATTGATGTGTCCTTGCAAAAGCTTTTCAGTTTCATGAGGTCCCATTTATTAATTGTTGATCTTAGTGCTTGTGCTGTTGGAATTCTGCTCAGGAAGTTGTTTCCTGTGCCAATGTGTTCAAAGATATTCCCCCACTTTCTCTTCTACCAGATTTAGTGTATCCAGTTTGGTTGCGGTCTTTGATCCACTTGGCCTTGAGTTTTGTGTGGGGGGATAGATATGGCTCTATTTGCATCATTCTACATACAAATATCCAGTTATAGCAGCACTGTTTATTGAAAATGCTTTCATTTCCCCATTGTATAAATCTTAGTTAGGGTTTTACTGCTGTGAGCAGATACCATGACCAAGGCAACTCTTATAAGGACAACATTTAGTTGGGGTTGGCTTACAGGTTCAGAGGTTCAGTCCATTATCATCAAAATAGGAGCATGGCAGCATCCAGGCAGGCATGGTGCAGGAGGAGCTGAGAGTTCTACATCTTCATCTGAAGGACTGAGGATACTAGGAGAAGATTGGCTTCCAGGCAGCTAGGATGAGGGTATTAAAGCCCACACCCACAGTGACACTGTGGGTCTCTATCAAGATCACACCTACACTAACTAGGCCACACCTCCTAATAGTGCTACTCCCTGCATCAGGCATATACAAACCATCACAGTATACTTTTGGATTTTTGATCAAAAATCAAATGTACAGAGGTGTGTGGGTTACTTCTAGGTTTTTAATACAATTCCATTGATTAACTTGTCTGTTTTTAATGCCAATATCATGCATTTTTTATTACTATTGCTCTGTAGTACAGCTTGAAATCAAGAATGATAATACCTCCAGAAATTATTTTATTATTCAGGATTGTTTTAGCTATCCGGGGCTTTTTCTATTTCCAAATGAAACTGAGTGTTTTTCTTTCAAGGTCTTTAAAGATTTCTATAGGAATTTTATGAGAATTATCTTGAATCTGTAGATTGCTTTTGGTATAAATTGCCATTTTTACTATGTTAATCCTAACAATCCATGAACGTGGGAGATCTTTCCATGTTCTGATATCTTCTTCAATTTCTTTTTTCAGAGATTTGAAGTTCTTTGACTTGCTTGGTTAGAGTTAAACCAAGATATTTCATATTATTTGTGGCCATTGTTGAATTATGTTGTTTCCCTTATTTCTTTCCCAACCTGTTTATTATTTGTATATAAGAGGCTACTGATTTTTTAAGCTAATTTTTTATCCAGCCACCTTGCTGAAGGTATAGGAGTTATCTAGTAGAATTTTTGAGGTCACTTATGTATACTATCATATCATTTGACGAGTATTTCTATTGCCATAATGATACTTTGACTTCTTCCTTTCCAATTTGTATCTTCTGATCTCCTTTAGTTGTCTCATTGTACTAGTTAAATTTTAAGTACTGTATTGAATACATATGGAGAGAGTGGGAAGCCTTGTCTTGTCCCTTATTTTAGTGCAATTGCTTTAAGTTTCTCTCTATTTAATTTGATGTTAGCTACCTGTTTGCTGTATATTGCCTTTATTATGTTAAGGTATGGTCCTTGTATCCCTATCTCTCCAAGACTTTTATCATGAGGGGGTGTTGGATTTCATCAAAGGCTCTTCAGCATCTAATAAGATAATCATGTGGTTTCTTTCAGTTTGTTTATATGGTGAATTACATTGATGGATTTCCGGGTATTGAACCATCCCTGCATCCCCAGAATGAAGCCTACTTGATCATGGTGGATGATGTTTTTGATGTGTTCCTAGATTCAGTTTGAAAGTATCCTATTAAACATTTTTGCATCAATGTTCATAAGAGAAATTGATCTGAAATTCTCTTTGTTGAGTCTTTGTATGGTTCAAGTATCATGGTGATTGTGACCTCATAGAATGGTTTTTGGCAATATTACTTCTGTTTCTATTTTGTGGAATAATTCGAAGAGTATTGGTATTAGCTCTCCTTTGAAGGTATGGTAGAAGTCTGCACTAAAATCATCTTTCCCTGGGATTTTGGATGGTTGGGAGACTTTTAGTGACTACCTCTATTTCCTTAGCGGTTTTAAGACTATTTAAATTGTTTACCTGATGTTGATTTGCCTTTGGTAAGTGGTGTCTATTAAGAAAATCATCCATTTCATTCAGATTTTCCAATTTTGTGGAGTACAGGTTTTTGAAGTAAGACCTAATGATGCTTTGGATTTCCTCTTTTCTGCTGATATGTCCCCCTTTTTTATTTTATTAATTTGGATATATTCTCTCTTTCTCTCTCTCTCTCTCTCTCTCTCTCTCTCTCTCTCTCTCTCTCTCTCTCTCTCTGCATTTTAGTTAGTTTGTCTAAGGGTTTGTCTATCTTGTTTATTTTCTCAAAGAACCAACTCCTGGTTATGTTGACTCTGAGTTGTTCTCTTTGTTTCCGATTTATTGATTTCAGCCCTGAGTTTATTTCCAGCCATCTAACCTCTCTTGGGTATGTTTGCTTCTTTTTGTTCTAGAGGTTTCAGATGTGCTATCAAGTTGCTAGTATGAAATCACACTAATTTTGTTTTGTAGGCACCTAGTGCTATGAACTTTCCTCTTAGTACTGCTTTCATTGTGTCCCATAAATTTGGATATGCTGTGCATTTATTTTCATTGAATTCTAGGAAGTCTTAAATTTCTTTCATTTTTTTTCTCCCTTGACCTAGTGGTCATTGAGTAGGGAGTTGTTCAGTTTCCATGATTTCTGTTGTTTCTGTTGTTGTTAAGGCCAGCTTTGATCCATGGTGATCTGATCAGATGCAGGGGGTTATTTCAATCTTCTTGTATCTGTTTAGGTTTGCTTTGTGACTAAGTATATGGTAAAATTTGGGGAAGGTTTGGTGAGGTGCTTAGAAGAAGGAATATCCTTTTGTGTTTGGGTAAAATGTTCTGTAGATATCTCTTAGGTCCATTTGATTCATAACCTCTGTTAGTTTCATTATTTATCTGTTTAATTTCTATCTGGATAACCTGACCCTTGGTGAGAGTGGGCTGTTGAACTTTCCCACTGTTAATGTGTTGGTTCAAAGTGTGACTTAAACTTAAATAATATTTCTTTTATGAGTGTGAGTGCCTTTGCATTGTGAGCATAGTTATTCAGAATTGAGATGACATCTTGCTGGATTTTTACTTTGATGAGTATGAAGTGTCTTTCCATATCTCTTTTCATTAATTTTTGTCAAAAGCCTATTTTATTAAATATTAGAATGGCTGCTCCAGCTTGCTTCTTGGGTTGATTTGCTTGGAAAATCTTTTTCTAGACCCTTACTCTGAGGTAATGTCTATCTTTATTTCTGAGGCATGTTTTCTTATATGCAGCAGAATGATAGATTCTACTTTCATATCTATTCTGTTAGCCTGTGTCTTTTTATTGCATAATTGAGTCCATTGATATTGGGAGAAATTAATGATCAATGATTGTTAGTTCCTGATATTTTGATGGTTTTGGTGGCGCTCTCTCTCTCTCTCTCTCTCTCTCTCTCTCTCTCTGTGTGTGTGTGTGTGTGTGTGTGTGCTTCCCTTCCTTTGAATTTTCTGCTGTGGAATTATTTATTTCCTGGGTTTATTTGTGTGTGGTTAACCTCGTGTTGGAGTTTTCTTTCTAGTGTCTTCTGTATGGCTAGATTTGTAGATATATGCTGTTTAAGTTTGATTTTGTCGTGGAATATCTTGTTTTGAATGGGGATTTTTTGCTCTTTATAGTAGTCTGGGCTGGCTTCCATGATCTCTTGGAATCTGCAAGACATCTGCCCAAGCCATTCAGACTTTTAGAGTCTCTGTTGAGAACTTGGATGCAATTCTGATAGGTCTGCCTTTATATGTTAGTTGGCCTTTTTCTCCTTCAGCCTTTAATATTCTTTCTTTGTTCTGTATAACTAGTGCTTGATTATTATGTGGCAGGAGGGTTTTCTTTTTTGGCCCAATCTATTTGGTGTTCTATAAGCTTCTTGCATTATACGTACACCTTTCTTTAGTTTTAGGAAAATTTTCTACAATTTTGTTGAATATATTTTCTGGACTTTTGAATTGAGATTCTTCTCCTTCTTTTATTCTTATTTTTCTTAGGCTTGATATTTTCATAGTGTCCCAGATTTCCCAGATGTTTTGTGTGAGGAACTTTTACCATTTTATTTGACCAATATTGTCTATCCTATCTTCTATGCCTGAGATTCTCTCTTCCATCTCCTGTATTCTGTTGATGATGCTTGAGTTGTGTTTTCTTTTCTCTTACCTAGGTTTTCTATCTCCAGGATTCCCTCAGTTTGTCTTTTCTTTATTGGTTCTATTTGCATTTTCAGGTTGTGAACAGTTTTATTCATCTCCTTCACCTGCTTGGTTGTATTTCTTTATAGGATTTATGAATTTCCTCTTTAAAGGCCTCTATTGTCTACATAAGATTGGATTTAAGGTCATTTTCTTGTGCTTCAGCTATTTTAGGATATCCAGCACTTGCTGCAATAGGATACTTGGGTTCTGGAGATGCCACATTGCCCTGGCTGTTGTTGATTTTTTTTTACACTGGCCTTTAGGCATCTGAGTTTTGTGGTTATTATAGGTTTAGATGCTGATTTCTGAGTTTATCTTTATTGGATGGGTGTTTTTTGAAATTTCTTCCCCTTGGTTTCTGTTTCCTCTCTGTCTACTGCCCTGAGTGGCCTGGGTTATGATGACTACTTAGTCTTCATGTCTAGTAAGGGTGTCTCCCTTGAGGCTTTTGTGCCATGTGTGACCTTTGGGGTTTTGGATTCCCACCTTGCCTCTGGGGTCCATAGTACCAATGTGGCCTGGGTTCCCTGGTGTTGGTGGGTCTCCAGGAAAGCAGGCAAAGTTGTGGACTGGAAAATGGACTCCAGAACAACCACTGCAGTTTAAGAATGATAAATGTGTTTTAGGGGAATATGGTGGGCAAGAGATTGGGGCAGGGTCTTATCTGGTTGTCCCTGGTGCCAGCAAAGCCTCTAGGGATGCAGGCAGAGTGGTGGTGCAGGATGGAACACAGGGTATGGGGTGCAGTTTACCACTTTTGGGTGCTCTTTCAGGCAAGTTGGCAGGGTGGGGCTTGGTGGTGGTTGGGTGTTTACCTGGTGTTTCTGGTGCTGGCAGGCTTTCAAGTAAGCAAGCAGAGTTGTGGGGCAGGAAATGGAGCACAGGGTTTGGGGTGCAGTTTACCACTGTTGGTATGCTTTCTGAGGAGCTGGGGAGCTTGCCTGGTACTCCTGGGAAGTGGGAAGGCCTCCAGGAAAGCCAGGCAGAGTTGTGAGGCACCAGTATAGGGTGCAGTTTATTGCAGTTGGGTGTGCTTTCCAGTGAGTTAGTAGGCAGGGTCTCCATCATTTTTCTATCTTGTTCGTTGAAGCAGGGCCTCTCATTCAAACCCAGAGTTTATTAATATGGCCAATCTTGTTCCTCATCTTGCTCTGGGGATTGCCTGTCTCTGCTTCTGAGGCTAGAATTACAGGCTGTCTCCAAACACAGCACATGTATGTAGCTTCTGGGGTTCAGAACTGATGTGTTCACCCTTGTGTGGCAAGCAGTTTCCTCACTCAACCCCTGCCCCAGCCTCATGCTTCCCCACTGAACTGTTGTCCAGAGCCTGTCAAACATTACTCATGAATATCTTTTTCTCTGTTCTTTTACTGTTGGCCACTTAGAATCTATCAACACAGACACATATATGACATCTAGGTAGGTAAATTCACATCTGAGCTTTCGAAATAATCTGGGAACGTTTTCTTTTGACTGACATGTTTGGACTATGTACACTTAATGGAAATGATAATATACCTGGGTTATATTGGGTTAACTCTGCCATCTTGATTTCTACCCATCTTTTCAACACTCTTCTTCCTTTTGATTGAATCATTGAGTTCCTTAATTTCATTTTTTCCCCTATCCGTATAAAAATAATAAACACAGAATTACTTTAATTTACTATGAGAATTTTAAAAATATATACTTAATCAGGTTTACTAATAATACAATGTTTGCTTTCTTTTGTTTGAATTTTTATGCATTTATCTATCTGTCCATCCAGCTGTCTGTCCGTCCATCCATCCATCCATCCATCCATCCATCCATCCATCCATCCTTCCATCCTTCCATTATATATCTCCATTACTTGTACCCAGGACCAGTTTTCTATCATTACTTCTCCCTGTAGTAAATCCATCCTTCCTTTAAGCATACATCTATTGATTATACACTTCCTCACTTGTTTCTTTGAAAATGACTTCATGTCACCGTCATCTTGATGAATAATATTTCTGAACATTTTGTTAATCATGGAATCCAGACAGGGGAATCTCAGATCATCGTTTTAATACTTAACCATGGTTTGATTAATACAGCCTGGTAGAACACCTTGACATCAGTGAACACGACCATTCCAGCTGCTCGGTGAACCTGTAGGATCTTGTCATTCATTTTGTCTTTACTTTCTTTCATTGATATCTCACAGTTTTTATCATATAGATCTTTTGCCAGCTTCATTAAATTTACATTCTAATATTTATTGCTGCTATAAATGAGACTTTTTTCTTAATTATTATTTAATATAGGCTCATATTTCTGTTTGTTAATCTAATCTCTTCCATCTGTGCTGATTTCCTTTATTCTAACAGGTTTTTGGTTTGTTTGTGACATTTTTAGATTTTCCTATATAGCAGACCATGCAATCTTCAGACAGAAAACTCTGACTTCTCCCATTTGGATCCAATTTTTCTCTCTCTTTGTGTATACATGTACGGTGTGTGTGTGTGTACACTTGTATTTGTGTGCATGTTCAGAGGACACAAGAGGATGCTGGATGTTCTTCTCTTTCACCACCGACCCCTATCCCTTAGACCAGAGCTTCTCAGCCTACCTAATGCTGTGACTTGTTAATTCTGCTCCTCATGTTATGGTGACCCTGAATCATAAAATTATTTCACTGTTATTTCATAACTGTAATTTTGCCACTGATATGAATCATAATGTAACTGTTTTTCTATGGCCTTTGGTGACCCTTGTGAAAGGGTAATTTGACCCCAAAAGGGTCAGGACCCACAGGTTGAGAATCACTGCCCTAGAGAGAGTGTTTCACTGGACTCGGAGCTCACTGGCTGTTGGCTAGACTGTCAGTCAGAAAGCCTATATATCCCCATTTTCCCAACACCCAACCATGACCTCTCTGATTATAGGAGCCTGCTGCCACACTCAACTTTTCACCTGGAGATCCACAATCAGGTTACTCATGGTTTAACAGCATGAACTTACCACAGAGCCATCTCCCCAGCCCCATTCTTTTTATGTATTATGTGTCTCCTAATTTCACTTAAGGAAAATAATTTGCATGGCAACTAAACGCAGTGCCAAGGACCCTGGTTGGTACAGTAAGAGAATTACAGATGGTACATTGAATATCTATCACAAAGAGGGCTAGCAAAAGGCTAATCAGATCAGATTATAAAACAGCGTTAAATGGAGATCTGCTTAGCTTTAGAATGGGGATTGGTGGTGTAGTTGTTTGAATGAGGCCCCTATAGACTCCTAGGGAGTGGCTCCACTAGGAGGTGTGTCCTTGTTGGAGTAGGTGTGGCTTGTTGAAGGAACTGTGTCTGGAGGGGTAGGCTTTGAGGTTTCAAATGCTCACGCTGGGCCACTGTCTCTCTTCCTGCTGCCTATGGATGCAAATGTAGAACTCTCAGTTCCTTCTCTAGCACCATGTCTGCCTGCATGCTGCCACACTATCTGACATGACAACAATGGGCTAAACCTCTGAACTGTAAGCTAGCTGCAGTTAGAAGCTTTCTCTTCTAAGAGTTGCTGTGGCCATGGTGTCTCTTCACAGCAATGGAAACCCCAATTAAGACAACTGTCTAGAAAGAATATGCTGGCTATATTAATATAATTCCATATGTATATTATCAGAACTATTATTCTAGGCATAACTTGTAGAAAATGCTTTTACTCGTCTTAATTAGGCTACAAACTTAAGAATTTTTATTTCATTATAGCCTGTAGAAAAATAAAAAGTTGAATAAGTGTCCAGATTATAAAATTAGAATCTCAAACCATGTAAAAAAAAACCACAAACATTATTTAAATATATGTTATCTTGATGAATTCTATATGTGTATATCACCATTTTCCTCTTTTTGCAAAAACATCTGAAGAAACATTTAGCCATTCCTCCTGCATTAGATTTTTTTTCTGTTCCAGTGACCAAATACCTGACCAGGAACAGCTTACAGGAAGAGATTTATTTTGAGTGACAGTTCAAGGGGACCAGTCCACCATGTTTCATCAGCAAAGATTGACTTCAGGAGCTTGAGGCTGCTGATTGCATTGTGTCTGCAGTCTGGAAGGAGAAGGTGGACAGGGAGTGAGTCCAGGCTGTAAAGGCCCTGTCCCCTGCATTCTACTTTCTTCAAAATCTCTAGCTCCTAGAGGTTTCCTGGCCTTCAAAACATGGCCAACACCAGCTGGAGACCAAGTATTTAGAGGTAACTTGTGAACCTTTGAGGGTACATTGCGTTCAGTAACTCCCAAATAGAACACAGAAATGAGGCATTGTTGATTCTTGCTCTCTCCAGTGGAATACAGGAATTCTGTGTGTCTCTATAATGCATCTGCAGCTAGAACTGGAGTCTGCAAGAATAGACATTTGCATATCCACCAACATTTGTTCTCTCTTTAAACAAGTCTGGTTTTGCATTGGAAAATCTATTTTAGATGCTTTCCCCCAGGTTTGGATCCAAGTTTGTTTCACACTACGCTTTCTACAGCTAATTCAGAGAAGACATCAAGTACCATCATTTTGATGTGCCATTTCCCCCCTGTTAACAAGGAATTTAAGTGACAGCAATATATGTAGAAACTTTTCTGAAAACACGCTTTCCTTTTAATCTATACACAAACTCAATTAGTGTTCGGGTCAGCAAGTGGAGAGGCTTTTATAGGATCAATCATTTTGGGTTAAGGAGTAGACACCCTGCAAGCTTACTAATGGAATGGAAATAAAGCCTGGAACCACTCCAAAGAATAACAGTCTCAGTGGAGCAATTAAATATGAATGAGGAATGTTTGCTGAGAAGTTCAAACACATCAACGAGGTTTATAATTTTGGCTCAATTTATTCAGCACCTTCCAGTGAGCTGATGCTTGACGGCCGAAAACGTTCCAGGGCCCCATATCTGCTGCATTCTGTGCAGAACTCTGACAATCATCAGAAACAGCGGTTATTCTTAATCGTCTCAAGAACTACAGGTAGAGAAGAGAGAGTGGGAGCTGGAGTGAGATTTTGGGTATGAACATCACTTCATTAATAGATCCAGCAGTGTTCGGACCAAGCCAGGAACTCTCAGCCCATTGGTGGGAAGCGCTTGGTCACCAACATTTCTGCTCGCAGCAGTAGGAGCTGTTCTAGACTAGCTGTCATCCATTCACTTGTGGGATTACTCCAGTCTCTATGCTCAGATCATTACTTTTCTCTTTCACAAAAAGAAACCTGTCTTTATATCATTAGTGTGTAATATTACTGATCAGCTTAGTGATTAAAAATTTTTGGAAACAAATACCAGGATGAGAAAGTAGCATTGTCTTATGTGTTCCAGTGCTCGCATAAATCACTGTGAAGGAAAGGTAGTTGGCACTGAAAAGGTGCCGTTTTTCTGGGGATTTACATTTAGATGTGTGGGGTACACCACTTACTCATTTATTAATTTAGGTTTTGATTCCAGGAAATGGAATCATCGAACAACTAGAATTTATATAATGGGAAAGAAATCCATGTGGGTTCAAGATCTGAGAGACACTCTTACTGTGGCTCCTGGCCCCACACTATCATTTCATTGTAGAACGCCATGGTGTTGAGGAGAGTACCCATTCTCGTGAGAAATGACATGTCTCAACAAGGCACTACAAAGCCTAGATAGTCATCTCCGAAACAGATTTACTGCATTATTAAAGGAAAAGCTGAGACATCACCATAATTTACCTGGATAGGAGATAGAAACAGGCCCTCTGAAGTGGAAACCTGCAATCCCAGGGAGGCATTTAAAATGGGTGATTGACAGCTCTGTCATGGCCAATTTATAAGCTGAGAATGTTCCATGCTTTCAAAGGATCTTTCTGGCCACCGCATGCCTGGCCACCGCATGCCTGGCGTCTATGGCCGTTGTTGAATGTGTTCTCCTGCAGCTGCAATCCTTGTATGCCATGCTGTAGTTTGCACACGCTCTACGGTGTTGCTCGAGCACACCATGCTCTGTCTCTGGTGACCTGGATCATGTGTTTCTTCGCTTACATGATCTCTCGCCCCCATTTCTTACCTATTAAAATCTATTACCAAGCAAACGTTCAGCAGAAATGCCATTTTCCTTATGGCGTCCTGCCTCCACTCCTAGCAACCTTTCAGGGACCCTTCCCCCAATTAACCTATCCCTTGGTTTATTCTTACATAGCACATCAGTTTCCTGACACTTAGTTTGTTAAATGGGTTTGAACACTGGGATGGAATCTCCTTTTCGGGTACATTCCTTAAAGCTAATGGAGTAACATTTCTTTTCATGGTGGTTTTATCAATGTGGTTATGTAGCAAGAGAATAAAAGGGGAAAGAAAGGAGAAGGGGTAGAAGAGATGAATTATACTGAGTTCCTAAATTTAAAAATAAGGTACTGTTTGGGCTTTGGTTTAAAAAGGTTAAATACCCAAGATGACATTCCTGCTTATGCAGTCACCTGCCAAAATACCTGTAATTAAAAAAAAAAGTTGAACTTTAAAAACTGCTGACCAAGCTTTAATGTGCACAGTAGGGGGGACGCATATTGGTATTAATCAGATTTACTTTTACTTTTTGAAATGGAAATATTTGTATTGGTCGTAAAACCTAACAGTAGGATAAACTGTGCTAAAGCCATTGTCCTGTTTGGAATAGATGTTCAGGGCGATCACCTCTCAAATGGGACTTCCTGTCGTGTATACTACATGTGCTCTGCCCGCAACACTACCTGAAAGGGAAATCACTCTTCTGCGCATGTCATGAAGCTGCACCCTGGAAGAAGACCAAGGAAGGACATTTAGCCTTTTGTAGACTTCCCCAAGCTGGAACCTTCACAGCAGAGATTCCAGGTGTTGGTTGTAAGGTGCAAATGTATCTCAGGCAAATGCACTGTTAGACTCCTGAAAACTAGAACCCACTGTTAAAAGTGCACTTACTGATTTGGCATCTGGCTATCCAGGGTCTTTATTGCTTATTTCGTGCAAGTCTCACGTTTCTATGAGACTATTACTGCCGTTCCGTCATCTCGATTAGAAAATTTGGGCATAGAAAGACTTGATAATTTATTCAAGCTCATACACAAGTAAGTAGAGCAGCCACAGTCATAAATATAACATGATTTCAGACCTTGCATAAACACTGATGTGCTATGTTTATAGCCCCCCGGGTGTACACATATGCATACACACAAGTGTGTACACACACATGTATAACACGTGCATATTTTTACTTAAACCTATAGAGAAAAATTACCCATATACACTCACACATCCACACAGCTAGCTTTATTCATACCTAGAGAGAAAAATCACACATGCACACATCCTTACACTTACCTCTTACCTATAGAGAAAATCTCTTAATCTCTCTCTCCTTCTCTTCCCCTTTCTCTCTCCCTCTCTCTCACACAAACACGAACACACAAAGATACACACAGAGTCTCTTTCACACAGTCTCTCTCTCTGTCTCTCTGTCTCTCTGTCTCTCTGTCTCTCTCTGTCTCTCTGTCTCTCTCTCTCTCTCTCACACACACACACACACACACACACACACACACACACACACACACCCTACTCATACTTATTGAAGAAATTCATGAAAAAAATAGGCACTGAATAACAATAACAACAATAACAAAAAAACCATTACTGTAGGGATCATATTATTTCTGCTCTACATTTTTTCCCTGAATTCTCCATGATAATTTAAACATTTTAAAGTAGAAAGTACATTTTGAAAAACTCTTTCCCTATTTCAGAATGAGGGCAGAACAAGGGTGTTATGCTGGACCCTGAGGATAGCTGTAGGATTACTGACCAAAGAGATATGCTGTTACCCAGAATAAATCCAGGCAATGCAACAAATCTTGGGGCCATTTCACATTAACTATATGAGTGATTTATGTCTCCAGTTTTACCACAGAAAAAAACTAGTTAGGGGAATTGTCATTGTCTCCAGTTTTGTAAAAAGCATTGCATTTTAAATACACACATGCATATATATGTGTAAACACACGTACGTATATGTACATGTTAAATGGAAACATGCACCTGTATATGCATACATAAATATTTAAATTTATATATTAAATAGAAACATGCACCTGTATATGCATACATAAATATTTAAATTTATAGAGAGACCATAGATACATTTCTTGCAGTTTGGTTATATTTTATTCACTTTAAATTTTTTAAAAGTATTTAATTGAAGCTCTTTGTCAGTTATGTATGGAATGCCATTATATATGCTTGAACTACTCGGTGTATTTAATGTAGACCCAAAATGTCATATTTTAACCTTTTAAATAAGAGGAAAGGAAAACTCACATGCACTCACATGTTTCAACAAAGTTAAATCCCACTTTTGGTCTCAGCTCATTTATTCCACATCAGTATCACAAGATGAAATGGCAAATACTTGGATGTTTCCTGAGAGTTTTGATTTCAGTGTGTACAATGTAGATTTTTACTGCCTTAATGCTCTGCATTCTCAGATTTTATATCAAATGTAACATGTGGTAGGAGTGTAATGTATTCAAATTTAGTATGATGTCACATTCCCCTCCCCAAGTAATTTAAAAGTATAGATAGTAATATTACATAATACGAGCATTTTTTTTTACCTGATTTGTTTCTGTGAATAGTATTATTTGAAATAATTATTATTTTTATTTTAAAAGGTCAGTGTTTTACAGCGTCTAATACACCATTGTTTCTACAGGTTGCTGACTTAACTGTCCCAATGCTGCCAACCATCTGTTTGGCTTTAAGTCTTTTAAAAAGGAATTACAATTCAGCCACCATCTTCACCGGCTACCTACTGCTGTGCAGGGAGGGAACTTTCCCCCAGGTTCATGATAGGTTCTTACTGCCCCAGACAAGTAACTTCAGTAACACTTCCCCCCAAACTGGAAGAAAGGGTTTATGTGTTATTTACTATGTAACAACTGTGATGGCTATTCCTAGCTGTCTGACTGCATCTTAAATTAACTAAAACCAAGTGGCTGGGGCACCTGTGAGTTTTTTTTTTCTTAATTGCATCATTTGAGGGGGATCATATGCCTTTAATTCAGACCGTTAGAGATGGAAAGATCCACCTTTAATCTGAAGCAGACCTTCTGCTGGAAGCCTTTAGAAAGAACATGGAAGACAGAAGCTTGCTCTCTTTGCCTGCTTGCTCTTTCTCTCGGTCTTTCTCTGGCAAATCCATTGCTACGCAATAGTCTACTTTGAGATTCTGGCATATACTGAAGACCAGTTGAGACATCCAGCAGGAACTTTGGTAGACAGGCATTTTGGACACAACCTGTAAACCATTCTAATAAATCCATATGTGTGCCTGTGTATGTCTGTCTCTTATATATAGGTATATATGTGTAGAATATCTATATTCTATAAATTCTGTTCCTCTAATAAACTATGACTAATATGACATTTATAACATAATAGTGAATAAACTTCTTAGGTCAAAGAAGAAACTTATCACAGAGGCAAAGAAGAGAGTGACTAGGCAGTGTTGCTCCCATGTGGGGATGTTTTCTCTTATGGTGTCCTCAAGTACTGGTGCTCTAGGACCAATGTCTTGCATTTGAGCTGAGCCATTCATCCACATATTTACTCGCCCCGATCCCTTCCTTCGCTCCTGCACTATCTCAGCTATACATGCTGATTGTCGAGTGTTCTGGGCTTGAAGCTCTGTCCTGGGCCCAGGTCTCAACACAGTAGCTATTTCTAGTACTGTCAGGACACTGCCTATCCTGTCCTTGGCTCCCTGCTAGGATTGTATCCCCGAAGGAGCAATAACTTAGAATTATATTTGCTAGTAACATCACATTTAGAATTTTTTTTCTATAAAGATTCTATCATGGCCAGAATTTCCATTGATATTGGAGCAAATTATATTCCAGATTTCATTGTAAACTACTGTCCTGGGAACCCTAAAATTAAATCAGCCACTCCCAACTAGGTCCTGCTGAATACTCTCATTTCTAGCTCTATACTCTGAAACAGAATGTCACGAAGGAAGATTTTATTGAAAGTTTCCTTTCCAGAATAATAAGATATGTAATGTCCATGAGAAAATATCATAGTTATCTTTTAAAATAAAGTATATGTAATACACATTTCTATTTAGACCTTGAGCTAGAAGTGTTTTCTGCCATAATCTTTTGGATATTATTACTATAAGACATACGTTTGTTAATTCTCAATCTCTTTTTAGAATAATCATGATCTTATTTATTTAAAACAAGCAGATTAGTGGAAGTGGGTATTATTACTTATTACTTTTTTGAAAAGATTGAACATGGTATAATATTTTGTGTTAGAATGTAATTACCATTTTCTAGTAATTTCTTCATTTTAGCTTTGCTTTTATTTCCAAGGTACTGTGCACTTTGAGTAGGCAAAAAAAGCCATTTATGAGCAGAGTACATCTATGGCATAAGTTTTTATATTTTTCGGTATGTGCATGCATGAGTGTGTGTGCAAGCCTGTGCATATTTGCATGTTGTATGTATATGTGAATATGTATAAGTGCACGTGTGTGCATGCATGTGTATATGTGCATGAGTATGTGTGCGTGCATATGTGTATGTGCGTATGTGTGTGCATGTATGTGTGAGTGCATGTATGTAAGTTTATGTGTACATGCATGTGTGTGCATGTTCATGTGTGTGCATATATTTGTGTGCATGTGTGTGTGCATGCATATGTGTATGTGGATGTATGTACGTGTGTGTGTTGTGTGTATGTGTGTAGACCCCTGTTATTTGCCCTTGCCTTGTTTGAGACAGAGTCTCTTGTTCAGTACTATGTCTACTAGGCAGCCTGATCTTTGCGCATCTGGGGATTCTTCTGTCTCCTTCTCTCATTTTCCATTAGGAATTCTAAGATTAGATAAATGGTTTCTTAAAGGTTCTGGGCATTCTAACTCAGGTCCTATACTTGCATAGAAAGTTTGTTACCACTGATCTATCCCAGTCCTGTGATGTCTATTTTATACTTATTCATGAGTCCCTCATTTCTTCAGCATGTTTTCAAATTTTTGTGTTCATGTTTTCACCTTGGGATTAGTTCTTGTCATCATCAGCTATAATGCCTTTACTATACAAATAGGTGATCGTTTTGTAATGCCTGCGCTGTTTCTTTCAAGAGTTCCAAAATATGTAATGCCTATAGCCAATTCTGAAGTTTCATTCATTTATACACTTATTTTCTTCTTCCCTCATGGCATATGGTGTGTATGCTAGAGTTGTATTTTTAACATTAAGGCATCACTAGGGAAAAAAAGATTAGAGTGTTTTGACATTTCCTTTATTTAAACTCTTACAGGAGAGAAATCAACCTTGTTAGATGAAAGATTCTATATTTATTTAAAGTCTTTGAAGAAACATTAAAGATGGGTTCAAAACATTTGTAATTATATCTTAACTTGGAAAGTTTCTGTTAACTACATGAAAATGTGGTATGTTGTATAGAAAGTAAGACCGTGCATATAACATACTCAATACACAGTAGGGAATTAGTGCTGAAGGCTTTAATAATATATAACTTAAGAGGCTGGATAGTCCAGAGAACTAGAATAGAACCAAACACAACTGGCAAAAAAAAATCAATGAAATGATTCCTAACGATATTCTGCTATATTCATAGATTGGTCATCAGAGAGGCTTCACCAAGCAACTCATGGAAACAGATGCAGAAACCCACAGCTAAATATTAGGTTGAGATTGGGGAATCCCATGCAAGAGTGGAGGAAGAATTGTAGGAGCCAGAGGGGGTCAAAGGCACCACAAGAAAGCCCACAGAATCAGCTTCACAGTTTAAGAGACACTGTTCCTTCGAAGCTGCTTGGTGAGAAGATACATTCCCTGAGGATCCTATACAGACACTGTCCACAAGCTGCTGGGATCGTAAGGCGAACATCGAGACAGCCAGCTGACTCCTTCACATTTTACACTGACCTGCATTGCTTTGCATAGGAGCCTCTTTCTGCGCATAGGCACCGAGTCCTTCACACATGTCCGAGCTGAGAAAAACACCAACAGTGGAAAACAAGTTCACCAACCTATGCTGGTTATGCATTATAAGGATAATTTCAATATATTGGAATAAATAAACATTGCTAGAATTAGAGCCACTTTTTTTTTTCTTTCACTTTAAAACATAGGACTTTGGGGAAGTTAAGTTTTACATATAAGGCTCATGTTTTTGGATAAACATCTTCTTTGTTTTTCATGTCAGCCATCTTGTTTATTTTGCGGTCTTCCCAGATCATTGCAACCCCTCCTCCTTACTCTGTCATCCCCTCCCTCCTCCTTTCCCCTCTCCTTTCCTTTCATAGTCTTGTCTTTTCTTCTCATTTGTTCTTTTCCTTTCAGTTTTGGGATTATTTATTTTCTTGTGCTTTGGGGATGGGAATCTCACTGTGTAGCCCAGGCTGGCCTTGAACTTGGGATCTTCTAGCTTTCACCTCAAGACGTTGAGATTGTAGATGTATGCTCTGCTTGAGCTTTTAGTTCTTGCTCAGATGTCAATGACACAGGTGAGCTTCATTCTCTCTCTCTCTCTCTCTCTCTCTCTCTCTCTCTCTCTCTCTCTTTCTCTCTCTCTCTGTGTGTGTGTGTGTGTGTGCACATGCACGCGTGCGCACACACACACACATACCACACACAGGCCTGCATTAATTTATGTGGATCCTATGTGTGTAGGAGCCCATGGAAACCAGAACTGGGAGTAAGATCTCCTGGAACTAGAATTACAGTCCGTTGTATATTGCAATGTTGTTCTGGGAACCAAACTGGGTCCTCTGCAAAGGTAGCATGTGCTTTGAACCTCTGAGCTACCTCCCTAGGTCTTTGAGTTGTATTTTAATGTGAAGTAGAATTTCTTATTCTAAATTATTTATTTATTTATACCTCTTGACCACAATTTGCCCTCCTTTCTCTATCAGTCCCCTCCTTCTCCCCCCACCCATTACGTTCTTTCTCTGTTCCTCTTCAGAGAAGGGCAGGCCTCATGCATACCAACCAACCATGGCATATCAAGCTGCAGTAAGACCAGGCACTCTAGTAGGAGCAAAGGTCTCAAAGGCAGGCAACAGAGTCAGAGGTAGCCCCTGCTCCCAGTGTTAGGAGTCCTATGAAAAGATCAAGCTACATAACTGTGACATGTGTGCAGCAGACCTAGGTCAGTCTTATGCAGACTCTCTGGTTGGCATTTCAGTCTCTCTGAGCTGCCCTGTGATCCCAGTTGATCCCAGTGCTGATTCTGTGGGTTTTCTTGTGGTGCCTTTGACCCCCTCTGGCTCCTACAATTCTTCCTCCACTCTTGCATGGGATTCCCCAGTCTCAACCTAATATTTAGCTGTGGGTTTCTGCATCTGTTTCCATGAGTTGCTTGGTGAAGCCTCTCTGATGACAACTGGGCTAGGCACCAATCTATGAATATAGCAGAATATTGTTAGGAATCATTTCATTGATTTTTTTTTGCCAGTTGTGTTTGGTTCTATTCTAGTTCTCTGGACTATCCAGCCTCTTAAGTTATATATTATTATAGCCTTCAGCACTAATTCCTATTGTGTATTGAGTATGTTATATACACGGTCTTACTTTCTATACAACATACCACAATTTCATGTAGTTAACATAATCTCTGTTATAAGATAAAAAAACAGCCTAGATTGTTCAAAATTTTCAATGTGAAGGCCATGTATCTGAGGCAGGACCAAAACAACTGTAAGTCTGCTTGACCCATTCACCTCTTGCTGTGCACCTACCATTCAGGCGTTCTGGGAAATCTGTTAAGGTACTGAGTAATTCAAGGACTACAAGAAGTCTACTGAGGTTTTATGACGATGATGGTTATCACAATAATTGTTGCTGAAAGCAACACAGACTTCTGCAACCTTAAGAACAGCAAGATTACTGTGTAATCATTCTCTGTGAGTCAAAGGATCACACATCTCTAGAGATGGTCCCTTACCCAAATATTCCTCTGCACACACTTACCAATACAATGACTCAATAGAAATGTCCATATTAAAAACTAACATTACAAATTGTGGTGTGTGTGTGTGTGTGTGTGTGTGTGTGTGTGTGTGTGTGAAAGAGAGAGAGAGAGAGAGAGAGAGAGAGAGAGAGAGAGAGAGAGAGAGAGAGAATGGAAACCAGAGATTGATGTTGAATGTGTTCTCCACTTTATATTTTGAGATCATTTCTCTCCCTGAACCTGGGGATCATACATTCTTGATTTTGGTTAGACTGATTGGCCAATGAGCTCCAAGGATCAGCTGGTTTCTTCCCCCTCTTTCTTGTGCTCAGGTCACAGATGTACACCATAAGGCCTGGCTTCTCATTTCTATTTATTTTACGTGTGTGCTGGGGATGGACCCACACTCATGCTTTAGTAATGCAGTCAACGAGACATCTCAGTCACAGCAATTTTTGTATTAAAAATTATTTGGGGGGGATATAAGACTAGGTAATTAGAATAAAGTTAGTAATATACTGGTTTAGAAAAATGACACTATCAGTTCTCCTCCAGAGTCTATGAATAATCTATCCACAGCTAGTTGGACAGCTTTATAGCATCAAGCATGAGTTCCCTCCGATTGATCAGGCCTTACCTCCAGGTGAAGCTCTTACACCTTGTCAAAGAATCCTCATCATATCATCATCATCATCATCATCATCATCATCATCATCATCATCATCATCATCTCTTTCTCTCTTATTATCCTCCTCCCTTTCTCCTCCTCCTCCTCTTCTTTCTTCTTTCTTCTTTCTAGGCCAAGGCTCCATAAAGATCCACATGTGGTCAAAATAGAGAGAACGACTCTGGGGTACCCAGCCCCAACTGTTACATCTATAGCACAACCCCTAGCCTAACATCATGGAAGAGATAAGTGGAAAGGTTGTGAGAGCCAGAGGACCAGGGCACTATTAGGTGATGTCTTTCAGATAGGGATCCTACACTCATGAAATCTCAACAGTACTGTTGTCTGATGCTGCCAGTGTAATGACAATACAGTTGACATGACAATGAGGAAAGCAGAAACCACACAAAATCTCACCCACAGATGAAGAATTAAAGGCATATTTAACAGCTTCTGAGAGAGGAATGATCTGTCTCTTACAGGGATAAACTCCCTATAGGTTAGGTAGGTTACCCAGTTCTAATTGGGTCAGTTCTAAACATATGCAAGAGCAGCACTAAGTGGGTCCAGTAGGGGTGTGTGTGTGTGTGTGTGTGTGTGTGTGTGTGTGTGTGTGTGTGTTAACTTGAGAGAGAGAGAGGGAGACATGGAGGATTTTCATATACACATACCATATTTTCTATCATGCCTTTCTCTGTCTCTTCCCTCCTGTGTCTCATCTCCTCAAATTTAAATCATCTTATTCATTAAAAAAAATAAATGAAGTAAAATAATGTGAAAGTAATAGGTTTAAAATTTACTACTTGATATAGTGAGCAAAACTATCTACTTGGAGTATAGTTTTTCAGCTATTTTGGTGATCATGATTAGCCATGGCAATTTGCATTTCAGACAACATGAAGGTGAAAGGGAAACAAACAGGCAACTCCATGGACAGGGATTATTATTTTAAATGATCCTTTATCCTGCTTCACCCCTTCCTGGTTCTGCAGATGAGAAACACCATCGTAGATCATTGGTCTCGGCAGTCAGAGAAGCAGCCATCTGTTAAACATCTTAACCAAATTCCATAGAGAAAAAGCAAGAGACTGTTCAGACCTGGGTCCGTCTCAACCACTAATCTTTCTATAGCCCACTGGATTCAGAATATGAAATAATATGTAAATACTCCAAATCTGAAGTTGGGGCCTTTATGAGACCCAAAGTCTAGATTTTAGTATAATAGATTAAAAGCTTTATGATATTATTAAATAACTGGATCTATTTCATAGAGCATTTGTGTAGGCTTAGATTTTTTTAAAGCCTACTTTATTTAGGGCTCTTTAACACTTCAATCTCCCTTCTAGCCTACCAAACAAAGGTAAAGGAAGAAGATGGTTAATAGGACAATGGGGTTGTGGACCTGTTTAGAATCAGTTCTTTGGAGTGATTCCAATCTTCATTGTCAGGACATTAGCAGTCCCGTCCAAAAGCAAACACCAAACACAAATCAGTAGCAGTGGCTTGATCCAGCAGAAACCTCAAGACCTGAATCAAATTGGCATGAGCCAGAGGACGCTACAAGAAACAGCCAGAATACCACGAGAAGTTCTTTGGTGCATTTCTCTCTATGAACTCATGACAGCTGAAGATCAGTGAAGACCAACGAAGCCTTGTAGTTGTAAGGCAGGGCAATGCAAGAGCCTTGCTCACTGTTCATGGGTTCCATTTATACTCTTTCCAAACATCATAGGTCCTCTCAAGTGTCTGCTCCAGCAAAACATCCCATGCCTCACAAGACAAACATCACCAAACATCTCCAAAGAAACCAGAAAGTTCTACTTCACATTTGCTTGAAGGATTGTAGTCATGTTTAAAAATAAAGCCCATGGAGTCAGCCTTACGTAAATATTAGGAAGCTACACAGACTGACCTGTGGTGTTCCATTCCTGGTGCTGTTATGACATTGCATTGGCAAAGAACTGTTATAATTCTCCTGGCCTAGTGGAAGATGGAGAGGTGGAGCCTGACCAGCTTACACTGAGGCGTTTTAGTACCTTTGGAATGGGGTACTAGAGTTCACCCCCATTAGAGGCAATCAGAAACCTGTTCTTCCTCTTGTAGCTCTCTGTTGACTTGGGTATGAGTTACAAGATAGTGACCTATGTTCAAAGTCAGGAAATCACCATCATGAATCACCTTCATGAAACAGAAGGTAAACAGCCAGTGTTCCTGCAATTGAAAGGAAATCCATGTGGGCTTTAAAAACAAAACAAAAACAAAACAAAAAACAAAACAAAACAAACAAAAAACAAAGCAAAAAAACAAAGCAACAACAACAAAAAACCCCATGACAATTAACATAGGCGTGAACTAGCATCTCCAGAGCTTTTTCCTCAAGACTTTTATGTGAAAGTTAAGTTCTGACTGAAAATTAAAGAAAAGGGGGTTAAAAGGAAGTACATACACTCAGCGTGTTAACATTTTAATGGCATCCCAAAGCTTTTAAATGATAGACATGCAATGGAATGGCATGCATGCATGTATCTCACAACATCTAGAAATGAAGGTTCATAGAGTGGACATCCATACACATCTTTGTTCTGGAAACTTTGTAATACAGTGACAGAAAGGAGACTTCTTTCATCTGGAAGCTGGGAATGGGAACAGAATTTTGACAAACTCATGGCACCTTACTTGTGGAGTTGTTCATTCTTATTTCATCCACAAACCCATGTGTTGGGGGATGCTAAGGGATGCAATATGTCCAATGCACAGTAGTTGTCACCAGATTGGGTTTTAAGTTTTATTTTATTTTATTTTTTTCTTTATTTTTGATACTTTATTTACATTTCCGATGATTCCCCTTTTCTTTGGAAACCCCGTGTCCCCTCCCCCTCCACGCCTCTGTGAGGGAATTCCTCCTCCCACCTACCCACCCACCCATTCCCATATTCCCA
>CM052718.1:8212009-8230602 GCA_028551405.1 Uromys caudimaculatus | reverse complement strand
TGCCTGCGAGAGAGGATTTTCTCCCAGAGCTGCTTGTCTATGGAATCCTAGTGTCCCGGGCAGAAGTTTCCTGCCACAGCCGCCCGTTTTTGGGATCCGGGGGGGTTTCTAGGCCCGCCTACCTCGTCCCTGTGTCTTGCGGGTTCAGGGCAGTACCTGGTGAGCTGTGGGGCGCGTCTTTGGCCCACTCCTGGCTCTTACGATCTGAGTGGGATCTTTGTCCTGGCGCTGATTAGCTGTGGAGCCCTGTGGCCCAAGCTGAGGTTTCCGGCAGTCGCCCGGGTTTTAAGTTTTATATACATGTATAGTGTTGAAATTAATGTAATATGCAGCTATTTTCATTGTGGAAGGTTGCTTTTTAATATTGCTGTCTTAGTGAGTGGAACAGTTAGTATAAGAATGGAAGCTAGGCAAGAAATTCTCTGTGTGTGTGTATGTGTGTGTGTGTGTTAGGAACATGTGTATGACTGTGTGCCCATGTGTGCCAAAGGTCAGTGTTGTGTATCTTCCTCAGTAGTACTCCACCTTAGTTTTTGGGATGGTGTCTGTCTTTCACTGAACCTGGAGTTTGTCAGTTCAGCCAGCTGGCTATTTGCTGAGCTCTGGAGATCCTTTTATTTCTGTTTAGAAGGGACTTATAGGGGACTTAGGTCACCCAATATTTTTTGTGATTTTCTTCAGTTTACTTTTTTAATCAATGATTTTTTTTATCACCCCGGATGGTAATTCAGATTCCAGTTGCAGTATGCTCTTGTACTGGCTAGTTTTGTGTGTCAACTTGACACAAGCTGGAGTTACCACAGAGAAAGGAGTTTCAGTTGAGAAAATGCCTCCATGATATCCAGCAGTAAGGCATTTTCTCAATTAGTGATCAAGGGAGGAGGGACCCTTGTGAGAGGTACCATCTGTAGGCTGGTAGTCTTGGGCTCTATAAGAAAGCAGGCTGAGCAAGCCAGAAGAAGCAAGCCAGTAAGCAGCATTCCTCCACGGCCTCTGCATCAGCTCCTGCTTCCTGACCTGCTTTAGTTCCAGTCCTGACTTCCTTTGGTGATGAACAGCAATTGGAAGTGTAAGCTCAATAAACCCTTTCCTTCCCAACTTGCGTCTTGGTCATGATGTTTGTGCAGGAATAGAAACTCTGACTAAGACAGCTCTGTCACCTGCTTTTTAAAAAAATATCTATTGATTATGTGAATGGGTATCTTGCCCATAGATTTGTCTGTGCACCAAATGCCTGCACTGCTAGTAGAGGTCAGATGAGTACATTGGATCCCCTAGAATTGTTCTAGACGGTTGTGACCCACCATGCCAGTGCTGGGAGCTGAGCGTAGATCCTCTCCAGGAGCAGCTAAGGCTCCTGCTGCTGAGCCATGTCTTCAGCCCCTCCTCACTGTTTGTTTTGTAATAATTAGTCATGCTTCCCTCCATGAACAGTACGTATGTCTCACCATCTTCAATAGGGGCTGTTGTTGTGTTTTTCTTCTAATACTTCGTCTATGTTTTCCTTTTGATGGGGATGACGCTGGGGGCCTTAGGCATGGTAGGTAGGCCCCTTAACACAGGATGCACATGCCCATTAGCTGAACTCTCTGTTTCTGAGGTTACCAGAGCCAAAGAGGGTGGTGCTGAAAGGTGATGGTATGGAAAAGGCTACTTGCAGATCCCTCGTTGGAGGATGTGTTTGGCAAGGAACTGAGTGGAGAAGTAAGGAAAGCAACGGTAGCTGCTTACTTGCGGAGAAGGTAGTTAGGTGATAAAGTAAGCCTTTGCTACTTAGATGTTATATCAGAAGGACAAAGCTGCCCCCAACCACAAAATACGCAACACAGGTAACACCAAACTGACAGAAATAGATAACATTAAAATGTGCCAGATTATGTCAAAGGGATCTAAAATAATTAGTGATGACGCCTAGCAGATGTGACAGACAGCCTGCTAGCATGCACTGAAGATTTTGAGCTGTTTAAATGATTTTTTTAACCCCATAACCCTACAACGTATGTGTAGATAAAATATGTTGCTTCGGAAGTGACGGGACTGGGGTTAGAAACTATACAAGCTGCCTTCTAGGGATGGGAGGTGGGGTGGTGATCAACTTGTAAACACAGCTTGTCAAGAGGTGCGGTGGGATGACCTAAGAAAGAGTGCTTAGGGGTTTTCTTTTACAAGGAAGTTTGGAGACCTTATTACTGAGATGTAAACTGAGCAATGTATTACAGTAAGGCAGTTCAGAAAAGATGGGGGACAGGTAACCCCGACTCCACACAGTAGGGTGTAGGCTTAGGTTTTTTTAAAACCTACTTTTAATGAGGGTTCTCAAATGCTTCAACCCCCTTGTAGCCTACTGTCCAAGGTAGGGGAGAAAAGACGGTAACTAGGACAAGGGGATGTGGACCTGTTTAGACATAGCTCTTTGGGGGGCGATTCCAGTCTCCATTGTCAGGATACCACAGTCCAGTTCAGTAGTGTCAGGATTCCAAACGCAAATCAGCTGTGGTGGCAGGATCCAGCAGAAACAGCCAGGCCTCTCTCAAGGAAGTGAAGATCAGCGAAGAAGCGAGACCAAGGAAGCATGGCAAAGCTAGCCATGTAAGCTCCCCATCACTGTTGAGTCCTTTTTATACTCTCTCCAAACATCCCATGGATGACCCATGTTCTCCCATGGGTCTTGCCTTAGCAAACCACTATGTGAGTCTGTCTTAGCAGAACACCACTTGTCTGTATTACCTGACATATTCAGAAACTTCCACTTCAGCAGGGTGCAGCTCAGTGTGACCTAGGACAGAGGGCAGGGAGCAAGAGGTATGCCAAAAAGGTTTATCATCTTGTCCTGTAGAGTGGAGGCAGAACGGACTCCATTTCAAGTAAGGAAACAAGGAGGATGGCCTGCTTTCAGTTGAAATGTCCTTTTGGCTGCTTCATGAAGTGTTTGTTTTAAGAGGGAGGAATCCAAGCACTTACTCCATTTGTGTGAGTGTCAGTGACCCAGGTAAGGGGCAGGAGAGAGTAGCTTAGATTCAGTGTGTGTAGTAGAGATAGAGGTGATGGATAAATTCAGCATGTGGGACTGTTTTTCTCCAAACTTTATTCTTCCACTGAAGAGAGATTGTAATAGCATAAAATGAACTATTTTTAAGTACACTTCAACAGCATTTAGTACATCCATAATACCAGGAAACCCCAGTCTCTACCACTTTAAGATATTATCCTCATCCTAGAGAGTGCTCAGGAAATGTCCCCGTTAATGCCTGGCTCTGACAGCCATCAGTCTGTGTTCTCCCTGTGTGTCTTCACCAACTCCATATATGCCACATTAGTGATAAGACACACTGTGCAGTCTTTCATGGTTAGCTTCTTAGCAGAAGCCTTCAAAATTTACCATTGGGGAACGGCTTTCAACAACCCTTTTTGATTCACAATAGTCCCTCCTTCGTCAGTTGATTGATATTTGAGTTGTTCTTGTTTTTTGAAGAACAATTACTTTTATGTCTTCAACAATGTAAAATGCACATGTCAGTTGACCTCAAAGTTATATTCACAGGTAACTTCTCTCCCATATCCACAATTCAAACGGTGGAATGACCACAATCATTACTTGAAGACTATATTAATATATCCAACATTTATTCCAACCCATTTCTTCTTTTATACCCCAAATCATGTTTGGATGCTTTGGTTATTTCGAGGAGATAATTCATAGAAATCTGTGCCCAAGGTCAGTCCAATTTTCAGCCAGTCAAGTTTGGATTGGGCAGCTCCTGGAAATAGAACTTTGAACTTGTTTCAGATCTGCTTAAGATCCAGGCAGGAGCCAGCAGCCAATAAAGAGTACAGTGGTACAGATGCCACCATTTTGCCCTAAAGGCTCAATCTCTTTTCTGCGTCATTTCTGTTTTTAAGACAAATAAATATTGCTACTATGAACATTCATGCAAATGTTTTTCTGCAGCTATATGTTTTTATTTCTTTGGGAACAAAATAGCTGGAAATAGAACTCAAGAGCAATGTGAACACATGAGACAGCTTTTACCTCAAAGGAAGTAAGTCTGCTTATTCTGGAGCCAAATATTACCACAGACCATGAGTAAAGAATTATATTACCCCTAGATTCTATGGTAACAATTTTATGAAGTTTTTATGGTGACAGATGAAGAAAGTAATACATCAAGACTCTTTTTCAAACACACTAAGGTAAGCATGGGGGGTGGGCAGGTTCCAGATTGGTAACTTCATCTCTGCTAAGCCTTCAGATCCTATGTGAGTACATCTGACTTTTGCTTCAGTCTAGTTTTAGGTTTTAATTTCTTACTTAGTGAAAAGATTTTTAAAATCCAATCTAGTTTTATTTTTGTAACTTAATACTTTTGTTAACATTTCTAAGAGAAGATCAACACTTAATGAAACTTTTTTTTGTTGTTGTAAACGGATAATTAGGCATTAGAAAATGCTTTTGTTAACAAGCATTTGCTTTCACTTGAGTTCATTAAGCAACCAAAGCAGGGTAAATTTTTGGGCATTTTTTCTTATTGATCTAATTGCATGCCTACTAATTATAGGGGAAGGTGAAACCACAAGGAGAGATCTTTGTAATCTTTGAAATGGTGAGTCTTGCATCCAATATAGGGCAATTGTCCAAAAACCAACTGCAGTGGGATTCTTTTCGATGATCTCATCGAGTCAGAATGGGATACTTAGCAATCATTCAACATCTTTTTAAAAAAAAAAAAAAAACTTTTAATTGCCTCTTTGTGAATTTCACATCATGTACCCAATCCTATTCATCCCCCCCTCCTCCCATTCCTGCCCTCCATCTTTGTAACCTCTCCCACAACAAAGAAAAATGATCTTGTTGTCACAATGTGTCCCACGATATTCCCCTTTGTCCACCCTTCTTTGCTTGCAAATGTTCATTGCAATGAATCGTTGGTCTGGTACAAAGCCTCTGACTTCGACTATACTATCAATGCTAGATCCTCACTGGGACTCCTCTTGAATAGCCTGTTGTTGCCCTGTGACATGGAGATCCTATAGTTTTGAATCTGTAGGACCAGCCCCTTCCTGCACTCCAGCAGTTCATCGATAGGGTAGATGATGGGCCAACTAAAGCCCTACATCTGGGCCTGAGAGGTATCTGAGCTGGTCAGCCTGCCAGCTCTCCCACACCCACAGCACTGGGGAAAGCTCTCCTGCCCTGCTATAGCTGGTCCATCCAATGCCACAGCCAGCAAGGGACAGAGTCAGGTCTCCTACGCTCATGGTATCATCAGGGCCAGCTTTACTGTACTGCGCAGGCAAAGTTCAGGGCTTACTCTCCCAGTGCTGTACCAGGTGAGGGGCAGGGCCAGCTCTCCTACTGTCATACCCTCCGGGCCAGCTCACCTTCAACCCCCCACAACCAGGGCCAGTTCTACCATGTTGCCAAGGTAGGATGCAGAGCCTACTCTCCACATGTTGCCACCAGTGAGGGACAAGGCCAGTTAGCCCACTCTCATGACTCTAGCTTGTCATAGGTGGTGAAGGATGAAGGAGGGGAAGAGGGCCCCACCCCTAACAGCAGAAGAGAGGCAGAGCTGCCTCTCTCAAGCTCACACTATCGGGCTGTCTCTTTTGCAACCCCCATAGCCAGGGTCAGCTCTGCTATGCTGCCCAGGGGAGATGCAGGGCCTGCTCTCCCAAGTTCTGCAGTAGATGAGGGGCAGAGCCCACCATCACACTCTGATGACCTTGGGACCAGGTCTCCTGCTTGCTGTAGGTAGCAAGGGGATAGAGAGGGTCATTTCTCCATCTCCCATGTCACCTCACAGCAGATAAGTGGCAGGACGAGGTTTCCCGCACTCATGCCCTCTTGGACAGCTCACCTGTATTCCACCACCAGGGTCAACTTTACTGTGCTGTCCAGGTGAGGTGCAGGGCCCACTCTGCAGAGTGCTGGAAGTGGTGATGGACAGGGACAGCTCTCCTGGTTTCATGTCTGTCTCCAGGACCAGCTTTCTCACAATGTCCAGTTGAAGGGTAGAGCCAGTTCTGCACAGCCCTCAGACATCAATACCTGTCCCCAGGTGGCATCCCAGAGCAGAGACATCTACCTGGCCTTGGCTGGTAACAAACCCCTGCTGCAGGGCCCTGGGCCCAGCCAAGGCCCCTGGTGGCAGCATAGGCCAGGACTCCACTGTGGTCCCAGGTGGCATTGCCCGCTACTCACATCAGGCTGTTCCTTACCACCTTCGATTCTCCAGTTCTGCCTCTCTTCACTGTGCCCACATCCTTCTGTTTCTCTTTCTCTTCCATTCCTCCAACACTTACTTCCTCTGAAAAGTGCTGGATTGGTGGTCATCTACAGCTAGCTCCCTGTCTTGGTCCCATGATGCTAGAGTTGTGGTCATCTTGGACTCCCTCCTTGCCCGGTTCACCCGTGTGACCCCATGTGGGGGTCTTCAAGCTCACCCTGCCCAGGACCACACAGCCTCAGGTGGGCTTTGTCTTGTCTCCACCTAGCTCCACATCCTGAGAGCCCATCCTGCACAGCGCTCTACTGGTGGTCATATCAGGCTAGCTTTCCATTTGGACCTCTTGGTGCTGGATTGGTTGTCATCTCAGGCTTGCTTTTTTTCAGGGAACATTAGGCTAATAATCGTTCAGATTTTCACAGGTTAGAGCATGGAGCATAGGTATAGCTTTTCTCTCTTTCTCCCACCTACTGAGGTGGGTGTGACACAGCAGCCATACCTGTGGCGCCTCTAGGGGCAGTATGATTCAACATCTTGACCCAATAGTCTGGTTATATGTCCTGCCTTAATTATTTTACTCTCCTGTGAATACTCCCATATGAACAATCTAGGATCATGAGCAGCTCTATTAGTCTCTCCAGTGTGACCACATGGTTAACTATCTTCTCTTTGTCTGACTCCTACCGTGTCTTTAATTGGCATATTAAGACAGTAACCAACCTTAATTAGTAGTAAGGCTATTGGAGTTAGGGCTTTTATTTTTCCCCTTAAAACTCTTGTTATACTACTAGCTGAAAAGGATTTGGACTTAACGTACCAATTATGATTTATACAAACACTTATAAGGCAATTTGCTATCAAGCAAATGATATAAAAATACAAGCACTCATTTACATCATCATATACATATCTTACAATTAGGCAAAGCATTCAAGAACTTTAAAAAGAATTAGAGTGAGCACAGGTTTGGTTACTTAGTTCTTTTTTGGACATAGCTGACAAAATCAAAACAACAACAAAAACAACCAGAAAATAAAAAAGAAAAGAAAAAGAAAAGAAAAACCCAAAATATCCACAAGTACAATAGAATTAGATTACAACTTTTTGTGTGTTTAATCAGCAGAGGGCTGGTGAAATGGCTTATCACATAGAGCAATTGCTGACAAACCTGAAGACCTGAGTTCAATCTTCAGGACCACATGGAATGAAAGAATGGGTGGGCTCTGTCTTAGGGTTTTACTGCTGTGAACAGACACCATGGTCAAGGCAACTCTGATAAGAACAAGGGCTTGTTGGCCATCAGGGGGAGGAGAGGCCCTTGGGCCTGAGGGTGTTAGAGGCTCCAGTATAGGGGAATGCCAAGGTGGGAAGACAGGAGTGGGTGGGAGGTGGAATACCCTCATAGAGGCAGGGGGAGGGGGGAGGGGATAGGGGGTTTCCAAAGTGGAGACCTGGAAAGGGGGAAACATTTGAAATGTAAAGAAAGTATCAAAAAATAAAAATTTTTAAAAAAGAAAGAAAGAAAGAAAGAAAGAAAGAAAGAAAGAAAGAAAGAAAGAAAGAAAGAAAGAAAGAAAAGATCCTAAGGTAACACTGAGCATGCTTACTGCGTTTTGAGTCCAGAGTGGATGCTCCGGGAGGCGGATTTCCCACTGTTATCAGCCTGCTCTGCACATTTTATAGGAGATGAGAGAGGCTCAAGATACTGAGTGTTTGACCCTCATGTGTTTCTTCTTGGCTGACCCCATAAAGTTCCACTTAACCTAGGAATCCATCTAACCTAGGAATGGGGTTCGGATGAACTTACATTTTTAAAAAATCTTTGTTGCTAGTGGCATTCGTTTGACTTCCCTGCCAGCAGTGTGAAACTTTTACTTCCTCCACATCCCACGGTAATCGTGATCTTTGTCTGAGGCTTTTGTGTTAGATTCCTAGTGAGTGTGATGTTCCCTTCCCTGATGGTTTTGATTTACATTTCATTTATAACTAATACCACCACACATCTTTCTATTTACCTGCTGGCTATTTGGAAACACCACTTGCTGTGATATTAAAATTCTCCTCCCATTTTAAAATTGGATTTAACAAAAACCCAATTTAAAATTGAATTGCTCTTTTTTTTTTTTTTTGACTTATAAGAATTCTGTTTTCTGCATTCTGAAACTCTCATTTGACAAAGATTGGCAAATGTTTTCTCCCACCTTGTAAGTTCTAATCTCATTTTCCCTTGCTGTACTTTGAAGCACAAGACACAGAAGGAGATCTTTTGAAGCACAAACTTTTAATTTAGATGCCATCCAATATATCTGTATTTTCGCTCTTTGTATATTGCTTTTAAGAAGCAGCCACTCCATTCAAGGTGGCAGGTTCTTTTATGAGCATTTCTTCTAAGAGTTTTATAATATTAACCTTTATGTTTAGATCTTTGATTAAATTTGAATTAATCACTACACACACACACACACACACACACACACACACACACACACACACACACACACAAACAGGATGAGGTCATTTGCGATTCCATTGCTTTGGTTGTCTTTTGAAGTTTTACTAATTCAATTCACTAGAAACTCTGTTCTCTCTCCACTAAGTAATGTTGGCTCTTTCCCAGAAGTCAGTGGGCCAAAGACAGATTGGTTGGTTTCTAGTTCCTCAATTCCATTCACTGAATTCCATATAAATGAATATATATGTATGTGGCATATGCACGTATAATATAAATGTGCATGTTTAATATGCATTTGCTATATACATGTATAATATGTATATATACAATGTGTATCTTTATGTATATATGTATATATGTATATACGTATATACGTATATATTTATGTATGTGTGTATTCATACATATATATTTATATTTACATACATCTATCCTTGTGCCAAGTATCCCTTCAATTTCCATATTAATTTTAGAAAGCACTTGTCAGTTTCTTCTAATAAGGCAGCTATCATTTGAATAAATATCATACTAAATAAATGTATCCATTTTGGAAATATCTCTACCTTAATGATTAATTCTTTCAGTCTATAAACATGGAATATCTTTTTTTGTTTATTTAAGGTCTTCCTTAACTTCTTAAAATTTAAGTATTTTAAGTTTTAAGGTGTGAGTCTTGTAATGTTTGTTAAATTTATTTCTAAATATTTTATTTTCTTCGAAGCGACAATGACATCTCTCTTAATTGCATTCTCAGATTGTTCACTGCTAATGTGTATAAATTCAATTGACTGGCCTGTATTTTGAGACAGGTTCTCAATGTATATAGTCTATGGTGGCCTCAAACTCTCTATGTATGTCCAGTTCCCTCACACCTGGGATCCTCCTGCCTAAGCCTCCCTAATGCTGGGATTATAGTTGAGTGCCACTACAGGAGGTTCTACTTGACTCCCAAAAGAACTTTATGAGGGTATATGTGGTACACATTTACTGAACATATTTAATGAACACGGCTGATAGTTGAGACACTAGTGTACACCCGGAAGATGCCAATATGGCTGCCTGGCCACAGACCAGTCCGTCTCCTGAAAAGGTTTGCTCCTACCCGCCACCTGTTGCTTTTGAAAGGGAAGTCCTTACTGGTTACATTATACTCCTTTGTAAGGTGGTAAGTGTTGCATAGTGTGGTCATCCATATACACTTATCTATTTGCCCATTAGTGACATGGACTGCAGTGGGTGTGGGGTGCACATCTTTGTGACATGCTTATGACTTTCTTCTGGTCATGTATCCCATTGTCCTTGAATATATCTGAGTTTTATTTCATTTCTGTTTCATAAAAAAATTAATTTCTTGAAGTATGACATTGATTGATCAGATTACAAAGATTATGATTGCAAAGACAATGATAATTTTAATTAGAACAGAAATCTTTATAATATGACCTTGTCTCACTGTTTTGTACAATTGAACAATGAGATATTCCAATATTATATGAGTTGTCGTTCTTTTTTTTTTTTTTTTTTTTTTGTTTTTTACGAGGTATACTCTATAAAGTTCTCTTTTCAGATTCTGTGTTTATCAGTCTTTGGTTTTGGTAAGGTCAGCATCATGGAACAATTTTTTTTTTACCTCTTTCTATTTTGTAAAATGTTTGAGACAATTTACTGATATCTGATATTGTTTCCTTTTTAAAAGATGGTAAGAATCACAAGTGAAACCGGTGTGTGTAGGGCTTTGCTTAGCCAGGAAATTTACCACCACCACCACCACCACCACCACCACCATCTTCTTCTTCAGATTCGTTACACAGTAGGTTCAGCTGTAGTGTTCCATTACTCTCCTCTTTTATGTCTAGTGGGTTATCTTTCTTGTAATGTACCATCTAAATTCCCTTTTTGTTTCTTTTAGTATATTCTTTAAGTTATATTAAAAGTGATTGCCATAGAAGTTAATAATGAAAATTATAACTTAAAACACTGATGCTTGGATTAATTCCAATTAATTATTTTTTTCCAAAGAGAAGTGTTAATGAAGCCCAGTTATTTATTCTTTATGGATTCTACCTTCCGTCTTGTACCTCATCTTTCCAGATCATGGTCACCTAGATTTTCTTCTTTGCCATCTTCATATCTGTACTTTCACACAGTATGGTTAAGATTTATTTTGTACTAGTCTTTGAGATGTGAAATGCAGAACCTGAGTTCATTTCCCCCAGGGAATCTGGTAGTCTCTGCGTTTTGTTTCTTTCATAGAATTCCTGTCATTTTTTAACCAAAGGTCACTTGATTGCTTCTGTGTGTGTGAGTGTGTATGTGTATGTGTGTGTGGGTTCCTATTCTGTTTTGTCACCCTGTGTGTTCACATTCTCTCTGATGTGTATACTATTGTGTTTACCGTGCCTGATGTTATGAACCATGATGGAAGGGCTTCAGTTAGTAGACCTCTATCACAGATCATGGCGTCAACTCCCCATCTCTACGACCTGTAAGATTTTAGAACGGTTTACATTTACAAGGCAATTTGTGGGGATTTCTGACCGAGCATGAAGCCAGGGATAATTATGTCAGAACTCACATTTTAGAAATATTGAGTTTTCCTGTCTAAGCCTGGCAAGTTTTCCATTTATTTAGGTGTCTTGTTTTTATTAGCATAGTTTTATCATTTTCTTCATGAAGGTCTTTTTCTATGTCTTGATACATTAACACCTAAGTGAGAGTATTAATCCTTTCTAGTACCAATTGGAACATTCTTTTATCATTTTAAAATTTAAACTCAGTCACAAAACAAAACCAGAAGAGCTGAGAGGAGGAAGGGATTTGTGGGGGTTTATAAAGGCAGAAGGGCAGAGAAGAGGGTTGGAGTAACAGTGACCAGGACTCACACATACACATAGAAAATTGTCACTGAACGAGCTTAGTCACAAAAAACTTATAACAAAAAACTTATAACAAATTAGCCTTATGTTTGACACCTGCCTGGAGCTTTATTAGAACAGGTTATGTTTCATCTAATACTTTCTTGGTTTCTATAAACATTATCTTTATCTTTTGGTTTATTTATCAATTAAGTCCCAAGGGATACAGATTATTCTCTGTCCTAGTATCTTCTTTCAAGGAAGCTGAATATTTTCATAATTCTGAGAAATATACACATGGAAAAAATCAATTACATGTAATATATAGATAGAAAAAGATAATTAAAGGTATGTATTTTATACAAACATATGTATAATTTTAATTATCTTTATATAATGTATGGGAAGAAAGAGAGACAGGCAGGCAGACATATGGACAGAAACAGATAAAAACAGAGAGAGAAACATTTTAATAACAGCTATCAACTACTCCAAACTCATGTCAGGAAATAGACAATTATAGATATCCACATGTCTGCCACTTTTCTTCAGTATAATTACATTTTTAAAAAGTTTAACTTAATTTTTTCTCCTTTAATAAATTTATTTGTTCTTTGTAATAATGATTTACTTGGCATTCTTTAGAATTTGACCATCTATAATACACACACACACACACACACACACACACACACACACACACACACACACAACATAGTTATCTTAGGATTTCTATTCCTGTGATAAAACTCAATGACCGAAAGCAACACGGAGAGAAGAGAGTATATTTCACCTTACAACACTCAGGTCTCACTCCATCACTGAGGCTAGTCAAGCCAGGGGCTCAAGCAGGGCTGAAATGTAGAGGCAGGAACTGAAGAAGGGGCCATAGAGGCATGCTGCTTACTGGCTGGCCCAGCCTGCTTTCTTATAGCATCCAGAGACACCAGTTCAGGGTGGTCCCGTCCAGAATGGTCTGGGACTTCTCACGTCAGTCACTACTGTCCCACCAAACCCAGACACTATTGCTGATGCCAGGAAGTGCTTGCTGAAAGGATCCTGATATAGCTGTCTCCTGAGAGGCTCTGCCAGAGCCTGACAAATACAGAGGCGGATGCTCGCAGCCAACCATTGAACTGAGCACGGGGACCCCAATGTTGGAGTTAGAGAAAGGACTGAAGGAGCTGAAGGGGTTTGCAACCCCATAGGAAGAACAACAATATCAACCAACAGGACCTCCCCCCCCCCAACCAGAGCTCCCAGGGACTAAACCACCAACCAAGGAGTACACGTGGAGGGAGCCATGGCTCCAGCCGCCTATGTCGCAGAGGATAGCCTTGTCAGACATCAATGGGAGGAGAGGCCCTTAGTCCTGTGAAGGCTAGATGCCCCAGTGTAGGGGAATGCCAGGATGGTGAGTTGGGAGTGGGTAGGTGGGTAGGGGAGCTCCCTCATAGAAGCAGGGGGAGGGGGATGGGATAGGGTGGGTTTCAGGGTGGAACGGGGAAAGGAGATAACATTTGAAATGTAAATAAAGAAAATATCCAAATAAAAAAAAAAAAAAGAAAGAAAATGAACCACAGGGTTCCCTATAGGCCAGCCTAGTGGGGGCATTTTCTCAACTGGTGTCCCCCTTCCCAAATCTCTGTAGCTTGTATCAAGTTGAGAAAAAACTAGCCAGTGGGATAGCATAGATTACCTATTTCTAGATTTTATGCATATACATATATGATTTTATTTATTGATTTATTCATCCAAAATTTTATTTTTCAGATGCATGAATATTGTCGACATACCTGTGGATTGTTTTTATTTCTCTGTCTCTTTAAATTAACATTATATATATATATAAAATTGTTTCTAGATGTTTACACTGCTCTGGTGGTAGAGGCTGGGAATATTCTTGTGTACATGCACACATAGGAATTTCTATGGACTCTACCTGGAAGTGCCTCCTAGCAGGGGTGTACCTTATGTTTTCCCACACAATACCAGTCAGTTTTCCCAAGTTCTCCTCACAATTTAAAAATCCATCACTCAGTTCAGAGTGCACTATGCCTCATCAGTGTTTACAATTGTCAGGTTTTCTCACTAGGTCAAATGGGTGGGTATCTGTAGAGACGTCTCAGAAAGGACCAAAGCAGGGATATTGTGTGAGAGAGAAATAAAAAGAGAAGCAGGGTGGGAACTGGGTAGGAACTGGGTGAATGGGCCTATGGGAACGGGTGGGAACTGGGTGGATGGGCCTATGGGAAAGGGGTGGGAGCTAGGTGGATGGGCCTATGGGAACGGGTGGGAACTGGGTGGATGGGCCTATGGGAACGGGTGGGAACTGGGTGGATGGGCCTATGGGAACGGGTGGGAACTGGGTGGATGGGCCTATGGGAACGGGTGGGAACTGGGTGGATGGGCCTATAGGAATGGGACGGGGATTGAAAGGATATGCCTGATTTATACTCCCTTCTCCTGGTATTGATGTTTTGACACTTGACGGAATTCAACACCAAAATCCCTTGCAGCGCCCTAAGTATGGGGAACATGTCATATTGAAATCGAAGCATCATTGTTCTTTCTTCACTATGTCATCTTTGTCAGATAAAATAACAGCTTATTCCAGTTTGCATACTAGCATTGATTGTAAGGAGGTGTAGAGGCATAGTCAGGGTCTCTCCTTCCTATACTGTCTGACATTTAAGCTAGGCTGTCTTTGAGGTTAGCTGTACGGTAGTGGTTTTCCTCCTTTATAGCAAATGCGTCTATGTGCAGTAAGAAAACCAATGTATGACCAAAAGGCATAAATTTAAGTGCAAATTTCCCCCTTTCTAGTGCTACTGTGTGGAACGACCGTTCATAGCTCTTCCAGTACCTGGCTTTTGTCACTTTTATAATCCTTGGTAATTCAACTGGTAGCTGTTCTCAGCATTAGTCAGTAGCTGCTCATGAAATTCTCAAAGGTATAGACTTACTTTTTATACTATTCTTAATGTTCCTTGAGACTGTACACCATGATTCCTTTTTATTTATTTATATTTTTATAACTTTTCTCAACTTTAATATATATATATATTATTAATAAATTTTATATTTTTTCAATCCATTTTTTACAGTCCAGTCGTTATCCCCTCCTGGTCTGCCCTCTGACTGTTCCTCATCCCATTCCTCTTCCCCCCCTCCCCATCTCCAAGAGGATGTCCCCCTCCCCCTCCCCCACCGGCTTTCCCACTCCCTGGGGCCTCAAGTCTCTTGAGAGTTAGGCTTTAATCTCTTTAACAGTGGCGTCAAGCCTCTACTCATCTTTGTCTTTCTCCACCCTCCAACCGTCTACCAGTGATATCATTTTTATACCGTTCCAGTTAATTGTGCGTTCTGGCCCTGGACTTGTAATTGCTTTCCATTTTGTCTATCGATTCTGTGGAACATCTGTAAATCTTTTAATGATTTTTAAATTTATGTTGTACCTTTTAATTCAGCTCACTGAAGAATCAGATATGCCGGTCAATCCAATTACGGTGATGGCTTTAAATCTTTTCAAGCTGAAAAACAATGTTCACAGGGGCAGGTCAGATGGGTCCAGACATGGGTTCAGCTCATCGGCTGCGCTCCCATATTCAGCTCGCCCAGATTCACAGAGAGGGACAAAGAGAACAGAGGCCAGCAACCTTGCTCACACCACACTCTCCTCATACTTCCGTGGCCGGGATAAAGGCTGCCTTCCTGAGTCCGTGTGCTAGTGCATAGTTTACCTGATTCTCTTTCCCATACGCCCAAATCTAATCTCCGCAACATACATCAAAATACCCATCTCACTGCTAGCCTTTCTTGGGTTTTCATCCTATTAGAAATTAACTTCCCTTCACTGGGCTCTGTTAATGCTGACTCAGCTGATCACCATGAGGACGTAAAAGATTTTTAATTTTAGATTTATATCATAGAAAACTGGGATATAAATGAACCACAGAAGACTTTATTTGAGCTATTTCATTTTAACTCACCGGGCTTGAAGTTTTACTAAGAATCGATGGTACAAACAAGGGCATTGGTAGAACAGGTACAAATGATGGATCCCCCAACAAGTATATGCATTTAGGAACTCAGAAATGATCACTGGCATCACAGAGGTCTAGTCACAGCTATGCTGAGAAATGACTCATAAGAGGTATGAGTGTCTCTTTGAGGGTCGGGAGTAACAGCCTAAGAACACCAAGGAGGACAGAACCTGTGACTTTTTTAAAAAAAAAAAATTATTTATTTATTTATTTATTTATTTATTTATTTATTTATTTATTTATTTACATTCCAGATTTTACTCCCCTCCTGGTCCACCCTCTGACTGTTCCACATCCCATACCTCCTCCCCACACCCCTGTCTCTGCAAGGATGTCCCCACCCCACCAGACCTCTAAACTCACTGGGGCCTCCAGTCTCTTGAGGATTAGGTGAATCATCTCTGACTGAGTCCAGACGTGGCAGTCCTCTGCTGTATATGTGTTGGAGGCCTCATATCAGCTGGTGTATGCTGTCTGGTTGGTGATCCAGTGTCTGAGAGATCTCGGGGTTCCAGGTTAAATGAGACTGCTGGTCCTCCTACAGGGTCGCCCTCCTCCTCAGCTGCTTCCAGCGTTTCCCAATTCAACCACAGGAGTCAGCAGCTTCTGTCCATTGGTTGAGTGCAAATATCTGCATCTGATTCTTTTAGCTGCTTGTTGGGTCTTTAGGAGGGCAGTCATGATAGGTCCCTTTTTGTGAGCGCTCCATAGTCTCAGTAATAGCATCAGGCCTTGGGGCCTCCCCTTGAGCTGGATTCCACTTTGGGCCTGTTGCTGGACCTTCTTTTCCTCAGGCTCCTCTCCATTTCCATCCCTGCAGTTCTTTTAGACAGGAACAACTATGGGTCAGAGTTTTGACTGTGGGATAGCAACCCCCTCCCTCATTGATGCTTTGACTTTCTGCTAGAGGTGGGCTCTACAAGTTCCCTCTCCCCACTGTAGGGCCTTTCATCTAAGGTCCCTCTCTTTGATTCCTGAGAGTCTCTCACCTCCCAGATCTCTGGTACATTCTGGAGGGTACCCTCCAACCTTCTACCTCCAGAAGTTACCTGTTTTCATTCTTTCTGCTGGCCATCAGAGCTTCAGTTCTTTTCCCCACCCAATACCACATCATGTTCCCCTCTCCCTCCCCCAGTTCACTTTCTCTTCCAGGACCCTCCCTCCCTCCCCCATTGTGGTTAATTTCTTCTCCCACCCAAGTGGGACTGAGGTATCCTCACTTGGGCCCATTTGAGTTCTGTGGACTATATTGTGGGTATTCAGTACTTTTTTTGGCTAATAGCCACTTATGAGTGAGTACATACTATGCATGTCCTTTTGGGTCTGAGTTACCACACTCAGGATGTTATTTTCTAGTTCCATCCATTTGTCTGCAAAACTCAGGATGTCCTCATTCTTAATAGCTGAGTAGTATTCCATTGTGTAAATGAACTACATTCTTCTGTCATGGGACATCTGGGTTGTTTCCAGCTTCTAGATATCACAAACAAGGTCACTATGAACATAGTAGAGCATATGCCCCTGTGGCATGGTGAGACATCTTTTGGGTATATTCCCAAGAGTTGTATTGCTGGGTATTCTGGTAAATCTATTTCCAATTTTCTGAGGAACCTCCAGATTGATTTTCAGAGTGGTTGTACCAACTTACAATCCAACCAGAAATGGAGGAGTGTTCCTTTTTCTCCACATCTTCTCCAACATGTGTTGTCACCTGAGGTTTTGATCTTAGTCATTCTGATTGGTGTAAGGTGGAATCTTGGGGTTGTTTTGATTTGCATTTCTCTGATCACTAAGGACTTTGAACATCTCTTTATGTGTTTTGCAGCCATTCGAGATTCCTCTGTTGTGAATTCTCTACCCCATTTTAGTTCTCTACCTCATTTTTTGATTGGGTTGTTTGGCTTTTTGGTGGTTAGCTTCTTGAATTCTTTATATATTTTGGATATTAACTCTCTATCAGATGTGGGGGTTAGTGAAGACATTTTTCCCAATCTGTAGGTTGCCGATTTGTCTTATTGGCTATGTTCTTTGCCTTACAGAAGCTTTCCAGTTTCATGAAGTCCCATTTATCAGTTCTTGATCTTAGAGTGTGAGCCATTGGAGTTCTGTTTAGGAAATTTCCCCCTGTGCCAATGAGTTCAAGGCTCTTTCTCATTTTCTCTTCTATTAGATTCAGTGTATCTGGTTTTATGTTGAGGTCCTTGATCCACTTAGACTTGAGCTTTGTGCAAGGTGACAAATATGGATCTATTTTCATTTTTCTACACACCAACAGCTAGGTAGACCAGCACTATTTGTTGAAGATGCTTTCTTTTTTCCATTGTATATGTTTGGCTTCTTTGTCAAAGATCAAGTGCCTGTAAGTGTGTGGTTTTATTTCTCGGTCTTCAATTCTATTCCATTGATCAGTGTGTCTGTCTCTGTACTAATCCATTCTATGAAGCCACAATTACTCTGATACCTAAACCACACAAGGGCCCAACCAAAAAAATAAATAAATAAAAAAGAACTTCATACTAATCCCGCTTATGAATATCAATGCAAAAATACTGAATAAAATTCTTGCAAACTGAATCCAAGAACACATCAAAACCATCATTCACCACGATCAAGTAGGCTTCATCCAGGGATGCAAAGTTGGTTCCATAAACGAAAATCCATCAATGTAATCCACTATATAAACAAACGCAAATAAATCACATGATCTTCTCTTTAGATGCAGAAAAAGCATTTGACAAATTACAACACCCCTTCATGTTTAAAGTATTGGAGAGACCAGGAATTCAAGCCCCATACCTAAACATAGTAAAAGCAATTTCCTGCCTTCTACTCCTCCTGGGTGTATTAGCTTCTTTTTGTTCTAGGGCTTTCAGGTGTGTTGTTAAGCTGCTAGTGTATGCTCTCTCCAGTTTCTTTTTGGAGGCACTCAAAGCTATGAGTTTTCCTCTTAGCACTGCTTTCAATGTGTCCCATAAGTTTGGGTATGTTGTACTTTCATTTTCATTAAATTCAA
>CM052718.1:8179654-8211509 GCA_028551405.1 Uromys caudimaculatus | reverse complement strand
GTTGTCCTGGAGTTTGGACCACCAACCAAAGAATACACATCTATGGACCCATGGTTTGGACCACATATGTGGCAGAGGATGACCTCCATGGCCATCAGGGAGAGAGGAGAGGCCCTTGGGCCTGAGGGTGTTAGAGGCCCAAGTAAAGGGGAATGTCAAGGCGGAAATATGGGGATGGGTGGGCAGGTGGGTGGGAGGTGGAATTCCCTCATAGAGGCGAGGATGGGGAGGGGATAGGGGGTTTCCAAAGAGGAGACCCAGAAAAGGGGAAACATTGGAAATGTAAATAAAGTATCAAAAAAAAAAAAAATAAAAAGCAATTTACTACAAACCAACAGCCAATATCAAATTAAATGGAGACATACTCGAAGCAATCCCACTAAAATTGGGGACAAGACAAGGATGCCCACTTTCCCCATATCTATTCAATATAGTACTCAAAGTGCTAGCTAGAACAATAAGACAACAAAAAGAGATCAGGGAGATACAAATTGGGAAGAAGAAATAAAGGTATCACTATTTGCAGATGATATGATAGTATACATAAGCAACCCCAAAAACTCTACCAGAGAACTTCTCCACTAATAAACAACTTCAGCAAGTGGCTGGAGGATATAAAATTAACTCAAATAAATCAGTAGGCTTACTTTATACAAATGATAAACAGACTAAGAAAGAAATTAGGGAAACAACTCCCTTCACAATAGCCACAAATATTATAAAATATCTTTTGGTAACTCTAACCAAACAAGTGAAAGATCTGTATGACAATAACTTCAAGTCTCTCAAGAAAGAAACCCAAGAAGATCTCAGAAAATGGAGAGATCTCTCATGCTCATGGATTGGCAGAATTAACATAGTAAAAATGGCCATCCTACCAAAGGCAATCTACAAATTCAATGCAATCCCCATCAAAATCCCAACACAATTCTTCAAAGACATGGAAAGAGCAATTCTCAAATAAGGCAAAAAAAACAAAAAAACAAAAAAACCCAGAATAGCAAAAACAATTCTTAACAGTAAAAGAATGAATGGCTGGGGGAAATCACTATCCCTGACCTCAAGCTTTACTACAGAGCAATAGTGATAAAAACTGCATGGTATTGGTACAGAGACTTTTATTCTCTATATACTCTGGTCATCTCACTTGGTGGCAAAATATCGGAATTGACTACTGCCTACTCTGTCACTCTCTCTATCACTTTCTGTCAGTAGTTGTCCATCTTGACTTCTGACTGTAAAACAATTTAGGAAGAGTCCTCAACTGTGCTGCCTGCCAGAGGATATCCCATAAGCCAGTTCGTGCTGTTAACTGTGCGATCTAGACTATTCAAAGACTATGTTTAAAGCATAGTTTCTTCAACATACAAAATATGCAAAGAGACCTGCATATGTCAAGTATCTCTACTTATATATTCTACAACATGTACATATAACTGTTGCAGGGTTTCCCCTGTCCAATTACATTAGGGCACCAGGAGGCCTGTGATTGGACAGGGAAAAGGGAGGCAGAGCTAAGAGTTGTAGAGACAGAGAGTCTCTCAGGGAGAGAAGGAGGAAGGAAAAATGGAGGCAGACATGAACCAGAGTGGCTTTAACCAGCCACAGGTAGTTATGAGATCATAAGGTTAGAACAATTGGGATAAAGCTTTTATCATTATCAATTGGTTCAGAAATTATTGTATTGGTACCTTGTAAATTGTGATTTTATTGATACATAAATCTGATTGGTTAATTATAAGGTAAAAGAATTCTGCTTTACTTGGTTACTGGAATGTGGGACCTCTGATGGCAGACAGGGAACTACGGCACCAGGGACAAGCAAGCCAGACCTTTGGGGGCTAGCTGGAGAGAGTTGACAGCAGCAGGAGTGCCCGAGCGAGGTCTGGCCCTGCCAGGGAGTTGGTGGATTGAAGAAGCAGGAGTACAGGGAGTTGGCCATTTGTGTTTTTTGTGTTTTTTCTTTTTTAATATTTCCTGCAACATATAGCAACCATTACATGACATAAAATTAATATATAATTTTATTTAAAACTAAACTAAAATTAAAATTAATTGGTTTCAAAATTATTAACATAAGTCACAACTAGCACTTGGATTATTTTCACAGAGTTTGCACTATAAACATATGAATAGTTTTTCTCAAGAAGTTGATCCTGGATGATAATCTGAGGCTCTGGTAGATAGACTGGTAGATAGATTGAATAGAAGGGCTTGCATATCAATTTTAGGTAGCAATTTAACATGCCCGGAAGCACCGTGAAGCCAATAACCTTTCTTGTTAAAATTTAAGACATAGGTAACGACTTCTCCCATACAATTCATTACATATTTGGGGAAAAGTAGGTTTTCTGAAAGAAAATGAGCTAATTCTTATTTTCTAGTTTAATCAGAATTTCCTGTGACTGGAAGTTCCACCAAATCCTGGGCTTAGCTTTCAACACAGATGGGCCCTTCTTTTTAGGTGATTTTAATTTTCCTAAATATAAGAGCTAAACATGTCTTTTCTATGTTTGGTTTTGGAAATGCTTTGAATAAGCAATCACTTTAGGATCTCAGCAATCCTAAATATCTGGAGTTGTATTATTAACAAATTACAAGAATCTTTATGTTTTCAAAAAAATCTGCTCAGGCCAGGTTTACAGTACAGATTGTATGTATCTTTGACAGAAACTTTAGGTTCCTTACTGTCTTAGTTAGGGTTTTACTGCTTTGAGCAGACATTATGACCAAGACAACTCTTATAAGGACAGCATTTAAATGGGGCTGGCTTACAGGTTCAGAGGTTCAATCCATTATTATCGAGGCAGGAACATGGCAGCATCCAGGCAGGCATGATGCAGGAGGAGCTGCAAGTTCTACATCTTCATCTGAAGGCTGCTAGCAAAATACTGACTCCTGGGCAGCTAGGACATAGGTATTAAAGCTCATGCCTACAGTGACACACCTCCAACAAGGCCACACCTCCTATTAGTGCCGCTGTCTGGGCCAAGCATATTCAAACCATGACACCAAACTCATTTTGGTGAAGTAGACTCCAGTACCTTAGGTTTTAGTCTGAGGCCCCTGATTTCTTGCAGCCTGTCTGTAAGTCCTGCTGTGGGTACCGAGCAGTTCTTATAGGTGAGTCCCCAACTTTTCATTTCTGTAGCAGAGATAGAAAGTCCGTCCCATGTTTAATTATATCCACTCTGCTGCTACAGACGGACAGACGGTCCGTTTAAAGGGCCTGTGTAATTGGGTGAGGCTAACCCACAACACCCCCCTTTGGCTAATACAAGATCAAGGTATCGGTGATCTTAATTTGATATACAGAAATCCTTTTGCCATATATGGCATAATCAAAGGAAAGTTATCTCATCATGCTCAGAGGCTTTATTTAGAGTCAAGAAGAAAGTGTATAGGGAAAGAAAACATGATAGTTAACTGAGCCTTGTCCCTGTGAGAAGGACTGGGAAACCCGTTGCAAACAATGTCCATTTCTGGAGCTACTGTCTTCACAACCTTAGCCTTCTTAAATACTGTGTGCTGTGATGTCTAAGTTGAGCATTAAGTTACGCTTACTTTCTTTTCAAGACAAATTTGTTCTTTATATCATTAGAATTCACCGGCAGGCATCTCATTTGTGTGTAACTACAGTATTCTGTTTTCTATCTTCTCTCGTCTGAATTCTCTCTTGCCTCCTGGAGTGAATATTCTTCATGAAAAGCAATTATTTTTGAGTGGGATTTTACCACTTATACGGCAATTATCGGGAATTATTTTCTACAGCATCAAATAAACCTTGCTTGGCAACTTTCAAGGCCATCTTCTATATAGTCTCACTCATGAATATCCAACCTGGTTCTGCTTTTCTGTGCAGTCTATACCCCTGGCTTTTGTATCTAGTTCGACCTATGTATTTACAATGTAACACTTTAATTCCTATTGATTTCTTCTTTCTATCTGACATCATCTTTTATTCCATAAAGCTTCCTCTTCTGGGAAGAGCATAATTCTAGCACCTCCTTGAGACCTTCTGTTATTTCTTATTACAGACAGGCACATAACAGCTATATCTTACTAATTATGTTGAGCCTTTTCTAATTATGTTAGAAAGTGCAGGTAGGTTTTTATGCTGATCTGAGCTTGTCAATCATTTCCCCTTAATAAGGTAACAATCACATTACAATCAAGTTCTATTTTTTCTGAGAAATATGTTCCTACAAAGTGGGAGGACTTGAAGCATCTGTTTTAAATTCAGGAATACAATGAAAATTTGAAGTATAAAATCCTTTGCCTCCAATATTTGGGTAAACACCAATAAAATTCCATTCTTTAACCCAGTGGTTCTCATCCTGTGGGTTGCAACCCCTTTGAGAGATGAATGACTCTTTCATAAGGGTAACCCCAAACCATCAGAAAGCACAGATATTTACATCACGATTCATAACAGTAGCAAATTACAGCTATGAAGTAGCAACAAAAATAATTTTGTGGTTGGGGTCTGGGACAACATGAGCATTAAAGGACTTCATCATTAGGAAGGCTGAGAAGCACTGCTTGAGTCAGTTACAGCCTAATTGTTTTGCAGTTTATTACCCACATATTTTCCTGCCTCTTATCAGTACAGATCCTGAGAACAATAGCTCAAATTAAGCTTACACACACACACACACACAGACACACACACACACACACACGCACACGCACACATGCACACATACATGCACACACACAGGGATGCACACACATGCACACACACGCACACATACACAGATGCACCCACAGACACACACAGATGCACCCACATACACACACAAACACAAAATACCTGATTTTAGTAGAGAATATCTGAATGTATTTATCCAAACGTGGTGGTTTGAATGAGAATGACTTACATACATTCCTTTCTTTGTATGCTTAGACCCAGTTTTGTTTAAGAATGATTAGGAGGAGGTATGTAGGGGTAGGGTCAACAAGGGGGAAATCATGCTGGTACTGGTACCTAGCCAACTACTTGGGGCTAACGAGGTTGCAGATCTTGAAGAAAAACCCATAACCATCACTTCACTAGAGCAGCATAAATCCTATGTGCATTATAAATAATTGTCTTTATACCTAGTGATAAGTGTGGCTCTCATCCTTCATCAAAGAATATAAGTGAATGCATGGTGTCAACTCCAAATGATACAACCACAGTACAACTCCTGTCCCTAAAGCCTAGGAAACATCTTGGGAGATGGGATCAAAAGATTATAAAAGCCAGAGGACCTGGAAATGTGCTGTGAAATTGTGTCCCCTAGAAGTTATAGGGAAGCTTCATCCAATAAAAATCTCAACAACAGGGCAGCTTAATCAAGACCTGAACAACGAAGACACCGTCAGACATACTAGCCTGGAAAGGGATCTCTCATGGGTCCCCAACCTTGGGTGAAGAACTAGAGGCAACTAGGAAATGCTCAGAGAAGGGATACATTGTATCCCCCAGGGAAAAGCTGCCCCGTGGGTCATCCAATACCAACTGCTCAGCTCTGAAATCATAGCCACACAAGTAACATTGTAAGGAATCAAGGTTGTAGTCAAAGAAAAAGAAGCTATGGGTTTGAGAGAGAACAAGGGGAAGGTTTATGAGAGGTGGAGCAAGGAAAGGGACAGGGGAATTGATACAATTATATTTTATTATACAAAGTAAAACTATGTAAAAACTAAACAAGTGCTACTAATAACGTTTGACTGAAAGGAAAGAAACTAAATTTGAAGTTGTGAAAGTGAGAAGCCTAACCACTCAAGCTGATAATTATGTATGAGGTCTTTCCATTTGAATGAATGCCAGAAACCAGAGAGGAAAGAATTGATGAGCCAGTATGTCATGCTGGCACTGGGTAAGGTCTGGAAGGAGAATAATCCAGATAATTGCTTAATTGCATACTCCTTAAAGAGAGAAACAGAAGCTCCCCAAAGCCCATGGTTCACAGTAAATATCTTTGATCTCAATCATTGATTAAACAAGAACCCAGGATGTTGCCCTGATGGCTCCCCTCCATGAGCTTGGATGTTTAAGGCCACAAGACTTAGCTTTTAACTGTTTCCTGTCAGAACCCATGGGCTTTTGTGTTTAATTTTGTGTTTTACTGTTCAAAGTTAGCTTTGGAATAATTTCACAGTATTATACTCACAGTGAAGAAGAAAAGATGACTTCTGGCTACAAACATAATACAGGAAGGCCATAAACAAATGCTCCCACTGAGAGACAGTGCCGGGTACAGGTTATGACAGAGCACCCTGGCTCAGCCTGGGATGGGGCCTTCTTGGGTCACTTCTGTCTTCTTCTACATGACCTATAAAGCCTTTGTTGTGCTCTGCGTGCGTTAGCTTATTTGAATGCTCTGTGATTCAGGATTCAGTTTTGTATTGGTAAATTGGGGGTGATGATAGCAGGGTGTGATATGGGTGGTATACGTTATTTATGTAAAGCAGCGAACCCCACACCCTGCATTCTGTAAACCACATATAGTGGCAGTGGACATGTAGTGCTTCTCAGATTTTCTTCATGGCAGGTTCACCTAAAAGTGTTTTTTTTTTTTTTTTTTTTTTTTTTAATTAACCTTATTGAGTCATTTATTTTTCTTTTAAAGACTGGTAGCTTAGACACAATTATCAGTGTGGTAAAGTCTGTTTCATAAGTAATGGTGAGAGAAAGGGGCCCTGTGCATCCCATGCACATGTGCAGATAGGTGTTAACTCTAAGGTTTGACACATATATCTGTGTATGTCTCGTTCAGCATGGCTTTGGAGATGGCACGAGTCATTAATGTGCTTGCTTCCCTTTCTTTCTCTTCTTTGCGGTCCTCTTGAGACTTATTTTTAGGGCCCTTTCTTTGAGCTGTAGGCATGCATATTTAATGATTGCCATTTTTATTCCTTTTGTACTATTAAAAATTAAATATCAGGCAGAATAGCTCCTTTAATTTCCCCTTGGAACAATAAAATGTTACCAGTAACCGTTTCCTGAGATCTGTAGCAATACCTTTCGTCAAAACAGAAGTACATAACAAAGCCAGAAAAACATTCACAAAGTGCTCTTAAGACTAGTACATTCTAGGGCATTGTGCCAGGGGACATCCTGTCCGCAATGCATGGGCTGCTTTCTCCGCATCAGTCAGCTGGTATCTCCATTTTCTTGCTGATGCTAGTCATGCTATCAGGTGTGACGCAATGTCTCACCATAGTTCTCACTTGCTTCTCCCTAATGATTAGTCTCCCGTCCCTCCACTTCTCCCAGTCCCTCTACCCCTGCCAGCTCCCCTCTCCCCCAGATCCATTGCTTCTCTGTTTCCCTTTGGAAAAGAGCAGGCCTCCCAGGGATATCAACCGAATAGGGCATAACAAGAAGCCATAAGACTAGGCACAAACCCTCATGCCAAGGCTAACCTACACCTGCTGCACATCTGTATGCCTTCTCTTGAGAGATGTCTATTTGGGTCCTTTCTCTGGGGTCTCATTGGATTCCGTGCTTCTAAGTTCCTTACATTCTGTGTATGGATCCCTTTGTGGATGTGTACGTTACTGACGTAATCTCCCAATTTATTGGTCACTGCTCCATTCCAAATGTTTCCTCTGCTACACATTTTTCCCAGCTCGATATCATCTTATCGTTCATTTTTATTTCTCTCTCGGTGCTCCTGGTATCAGATCTAGGAAATAACTTCCAAAACCAATACTGAAGACTTCTTTCCTTTTCCTCCTAGACGTTTTATGGTTCCAGGGCATCTCTTTAAGCTTCTAATATTTTTTCAGGTAGTTTTTGTATCTAACATAGGTATGGATTCAGTTTCAGCCTTTGCACATGGCAATCCATTTCTTGTGTGTTTATTGGGAAGACTACCATGCCCCCATTACGTATTCCTACTAATACCCTCGAAACGTAGCTGCCTATATATGTGTGCATTTATTTTTAGTCTTTCTATTTTTTTAAGAACATCCATGTATATGTTCATATACAAATTATCTTGTTAGTGAAAATTAATTTAATTCATTCAAATTGATTCCATATATAATATGGAATTAGGAAATATGGTATCTCCACATTTATTTTTCAAAAGTCCTCTGACTCCCTGGTTTCTCTAATGGTTTCATGTGAACTAAGAATTGTTTTTCTATTTTAGTGAAAACAATGCCATCAGAATCTTTATAGATATTACTTTGAATGAGTATAGAAACATTTGGGTGGTGTATGGCCATTTTAATTGTTTATTTGACACGTGGATACAAGATATCTTTCCATTCATTTTCGTCTTCAGTATTTTTTAGTGTACAGATATTGTATTTCTTTGGTTAAACCTATTCGTCTTTTATAGAGGGAATTATTTTCCTAGTTTCTTTACTGATATTTTGCTGTGAGTGTACAGACACATGGCTGATTTTATATGTTGACTTCTCTATTCACCAACTTTACTCACATTTTAAATTCAGTTTGTGATAGTTTAGTGTTTCTAAATATATAACTATGTCAAATGAAAGCAGATAATATAATTAATTTCTTCTGCTGTCTATTTATTGTCTTTGCCTAATTCCTCTGTCCATACTTCTATATATTGTTGAAGAGAAGTAATGAGAATAGACCCTCTTGTCTTGTTCCTGTGAAGAAATCTAAGTGTTCTCCATATAGTGTAGTGCACACTGTCTTAGTTAGGGTGTTACTGCTGTGAACAGACACCATGACCAAGGCAACTCTTATAAGGACAACATTTAATTGGGGCTGGCTTACAGGTGCAGAGGTTTAACTCATTATCATCAAGGCAGGACCATGGCACCAACCAGGCAGGCATGGCGCAGGAGACGCTGAGAGTCCTACCTCCTCATCTGAAGGCTGCTAGCAGAATACTGGTTTCTAGGCAGCTAGGATGAGGGTCTTAAAGCCCACACCCACAGTGACACATCTACTCCAACAGGGCCACACCTTCTAACAGTGCCGCTCCCTGGGCAGAGCATATACAAACCTTTCACACAGACTGCTTTCTGATTCGCTCTTGGTGGACTGTACTTTTCTAGGAATGCATCTGTTGCTCTGGGTTATCTCAGTCAGTGGTTTGTCCTTGCTTATAGTATTCTCATATAATCATTTTCACATCTGGGGTATGCACTGGAATGTTTCATCTTCTTTCATTTTGTTTTATTGATTTGCAGCATTTGTTGCCAAAGGTTTGCCCTCATCATCTTTTCTTTATCTTGCCAGAGCTTTGCATTCTTCCTATTGTTTGCATTTTACCTCTTAATTCTGATCTCCTTTTGCATGCTGAGTTCGGGCTCCATTGGTTTTAGAGTTCCTTGGGGTACAAAGTTAAGCCTCTTGGTGGAAAGCTCTCTTTTGTGTTAACACAGGAGGTTATGCTATAGACTTCTTTTTGATGCTCTCCTCTTATTCCTTTCTTTGGTATGTTCGTTTCTACTTTATCTGTCTTTAGATGCTTCTTCATTCTGTTTTTCTTTCCTTCTTTGACACGTGGCATTCTGGAGCCTGTTGTTTAATTTCCATGTTTGTGAATTATTTAGAATTCCTTCTGTTATTTATCCCTAGTTTTTTGAGTTCGGAAATGGTAATGGCTGTGGTATCACGCAGCACAGCCCTTTAGGAACCCTGTGACAGCCAGGCAAGGTGTTGATTACTCCATGGTGCACACTACATATGATACCCAAAGTGTCTCAGGTTGGATTTTTGCTTCCACTTACTATAGCAGAAAAACTATGAAATTTCTATTTAACAGGTCATTATTCAAACTTTTAGAGATGTAATGTGTCTTTTCTATCTGTGGGTAGAAAAATCTGTAGGGAATATTTTATATTCATTATATCAAAGTATGACTTGCTTCAGAGGGAGCTCATAGAAAAGGAACAAGGGATTTGTGAGGAATCTAATGTGCAGATTTTATCCACTTTGCAATTGAAAGGGACTTCCAGGAAGATTCTCATTACTCATTTTGAGGTGTCACATGCCTTTTCTCAAGGCTCAGGAATCTTCACAGAGGAGAGAGCAGAAGATTGTAGGAGCACTGTGGTGGCCAACGTCCACTAAACACTGTTTTCTAGACACAACAGGGCAGTTATATGTGTTAAACTAACACCAGTTTCAACAGTGTGCTCAAGACCTGCTCAAGACAGACAAAATCCCAACTTGAAGGACTGGGGTGGATGGGGATGAAATCCAAGCCAAGTTGAGGAGTTATTACTCAACTGTATTCGGTAGTTGCTGAGAGAAGAGAATCCGTTTTTATTGATGATGTGAACCCCAGGGCACACTCAGGGCAGACCTAACCCCAGGGCAGACCTAACCCCAGGGCAGACCTAACCCCAGGGCAGACCTAACCCCAGGGCAGACCTAACCCCAGGGCAGACCTAACCCCAGGGCAGACCTAACCCCAGGGCAGACCTAACCCCAGGGCAGGCCCTACTCCCAAAGTAGTTAGGCTACACAAATTGAGATCAGTCTTTTGGTGTTTTTAAAAAATAAATAAAGAAAGAAAACCTGAAGACTAAATAGATAGGAGAATATGGATTTGAGAAGGTGACTATGATTAAAATATTATATAAAATTCTCAAAGAGTTAAAAAATATTAACTTAAAAATTGTGAACAAAATGGGTATATATTCTGTGGCTTTATTCCATATCCATGTTTTTCTTGATTCCCTCTCTCCCTCTCTCCCCCTCTCCCTCTCTCTCTCCCTCCCTCTCTCCCTCTCTCTCTCCCTCCCTCTCTCCCTCTCTCTCCCTTCTTTCCTTCCTTCCTTCCTTCCTTCCTTCCTTCCTTCCTTCCTTCCTTCCTTCCTTCCTTCCTTCCTTCATTTCTTCCGTATTCTTTTTTCTTTCTTGTACTTATTTCCTTCTGATTAAATTTATTCAGAAAAACCGTGCCTTCCTAACATAGTCTCAAATGTCATCCTAATGACAATGTAACAGAAGCTCAACTTCAGTCTGGACAATTTTCTTCTAGATTAGTATCAGCATGCACATTTCAAGACGGCTTTTAATGTTAATATTTTTAAAAAGCTAATTTGATTATTTTATAGAAAGCTTAATTTAGACAAATGCTCATTGAGTTTTAATTATAACTAGTCATATTTTAGGGGCATTCTGAAGACCCCTGAGAACAGAACCGGGAATGTGTTGTAGGCGATGGGAAATGGTCCTCTGGCAACAGGCCTTCCACACTCTCTCTGTATTTAAAGGGAAAGAGACTAGCTGTCTGTGGTCAAGGGGAAGAGCCAGTGAAATCCAGGGGCCACTCATCTTTTACTAGTCACCTATGTTCTCACATACACTTGTTCCGGGACCTCAGTTAAAGTGTGAATGTAATGAAAACTATATACAGTGTTCTCTGCGGGACACTAATTAAACTAACCAAGGTTATTTGTAATCATTTTGTTCTTAGCATTTCTTTCACAATCATCACAGTGTTCTTTGCGGCATCTGTTGGAAGAGATGCTACCATAATTAATTAATTAATTAATTAATTAATTTTTAAGAACATACCTAGTTGGCATATTTTCCTCATCTTTTGGAGACCACACTTCGGGGTGGGTATTTATAGACACTAGTGGAGCAGAGACAGACAGACAGCCCTTGTGAGCATCAGCATCTTTGTGTGATAAGCACCTCGTTCATTGCAGGACTGTTCTCTTCACCCTGACTTCCGTGGTGGTACTTGTCATCACAACCGACTGGATCAGCTGGGACAAACTGAACCGTGGATTTTTGCCCAGTGATGAGGTTTCCAGAGCCTTCCTTGCTTCTTTCATCTTGGTCTTTGACCTCCTTATCGTGATGCAGGTGAGTGTCCGTATTCCCTATTCTCTCTGAAGTTGGTTGGTCTCTGCTTTCTTCTCAGTGTAAGCATGGGCTCTGCATGTCTGGAGAAGAACTTACTTTATGGTTATGATTAACGGGGCTTTCTCTGTTCGGTTCCTCAGCAACTTTCCTGGGCAGAAAAGACAACTGGTGTGTGTGTGTGTGGGGGGGTGTACCTGTGTGAGAGATAGAGAGAGAAGAAGAGAAGAAGAGGAATAGGGAGAGAATTCATTTTGTGAACATTGATAGTTGGGGCCTGGAAATAATGTGTTGTTGTTGTTGTTGTTGTTAGGCAGGGATGATGCCAGAAGTAAAACAAGACAAAAATGGAACCCCCCCCCCCAAAACTGTCATTTGGTGAGCAGAGAACTCAAAGATCAAAGTGGTAGAAAGCCAGCAAAGCAGAGAAAAGCCATTGTCAAAGCAACCCAGGCTTGCAGCCGTTGAATGGAGTGGTGTGGTACTTTTCTAGTTATGAAAATGATCACTTTCAGTATTCACCAGAGACACTTCCATTTCACGAAAACAGCATTTCCACCCTGCTTAGCAATAGATATTTTTGTAAAACATCGTGCTAGTGGGTGTTACTGGCCATAGCCGCTGGAATGAGCGTTTGCAGTGTAGGAGTGTTCTTTTGAAAGAGACAGAAGGAGACATTTGCTATTTCTCGGTGCTTTATCTTGCTCATTAAATGTCTATCCATTTGCTAGACATTTTCGTATTGCTTTCATAAGGCAGTTTTGTTTCCCCTCCTGAGGCTCTATAAGTCATGAGCACAATGGCTGCCATTGCCAAAGGGGAAAGAAACTCCATTGTGTTCTGAATTTATGTGAGATTTTGCAGGATAGCAGATTGGTTTTTTTGTTTCTAGAGGCATAGAGGGGCCTTTATGAGAGCTATTGTGTTGCTGAAAAGCAGAACAATAGTGTTTTGTTTTGTTACATATCCTGGGCATTGGCTTCCATGTGGTACTTACAGTGTATCACTGCTTCTATTGGGTTGTATTTTAAAATACATTATAGTTTAAAACTATCTGAAGACATAAGTTTTAAAACTTTTGTCTCTTCTAGAAACAGATATGTTTCTTTTTCATTTTCTACCAGACACTAGCTCGGTGGAGAGAGCCTTGGGCTTGAAGTCAGGCATCATTGCTGGGCTTCATTCTGTATCGCATCAGCCGTAGGACCTATTTTACAGAGCTCCAATTTGAATTTCTAACAATTATGCAACGATATATTACATATTACTCTATCAAGTCCATTTTATCTTATTCTGTTTCCTAGTTAATATTCTTCCTAATGTTAAATTCTCACTCTGGTTAACTGACCCACTGGTACTTTCCTGACCCTGTTTTGGAGTCAAAGGCACAAGCAGCCAAATAGACTATTATCTCCTTTGATTTGTTCAGATTTGTGTGCTGTTCTTTCTTCAAATGACATTGCTGTCATTTGAAACACTTATGTGTTTGTGCAAATTTTAAGTGTTCCTCCAAGTAAGTTCACTAACGCCAAGGACTTCAAGTAGAAAAATACTATATTAGAATTTTTACAAACTATAGATTCACTCAAAAAGTGCTCAATAAAGACAAACAGGTGAACAGAAAGCTAGTCAAGATTTATACTTGCAGCACAAAAGGCTTTATAGGCTTTTTTTTTTAACCACATAAAAATACACAGTCAGTAAGATGCTGACATGTCCAGAGTAGCCAGAGACGAGTTGACAAGATGAAATGTCTGCGCTGAGGAATAACTCAATTCCAACCATGTTGGATGCAATATGGAGCCTGTCAGTGTGGTTTCTTCAGAGGGGGATGGCGTGTGCCCATTATAGGGACACCGAGGGCATCCCACGAAAAAGGGCGCCACTGTCTCTTCAAAGAGAAGACTGAGTCAACAGAAAAACAAATCGAGTCTTTGTTCCCCACCCCTCATCTTTGCTCCCCTCCTAGAGCAAAGTAGCTTCTTCTTCAGTTTATAAGGGGGTGAAGGGTCATGGCTGCCACCCCTGAGGGTGACCACTGTCTAGTTCCAGTGCTCCATGCTGATTCTCAAGAGGCTGTCCAGCACCAATCTCCAAACGACAGGTCAATGTGGGAGACTGCAGGACCTGGGATAGAGATGCAGTTTGAAAGAAAATAAGAAACTGGGTCCCAAAAACTCAAATTATAGATTTTTACTAAAAGGAAGAGGCGTTGAGATGAATCTTTAGAAGTAGAACTCTCAGATCCTTTGCTCTGTCCCCTGACCCTGTGTTACTCCGTGGGGTTGACAGATGAATCCTTCTGCATCTTCTGTGTCCCAACACCTCCTTCTCCACTCTCTTGCTTTTATCTCAGTATGGAGTCACCTCTCTACCATGAAAAAGAACCAGAGACCTTCTTTCTCCTCTTCCCTTCTGCTGTATGTTCTAGATTTCATAATCTTCCAAGAAGAAAGGACTTGTGTTTTACATTCTACTTCTCAGCCACACACATTACCAGCAGCTCTCCCTGATCCCACAATGAAGTTTCTAATCATCACTCATCTCTCAGGACCCTCCACTGTGTGGTGCTGGCTCTGTTTCCTCCTGTGTTTCCTGTGCTCCATCCCACCCCACACTGAAAGTCTTCATTCTTCATCCCAGTATGCTTATTCTCAGGCTATCCAGGAGCCTCTTTCTCCTAGCCAGACTCTGTCTCCCCTCCTTGACTGGGCATTGGGGATGATAGACCCCCTTCTGGAAGGCACATTATCATATCCCCAGTGGCCCTTCCAAAGCACCTTTCGCCACACTGCAAACCAGCATGCTCCCCTTTTCTCTCTCCTGTGTTCCTTACACTCACTGCTGCAGTGCCTTTAGTGCACAGGAGTAGCTCATGATACTTGCTTGGTAAGAATGGACAGAAGTTCAGGTCCAAGGCTTTGCCAACTGTGGTCCTTACACAGAAGTTCTGGACCCAGCACATGGGGGAAGAGTGCTAACTGAAGAAATGGTCCCAGAATGCATTTGTGCTTCTAGCACTTGAAAATGCAGCATTCAGCTGTCCTAACAAGTTTGTGGCCAACCAAACCGTGAGCCAATTCATGCCATGGTCGTGCTTCAGATGAAAGAAAAATGGAAAATTAGTAAAATCAGGGAAATGGAAAGAGTAGTTTCCTTAAGAGCTCCAGCCTTTCAGAACAGTTAAACGACTGAAAAGCAATTTATTCTAGGCTTTTCTAAAGGCAGGTGATTGCCACCTGCACTACAGAAAAAATAGTGCCACATTTGAATCAAAAATGTAATACAGCATTAGACTTTTCTTCCTGGTGCCTTGGGTTAAAGCCAGGGCTGCTGTGTGCTAAGCATAGGTTCTACCTCAAGCTCACTTCAGCCCTAGGAATGTGATACTACTTCTATAAAGGTTTCATTTTTAAGAAAATGAGTAAAACAAGAATGCATATTTGGAGGAAATCGAATTATTTGTGTATATTCATGAGATAGGATTTTCCACATTCATCATTAAAACTACTTGTTGTTTCACATTCTCTGTGGCTTTGGTAAAGTAATCAGAAATAAGACAAAAGCAGATTCCAGGAAAAGCATGCCTGGTAAAATCGATGTGTTCTAGGACACGAGTAAAACTTAAAGAGAATAACTGTCTTAAGCAACTTTATCCCACATCCCCTTACCATCTCTGGTGATGTCTTTCAATCTCTGTGCTTTCCCTCATTTCACTGCTCATAGGTTTGGTTTGCAGCGTGCACCGCCCACTCTTGCAGATCAGTTGATAAAAGGTAGATAGCAGACAAAAGCAGTTGAAACAGATTGCAGAAGAGACAAGTAGGAAGTGTCAAAAGAATTCCCAAAAGAAAGAGGAATGCAAACAGGAGTAGATGGAGAAGTTGTTCGAGCAACCAATGGGAGGAGAGGGTGGTGAGACTCACTAGGGACCAATCAAGGACTGCATCCTCTAGGGCAGTAGTATTGCCATCCAATAAGATCTGCTCGTTCAGGTAGGACCGGAAACACAATTCCTGGTGTGTATTTGGGGAAAGAAGACAGAGGAAATGGGGTTTGAAGATATAATATAGTCTACAGAGCTCATGGGTACATAGCATGGTTTACAGATTGATGGAAGCATGAGTGGAGGACTGGTTAATTTTAGGGAGGATGGCCATTATTTAGAATGCTTTGAGTAGAAAGGAACCAGCAGTGCTCTTTTCACTTTGGAAATTCTTCCCTGATCCTCTTTCAGGCATTTCTGTATTATCAAATAAGGGATAGCGTGTATGTGTGTGTGTGTGTGTGTGTGTGTGTGTGTGTGTGTGTGTGTGTTCGTGTCTGTGTCTATGTGTCTTGTGTCTGCATGTTGTGTTTGTGTGTAATGTGTGTATGTGTGTCTCTGTGTGTATATCTGTCTGTGTATATGTATATGTGTGTGTGTTCATGTCTCTGTGTGTGTTCATGTCTCTGTGTGTGTATGTATGTATGCGTATCTGTGTGTGTATGTGTGTATGTGTATACATGTATGTCTCTGTATGTGTCTGTGTGTGTGTGTCTGTGTGTATGTGTGTACCTGTGTATGTGTCTGTGTGTGTGTCTTTGTGTATGTGTCTGTATCTGTGTGTATGTATATCTGTGTGTGTGTGTATGTGTGTATGTGTCTTTGTGTGTGTGTATGTGTGTATGTGTCTCTGTGTGTGTGTCTTTGTGTATGTATCTGTATGTATCTGTGTGTGTGTGTGTGTGTGTGTGTGTGTGTGTTTATGTACTAGAGAAGACAATGAAGGGAGGGAATAGAAGGAAGGAGGCAGGAAAAAGAGCAGAAAACAAGTGTGGAGAACCGAAAAGGAGGCGCGATGAGCAGAGCTCTCCAGTGTCCGTGGGGGCAGTAACGGGCGGGGTGGGCAGAGCTCTCCAGTGTCCGTGGGGAGCGGTAACGGGCGGGGTGGGCAGTGGCAGAGACCATTGGGCCTGACAGCATGTGGCGCATTCTTCAGTTTCGATCTATACTCACCGCTCATGGATGCTTTATGTAACCGGACTCAGGAGAACTGCTAAGAGAGACTATTATAAAGACGAGTAAATTGTCTAACTAGACGGATGTAATCTAATGGCAGCTGCTTAACAAAAACGCAGGAGCTCTTATCTCTTTCTCTTGCCTCTCCCTCCCACTTCTCTTACCTCTCCTCATTCCCTTCCCCCCCTCTCCACATGATCATGGCCAGCCTCCACCTCTCTACTTTTCTATTCTCTCCCTCTCTCTGCCTTTCTCTGCCTCTACTACCCTCTTAACTCCCTCCCCATGCCCTAAATAAACTCTGTTCTATACTTAAAAAAAAAAAAAAAAAAGAACACAGGAAGTAGAGGAAGCAATGGGCGGGTATCTGTGAGTGTATACGTAGGTGTACTTAAACAGCTTAGACACTAGTGGAACCCCAAGCTAGCATTGCTTAGTAAACCATTAGCTGTCATCTGGATAGCAGAGCAAGATGATTAAGAATCTGTGCACTGAAATCTGGCTTCCATGATCAATCTGGGTCTGCCCTTTGATAGCTGTGTGAATTGGAGACTGGGTACTTACTGAAGCTGGCCTAAATCCTGGTTGGTTATGGCTCAGTATTCCAGGAATTTCTCCCTCAGTATTGGTTCTCAGAAGGATTAACTGTACATTGAGGGAGTGTTCAGACATCCCCAAATAGTGCAAATATGCATCACACTGAAGTCATATCACTGATAGGACTGACAGAATATATGTGAAGGATTTATGTATCATCCCAAGGGTAAGGATGAGTCAATTTGAGTTCTAAGCAATATGTGCTTGAAACCAACGGTTGTTTTAAGAAACTTCCTGAAATGCTGAGAATGCTTTGGGAATGAGCCCATACTGAAAGAAGGCAATCAAGAGACCAGGCTTTTAGCTCAGTGGCAGAGCTCCTGTTGAGCAGGCGTAGACCCCTAGGTTTCATGCCCAGCACAAGCAATAAGATCCCATCTCTGTAGGAAAAGGGAGGGCAGGTTTACATGGTGCTATGTCGTCTTTGATATATGACATATTAAGGGTGTCACTAACATAGCAGCAGTAGAAACACACAGAAAACATTTACTGATTAGAAATAGAATAGTGGGATCCCTTTAAGGAGAGGCGGAAAGGAGAGTTCCTCAGGATGACTTACTGAGAAGCATTCCTAGCGTGATGGTTGCCCAGTCATTTGGTGAACTCCTCAAAGCAAGAGTCACATCTGTTTCATTTGTGTTTCTTCTTGTGTAAGATCCCAATAATATAACAGACACTTGTTTGTTAAACTTAATAATATACATTAAGCTTTCAGGCAATAGGTCAGAGTGATGGTAGAGCATTTGATCAAAGCCAAAAGACACAATGAAGTACGTGGCCTGTGGAAGTACAACTGGTGGGTAGAGAGGGAAAGGGAGATGTTGGTGGTGAAAGAATAGGACATGTCAGTTAGACAGGGGCAGCAGGCCTTGGGGGCTGTTGCTCAGCCTGGTAGCCAATGTATTATGTGTTCTGCAATTACTGACAAGAGTCGATGTTGATGATTCTCACCATAAAAAAATGATACACATGTGAGGTGAATCCATAATGAGCTTGATTTAAATAAAATCACACAACTTATATATATATATATATATATATATATATATATATATATATATACACACATACATACATATATATAATAATGTCTAATAAACACTGCAAGTATAAATAATTTTATGTGACAGATTAAAAAATGATATTTTAAGAGAAAAAGAAAGAACTAGAAGTTGATGATAGAAATCTACATATTTCACACACACACACACATATATGTATATATATATATATACATATATAAATACACATACACACACACACACACACACACACATCTATACATAGCTTAGGATTACGTGCACCAAGGTAATGGGAAGCCATGCAGAAGAGAGACTGTTAAGAAAAAAAGTTCACAGGATAACAGTTGGTAAATCCTCATAGGGTTGACAAATCTTTTAAATGCTCCTCTTTGAAATTTATTTATATGCCTGTCTATTATCTTTGTAACATTATTTCCTAAAATAACTTTCCAGAAAGGAAATTCTTTAACCAGTGGCTTTATTCCTACACTGTTCATCTTTATTAATTCATTGCTTCATGTCAAAACTATTTTGCTGAACAGAAGAATCAAGAACAGAGTGAAAATAGCATTATTTCACAAGAGCCAAATGGTGTGTGATATTTTAAGAGGTGCACTGCTTGTAAACAGTGCGCGTGTGAGCAAATGGTCCTAGGTCCCTTGTAGTGAAGTATCATTTACAGTGATTAGATATCAAAATAAAATATGAATAATTTACACAGTTATGCATTTTAAAAGACCCTTTGTCCAGAAAGCACTTGGTTATAAGTGAGATTACCTCAGAAACAATTGGAGGGAGCAAGAGAGTCAATGGGCCTGACCCCCCCCCCCGGTCCTCCTGGAGTTTGGACCACCAACCAAAGAATACACATTGATGGACTTATGGTTTGGACCACATATGTGGCAGAGGATGACCTCAATGGCCATCAGGAAGAGAGGAGAGGCCCTTGGGCCTGAGGATGTTAGAGGCCTCAGTAAAGGGGAATGTCAAGGCAGGAATATGGGGATGGGTGGACGGGGGGGTGGGGGTGGGCGGTGGAATTCCCTCCTAGAGGCGGGTTGGGGAGGGGATGGGGGGTATCCAAAGAGGAGACTCAGAAAAGGGGAAACATTGGAAATGTACATAAAGCATCAAAAATAAAAAAGGAGGAAAAAAAAACAATTTTAATCCACTATAAACTAATTATGAAAATTACATTCCACAAATATTTCCTTATGTAACTGACTTGAAATAGGTGCTCTCTGTTTTATGTGTGGTTCTGAGGAGCAGGTTGGCAGTTAAAAATACACATTGTGGATTTTGTTAAAACTTTATTTTAAAATTCTTACTGATCCAGCTTTACCAGAGCACTCCATCTAAGCTCACCGTGTGCAAAGTGGACTCATTTCATAGCATAGGCTAGAGCAACAAGCATACATCTATTTTAATGAAATAGCCATGATGCTTTGATAACTTGAGTTATATTTTAGAATAAATGTCTCCAATTGTTTTTGCTTTATGGGAAATTTGCAAAGAACGGTGTGTCTGTCTAGCTGACTTAATGTGCTCTTTAGGTTTATGAGTGTTTTCTATAACTTCTTCCAAGTGTTTTGACCTTTTCTTCACACATGCTTACATCACCATGTTATCTACACAATCCTTTCACACCTATCTGAGAACAGTATGAGCGTGATTTCTATCTTCAATCCCAAGGATGGCCTGAGGTAAAGGACTTACACATTTATTAATACCTAGACTCATAGTAAATGCCTACCCTGCTCATTGTTCACAGCCATGGGGCTGGACTCTAACTTTGTTTACTGCCACCATTTTGCTTTTGCCACAAACCTTTTGTTCTAGTGGGAAGAGAGATGGTTCAGTGAGAATGGTAGAAAAGAATCCTTTTCTGAATAGCTCCAGCGACTGGTCTCCAAGCAGTAGAACTAACTAGTAAGTTATGTCCACACAGTACGAAGGGGTCTGTCCCAGTGGGCAGTGTGCAAGAGATAGCCTGGCTTTGACGGAGACCATAGTGTAGGTGGCATTTAGCAGACGTTCATAGGAGAACTGGAAAGATCATCATTATGAGGTGCCCTGGCTACAATCAAATGGGAAGAGGAAGCTCAGCTGAGAAATACCTTTGTCACACTGTCCGTTGGCAAGTCTGTATGGCATTTTTCTTGATTGCTAAACAAGAGCAGAACTCCACTGGGGTCAGTGCTACTCCTGAGCAGATAGCATTGGTTAAGGAGGCGGGAAAGCAAGCTAGTAAGTATGGCTTTGAGTTCCTGTGTGACTTCCCTAGGTGATGGACTGTGACCTGGGATGTGTATGTAAAATAAACCCATGTTGGTCTTGGACATTACTTTATTACAGCAATAGATGGCAAACTGAGACAGGGCTGCAGGACTGTGCATGTGTTAGGATCGTCCCATGAATGCATTCAGTTGAAAGTGAAATTAATAATCTGATTGATATATAATATTGGGCAGCTTTTAAATGGCCAGTAAGTTCTGTGAGGGATTATTGGGAACAGGGAAAATCATTCAAAATAGGGGAGGAATGTAACTTGGATGAATATAAGATTTGATTCAGAAAGTGGGAAGTAAAGCTGTTCAAGTTTTATCTCAACTTAAAACCAAAAGCTTCAATCCCTGTGGTGTTTTCTTAAAGAGAACAAGGTCATGACTTAGAAACTGGAAACATGGATTCTACTCAATAGCAAATGAACAGTGGTTTTGCCTCTACATGGAGGCAGCTAGTTCAGATGGCATCAGATTTGTGTTAGCCTGAAAGATGTGTTATTTTCTGTGCTTAGCATCAGTCTGGTCATTACCCTGAGATGGGAGTTCTGCTCTAACCCCAGTCCTCTCTATGTAGCATGGTGCTGTGTGTGGTAGCCACCGTTTATCGTGTACCACTTCTGCATTATGTTAAATGTGCCCTATTGACTCACAGATCCTATCATTCATCTTCAGGGGCAGGTTACTGCCTCATACTGCACTTGAGTGGCTGCAATTGAGGTCAGAATTGTACATATAAGGCTAGAGGTGAACCCAAACAACCAACTCTCATCTCAGATATCATCTCTCAGTTTGGATGGTCTGGTTCTTTGTTAGAACTTTCATTAGATAGTGCAAGGGATCTAGGATCTTTCTATGAGCTCTTAAACTAATTTTAAAGATATACTGATAAAGCCAAAGAACAGATTACAAAACACATTTTGTAAGCTGGGAGTAGTCATGGAAGCAGTCCAACAATCCTCTGAAATTCAGGAGCTTTATTTAAACTCATGCCTTAAAATTTTAGAGAGATCTATTTTTAGACAGAAGTTAGGAGTAGAGGGAGTGGTTAAGATTGCTTTCTTACAACCTGATTTTTACAACTGTTGCAGCCTAGGGAGGGTCTATAATTCAACATACAACATGAATAGTCAGTAGATCCTGAGGACCTGGATCTCGCAGGTCATTTCCAAATCTGGTCCCATCTCTTCAGGAGCTGGTCATGAGGAGAGTGCCAGGGGAGTGATGCCAAGCTACAGGCTCAGGGTCTAGTGTATCTAAGTATAGGCCCAACACCAGGACTCCATAGTGATAACCCTTCTTAGTGTAGGTGACAATCAAAGTTTCTGGGTGGCGGAGCAGTGCCAGGGAACACATGGAAGCTGAGAGGAGAGGAAGGGGACCACAGAGTAGAAAGGTAATGAAGGCTGGCATGAGTGTGTGCTGACTGTGAGCCGATACCATCCCGGAGGCTTAGATGAACTATATTTAAGCACGTCAAAACGTTAGTTATAAATGGCTGTAATTATTTATAATTTTGCTAGCAAGAATATTTCATGTCCTACAGATAGAGTCTGAAATCAGCAAAATGATTATTAAAAAAACAGTCTTCTCGGACTCCAAAGCCCATACACTTTTAGAAACATGTACTGTTAGGAATATTAGATTGAACCACGTACACAACAAAGCACCCGACGGGTGACAGGTGTTACAGGGATATTCTGACATCAGATCCAGAAGTCTATATTTCTCAGTGACCAGGGAGGTTGGTTAAGTCACTTTATTTTTTAGGATTTTTTTTTCTCATGTATAGGATTCCAAATTTTTCCCAACACCTGTTTTATGACTTTTGTGATAGTCAACGTATAAGAAGAACTCAAAATTCTACAACACTGAGGTCAGCTTGATCTATGTACCAAGCACTAGGCCATCCAAGGCTATGTAGTAAGGCCCTATCTTAAAAGCCTAAAATGAAATTATACAACATCAGTGGAAGAAAATTAATTTATTCCTCAGTCAGTTTTTGTATTAAAATAGCCATTCCCACTTCTCTAAGGTAAGCTATCATGCCATTATGGGTGATGAGGTTGCAGTCTGAGAAACAAGGTGCCACAGCCATAACCTGCAAGCTGAGCATTGCACTACTGGGGTTCTCTCTCTCCTGTGGTCCTAGAATCACCGGACCTTGTACGAAGATGCAGTTTCTAGTTAGCATACCCCGAAGCTTCTTGTTCAGTAGTGCACAGCGTGTCTGAAATCTAATGATTTCCATGCTCATAGATGCTCCTCACTGTCATAGCCACATGAGGTAGGACTTTATGGTTGCTGCTTAAAGCTATTGGCTCTTAGCTCCTCCATTAGCCTCTAGTGGCATCAGAGTCATTGGGAGTGGGGTGGGATTGTTCTAGAAGTAGAACTTCTTACTAAGCCTCACCACGATGCCTCTGAGCTCACTGTTCTCGGGTATCACTTTTGTAAGTGAGTGTTGGACTCATGCTGAGTTACAGGGCTGTATACTACAGGAACTTCAGAATTGCTCTAACTGTACATGGCATTCAAATTCATTGTATGTGGTGAGACTGGGTAACTTACAAAAACATTCACGTTTATTCTGTATGTATATCACTCCTGATATATGTGTCTCTGTGTGTCTATGTATCTTCATGTGTAGAGAGAAAAAGAGAGAAACCGAAGAAATAAAACAAAATATGTATTTACATTTTCCTATAATTTTGATGAAAATGCATTTTGATAAATATTCCTTCCAGATGGCATTTATGACTGTGATGCCTGGCATATATTTAATCTTTGATTCCAATAGCTTAGTACATTTATATTTTAAGTTAAATAAAATATAAAGTATGAGAGTGGCTTAAAACAAAGTATCATAGCACAAGACCTCAATACACAAATGCATGCACTAATGGAACAGTAGAAAAGAGTTGTTTTCTCCTGGTCCTTGTACAGAGGGCTGATGCTAAGGAGACTGTTTAATAGGCAGAGAGGCGGATGTGGCTGCAAAGGCATCTGAAGGACCCACAGGTGATTCCTGTGTACAGGATAGAGCACTAGCCCAGGACACTGGGCACTGTGGGAAGGAGAAAGGAAATGAGAAGCTGGAAGAGACCTCAGCTAGCAGACCTTGAGTAAGAGCTTCTCAGAAATATTTTACTCTATCCTATTCAGCATAAAATCTTACCATTTTATCATGCACACATATGGACATATATATGTATATGTATGTGTGTGGGGTGTGGGTGTGTGTGTGTGTGCATTGCCTTAGATTTCTATTGCTGTGATACCATGTCCAAAAGCAACTTGGAAGAGGAAAGGATTTATTTGATCTTACAACTCTTGGGTCACACTCCATCACTGAGGGAAATCAGAGCAGGAACCTGGAGGCAGCACCTGAAGCATAGACCTTGGAGGAACGCTGCTTCCAGGCTTGCTCTTCGCGGCTTGGTCCACTTGCTTTCTTAGACAACTCAGGAACACCTCCCCAGAGATAGCACTGACCACGCCTTGAAGTGGGCCCCCCTCCCATATCAACTATGAATCAAGATAGTATCTCACAGACTTGGCTACGGTTCAGTCTCATAAAGACATTTTCTCAGTTAAGATTTCCCCTTCCCAAAAGCAAAGCAAAGCAAACAAACAAAAAAGAGATATCCCCTTCCCAAATACGGCTGTTTCTGCCACCTTGACAAAAACCTGACAGCACATGAAGGCAATTGGGAACACACATTAGCATTCTCTCATTGCTCTGCACGGGGAGAGCATGTCTACAGGGGAAGTCCCCATCATCCACCCCTCAGCTGTCACTCACCAACACTGAGCCAACACTCACCTTATAATTATCCAAAATTTACGCATTCACATCCATCTTTGAGTGATCAGAATTTGTGCTCTGATAGGTACCTCCTGGATTGTGCTACCTTGCATTTTTATAACCTAGGCCTCAGTTCACATTATCAGCAGCCTTCGGTCACATTCATACGGTTTTCTTAGATACCTGTACATCTGCACGTGCATGTATGTAGGCACGTGTATGTATGCCAGAGGTGATGTCAGGTGTCTTCATCAACCATTATCCACCTTAAGTTTTGAGATAGTCTCTCATTAAAATCCTAAGTCACTGATTAGATTAGACTAGCTGGCCAGCAAGCCCGAGGAATCCTTCTTTATCTACTTCTCCAGTTGCATGCCACGATGCCCAGCTTTGTATATTGTGGATAGTAGGCCTACAATTGGGTATTCATGCCTGTATGGCACGCACCTTGCTGGTTAAACCATCTCTTCAGTCATTGGCCCAATATTGTGTGTGCGTGTGTGTGTGTGTGTGTGTGTGTGTTGTGTCTGTCCCTATTTCTCTAAAGTAACTGTATTAATATAAAAATGTGATTCTCAAACTTCTTGAAGTATAATGAAAACTTCTGTGTTGGTGAGGGAAAGCATATGCCAAGTGAATTAAACTCCCAAAGGTCCCAAGACTGTGATTCAGTCGTAATCCATAATGCTTCATTAATTCACAGAGTAACACTCCTCTGCTTTCAATGACAAATCAACACACATTAACAATCACATTAGTTTGTGTTGTATATCCTGATATGGACTCAAGTTTTAAGATTAGTGGTAAAAGTGTCTTTAAATATATTCCCAACATCCTCTGTAATAAAAATTTTAAATTGTGGTTTATTTGATGAGGCAAGAAAGAAGTTTTATAGGCCTTAATAATGAAAAAAGGAGACTATGAAACAGGAGATCTCATAAAATTCCAATTTTTAACTGGAAAAATCTCTATCTATAATGTCCTGGGTGGAAAAAGGGAAGGAGTGAGATATGACATGGTCATAATTGGGTGGAATAAAATGGCTCAGTGATTCATATCTGAGGAGTTACTATGGTTAAGCTTGCATTCAGCAGCCTGGTCCCCTGGTACCTGGTGCTACTCTATGGCCAGTAGTAACGAGATGCTTTCTTTTGGGCCTCTAGAAACCACCACACAATAATCCGACTGTGTCAGTGTGGCAAATATTTAAATGAAGAATGAACCATGTTTGAAAAATTGTTAATTTTCAAAATCTGTAGTGTTTTAGTACCCTTCACTGTTTCTGCTTGGAGCCTGAATGCTTCCACATCCCCTCACCTCTAAGCAAGAATAAGTCCAGTTTAAAAGCTTTGTATTAAGAAAAAAGTTCCTGTGTATACATGCACTGAAACTTGCTGAGGCCCTTCAAAAGGAGTGACTTGTCAGAACTGGATCTGAGGGAGGAAAGATGTGTAAATATGTTTCAAGCTTCTCTGAGACATGTCTTAAAATACAGCGTAAGCCTATTTGATGAATTAATACTCATGGGTAGTTTCACATCTATCCTGTCAAGGTTGTAAGAGTATATTCCCCAAGCCATAGTGCCTGAATATTCCAGGTGTGGTGGGTACTCTAATGCCTGCCTTTTGCCTCAGTTTCCAAAATATCTACATCCTCACTGAAGGTACCTACAGATATATTAAGTAGCAATGCAGAAGGAATCTAGTTGACATGGTATCAGAGTTGGATTTGGCTGAATACAAGGCTGGGAGATAATCCAAATGTAAGGCTTTGGATTATCCCAAGGGTTCAGTCTTATCACAAAGTCATTAAGAGAATAAGCAGAAGACAGAGAAGAACCAGACACAGGCCGTGGGAGAGGACTTGGCCTTGGGTGTAGAGGGGGCATTAGACTAAAGCACACACTGAACCTGCTCCACTAAGATCCTCGAACCTTTGACACCTAGCATGCTAAGAATTGCAGGTTTTCACAAGTATATATTTAGTGATTTTGCTGGTATATATTAGTTATACAGACCTAAAAATGAGTTTCCTTTTGACGTTTTTGTGCATGTGTATAATGTACTTTGATTACATCCACCATTTAACCTTCCATACTCATTCTTGCTCACCATCTTCTCAGTTCTCCTTTGCCTTTACATCTCGTCTTCCCTTTTTAAATATTTATTCTTTTCTCGTACGTTATTTCCTGATCATAGTTTCCCCTCCCCAACTCCTACCATCACCTCCCCACCTCACTTTTCCCCCAGATCCAAACTCCTCCATTTCCCTTCAGAAAGGAGCAGACAGTCTTTTGAGACTTTCTTAAAAAATGCTGCGGTCATAGTCACTGCCCCTCCTCCCAGTCCACCCCTTATTCCTTACCCATGCCACTTTCTGTCTGGTTTTTGTCTTGTTTTGCTTGTTTTTTCCATCGGCCCTAGTTAGTACAGTTCATTTACTGTTGACTCTGTGGCCTTCTGTGAGAATGTGTTCCGGAAGTCTCTCCCTTGAGGAAAACTGAATCTCCGTCTCTCAGTGACCTTACCTCCAGCCTGAGTCATTTGCCAAGTCAGGGAAGAATCCATGGCAGCCAGATTCTTTCTCCCATGATCCTCTCTCACAGACCACTCCCATGACCTATTCAGCACCAGTCACTTAAATCCCCAGAGATGCATCTATATGTACTAACATATGTCTCTGTGTATTTCACACTTAGCAGCAATAGTCTACTGGGGCAACAAGACCAGTTCCTCTCCTTTTCTAAGGTACTCAACATCTCAAAAGAAAAAAATTAATGGAAATTAATAGGAAAATTTAATGAACGCTTGAAAATTGGAGGGGAGGTTGCACCATACAATCCACATCATTGAAATTTGAATGGCGTTCTAGTATATTCAGACATAAAACTCTCTGCAGCAACACAGTGTTCAGGGAGATAAATAAGAGGAAAGAAGTAAAACTGTTTTGAATTAAAACTGGATTGTATAAAGGGGTAACTAGATTGTGCTCTGAATCCAAATGCATAATTTCCGCCAAGATGATTAAGTAGAAGATGTTCATGCGTCCACTGAAAATGTGATTGGTGTTAAGCACTATGTTAACTGAAAGACACATTCCTTTTCGCTTGCTTAAGAACGCTTACAATGCTCAATAAAGTGCCTACATGTCTTTGTGTGACAAAGAGGAATATGCATAGTTAATCACTGTGCACTGGGGTCCTGAGCATGTTATGCACTTTAGCATCTGTTATATTTATATTTCATCGTGGCCATTCATAGGTAATTTCCCATTGTGCTGTGTAGAAGAAGACTCTTTTATTTCTTATTGTTACACAGCAATTTGAAATAAGACTGGTAGTTTTTTCTTGCAGCAAATCACTTAGGGATATTGCCAAGGGAGGCCAGCCGCTGAGACAACCATGCCTTCCACAGGTGCCATTTCCATTCGGCAAGAATGCCACAACTGCCAACAGCAGAGGCCCTGGTGTTTTAATTCCATGTCTCCACACTTCCAGAGCTGGCTAAGAAGATGTCATGGAATGCCCATTAAGGAAAATGCATCCTGCCACATTGCACACAGCAAGCTAAACAGCCAGCCTAGGCCTGAACTTCTGTGACAGATTACAAATGTGCTTTCCTCTGTGGAACAGGGAGATAGTTAAGTGGTTTCTAAACAGAAGACGTGTCATCTTAATGCAGTTCTCCTAGTATCTCTACGTGATCAACCCCCTTGGCTGTTTCTCAAGGTGATTAATAAACCCTCTTATTCTTTCACTACAGAACATCATGAGAGTTTATATTAAATTGTATTAGTTACAGCTGAGTTCCTCTGGAGGGTCCAAAGCAGTGTCTAACCCACCAGACTGTGAACTCCCTGAAGGATGAGCCACTGTATTTTGTACAGTTTTCCAATCATTCAGCCACTGTGATATAGTAAGAGTATCACAGATCTGCATCAGCTCAAATTGAGTTGAATTAACTTCATAAAAGCTATCAAGAATTTCAACATGACAAACATCTTTAACTCTATTTAAAATCCGAAGTGTTATGGAGGCATTGCATTCTGCCAGCAAGTATGTGACTCCAGGAGAAAGCTAGCAGCTCTTACAGTTAACAGACCAGCCATAGCACCGTGTTCTGGTTAGACAAAGCAAGTGTTAAAATTAACATTATAATTTACATTAAAAGAGATCTGTAGTTAAAAATTTAGGGGTGTGTGTGTATGTGTGTGTGTGTGTGTGTGTGTGTGTGTGTGTGTGTGTGTGTGTGTGTGTGTATGCTGTTTACTATTTCAACTCTAGAAACTTATGAAACTTCTGGAGGCTTCTATAGCAGAAGAGATCATTACCAGATAGATAATAGACCATTAACAAGCTTCTATCATAAGGTCAGCAAAAGACTGGTAATATAAGTAAAAGTTTTATGTTCCCTCAAGATATCTCCTCAGTGACTCTTGAGACTAGTATTAAACACATAAGAGGTTTATAGACCCACTGATGCCTGGAGCATGCATACCTCTTGGTCAAACACAAATTACAGTCTCAGTGCACCTGCTTCCAGAGATGTCACAGAGCCGAGAGAGGGGCAAAGGCAGACCGTACGAGGCTTAAGGATACCTCAATCAGAAGACCTTCTATTGTGTTGTGGACTCCAGTAAATTTACTGTGCCTCAGGATCCTATGTGGAAATAATTTTGAACAGCACAGCTGTGGAACACCATCAAAACCAGAAAGGCAAAAGCCTAAGCCTTCTGAAGACTCAAACTGTACCTGGATTTTATGCTTAGTAGGGTTAGGCATGAACACATCATAAGGTCCCACAATAGGCATGAGATATAAGTTTAAAAAAAAAGAGTGTAGTAAAATATGCATACCACAGGGTATGAAGGGAAGCATTTATATACACACCTACATATACGCAGCTACCACAGCATGCATGTAGAGGTCAGAGGACGGTTTGAGGGAATCATCTCTTTCTATCATGTGGGTCCTGGGGATTGAACTCAGGTCATTAGGTTTGGTAGCACTTGTCCTAGTTCAGTCTATCTCTGACTATTTTACAGCAGTACTATTGCTGGCAAACTTGCTCTAGCTCCTGCTCATACTCTCTGTAAAAAGTCATAACCAAGGCAAATCCTCAAGCAATGGTGAGAATGGTCCTGGTAATTTTGGATGTAGGATCACCTTCCAGATAGGGATCATAAAAATAAAACTAAACAACACACACACACACACACACACACACACTTAGGTAGCATTTCCATAGAAGATGTAATTGTATATTCATGTATGTATATATAAAATGTTTGAGCTAATACTTGTGTTTTTGAATTATCTGTGACTTTAAAGTATTTTTGAATTCAAAATAAGTTCATTTAAAGGCTACTTTCCAATATCTTGATGACATCTTCACTTTCTGTCGCTTTAAATATTTTATCACTATTTGATAAGAAGAGATTACTGAAATAATATTTGTTAGTATTTCAAAAGTGATAAGCAATTGCGTTGTCAAAACTTGCCCAGGTAATTTGCACATCTCTGACTGATCCAAGGGTACATGGTTTTGACATCAGATCAGACAAAAGTCTTGCTCAGGTTTTCCTAAGAATGGAGAAGTGTTCATTTATTTGATGAAGAAAATTAAATGTCAACAATAGTTCAGGGCACAAAATGTGGTAGATAAGATGGCCCTGCCCTTCGGGATCAGAAACCTGGTACAAATAGACACAAGTCAATGAATTCTACTGCCTGCTGTGCTGATCTCCTCCGTACAAAGGCATGGGGAACTGTGGGACCATTGAAATGGCCTAATCTAATCTGGTGAGTGATCAGCTTTAACTAAGGCACCAAGTGATATCTGCTCCACGGGCTTGCATTCCAAGTCTGTTTGCTCCGTGCTTGGCTAAGCCACACAACCACTCGGAAAACCTGTCTCCTCACTTACTAAAGGGCTTAGAGTCTAGCTGCCAAATGAATTTGTGAGTGCAGTCACAATAGTCTCCTTTCTCTCCATTGCTCTTCTGATGACAACGAGTTCTTCAGTGCCCAACAAAGTTCCTGATCCAGTATTAGTTGCTTTATAAATAATGCACAATGCATTACCTGAGGCAGCAAAAAACCAATGTAATCAGTCACATAGCCACAATCATACAACATCTTGTGAAAATGTCTAGATTGGCCTTTCACCATAAGGGGATTATAATTCAGAGAGAATAAAACGCATAACGGTGGGCATTATTAAATGAGATTCACTCTAGTAAGTTTTCAGAGGCTGCAGGTACTCTCGTGGATAATTTTGCGTTTTAAAAGCAGAAGAAAATTCACTAAGCAGTGGAGAAAGTGGACGTGGGAGCATTTTGAGTGACAATTGGAGTGGTAGTGATCTTGGGAAGAGCATGAGACTCTACAGGGGCTGACACTGAGACCAGGCAGTGGGTACGGAGCACAAAGGACCTGAGGAAGATTGCTTTAGCCCAATGGGCTCAGAAATACAGAGCCACTTTGAAGCCAGCCCTAGAATGCTCATTATAGAAGTTCTAGATGTTTAGAGTAAATTTAAGTTGATCCATCAATTTTAAATGAACTAAAGCTCTGGGCAAAATCATTGTCAAATAATGCTTTATATTTAAACATTGTTCTAAGTTATCCTCATTGTCTTTATTTTATTGGTTTATCTCAGTGGCTTAACCAGGGAAGGCAGACTTTCCTGTGTTTCACAGAGGAAGAAGCACATGTTGTGGTGTAAAGTGACATATTCAGGGTCACCCAGCTGAAGAGCAGCAGATTCTGGATTAAAGAAAGATTCTGAAGTTTGTTTGTTTGTTTGTTTATTTATTTATTTATTTATTTATTTTATTTATTTATTTAGGGTTGTTTGAGACAGGGTTTCTCTGTGTAGCTCTGGCTGTCCTAGAACTCACTCTGTAGACCAGGCTGGCCTCGAATCAGAAATCCACTTGCCTCTGCCTCCGGAGTGCTGGGATTAAAGGCATGCGCCACCACTGCCCAGCTAGATTCTGAAGTTCAAATCATGAATTGATTGTTACAATTAAAATGGGCCAAGCGTTACTGACAGGGTTTCGTGTTCCCATGCATATGGACTGAACACTTTATCACACAGCTTTTGCAAAGGTGAATGGTGATTTGTGTTGAAGGGATTTTGCATTGCTTTTGAGTTAAAAATATGTGCATGTTTGCAAGCCCACGTAGCAGCTTTGAGAAGAATTAGGTGAATGACACTACATTGTTCAAGTCCCATAACATCCTAACAGTTATATGTGTTAATTAGCTTATATATAATGAATCACTTTTTTTTCCATAAAACGAATGCCTTGCAGTATTTAAGTAGAAATATTTTCAGT
>CM052718.1:8132012-8179554 GCA_028551405.1 Uromys caudimaculatus | reverse complement strand
AGGAGGAGGAGGGGGAGGGGGAGGGGAAAGGAAAGGAGAGGGAAGGGGAGGGAAGGGAAGGAAAGAAATGAGGATGAGATTGAGATTTAGTGCAAGGGCACTAAGCATGTAGAAAGACATGGTAATATTCAGTCCAGCAAATTTACAGTGCTGGAGTCCATGTGCTTGACGCTGAGTCCCTACCATGCTCTTAGAAGATCAGACTCATCTGGGCATTTGGTGCTAAAAGCTTTGGGGGAAAGGCTGTGCAGGAGTGCGTTTAGGAGGATCAGGTCCCATGTCAGATTTGGTCCCTGCATTTACTGTGTGACATTATCCTAACTCTGCAGCTTCTATGAGTTTTCTTCATATCTGTAAGAAGAGAGCAATGAACTAATGTGACAATATTTAAGTTGTTTATAAAATAGGAGACTGACTTGATGGTAAGGGACAAAAGGTTCTCATGCCAGTGACATGATGTTCTATGTGTACTCTCACATGTGGACATAAGGACGCATGTATTTCCTACTTGCCATAAACTGCCAATCTGTCACCTAGCAAATGTCTAATCTATTCAGTTCTGTGACCTTTTGCTATGGAAACACCAGTGCTAGATTTGCAGGGAAATGAAAAGCAAGCTTTTATGGCATTTCATAGGTTTTTAGTGATCTGTGGTGATTAATGAAGCTTTATGGGAAACCAGAAACAAATGCTTTCTGGATTCCCGGTTTTATGTCTTGGAGCGATCCATTAGGCTTTGGAGAAGTGCCTGAAGGTTGCCTCTGAAAGCCTTCTTTAAACCATCACTTCTCTCTTAAATAAGCAATGCATGTAAAATATGGCATTGGTCACAGCATAAGCACTCACAAGTGATTAAATGTAGACTCTTCCTCTCTTCCCGTGGTGCTCCTCTCATGCTGCAATCTACTCTCCATGTGTTCCTAAATTATTTGTTCAGAATGATTTGAGTAAACATGACTGGACTCACTGTCAGCTGGAATAGTTCTCACAACTGTATAATTACATATCTGGAGCTGCTGGCAGGGCTGTTATTAGACCTTACACATATAAGTAGTGGGTATTTAAAAATATTCAAAGCTCAATGCATTCAATACCTTATGCTCCCTTCTGTTCCATCTTAGTCCATCTATGCCAATTTAACAAGATACCCACGTAATTTACCCGCTATTTCTCAGCACTTAAATGTTGGGACTCCAGGGAGGTTCTTGAAGGGTCACTGGTGAGGGTCAATCTGCCCTGTATTTTGTGGCTGTGTCTTCCAGGACCAAGGCTCTGCCTTACGATTACTTGCTTTTGAAAGCTTCTGCTTGTTAATGTTATCACCCAGGTGCCTACACATCAACTACATTCAAAATACCTGTCCTGATATCCACAGGTAAGTGTCATCTTCACACCTCACCCAAGAAACTACTCTTTCTTAGAAGATGGAAACCATTACAGAAACCTATGTAAATGGACAGTTGTGGGGTCCATTCCACCTGATGAATTTACAATACAACTCCTGTCCCCAAGGCTCAGGAATTCACTGAGGAAGAAGGGACAGCAAGGTTGTGAGAGCCAGAGGATCAGGGAGTTTGCTGTGAGATTTTCTCCTAGGAGTGTCAACACCCATAAAATCTCACCAACCTGGCTACATACACCCAAGCTGAACAACAATGACACTGATAAACATCCTGACACAGAGGAAGGCCCACAAGGCCTCAGCCCTACACAGAGAACTAAAGGCAACCAAGGAAAGCCCAGAGTGGAAGTAGTCTTCCCCGGGCAAGAGCAGACCAATTGTTTATCCAGTACCAGGTCATCAGCCTTGAAAACATATACACAAGTGATGTTATACAGACTAAGAAGGTTTTATTTATATATTTAGGAATACACACACACACACACACACACACACACACACACACAGAGAGAGAGAGAGAGAGAGAGAGAGAGAGAGAGAGAGAAAGAGAGACAGACAGACAGACACAGAGATAGACACAGAGAGACAGACACAGAAAGAGAGACATACATGAAGCACATGTATAACAACAAAAAAGGAAGAAATAAAAAAAACTGTCCATGAGTTTAAAAGAGAGAAAGGGGGTCAGGTGGGAGGGCTTGGAAGGGGAAATGATGTTTAGTTCAGTTGAGGGACATATAGGTTATTTCCAGTTTTGGGCTATTATAAATAAAGCTCCTGAACCAGGTTGAACTATAGTCAAGCAAGTGTCCTTGTGGTAAGTTGGAGAGTCTTTTGGGTTTACTCCTAGGAGTGGTATAGATGGGTCTTGAGGTAGATCTATCTATTCTCAATTATCTGAGAGTATGAGTGACTACCATATTGATTTCCAGAGTAGCTATGCAAGCTTCTGCTCCCACTAGCAATGGAGCGCAAACGTGTACAGCTCCACACCCCTCAGCATGAGCTGCCACTTGAGGTTTTGACCGTAGCCATTCTGACAGCTATAAGATGGAATTTCAAAGTTATTTTGATTTGTACTTCCCTGATGGCTAAGGACATGGGGCATTTCTTTAAGTGCTTCTCAGCCATTTGGGGTTCCTATGTTGAGAATTCTGTATAGATCTGTTCCCCATCTTTAAATTACATTATTTGGTTTGTTGATGTCTAGTCTCTTGAGTTCTTTATATATCTTAGATATCAGCCCTCTGTCAGATGTAGGGTTAATGAAGATCTTCTCCCATTCTGTAGGCTGCCATGTTGTCCTATTGATGGTGCCCTTTGTCTTACAGATGCTTCTCAGTTTCATGTGGTTCCATTTATTAATTGTCGATCTTATTAAAGTATTTTTAAAAGTCCATTAAAATAGAATTAGGTTTTAAAATAAACTTTGATTCTTTATCCAATTGATTGTGAAGTAAAGCACATCTATACTTCTATGCGGTTCTAATTTAAATTACAGTAAAAAAATTCAGGATAACTATGAAAGAAAAGTGATGGATATGGGCATAATTGAAGATTTATCTACATGTAAATCCACAAATATGTGTCAATATATAAAGTGATTTGTAAACATGTGCAGCAGGTTTTTAATTTTAACCTTGTCCTGTCTAATGTTTCATTCTTTAACAAATCATAGATGGGGAATAAGGTCAAACCTATACAAAGAAACTCAAAGCTGCCAGTGAGGTAACTCATGGATATAGGGCACCGGTGTTCCATCAAACCTGCAGAAAGCTTGTCTGCTTTCCACCTGTGCATTGTGACATGCACAATCACACACACACACACACACACACACACACACACACACACACACACGCGCGCGCGCGCGTGCGCACAGAGAGAGAGAGAGAGAGAGAGAGGAGGTAGAAATAGAATATCAATATATATATGTATATATAATATATAATATAATATATAATATATATTTATATATTTAATATATATATATTAAAAACAGTCCCTGTCTCTTGTAAATTTGCTATTACAGTAAGAAGCTAAGAAAACCAAGGAGGGAAATAAAGTAAACAACGAGAAGGGTAAATATTGAGTACGATGGAGGGGATTAAAGGAATAATTTAAATGTTTTAATGAAGTTATGCAAATACGTTTGTAAACACAGATATAAACATTCTCAGAAGTCAGCATCATACTGCATGATTCCTCTCCAGTGATAAGGATAAAGGTTCCTATTGGCTAAAGTTGGCCGCACACAGCAGCAGCCAGCGCCACTAGTTTAAGGGAAAAGGAGCCTATGGATGAATTGGTGATGAAATGGTTGGGAAACTTGGTAGAGCCAGCTTTGGCACAGCTTTGCCATCTCGGGGAACACTAATGTAGACTTGGCTGGCTGAGAGAACTGTGGTCTCTTGTCTGACTGTTCATCTGGAGAACTGGCCCCAGCTGCACCATCATAGGCAGGACAGGTTAGAAGCACAGAGACTACCCAGGCTCTCAACGGCTGCAAGAGCCAAGTGTTGATGCTACAGCTAACACCTGTAGCTCAAAACCACGGCTAAAAGGATTTTGCATTAAAAAGAAATAAAAATGGAATGGATTAGGATAGAGACTTAGAGCACAACTAAACACATGCATTATAGTCTAACGGGTAGTGAAAGTGGCACCGTCTATGAGTCAGGATATACACTTGGGCAATTAGCTTACAGTTAGGGAACAATACTGTTGGATCACAACATACTCCTTCATACCAAAGGAGTAAACAGGTGAAGCAAGTGTATACAGTAAGCAAGAACTGCTAACAGCAAGCTGGTAAAGGAAGTGGTTAATAACCTCTAAGGGGGCTCTGCGTCAGTATCAGTTGAAGAAAGCCAGTAGTATGACATTCTACCTAGGGAACCTGCAAGCCAAGGGAGTCGTTTGCAAGGGCTGTGGCTTGGTGGGGCTCTCTATTCTGAAGTTTGCCCAGTATCACTATAGCCCAGTTCTCAGACGCACCTGGAGAGCCTACCTGCTCTTCTTCCAGACAGTCCTCAGCCATCAGACATCCTTTCTTTTTAAAAATATAACAGGCATGATGAAGAAACAGCCAGGTGTTCCTCAACAAAGCCATGCAACCACTGAGATACACACACACACTCTCTCTCTCTCTCTCTCTCTCTCTCTCTCTCTCTCTCTCTCTCTCTCTCTCTGAAAGAATAGCAGTACTTCCTTCCCTTTGTGAAGGGCTTCAGGGCTCAAGTTTGTAGAGTAGGAGAAAGAATCAATTTTACGCTATAAGCACCTCTACCCCTTTGGGCACGTTTCAGTTTCTGACCATGTGGACATTGTCATATTTTAAAAGCATAGCTTCTAGAACAGAAATGATGCTGTCCTCACTCTGCCCGAGGTTGCGGGCCTGGCCTGGGATTGTGCAGAGGTTTGCAAATCAGCTCAGATGTGCTGGTAGGACAGAAACAGAAACCAAATATAGCATGACACCATTTGTAGTCATGCTGGATAACAAGGATGCCAGCCCTGGATGGGGCGTAAGCTGGACGAGGTATAGGCTGGGCAGGGAGTAGGCTGAACACGGAGTAAGCTGGAGAATCACAGCTGTGTTCATGGAGTCTCTGTGGTAGGTGTATCGACTGTGTGCTCAAGGGCTCTGGCTGCACATGGGAGGCTGTTAAAGGAGATGCTGAAGGAACAGAAAGTTGGGCACGGAGGCTCTTCACAGCACGCTGTGGGATAGACAATGAGCTCTCAGATCCTGAAAGCTGTTTCCAACCAAGTGTGTTTGGGCAAAGAGGGAAAACAAAAGGCTGTAGATCAAACCCACAGCCTTACGGGTTATTACAACCCTTGCTATACTCGCTGTGAGTTGGAGTTCCAGGCTATTCTGAGGCACAAAATGAATAGTCCTCTATATTAAACCAAACGACAAGCTAGGCACTCAGCTTCTACCAAGGGAGCCTCCTTCCAGTACACACTGGCGCATTCTTAGTCAAGTCCAAAGGCCGTGTGAGCATTTCATCACTTTTCTGTTAGGCTTTACATCTTGACTGTTTTTTAAAGATAGCTGGCTGTCAGGAACATCTAAGGACTGTCTTCTTAGAAGTCAGATTTCTGCTAATGGTTCCAAGTCGTTGTGCACAACAGCAAGTGCAGGCCTCACCCCGGAGCAAAGGTGGCAGGACAGCTTCACTCTGACCTCTCCATCATGGACCAGAGAGTCCTAAAAGTGAATAGCTGATACCCCCAGGAGGGTCGCTGACCTCAGATGCAGTTATTGAGCTAGTTTAAAGTATACAAACATGTGCCCTACATCAAGGCCAGCAATGTGGGTTCCAGAAACCAGGCAAACTGTTCCCAGCACAAAGGAGGAAGACAGCAGAGATTAACGAAATTAGCCTGTGTTTGTTTGTTTGAATAAAATCACTAACAATGAGAGAATAAAGAATATTTGCTAGTGTGTGATATAGATGGTTATTGTATTATTAGGAAGGGGTGGAAAGTCTTTTTTTCTTATCTTATAATACTTGAGCATAGCAGAGGTTCTCAACCTGTGGGTTGCAACCCTTTCAGAGGTCAAATGACCTTTTACAGGGGTCATCTAAGACCATTGGAAACCACAGATGTTCACATGATTCACCACAGCAGCAAAATTACAGTTATAAAGTAGCAACCAAAATTATTTTCTGTTGGCAATCACCACATGAGGAACTGTTTTAAAGGGTTTTTCACTACAGAAATAAACATTTTCCTAAAACTCACTATTTTCTGGTTGTCCTGAAAGTGGTGCTCTCTAGTTCACTACTCTTACCAGAAAGAAAATTAATTACATAAAAATTTAAAATTAAATGACCACGTCATCAAAAGTTAAGTACATATGCTAGCTGGCTTTCCATCACTGTGGCAAAACCCAAATGAAGCTAGAGAGAATCATTCTCCAGGGAGAGAAATTGACTTTAGCTCAGTTGGAGGTTTCACTCTGATTGGTTGACCCTGTTTTTTCTTTTTTTAAATGGCAACACAGTCTATCATGGCAAGAAGAGACCAGGGGCCCATCACTGCCCCCAAGGGCCGATTCCAATACCTAACTTCCTTCTACTAGACCTGTCCTCCTAAAGGTTACACCTCCTACTAGCAACAAGCTGAGGACTATCCTTTTAACAGATAGGTTGTCTTAGTTAGGGTTTCCATTGCTGTGCTGAAACACCTTGACCAAAAGCAAGCTGGGGAGGAAAGGGTTTATATGGCTTACACTTCCAAGTCAGTTTTCACCTTTGGAGCAAGTCAGGATAGGAGCTTAAGCAGGACAAGAATCTGGAGGCAGGAGCTGATGCAGAGGCCATGGAGGAGTGCTGCTTACTGGCTTGCTCATTGTCTTAGTTAGGGTTTTACTGCTGTGCAGACACCATGACTAAGGCAACTCTAATAAGGACAACATTTAATTGGGGGTGGCTTACAGGCTAGAGGTTCAGTCCATTATCGTCCAGGCAAGAGTATGGCAGCCATTCAGGCAGGCATGGTGCAGAAGGAGCTGAGAGTTCTGCATCTTCATCTGAAGGCTGCTAGTGGAAGACTGACATCCAGGAAGCTAGGGTGAGGGTCTTAAGCCCATGCCTACAATGACACACCTACTCACACAAGGCCACACCTCCTAATAGTGCCACCCCCTGGGCCAAGCATGTACAAACCATCACACTCATCATGGCTTGCTCAGTCTGCTTTTTTTATAGAACCCAAGACCACCAGCCCAGGGATGATACATCACTCCCAATAAACTTGGGTCTTCCTCCATCAATCACTAATTACAAAAATGCCCTACAGCTGGATCTCATAGAGGTATTTTCTCAATTGAGGGTCCCTCCTTTCAGATAACTCTAGCTTGTATCAAAATGACATAAAACTAGCCAGGGTATAGGCCTCTGGGCATAATCGGTATCCAAACTGCAGCATTTCACTTGTATAAACTTAGGTGTTAAATTCCTCAAGTCCAAATAAAAAATGGTGGTGGCCACGGGCTAAGGCAAGGTTGAGCAGGGGAGATGTTGTGTGGTATGGATTTAGGAGCATCAGAACATCTCTGGAGATGAATGAGGTCGAGATATGAGAAACTGTAGGCTTATGGAACCCTACTGAAAGTCATACTTTAAAATGATCATGGTCATAAGTTTTATCAGACACTGGGACACAGAGTGGAATTTTCACACACAGCTTGTGTCTTAGTCAGGGTTTCTATTCCTGCACAAACATCATGACCAAGAAGCAAGTTGGGGAGGAAAGGGTTTATTGAGCTTACACTTCCATGCTGTTGTTCATCACCAAAGGAAGTCAGGACTGGAACTCAAGCAGGTCAGGAAGCAGGAGCTGATGCAGAGGCTATGGAGGGATGCTGCTTACTGGCTTGCTTCCCCTGACTCGCTTGCTTATAGAACCCAAGACTACCAGCCCAGGGATGGCCCCACCCACAATGGCCCCTCCTCCCTTGATCACTAATTGAGAAAATGTCTTACAGCTGGATCTCGTGGAGACATTTCCTTACCTGAAGCTCCTTTCTCTGAATAACTCCAGCTTGGGTCAAGTTGACACACAAAACCAGCCAGTACAGCTTGTGAATTCAGTACTCCATCAAGGCACAGAGACTGGCCACGGAGAGAGTAGCATTGCAGGAATGGTAGTGAGAAATGAGCACCATCCATGCTGTGACTCGCTGTTTGAAAGACAGCTGTCTGTGCAGAGATCTGGAATGTCTGGAAAGAACTGTGAGGATAAAAAGTACATAATATTTATTATAATATAAAATAAAATTGGAGTCAATAAATTATGTCCAGGGAAAATATGAATTTTATAATGAGTAGGCTTTATAACTGATTGTTGACCAGTCTGGTTAGTATTTAAATGGACCCTGAAGTTGGGGCTATGCCTGCACTCAAGACAACAGCAGCATCAAGTGGGCATGAGATGCTTATAATAGGCTTTGCCTATCCTGTCTAAAGGTGGGCACAAAGGTGACAGTTCATATAAAGGTTGGTCTTATGCTCATCATTGGAAAGGACACAGAGAGAAACAAAGTGGCATTTAAAACCACAATTACAGCACCTGGGAAATACAGATAACTTGTTAACGGCACCCGAGAAATGTGAAGGTATGACGTGAGGCAGATGCCTCCCACTGGCATGTGTTCTTTGAGAAGAGAAGCATCCTCGTTAGAGCCTCAAAGGAAAACCAAGTAGAAATATAGTTTACCCCGAGTTGAGATTGGGTGGGCAATGCAGGCAGCTTCACAGCTCTGTCACCTATGTGCACAAGAGCACACATCAGTGGTCCTACTATGTACCCAATGAGAACATCCAACTATTGCCAGTGCTACAATAGGGCAGCAGTGCAGGGCATATGTGTAAGCCTTGCTTGAGCAGATACAGAGTAGAAATAACAGGACTTACGGCAGACAGAGAGAAGGATGTTACCTGGGACACCAAATGGCGTAAAGGGAATAGAGAGAAACAGACAGTGTCATGTAAATATGTGAGTCCAACTGTACCTGTCAGTACTGGAGTGGATGGCCAGTCAGTGTCATCACCCAGCCACACAGTCACGCCTCTCCTCTGTTCTCTATTATTGCCATGTGGAAGAGATATTGGCACCGAGTCTGGCCAAGGGAAGAGTAGGGTTGACAGAATGGTCGTAGGACACGAGCACAGTCCGTGTCGCAAGGACAGCTGTCTAGGCAGAGAGCCGGGATGTCTGGGAGGAACTGTGAGGAAACTACATTGCCTCTAACCTTCTGATCCTTTCCCAAGCTCCCATCTCTTCAGTGTACCCCCTTCTTGAGTGCTTCTGCAGATAAGGAAAAGGAGCACAGATGTCAGTCAGGCTGTGAGTTGGTTCCTGTGTCACTGAGGAGATGAGGGACCCTGAGCCCTTACCAGAGATGGGCTCTCATGTTCTCATTTCATACAATAGATGAAACACATGTATAGTATTACCGTGAACATTAAATAAGCCATGTGACACGTGAAACACACAACAGACCCCAAAAGATTTACATTTATTATTAACATAATCACTGGTGTGCTAATTATAATGAGAGAGACTAAAGATATAATAAACTAGTTTAGAAATCCATAGAGATTAATGTAGATACAGAGCTAATTCTCCATTTATACAGCAAACAGATTGTGAATATTTTATCTTCTGATTGTTTTTGTTGTATGTGTCAAGATTTAATAATTCTGTATTTTCCTTGTGTGCATGTATGTGTGCACATGTGTGTATGTATGTGTGTTTGGTATGTGTGCATATGTGTGTTATGTGTGTATATGTGTGTGTATGAATGGTGTCTGTGTATGTATGTATGTGTGGTGTGTGTGTTTTATGTGCGTATATGTGTTGTGTGTGGTGTGTGCGTATGTGGTGTGTATGTGTTGTGTGTGGTATATGTGTATGTACTTGTATGTGTGTGTCTATGTGTGCCTCTGTGTATGTATGTGTGTGTATGAGAGAGAGAGAGAGAGAGAAAGAGAGAGAGACAGAGAGAGAAAGACAGAGAGAGACAGAGAGACAGAGACAGAGACAGACGGACACTAAACCTTGATCTACTGTTTTCTATGTCATGCCTTTTATGGTTCAGCTGAGTTATAATTCGGGACAATAGGCTTCTCACTTCTACTACTGTTATTTCACTTCTATGAAAATGGAATATTCTAGCTCCACAAGAGCGTTTATAGATCATCTGGTGAAGTTTCCCTCGTTTAATAAATGAAGCAATTGAGATCTGTGAAACTGCCTTTTAAAATATTGTATTATTCCCCTAAAGTTCTATTGATTCAATAAAAATAAAACCATCTCATTTGTTTAATTTGGTTACCTTTAAGTGTGTTCGCTTAATCACGTAGACAGTTTTGCTGGGGAAATGCCTCTACTGTGCAGTGTCTCTGCTCTCCTTCTGTTCTTTCAGAATGATTGTTTCGAGCAAATGCCTGGGAGTACATGCGACAGTTGTAAGTGGCACGCCGACTTTGTAATGTGTACCACTTACAATGGTCCACAAAAGTAGATCTGAATTTGCATCTACACAACTTCCCATCCTCCATCACGAGACCTCTTGATGGTAGCTGGTTCAGAGCAGGAAACTGTGGTCCTCTTTCATCCAGCTTCAAAACACATGCTGAAGTTGCCAAGAATCTTTTCCACCAGAATATTAAGATTACATGCCAAATACAAAATGTACAACAAAGAGGATCTCCCACCCCTCCTTTCTCCTTTTTCTTTTTCCTGTAGCAGATCTGTTCAGAGAGTCTGTTTGTCCTCTACCCTGTGCATGGCAGTAACAGTGGTCTCAGGCAGCAGGATGTGCTTTGCTCCACGAGTCTCAGACTGTGTCACTTCACCATTTGTTGCCAGGTTGTTCCTTGCATCAAACGCAGCCTGACCAATTCCCTTCAGAACACAGTTTGAATCAGCAGAGTGATTTCAGAGCTGAGTGTCTACTCTGTACTTGATGATGCGGATTTTAACTGGTGAATTTTCCAGCACAGGGGAAAAGATGCCATAGGCCAAAATATAAGTAAAACCATCAGCTCACTGAAGTGGCATAATCGTTGCTTCTTTGCAAATGGCGGTAAGGGTATCATTGAAAATAGCGCTCCTCTGGGGGATGCCATGTAAGAAGAAATAATTTTCTGGACCAGTGAATTAGTTAGGCTTGCTCTTTTTCCAATAGGTACATTAGTTTGCCATTTGTTTAGATAATTGAATTTAATTTATTGGTAATCTTTATGATAATTTTTGTTCCACATGTTATGTTATTATATACATCTACACACATAGGGAGAGAGAGAGAGAGAGAGAGAGAGAGAGAGAGAGAGAGAGAGAACAGAAATTACTTAAAAGGAACCTGTTTCTGTTGTCTAATCTTCTAATAAAGTCCATCTTGCCTATTCTATAACTTTTGATTCCTTACCAATTTGCATTCTGGTTTAGAGTTTCCCCACAGGTGAAAAAGTTCTGGAAAGACTTAAAATGCAGAAGCATCTTAAACCCCTACCTTGCTTATAAAAGTATAGAAATAAATTTGTGCTCCAGAAAATTCACAGCTATGATAAAACGTTGAAAGTCTGAGCTATGTTCCCAAAAATACTCTATGGTTTAACGGTACTTAAGGTTGAAGTATAAGACATCTGCATATGATTCTTATCTTTCAGAATTATCCCACAGTCTCAAAGAATGCATGTGATTTATATGTAGGAAATATTCTATTATAAAACCAAATTCCTCTATGCAAAGGAGATCTGTGGTGAGATGATCGTCATGATAACTAATTAATCTGTTTATGTTGACACTATTCCAAAAAGAACTAAAGTGGTAACAATCTCAGTCCATATGTTCCTCGCCACATGGAAAACAGTATTTTGTTTTATAAAAGTGATTTTTGTGAAGGGGTTAACCATCAGAGGATCAAAGTTAAAGGACAGAGGGTTAAAAGTGTTTACCTTGCTTGTGTGTGTGTGTGTGTGTGTGTGTGTGTGTGTGTGTGTGTATGTGTGTGTGTGTATGTGTATGTGTGTGCATGCATCTATGTGAATTATGTGTGTGAGTGCAGGCACCGAGGCCAGAAGATTGTGTTGAGTGCTTCAGGCCTAGAGTTACAGGTGTTTGAGGGAGGCCTGGCTTATTATGTGGATGCTGGGTTCCAAACTCTGGTTGTCATGACTGAGCCACAAATGCTCTCTCCTGCCCCAAGGACAATTAGAAAAATAAAATGTAAACTTACAGACATAGTCAGTCAGAAATGAGTAACTGTACTCCATCATCAGACATAAACACACACATCACCCATAAACACCCAAACACATACACACATCTACACACACCACACATGCACACACAGATGCATGTACACACACATGTATACACACATTCACACATATACACCACACACACATACATCCATTCATCCATACATACATACACACCACACACACATAAATACATACGCAACACACATACACACATCTCAACCCACATCTATTCACCTCAAAAAGGGAGCCCATATAGGACTAGAGTGATGACTGCACCAGAGTCTAACTTTGAGAACCAATGTCTTTGCAGTGGGTTTTCTAACAGGAATCTGGGTGAGCGGTTTTATTTGCAGAGAGCAGGATGATTCAGGAGCAGCTGCATCACCGAAAAGCTCACTCTAGTGGAGGCGCTGACTCAGGGACCGCAACCTGCAGCTCTCTGCTCAGATTGCAGGTGCTCTGCAGTCCAAGACCCTCTCCTCTCTTCAGAGAGGCTTGTCAAACTCTCCTTCCCACACACTGTCTGTCTGTCTGTCTGACTGTCTACCCCTTCTTTTGCTACCAAGGAGAGGTCCTCAATATTTCTCTTTGTTCTGCCAGATGTGTGAATTTTTTTTTTTTTTTTTTTTTTTTTTTTTTTTTTTTTTTTTTTTTTTTTTTTTTTTTTTTTTTTTTTTTTTTTTTTTTTTTTTTTTTTTTTTACTTCCAGCGGCTCACAAACTTTCTTCTCCCTTCTGGAGGGAGTGTTTCAATTATAAGAAATCTGCCATCTAACACCGGTGACTGGCTAATAGCACAGGTCAGATAGTAAGTTCTCAGTAGTAGGAAGTAATGGTAGTAATCGCTGTGGTCTTAGAGATGTGCATTTAAATACATTTGGGAGTATTTTCTGTATTTCTATTTCTTAATTTTTTCCTTCGGTTTCTTTAAACATTAACAGTGGGAAACTTATTTTTCAAAAGAGGGGGAAGTACTTGTGGTTCTGTTTCTGGGCCACAGAAAGGAATCATCGGTATATACGCTGTCTCATGAGGTAGAGGAATGTGGTGAGGAGACCCCAACACTTGCGAAAGCTTGCGGGCTTGGGACACACAGTACATTCCCCACCAGGGTTAACCTTTTCTTCTTTGGGGCTTCTTCACCTTAAGGGACATTATTATTATTTATTTATTTTTGTTTTTTTCAAGACAGGGTTTCTCTGTGTAGCCCTGGCTGTCCTGGAACTCACTCTGTAGACCAGGCTAGCCTCGAACTCGGAAATCCACCTGCCTCTGCCTCCTGAGTGCTGGGATTGAAGGCGTGTGCCACCTCTGCCCGGCTAAGGGACATTATTTTTATTAGAACCATGCTTTGTTTCTACCTGGACCTGACTCCAGGTCTAGCATCCTTTGGCATTGACATCACCCAGCTTCTTTGGTTGGAACTTTTTCTCAATCCCAGAGGGTATTAAAACTATCTTAGTATCAGCGGAGAGGAAAATTGTATCAAGATCCACTCTGGGACTCAAGATCACTAAGGGTGCATTTTTGCCTTCCCTGAATGGTTACAGGCAGCTATCATGGATGCATTTTGTTACCGTTTTCCACAGGCTTAGATTATGAAGTATAAAGAAGGGTATCCATGAAATGTTTGGAAATGTATGCTTAATTTTTATGTACCTGATCACTAATAAACTCAGTTAACGTTCATTTTCCTAGGGATCTTTTCTTTAAATTTAAACAGTCACTTCATGTCTTCATTCTTTCCACATATTCAAAGAAAGCCTCCCACCCATTTAGTGAAATAGGAACAAGGCAGTTGCTTTAGCAGCCATGGAAGCTGAACCAAGCTGTCTGGGTGCTGTAGCAGGTTCAGGATGGAAACCCGAGGCTGGCTTAGTATGTGTTGGCAAGGGCAGTGTGAGTTGCTCATTGCCAATGCTGCTTTCTCCATGGCTCCTGGCATTCCTGTGAGAGCCACTCAGCAAAGTGCTGATCCCCGATTTGTCACTCTGAATGACACATATTCTGTAACATGCATTTCTTTCCCTAGAGAAGTAATGAGTGTTCTTTTGAAAATAGCATCATTTCACCATGAGGTTTAATCTGATCATTTTTTCCTAATTTAGTACAGTTCAGCTGCCTGTGGAATAGAGATTATTCAGTCTGTCACTCAACCATTTTTCCCAGTTTTTTTTTTTTTTTTTTTTTTTTAATAAATGTGTGTGTCCCTGACACTGTACCAGGATGCCAGGAACATAAGAAATGAACAAGACACTGTCTTCAAAGTACTCGCAATCATAAATGAGAAACTTTTACTTGCTAGCAAAAATAAAGGTAGAATCCCACCATCGCCCAGGACTGTGATGGCATCCCACAATGCCATAGGACCATGATGGTCAGCTTCAAGTACCATCTGGAAAAAAATGGAGCAGGGCAGGGGTGGGGCAGTAAGGCCTGGCAGCGTGCTGTGTTTCCAGCTGGCCTAGTTCTTATGTAAAGAGTAGGTTCCTATCATTTATACTTTCTTAAATATCCTCAAAATTATCTCTTCTAAAACTAGTTCATCTCTTGGCCCAGCCTGTCTTCCTCAGGAATGACTTACCTCATATTTGTTGTTAGTCATTCAAGTCTACAAATAAATTCAGATTCTGACACAGAAATATAATTGGAGTTGCACGGGGAAATTTTAATTACATTTTACTTGAGGATTTTTAATAAAAATAATTTAAAAGCAGGAACCCACGCTACTGTATTTGTCAAAACTTCAAGTGAGTTATAACAATTAGACGGCGGGTCTGAGTATTTTTGATAACTCATGCTGAGTTATCTATGGGAAGCAAAGCTGTTCTTCTGCAGAAGGATCCATTCTTCACACAGCTTGGAACCCAGGATATCTATGGCCTTGGCATAAAATAGCTGAGATTGCGTTTTCCGGCAGTTGCCCTGCAGGCAGCCCCCTGTGCACGGGGGTCAGGCAGGAGGCCGCGAACACATTTATCTTCTTTTCATTTATATTCACTTTTTGCCTTTTTCACTTTAGCTTCTTCATTAAGTCAGACATAGATGCGCGGTAACTTGACGTTGTAAAAGAAGCACTTTGCGGAAAGAAAGCAACGCGCTTTTGATTGGGGAAACAATTTCAGGAGCGGTTAGCTGTAGAAATAATCAGTCTTAGTGGGGAGTTTTATGTCTTCTCATTTCTCTTAATAATTGTATGCCGAACCATAATCTCTGGGAAAGGCATTCAGTTAGAATTAATCTGATAAGCATACTCATAATATACAGCTTTTATTAGTATTAAAACTAATAAAGTCAGCAGACCTAAAGTAAATAGATATATGTTGCTGTGTTTTTATTATTATTGCCAAAGACTGTGGTAACTAAGCTTTCATGCATGGTATGAAAGTTAAATGACGCACAAGAATTTGAAAAATGAGTTTTCTGCATCCCATCTCGATTTGGTTGTATATTTTATTTCGAAATCTATCTATCTTCTGGTGATTACTGCTTTAGACTGATCAAACTTCCGTTGGAATTTACTCATGCGGATAGTGGCTTTGTTAATTTGTCTGTCTGTGTTTCTCAAAATAGAAATGTTGGGTACGGGTTTGGTTCCCTTTGAGCCAACGCTCGATAGCAGCTACACAAGCAGTGACCCCAGGGGTGCTCTGAAAATCTGTGGCATTCCATAACATCCCTGGATCTGCGTCCTCCTGGAGTCGGTGTGGACAGCTGCTCCTGCGTTCTCCTGGAGTCGGTGTGGACAGCTGCTCCTGCATGGTTCTATAGGATTGACCAGCTGGGAGTCCATTTGTGTTTTAAACTGATAAATCTTTGGTAAAACAATTCATCTAGAGAAATTTAAAATACACTCACGGTTTGCATGTAGAAAGAGCCAAATCACAAATGTTACATGGTTCATTCTGCCAGCCTCAGAAATATGTGCTTGATTCCTAGAGAAAAATGTCAAGGATAAAACCTAAAGGAATCTTTTTCCAAAATAATTGGATCATGGTGCTCTGTGGCTTAGATACAGGACCAGGCGGAAGTACATAGATCAGGAGTGGTGAATGCAGTTGGCAGCCGAGTCTGCCCGGTACCTGACCTAGAGAACACTAGGAAGCATCTAGCTGGAGGTCAAGAACCAGCAGAGCTGGCACAGGCTGGGCAGCCTCAACTTGACTGTGTTAGCTTGCTGACTTCCTGCCACTTCCGATGCAAATTCACGGACATTGTCTTCTTCGGTAGATTTCAAAACATCTTTCGTCAAACAACAATATTGGCACACATGCTTAGTTCAAGAGGAGCCAAATGTGTCTGACCTAGGTTCCATTGTCCTTCTCCGTTTGCTTTTTTCTGGTTCTTAAGCCCAGAATGTCAACAGCACCTCTGGCAGTGGAGACAGCATTGGCAGAGTAAGGTTGGGTGTAACACCGCCTCTCTAGGTAGTCAGTGACTTCTGAATTATTTTCTTCTGCCTATTTCACCTTGATCTTTTTCAATTATTCTCTGGCTCTGACCCCTTCCATAGTCCCTGCTGTGCCAGACATCTCCATGCGAACAGGAATCTCCCACACAATAAACAAAAACTCCTTAGTTACCTTAGTGTCTCCTTTTGTGTTGGATGACTAAGTCATCTTTGATGATAGGATCAGACATCTCAATTCTCAAGTGAGGAAATGCTTCTGACTTTTTGTGGCACTAACCTTTGGCACTCCTGTCAAGTGTCATCCCACAGAACCGCCCCACCTCACCATGCATTGTCTAGGCCTTTGCAACAACTCTTTAAGGTAAGACTATCTTTGCTCTAGACACAGCTCTACCTATCTTCTCTTAAGGTCACCTTGAGAAGAGGAATCAGGCCACTGAGCAGCTGCAGAGCCACTGTTGGCACCATGGACTATGGTATAATTTCCAATCTTATAAACATTAAGATTAATCTCCACACTCTTTCCACCATGTGTCTCTCACACGGTCAACCACTTGAACGTCCCACGGCCCTTGCACAGGTCTGTCCCACTATGTTATTTCTGTACTCCTTCACCAGCTCTTCAATTAGCAGAATCTAGGAAGCCTTCAGTGATCTCAGGTGGTCTCAGTTTCTTTCTTTATCCTCGTCTTTTTCTTTCTTGGCTACAACATGATACGCCTACATTTCCAGTCATTTGTTGTTATCTATGTTGGTGTCTCTATTACACTCTGATGTAACAGTGTTATTTGGTGCTTTTGTATGCTTTCCTTGTTCTCAAGTAATGACACCGAGACCTATGATGTTTATTAAAGGGCTTCTTGCACCATAGTGGGGCAGATTCTCTTGTATTCTAACCCAACTTCATTACTTCCCAGCCATGTGCCCTATTACCTGTCATCTTAGTCTTGCCCTGGCTGCTCTCGTTCCATCTGTGTCCTCTTGGTCACTCCCTCATGGTGACTCCCCATCTGGGACCCTGATGGTAACTTCCCCATGAAGACTCTCTTGCTTATGGCAACTTTTCTTCTTTCCTCTACCTTGGACCCTCTCACTGGGATCAGAAGTCCTGCCTTAACTCGGTGGACCAACTCTAGACTGATCAGCTCTTTATTAAACAATCAGAGGTGAAGGAGAACAATTTTTACACAAAGATGAGACAATGCCATGTCCAGACTGCAACCCCAATCTCTGGGATACAGAAATCAGCATCTGAATCCTCAGTGCACAAAACCATCCCCCAACACTCTGAGATCCTCTGAGAGAGAGAATGTCATAGCATTGTTTTTATCCCTGAGGATTTATGTAATTCCTTTATCATGGCTCTAGAATAACTATTGACACGATAAATAAAGGAAGAAAACATAGAGTGATGAAATGATAGAGGAAGATGCTTGGCTATTGGGTGAAGCAGGATGGATGAACGAACGGGGTCTGGTAAGTGTAGACCATTCTAAGTATATGAACATTTTAGGAAGTAGCAACTATCTCTCTATTTAAATACTCAGACAATGGTCGACCCCTTGTGGTTTGGATGTGCTAAACTGTCTCTACTTCAGCCAAGAAAGGCATTATTATGCATTAGTGTACAACCCTTTAGGTTACCTGTTTTCAGTGGTATCAGCCTTTCAACTCCAGTGCTGACAGAGAATATACCCAGAAGAAACTAAGCACATGTGGCAGGGGTTAGAAAGTATGACTTTAAAATGCTGCCTAGGAAAACAAAAGCATTTCGTTTAGACTATTGAGAGAAACTGGGGATTTGAATTTTGGAACCAAGAGGGCAATAAATGCAGAGTAGCAGCCACTGGCTTCAATGCCAGAGGTTTATTTCCCAGCCTGCATTGGGAGTTAGTCCAACACTGTCTATTTGTGCTATATCATACTCTAATATCTCTGTAGGTTTTAAAATAACATAAATAATTATAATGATTTGATTTTTATATAGTACCTTTCTCTAAGGAGCATAAAGTGCTGTGTAGATGTTATCTCATTAAATCTCAGGGCACTCTGGAGACGCAGGAAGAAGACAGGTGATATTATATCCCCTTTGAACCCAGAGCTGCAAAGAAATTGCTTCAACCAAAACTAAATAAAAGCAAGATTGAATAAAAGTAAATTATATAGGAGCATATAAAGAATTTAAAGAAATATATTAGCTGTTAGGATAAAAGATTTAAAGACAAAAGAAGAAATTATTGTGAGATCAGGAAGTATTTAGAGCATATGTAGTAGTTAATAAGTAGGTCTACAAAAATTAAAACAATACGCAAACACTTTAGAAACTTGAAAGACAAGATCCTATTAAAATATTTCCATCATCAAGAAGCTTTTTAGAAGTAGAATATATTAAGTTGGATGTACAGTCACACTAAAGGATGGACACCTAAACATACTCCCAGTGAAAAGAAGAAAAGATTAAAATGACTCTATTGGAAATTAGCAAAGCATCATTTTAAGACTAAAATGTAAGTTTTAGTATATGTAGAAAAATAGGTTTGGATTTTATTTTCTACCATATTTTTACATAATTCAATTTTACTTATGGTAGTATAGCACTAGATAACTGAGAAAGATGTATATCTCATGGAAATCAAATTTATATATGATAAAAATAGATTTACTTAGATATGAAAGGTAATGTCTCTCCCATTCTAACTATATGGTCAAATATTTATTAAAATTACTTGTAATCTTCTATCTCTCTCTTTCTCTCTCTCTCTCTCTCTCTCTCTCTCTCTCTCTCTGTGTGTGTGTGCGCGCGCGCATGTCTGTCTCTTTCTGTCTCTCTCTGTGTATATGTGTGCATGTGTGTACCCTAAGTTCTATTTAAAGAACATAAATAATACTGGAAAATTTCCCAATAGTTATAATTGTGAAAATGGTATGCCGATAACTATGATCAGTGATGGGTTGTCATCTGGTTATCTGATTTATGTCACAGGCATTTACCAAAGTAATTACCTCAGGAGTCAAGGATAAAAAAATATTGGCTTTGGTTAAAATAAACATTAGAAAAATATTGATGCTTGAGGTAAATACTGACCAAGGAAATTTGCCAAGCCAATGCTACCCTAAATGACAATCAATGTGAATGATGAGCCGAATATGAGGTCAATATTAGCTTAGATATGAATAAGTAATACAGAGTTACTCATAGGCTTGGGAATCTCGAAGTTTTAATCACATTTCTTGGTAATATTCCTTCTGCTCCCGAGTCATTTGTATGTCTAGCTGGGTGCCGTGTTGAAGAGTGACCTGTGTTAATGCGGGTCACCAAAACCATTTCTACTAGCTCACAGAATTTTGCAAGCCATTCCCATTTTTATTGCTGCTGCAGAAACACTCAAGTGATGGGCACTGAGCACTGTGGTGGTTGTATAGACTGGGTTTTCCATTTTACTGCATCATCAGATAAGTGAGGTCAATCTTGAGAGGACAGATGTTGTAAGTGTTATAAATAAAGAGAGTCTTTTAAAAGGCGTACTTTCAGATAAATCTAACATTAGATAAACCGAAGAAACCCTCGGGGCACAGTCCATTTGGTCTGTGCTTAGAATCAGCAACGGATTAGAGCAAAGATGACCAACAGTGAGCAAAGGTAAGCATCATGGCTATCTGTACACTGCCACCAGTCATGATCACCATGGAAGCAGAAGACAGAAAGGTTCACAGGCAGTATCTCACAGCTTGAATTCAAGGTACCTCCTCTGGTGAGCCCCCAGCAGATATGTTTCAAGTCTCCACTGTAATATTTTCCTATTATCCTATGATCACCTGTTATCCTGTTTGCTTCCCCTACTAAAGAATGGCCTTTTGAGAAGGTGGAAAATTTGATTTATATCTTTTTGTAGGGTCTTTTTTTTAAATTTTCTCTTGCATTTTTGGTGTTGTGGTAAGAACTGAGAGAAATAAGGAAACATGTTGTTACTTTTAGGGAGTGTGAATGGCTTGTCTTCTGAATCTTTGAGTTATGAGTATATGGATTTAACCCACTATGAATGAGGGAAACAGTCTACTTGTACTAGCTATGTACAGGTATGCAAGGATAATAATCTCTTGTGCACTGTGTGGAAGCATCACCTGTCAATAAAAAGCTGGTGGCCTATTAGCAAAAAGCAGGAAGTAGAAGGTGGCAGTTCCAGTAGAGAGAGATAGGAACTCTGGGATAGAATCACATACAGGAAGCTTCACCCGGTCTCAGAGGAAGTTGGACATATGAAACGGAGGACAGGTAACTAGTCATGTGGCAGACATAGAAATATATAAACAGGTTAATATAAGTTCTGAGCAAGTTGGGGAGCAAGCCCAAGCTAAATCCATAAGCACTGTACATAAATAAGCCTCTGAGTTATTATTCAGGAACTTGTGTGTGAGTCCAGCCATTACATAGACCTTCTTTCCTGAAGAATACAGTATAACAACTGCTTGCATAGCATTTACATTTTATTGGATATTTCAACTAGTTTGGGGTAATTCAAGTTTACCAGAGGGTGCTCACGTTATATGGAAATACCCATATAATTTTATTCCAGGGTTTCTATGGATTTTGGTGTCCATGGGGTCATAAAAGCACAGATACCAAAAGATAGCTATAGTCTACAAAAATGTGAAAAGTTAACACCATGTAGCCGTCTATTATAAAATTTTAACATTCTTTGGTCTTGTTACAAAGAAAAATAAGCAAGAAGACCTACATGGTAAGACCTGTGGAACAGTGACAGTTTTAATGAGAGTGGACACATTCATACAAGTTAACCAAGCAGTGCCGAAGGTCATTGCATCGGAGCTTATCAATAAACTTCCATGATGTCAGGACACTCAACAGTTGGTTTGCTGTTTGTCATAAGCATCCTATGCCATAAACATAAACAGGTTTTTGTCTTTCCATAGCGTTGAGTGGTTTCAGCCATAGCAGTGTGACAGGTCATCCCACCTATCTTGGTAATCTTTGTGGAGTGAATATTTGTTCATTATTCGAACAGGCTGTAGCAACAGCAGGTGACCAAACCAAGCTGAAGTCCCAGGGACATTCAGAAGTTCCAGGCCTATCAGTCCTTTATGTACATACTAGTTTTCAGATGATATATTTGCATGGGTAAGGGGTAGGGTGGGTGCCATTGTAATGTCTGGTGTCCATCACTGTGGAGTCTGGGTAAGGGAGTTTTACCCTTCCCCCAGATTGGCATGACCAGTAAGTTCTGAGGCCTGTTTTCCCTGATTAGATTTTAATATACCTATATGTATTGATACACCTACAACATCTATCAGTTTGTAGGGTGGCTCCCTTTCTATCACCAGCAATTAGATATCGATGATCAGTCTAAGGTGATGGTATTCACTTATCTACCTAGGACCCTTATGATCCTCTCTCCTCAAAGCACAGTCAAAGCTACTTGGAAAATGGAGTCTCTTAGGGCAAGGCATTCCTGAAAAAGAAATCACTGCTTTATATAATAAAAAGAATTGGGCATAGCATGAGCTTAACCCTTTCATTTTCCTAGGTTGTAAGAGGGTAACTGGTTCCTGCCAGACCCAGATTGGCTGGTCTGCTATATAGTTATAGCACAGCTGACAAATCAGGACCTTCCTCTGCACCTCCCTGTCCACAACTGCAGAATGGGAACCATAAAATTGCCTCTTTGAATTGCTTAATTAGCACAAAGAAATGTACATAAAGAACTGTCCTGTAGGAGCTCACTGAGTGATGGCTGTTTTACAGCAGTGGATCAATTATGCTCCCCAGCTGGAAGTGTGTTGAGCAGAGCACTTACTAATATTAGAAAGTGGAAATGCATTTCCTTTCATTTTAATAGCCTTAGAGGGCTTCACTTTATTTTGGAGCATAGCATTAGTAACCTATTAATCAGATTATCTAATTGTCAGTAAGAGTATTCTAAGTCAGGCCTTATTGGAAAAAGAAAAATGGAAATATTATTAATTATGACAGTAGCATTTTTTTTTACATTGTATTCAGTTGAGGGTCTGGGAATAAAAGTGAGGAAGTCTTTTGCTGATCCTTGGCTAATTAGTCGATTTTGTAGGTACATACATTAAAGATCATTCTGTCTATGCATTATATCTGTCTTAGTCACTGTTCTATTCTTGTGAAGAATCACCAGGACCAAGGAAAATCTTTTAAAAGGAAGCATTGGGGACCTGCTTACAGTTTGAGAGGCATAGTCTATTATCTTCATGGTGGGGGGCATGGTAACATGCAGGCAGGTGCTGGAGCAGTAGTCGAGAGCTGATCCTTATCCTTAGGCAGAGAGAGAGAGAGAAAGAGAGAAAGAGAGAGAGAGAGAGAGAGAGAGAGAGAGAGAGAGAGAGAGAGAGAGAGAGAGAGAAACAGAGAGAGAGAGAGAGAAACAGAGAGAGAGAGAAACAGAGAGACAGAGACAGAGAGACAGAGACAGAGAGGGGCATGGGCTTTTGAAAACTCATAGCCAACCCCCACTGACATACTTCATCCAGCATGACCAGACACCTCCTACTCTTTCCAACCTTGTCAAAGAGTTCTACTCCCTGGTGACTAAGCATCCAACTGTATGGGCCTATGGGGCTCATTCTCATTCAAACCACCACAGTTGCCCAGAGAGGAAATTTGAAGAATCCCCAATTTTAGCTAAGGCTAATTAAAAGGCAGCTAATGCTTGCTCAGCTGAGAGCTCAGTATTGAGTCAGTAAAAGCAATATTAACACTCTGTGTCTCCTTAAAAACTAAGATCAGTTAATCATGTTTTCACAAAACTCTTTGGAACCATTTTTAGGGACATAATCTTGAGATAACCTGCCATTTAAGTGGTTTTAAAATAATGTCACTTTGACAGCTTCTCTTCTAGAAAGAGGGCAGCCAATCAACTGCACCTGGGTGTGTGAAGAAACCTCAGCATACTAATTGGTATATGTATGCAACATGACCAATAACTATAAAGTAAAGCCCATGGCAACTGGTAGATGTGAACACTGCACACTTACACATGGATCACCAGGTACTCTCCAGTATTGGAGGCAAATGGTATGTTTTTGTGTCCACTTTTTATTATCATTTCCATATAGAATTTTGTGCATTAAAAGTCATTTTTCATAACTGCAGCTCTTCCATTTTTATGAGTAAACATATTACAAGATAGTATGTAGAGGTAGCATCAAATTATTTTCTGATAACTCTTACCAGCTTCCCAAAGCCTGTTACGTTTTTTCCGAATATGCCTTAGAATATTGGTTGTAATTTTTATATGATACACTTCATCATAAATCTGTTATAATACACATAGATATGAACCTTTATCCAAATAGTGACATTTTACTTGTACTTAGTTATAGTTGGGCACAAAGAAAGTGTGAGAGAGGGCACAGAATAAAATAATTACTAACTTTGTGTGCACTGTGGTATCTCCTGATGATAATTATAACCAAGAAGAGCCAATCTTTGAAGTGAGTCTCTTCGTAACAAAACCTCAGATATAAAATACATTCAACAGGCTCTTGTGTTTTAACTTTTCATCTTTAATGGGCAGTGCTGCTTTGGCAGGTTGTAAAAAATTCAGTTCTAGCTAGAGGAAGTACATCTCTGGGGGTGGGCATTCTGGGTTATAGCTCTGCTTGAGCTCTCTGCTTCCTGATCTGCAAACATGTGAGGAAGCCATGCTACAGGCTTCTGCCACCCTGGATCAGCTGGTCCTAGCTCCCACTCCACCCTTGCTATGATGGACTGTATCCCTGTAAACTGGGAGCCAAATCCAGTCCTTCCCCTTTAAGTTCTTCCTGTCAGGCATTCTGTTACAGTGGTGATAAATGTAACTAATGCTGAAAACTGGTACCATATGTGAGGACACTGTTAAACCTGACCATCAGCCTTTGGAACCTGTTTATCCGGGTATAAGGAGGTATTACTGTGGGGTGGATGGACTGATGTGTATGCTCAGGGATAGATGACTATCTAACATGGTTTCTTTGGGTAGGGTATCCCGTGGTTTCCTAGGCAACCATAGTGCTCCTGCTTTGGGATGCTCTCTAGACCTACATGTGGCGAGTAATGTTCCTATTATCATGGATATGAACTGGATAGATAAACTAGAATGACAGCTGATGCTAGTGGTATATTGTTCATCAAAATCTTTCACTGGAATGTTGACGGTTTTGCTGATTGGAGAAAAGGTCATGAGATTAATACTGCAGAAGCAGACGTCAGAGAGGTCATGGGGTTAATACGGCAGAAGCAGACGTCAGAGAGGTCATGAGTTTAATATTGCAGAAGCAGATGTCACAGAGGCCATGAGGTTAACATTGCTGAAGCAGACGTCACAGAACAGATGACACTGAGTGGGAGGTTTATCAAAACTGCCTTTTCTACTATTTATCACTGTAAAATGGTGAACTTAGGTACTGACAGGATTCAAGGACTGAGTGGGATTCATAAATTTTGGAAGTGAAGTGGAGTAGTTTCCTGGACACCTCTGTAACAGTGCTATCCTGAGTAGCACGGCTGTATACTTTGACTATCTGTACAGTGGCATTCAGCATCACTATTTGACAGAAAACCTTGGGTTAACAGTTTACAACTCACACAGGTTTTACCTTAGTAACTCTCCATTTATGAATGTTATTAGGACTTCATTTATTTATAGAAGATTGTCTCTTTCTTTCAAACAGACCTACAGCAGATCCATACACCCCCCTTCCCACCCAAAAGTCATTTTCAGAAGTTTCTTAAAAGTTGAAAAAAGGAGAGTAGAACATGAGGTTAAAGATGTTTCAGAAGACGAAGCAGAGCTAAGTCGGAGGAAGGCAGCACATGCGCCTGGAAGCCCATCAGCCCGTCAGCCCGTTAGCAACTAAGTCTATCACTAGTGCCACACATGACATCAGACTAGTGCTTCCTTGGCCTTTTAATATGGAATCAGTACCCACTCAGTACTAAGAAGCATCCAGGATTTCAGTGCCAGATGGAATTGTAAGGGCAGCCTATTCTGTTTCCCAGTGTGCAGGAGTCATTGCTAGTTATGCAACCGCTACTGTATTAGCCTATGCAATGACTCCGTCTTTTTTATACTATGTACACACTCTCTCTCTCTCTCTCTCTCTCTCTCTCTCTCTCTCTACTGGTCCTGCTTCTCCAGGGAACCCTGCCTAATAAAGATTTCGGTGCCCAAAATAAGGTCTAGCTAGAGGAGGTCAGATACCGAGGAGTGGTCTTTATATGTTATTCCCAGATCTGGTTGTGGCTCCAGCTTTCTGAATCCTGATTTATAATGATACAGCGAGGGAGCGTCACCTAACACCAAACCATCCAGCTGTCAGCTCCACCCCCATACACAATATGATGGATTGTATTCCCTTAAACTGTGAGCTATAATGAACCATTTATTCCAGAAATTCACAGCGAGGATAAAAATAAACAATGCATGAAATAACTTTTTAAAATCACTATTGACATCCAAAACAAGAAAGACAAGATTAAATTGTTTGTTGGATTATTACATAATGCATATATGTGTGCATATGTCTACGTTTCCACAAAGACATACATAATTATGCCTATTGATCTTTTTGACTGTTTTGCTCTGCCTCAAGTCTCATAGTCGTAATAATAAATGTTTTACCACTTAATGGTATGTGCAGCTCCAACGGTAGGAGCAGAAATCATCTTGCCACTAAATAAGCTTTTAGGAAGCATAAAGGTTGTGCCTCTTTAGCAAATTGTAAGATTTGATTTTTTCAGTAGGTGGTCACTAAATTATCCTCCCTTCCTTTCTGACTTCTTACTAAGTAGCATAAGCATTGGCTATCAGAGAGCCAAACTGTGATGAAAACCTGCTCAGGTTAGAAAACTAAACCGACCCTGCTAAAGAATTAGAGCTCATTCTAGAAACATTCCAACTTGCAACCCAAATCTGTGCTTTGGCTGTTAAAAAAAAAAAAAAAAAAAAAAAGTTAAATAGCCATAAGGCACATGAAGCGAAATACATACCTCAGCCTGAATGGTCTGCAGGCTCTGTCAAGGACGTGAAGGACATGCATGTCTGTCAAGGAGACAGACCTGCTGCCATACCCTCCCCTGGCAATGAATATTCCCCAGGGTCCCATCTTCATATGCTTCAGGGAGCCCAATAATGCTAAGCAAACATAATTCAACATGAGCTACAGGACACCAGCATCATCACGGAAGTAAGTTAACATCACCAGAAACAAGTCACAGAATTTGGCTTCTAGATGTATGGTTTAGTGCTTAGATGGACACATCATAAAAGGCTGATATGGCAGGGAAAGAAAGCTCCGTGGTTTTGAGAACCACACTTGAGGTAGCCTTAGTCAAGTGAAGTGGCTGCCCTCCAAGCCCCTTGCTTCCATATGAAATGAGAAAAACCCCAACCACTGTAGGTTTACACTGACAGAGCACTATTCATGTTTTTAAATAGTCCATATGTCCAGCACACAGCAAGTTCCTAGTGAGCATTTGCTTATTTTGAAAAGAACAGAACAACAGAGCCAACTTAAATCAGAATTTCATGAAGAGTTCTTAGTAAAATGAATGTGAGTGTAGAACTAAGGGGCCACTGACTGTCATCAGGTTCTCTGCTCCCAACCAACAGCCTACTGGGCTGCATGGGAAGGGCCCTGTCATCTCTGTGACTGTTGCTGTCTATAACAGTAAAAGGAAGGGCTTGGTTTGATTCTATTTCTCCCTTTGAGAATATGTAGCTTACATCGAGTGAGCATTTAATAACTGTTAAATTGGTTCTGTAATTCTGTGAGGCTTCTGTGTGGGGAGCTCCAGAACAACACTGGGGACAGCTCTGAGAAGTACAGATTTCACTCTCTTGCTCTTGGGGCGACAAGAAATCCAATAAAGCCCACCACTGCAATGCCTGGCTTCTCTGAATGGATGGCACTGGAGAGAGAAAATACAATTGCTGACATGCACGTAACGTTGCTGCCCCAGCTTGCAGATTTGTTTTCCAGATGGACTCCGAGGATGATGGAATGTCTCTCCAGTGAGTATCGAGCAAGGAAAGCGGTGTACGTTAGACTTGTCTTTGGCATTGACCCCTGGACTAAGAATGGTTTCATAAAATCTTTCAATTCACTGAGGGTATAATTCTAAAACAACAAAACATATTTTATTCTTTCCGTTCCATAGCCTGCCTGGATATATTTTCTTTTCTGATTTTTTTGTTTTTTTACTTGGGGGTGGATAATTTTTCTCTAGAGCTCAGAGGATGAACACTTCTGACCTAAAACTCATTGAGGACAGACGCGGTAAGCCCAGCAGTTCAAGTCCATTGCTCTGGAGCTTTTGCATTGTTACGTGCTAACATGGGCTAGTCTACAGGGGCAAAGACAGATGCAGAGGCTTCAGGGTTGTTCTAGAAATGGAGCATTTACTGGGAAATATGAAAACAGAGGATGCTGCATTGAGGGCAGAGAATTGAGCCTATTGTTTCTAAGACTGCATTCAAGACGTCGTGAACACAGCCTAGTTCTGTGTTGTTTCAGAAAATAAATAGCTGTTTTGCTTTCAGAAGGAATAATTGTCAAAATATTTAACTATTGAAATGCCAGAAGTACTGAGCAGTAAATGTGGACAGTGCCCACTGAAACGGATACCATCCCTAAAAAAATCAGAATAGTCATAGTGTGAAAGCACCCTTTTAACAATGCTCATTGCAAAAGCTACTGAAAATATAGAAAGGAACCTCAGGTACAGAAAGCCCTAGCATACCAAAATCCATTTTACTTTATGCAGTCAAATAATTTGAAACTAACCACATCCTAGTACCTCTCCAAGAAATGCCTCTGTGATTGTTTTCTTACTATAGGTAAATAAGTTTTTACTATGGTAGGTGTATATCTACTATAGGTAGGTACTATAGGTACTATAGGTTTTTACTATAGATGTATACTTATTAGCTCTGCTATTTATTTTCACTTCTTCCATATTCAGTTAAATTTATTCACATAAACAGAAAACTCTTTCATATTTCAGTACTTGGATACACTGTGTGATTAGGAGAATATATATTTTTTCCCAAATTATTTTCTTTTAGATTTTTGAGAATCATAACAAATGATTGCTATCTGTTGTGCTGAGAATAGCACACAGGAACTCCTCCTTCCAGCACCTGGCAGCTGACACAGGTGATAACGTACTTGTCCACCAGCAGGAAGACCCGAACTCATTCCCTGGCACACACACGAAGAAGCCATATGCTGCACTGCATACCTGTCATCTCAGCACTGGGAAGCAAGGAGGGGAGGATCCCTGGGGCTTGCTGGCCAGCTGGTCTAGGAGAATTGGTGGACGCCAGGATCAGTGAGGGTCTGTCAAAATCAAGGTGGAAAGGTATTGAAGGTCATTAGCCTCTGACCTCTTCATGCATGTGTGCCCTCACACACGTGCACACGCAACACCTTTATCCAACAGTTCTAATCAATCTTTCCCTCCCCTCCCCTCCCCTCCCCTCCCCCTTCCCTTTCCTTCTCTCCTCGGCCTCTGAGAACTACCATTCCATCCTGGATTTCTAAAAGATCACTGTTCTTTAGATTCTACATGTGATCGGGGTCATGGGTTACCTGGCTTTTTAGGCCAGCCGTATTCCACATGTTTCCAGTTTCTTCCAAGTTATTACAGATGTTGAGATTCCATTGATTTTTTTGAGACTGTGCTCTTAGTCAAGGTATTCAGAACTAACATAATGAAGTGGGGTGTGTGTGTGTGTGTGTATGTGTGTGTGTGTGTGTGTATGTGTGTGTGTGTGTGTGTGTGTGTGTGTGTGTGTGTGTGTGTGTTTTCGTTCTGTGGTTCATTAGATTGCCTAAGGTATGATCTAGGGAGTTCCACAATACTATCTAACACTGGAAGGCCACAAATCTGGTCACTGTTAAGGCAGTGAGGCTGGATGTCTCAGAAGTTCCAGTTTGGTGCTGAAGGATTGGGGGATTCGTGGAGAGCTCCTAGTCTTCAGTATACATAGGAAGAAGTTGGTCCTGATGTTGCTGAAGGAAAGTAGCAGCAAGAGGACAGATGAACTTGTCTTCGAGAGTGAGAGCAAGCAGGCAAAAAGCCAAGTTCCCTTCTTCCATATTCTTTTATGTGGATTGCCATCAAAAGGCGCTATCTACAGTTAGGCTGGGTCTTCTTGCTTTAGATAATCTGAACAAGAAAAACATCCTTCACAGAAGTGTCCACACACTTAAGTTTTAGTTGATAGCCATCAAGATGACAAGCAAGGTTAGCCACCACCACACATTGTATAGTGTTCTATCATATATATGCACAACATTGACTTTACCAAAACAGTGATGAACACATCACTGTTCTTCCATTTCTTAGCCACTGTGAGCAGTGATATGATAAACACGGAAAGCAAATGTCTCTTCAATGTACTGATATTTCATCCTTTAGTTAGACACCCATGGGTAGTGTTTTTGGATCTACTTAAAGCTTTGGGAGAGATTGTTCCACACTAATGTCCACCAGCAGTGTGCATGGGCTTCTATCTACCTTGCTTCTTTGTCACTGTGATCAAACATGGATCAAAAGCAACTTGGGGAGGATTATTTTTTTCTGCTTACAAGTTATATTCCATCAATGAGGGAGTTTGGGGCAGGAACTGAAGCAGAGACCATAGAGAGAGGCTCCTTACTAAGGTTTGTCTACATGGCTTGCTTATCACCTGCCCTCTCTAGTACCAGGACCACGTGCCCAATGGATGACAACATGAACAGCGGCTGGGTCCTACCTATCAATTAGCAATCAAGAAAATGCCCACAGGTAAATGTAATGGAAGCAATTCAATAGCAAACCCTCTTCTCCATGTCTCTGGCTTGTTTCACATTGACAAATAATGATGTGACCCATGGGGGTGGGTTCCTTCTTCTCCATACTGCCTATCTTTTCTCTTTTGATAAGAGGCATCCTTGCTGGAAGTATACCACATTATGGTTTCAATTGAAATCTCCCTGAAGACCAGCAATTCTGAGCTTTTCATTTTTGTGAACCATTGAGTTTTATTAGAGTCACAGGAGGGTGGATGAGGACTTAGTTAACAGGAGTGTGGACAACTTACTAGAGGCTACACCTGTGAAGAAAATATATCTAAAAAAATAGATCTACCTTACTCATCAACTATCTACTGCTTGTCAATCCTCTGGGAGACATGGTCCTCATGAATACCTGCCCCTCCAGGTTCTGCTGTCAAATTGTGTATCCTATTTGGGAAATATTAATCCGGAGAAGAAGGCATGGGAAAGAGCAGCAATAGGCCCCAGAATCAAGAATGTAGGAAAGAAGCCAGAAGGAAGAAGATGTTGAAGTGTTTCCAGAAGAAAGCAAAGCTAGATGTCCTAGCAAGGGCCTGTCATCCCAGGTGCCTGGGAGGCTGAGGTGGGAGCACTGCAAGTTTAAGGTGAGTTGGGCAACTTAATGATGCCCTCTCTCAAATTGTTTCTTTACAGGGGTGGAGTTTGGGCTGCAATCAGTAGTAGAGTTCTTGTCTATCACGTGGGAAATCTGGTTTCCACCTCCCCTAAGATGGACTGAATCCACAAAGATTATGAAGATTCATCTACTTTTTATAACTTGGGCCTTTTTTGCTCTTGATATTTAGAATATTTTACATAGTCTGTAATGAACCCCTTGCCAGAAGTGTAATTAGCAAACATTGTCTCTCATTCTTCTTCAAATCCATAGCTTCATTTGACATGATTGATCACTCTTTATGGAGTAAGAATGATGGAACCCAGGCTCCTCTCATGCTTGGTGAATACTTTCCTGAACTGTCTCATGAGCCCTCATCATTAGTAAACAGTTTCAGAGAAGGGCATCGCTAAGTTGCACAGCTGGCCTAAAACCCATTATGTACCCTAGGATATCCTTTACTTTTCAATGCCCCTGTCTCAGACTCTCAAGTACCTGGGATTACAGGCATGTGCCAGCAGACTCAGCACTCCCTCCTAACTTCTAGGACACCTTGTTTTCTGCTCACACACACACACACACACACACACACACACACACACACACACACACACACACAGTTTCTCTTTTATATTTTAAATGCTGGATTTTATTTAAAATTAGTACTCCAGACACTTTGTTCATCCTGACCTTAAACCAATAGCTGTATTACTGACGTCTCATCTGCACTAACCTCAACTTCTATGAGGTTCTCAACCGTCCCACATAACACATTAGCTTAGATTTTGTCTTAGTCCCCTTTCTATTTATGAACAATAGGGGTAATCTTTGGGTCACCATTCTGAAGGCAAGATGTCAAGAACATGACTGTGGCATCTGGTGACAGCCTCTATGGTACATGACAGAAGGACCAGCAAACTTACAGAATGGCATGGCTCACTAACCATCCTGAAAACCCTTGTGCCTTCACACAGTAACAGTGGCATTTAAATGTCATCCTGGGTGCTGGGGAAGCCTTTCAGGCCAGAACATGTGACTGTCAAACTGTTCCACATTAGCGTGTATGAAGTAGTAGACCTACTTCCCTGTCTTCTCAGGAGGAATGAGTTCCCTAAACTCCTGGAGAGATGCTGTAGCCATTCCTTGGTGTGCTGAGAAATCAGTTGGTAACACCTTCACATAGGCATCTTGATCTGAGTACCTGCCTGATTAGCTTACACTATCCTTCTGTCTTTCAACCACCACGTATTCTCCTCACTTGGCTCTTATACCAGCCCTGTTCCCAGCACCAGGCTGACCTGTCAGTTTCTCGCTCCTCCCAGGTGTCTCTGCCCACACTTCTCCTAACTGATATGATCCTTTTCTTTTCTTTCCTGTCTTCCTTCCTCCTTCCTCTTCTTTCTGTCTCTGTCTTTCCTTCCTTCCTTCCTTCCTTCCTTCCTTCCTTCCTTCCTTCCTTCCTTCCTTCCTTCCTTCCTTCCTTCCTTCCTTCCTTCCTCCAAGTTAGGGTTTCACTCTGTACCTCTGGCTGTCCTGGCACTCACTATATAGACCAGGCTGGCCTTGAACTCATAGAGCACCCCTGCCTCTACCAACTGGGAGTTGGAATGAAAGTTGTGTCCCACCAGATCCATACCCAGCTGATAATCCACGTTCTGTCTTCCATGGGCATCAACCCCCACATGGAGGTCACTGTCAAAGAAGTTCCCTTCCCACTGGCACCTATGGCCAACTCACTCCTTTTGATCCCCTTTCCCTGTCTTAATTCAGAATGTTTATCACCATGTAACATCATATTTCTACTTATGGATAGACCTCTCAGCTATAATATAGACTGTCCTGGAAAAAAATCATAATTCTAGCAATGAAGTCATTGTAATGAACTTCGAAGGTCACTCACTTCTGTCACCATGTCACATTTTTATCCCCTTTATACTCTTTCTGTTGTGAGGTGCACATTGTCACATGGAGTCCTTTCCCCCACAGATCCCTACCATCAGTCCCTTTTGTTCATGAAGATAAAGGACCACGGTATTAAATTTAAAATTTACCAAGGACAATAATATCTACTCTGTATCAGTGAGCAATTAGTTCTCCCATATAGCTCACAGAAGAAATCATCCACTCAGACAATTGAACATGACCACTGCTGGCAGCATGTGGCCAGCCAGCCAGGCTGCAGCAGTGACATTTGTACCAAAACCAATAAGGCAGAGAACGATTGGGGGCTGTGCTGTGTCCTACAGCCAGTGTCTGGAAAACAAAACAAATGCTCTAATGAATTCCTTCCACTGGATTTCATTCTTTCTGTGAAAGGGGAACTCCTTTTGAGTATAATACATGCAAACATATATAGTTAGCACACATTCTTCTTCAGCTGTGCTAAGTAGGGGCTGGAGAAGTGACTCAGCAGTCAAGAGCACTGGCTGCTCTTCCAGATGATCCAGGTTCAATTCCTAGCACACACATGCTGGCTCACATCTTTAGTTCCATTTCAATGGGATCCAATGCCCTTTTCTGGTTTCCATGGGTACAAAGTATGCACATAACAACACAGACAAACATGGAGACAAAACAATAAAAAACAAAATAAAAAAAAAAGTCAATCTTCAGAAAGAGCAAGTGCTAACTGGACCGGGATTGACAGACACTGAAAGTTAATGCTGAAATGAGCCATTGCTGTGTTTCTTTAAATTCTGTACTACCTTTCATTGATGGCAAGTCTTCACAGCCAGCCATTTGCTCTCTCCTCTTTCCCAGGAGTCTCTAAGTTGTTAAGCACTCTCTCCCTCCTGCTCCTGAACTGTGTTGCCCCAGTCAGGGTTATTGATTTCCCATTATTCCTAGAGGCCACACGATGCATTTCCATTAGTGTAAACACTTTTAAGACCAGCTTTTATTTTGTCCTTCCTCACAACCATCTGCCAGGGTGGGGCATCTGTTTGCTTCCATTTTGGAGCATAAAGGAATGATGGTTTCAGGTCTAGATATACCAGAGCTTGTTTTTAAAAACCTACTGCTTTCTCACTACAGCTTTGAGGCAAGTTCTCTTAAAAGTAATAGAGTGTAGTTAAACTTTTCAGACCTGCTCTCGGCTAGATTGGTTTTTTCTAGAGGTAATAAACTAATACTTACAACTCACTGATCTATGCTTTCTTTAGAATTAGCTGGGGGAAGTACTCTCTTCAGAGAGTAAGTGTACTAACTGGTTTTGTGTGTCAACTTGACACAAGCTGGAGTTATCACAGAGAAAGGAGTTTCAGTTGAGAAAAAAATGCCTCCATGAGATCCAGGTGTAAGACATTTTCTCAATTAGTGATCATTGGGGAGGGGAGAGCCCCTTGTGGGTGATACCATCTGTGGACTGGTAGTCTTGGGTTCTATAAGAAAGCAGGCTGAGCAAGTCAGGAGAAGCAAGCCAGTAAGAAACACCTCTCCATGGCCTCTGCATCAGCTCCTGCTTCCTGCCCTGCTTGAGTTCCAGTCCTGACTTCCTTTGGTGATGAACAGCAGCACGGAAGTATAAGCTCAATAAACCCTTTCCTCCCCAATTTGCATCTTGGTCATGATGTTTGTGCAGGAATAGAAACCCCGACTAAGACAAATTGGTACCAGCATAGTGGGGTATTCCTGTGACAACCTGACCATGTTTTGGGGAGGACTGTGGAAGGACTTTGGAACGTTGGGCTAGAAGATCCATTCAGTGTTAAGAGCTTTGTGGGATGTTGTGTAGGAGCTTGGAAGATAATGTTAAGAACAGTGCAGAAGATGGAGGCCTGGCTTGTGAAATTTCAGAGGGAAGATTAAAGCTCTTAGCAGGGCCATTGCTAGTTTGATTTAGGACTCTGTGGTTTTGGTTAGCTGTGGCTGAAGGATCAGCTGTGATTAACAAGATACCAGAACTACTAAAGCAAAACCATTGCATTACTAGGACTGTTGATGCTGGTTAGCTGGGAAATTGGCGGTGACTGGGAAGAGACCAGCATCAATGAGGTGAAATCTTCTGAGAAGTGTTTTCTGAGATCGCAGAGGCTGCATTACAGAGATAGCCAGGTACCTTGTGATGTGGCTGGATTTGGTAATGTGTAAGAGTCACCCAGGTGGTACGGGTTTTGAAGGCATGAAGGGGTCATGAAGAACAGCTGAGGCCTGGGCACTGTGAGAGGCCATGGAAGGCCATTAGTAAAGGTGCAGCCTTGCCATTGACATTTCAGGACTGAAGGGGGTCATGCAAAGTAGTTGAGGCTTGGCACCATGAAGAGAGCCTATGAGAGGCTGTTGGTAAAGCCTAGTTGTAGCAGAAGACAGCAGTGTTTTGGAGATGCCAGTACCATGAGATGACCACCAAGAACAGCAGCAGCAGTGGAGTACAGGCATCTGGAGCCTAGAAAACAAGGTGTGTGCTAAAAGGGTAGAGCTGGAGAACTGACTCAGGTCCTTAGAGGAATCCAGAAGATCATGAATGGATTCCAGACATTGGACGGTTGGAGTTTGATTTTGCTTTTGATTGTGACTGTGCCCTGATATATTTTCCCTCCTGAAGGAAGAAGGTATTTTAGTGGAGCCCACAGTTAAGAGACTTCTAATGGTAAAAAGACTTTGAATTCTAAGAGATTGGATATTTTTTAAGGAATTGAAATTTGATATGTAAGAATTTGCAAAGACTGTGGGACTTTTAAAGTTATTTAGATCTTGGGGATGAATAAGAAAGTAAGGGTTGAGGCTTAATAGTGATATATTTGTGTGTCAAGTTGACAAGGGGTCAATTGTACTGGCTGGTTTTGTGTCAACTTGACACAAGCTGGAGTTATCACAGAGAAAGGAGTTTCAGTTGAGAAAATGCCTCCATGAGATACAGGTGTAAGGCATTGTCTCAATTAGTGATCAAAGGGGGAGTGCCCCTTGTGGGTGGTACCATCTGTGTGCTGGTAGTCTTGGGTTCTATAAGAAAGCAGGCTGAGCAAGCCAAGAGAGAAGCAAGCAATCCAGTAAGAAGCATTCCTCCATGGCCTCTGCATCAGCTCCTGCTTCCTGCCCTGCTTGAGTTCCAGTCCTGACTTCCTTTGGTGATGAACAGCAGCATGGAAGTGAAAGCTCAATAAACCCTTTCCTCCCCAATTTGCATCTTGGTCATGATGTTTGTGCAGGAATAGAAACCCTGACTAAGACAGTAAGTAAACCAAAAATTGATGAAGGAAGAAAACGATTACAAACTACACCCTTCTGGTTAACTAGATCATTTAGGAGACAACCATTTTTCTAGTTTGGGAGTACTTGGAAATAAAATCACATGAAAAAAATCACATTCTGGGCTGGGGAGGTGGTTTAGCAGCTAAGAGTGCTGGCTGCACTTGGAGAGGACTTCAGTTTGGTTCCTGGCACTCACAGGGTAGTTCACGACTATAAGTCCAGTTCCCCGGGGGATTCTCTGCCTTCTCCTCACCCCCACAGGTGCTAGGCACACGTGTGGTACACATCCATCCATTCAGGCAAACACCATACACAGAAAAATGAAATGGATCAATCTTTAAAAAGAAAAGAGAGAAAGTCACATCCATTAAAATATTTCAGGAAAAGGTGTGGAATTGTTTTATAGATGAGTGAAACATCCCTATTTTGAGTTGGCAAAAACCTCTTTCAACCAGAAAATCAAGAAATTCACTCCCGCCTCAATTAAATAGTTTAAGCAGTGCATGAGGTTAGAGAACATTTTCCCTTAAGGAAATAAAACAGTGACTATGAGGAGAAGCTACGAATGTGACACGAGAAAAGGATGGGTGCCAAGGGACAGCTGAGGCCGGGCTCCAGCCACCCCTCTCCTGAGCATCCCTTACAGTTACTGTAAAGAACCTCTCACATTATAGCTTGGCCTCAACATCCCTGCAGGACTCCAGTGTGGGAAATACCGTCCCACAGTTCCACCTCAAATGCCTTCTACACTTAGTTTCTGGTTCTCTGACTTAGTTTGGCAAGTCATAGCTTCTTCCTTTTACAGGGTTACAGGATCATTCCAAACATCTGCAGTATTTATTCTAGCCTTCCACCATGGTAGTGTCAGGGTTCTCTAGAGGAAAAGAACCATTAGAAAATATAATGTGACTGTGTGTGTATTCATTCATTCATTCATGTGTGTGTGTGTGTGTGTGTGTGTGTGTGTGTGTGTGTGTGTGAGATGTATATATGTATATTAAGGGGACTTATTACAGTGGCTTACAGACCGTGTGATCAGACTTCCTCACCAATGGCTGACTCCCAACAGAAAGTAAAAGAATCCAATAGTTAAGTCCATGAAGACAGATACCGCAACCGTTCTTCAGTCTATATTATAATCCTGATGAAGCAGGCTCTAAGGGCATTGAAGAACTGCTATATCAGAAGGATAAACAAACTTGCCAGGAAGAGTGAAGGCAAGCAGTCAACTAGCAAAGACTTCCTTCCCCCATGTCCTTTTATGTCCTAAATCTGGCTGCCACCAGATGGTGTGGCCCAGATTTAGGGTGAGTCTTCCCACTTCAAATGATCCAGAAATAGATAGGTCATTCCTCCTTAAATAATTCAATCAAGAAAAATCCCTCCCAGGTATGCCCAGCTGGCCGCTGGAGTTTTAGTTGACTCCAGATGTTCATTGACAACCAAGATTAGCTCTCATATCTACTCTCTCTAATGATCTACTTTCTTCTTTTGTGATGTTTGCAAATAGCTTAAACTTTGTGTCACTATGTTCATGGTCTCTCTGTAGCTGGATGATAAAGACAAAACAAAACACACAGTTTTTCCTCGTTTCAGATGTTGGAGTGATGCACAATGCTCCCATGCTATTTCTCTTACTCAAACCCACCCTGAGCTTCCACTCCAGGAAACACAAAGGGGACTGAGTCACACCTTTTCAGCTTTCAGGGCTCATCCTTTGTCACTTTAACAAATACTTGAGTTCCTACCATATGCTGAGCTGAGCTCCTGTATTGAGAGTACACCCATTATCAAACCAAGGAAAAGTCATCTAGGCTCCCTGGAGCTTACCTTTCAGTGGGGATGACCAGTATGGGCAATAAATAAGCAGAGCCTACTGTATAACAAGGCTTCCGAGAATTAATTCAGCCAAGTGCTCCGATGGCAACTTTGCCAATCAGAAGCAAAGGATTGTTGGGGAGGAAACTATCACCCAAAGCATAAGAACAATTCTTCAGGCCACTTGCTGTCATGCTGTCATTTGGAATCCTGTTGCTAGGACACTGGCAAGCATAGAAAAGCTAAGGACACTTTGCAAGCTGGGTAGGGTTTGGGTGGAATGGTGTCCTGATATTCACATTCTGAATTCAGTTCTGAAATATGCATGAATAGAGATTAGCTAGAAAAGAAATATGCCTGTAGAGGTGACTTTGAAATCATCTGAAGCCTGATAATATAATGCTATAAAAAGGAAGATAAAAAACTATTAAATTGAAGATGAGTTGACATTTTATAGTAACATTTTAGAGTCTATTGTCAATTCTAACATGACATGACTGCTCCACTCATGAAGTCACTGCACTATGATTACTGCCCAAGACCCACCCAAGATTGGGACTGTCGACATTCTGACATACATGGGCAAGGGACATAAGAAGCCTCATTCCCTCCTGAGGGTCTATGTGCATGTAATGGTTGCAGGGAGAAAAAAGGTGTCTTTTCTTTAGTGACATAGTCACTGATAAGTTGCGCATGCTCCGATAAATTCCTTCTATCCTCGATTGTACTGGCATAAGCAACTGTAATTAAACTCAGTGGGTTATGAAAGCAGCCATCAGAGTAGAGGGATAATTTATTGGAAAGAAGGGCCTCAGTGGGAGGAGAGAGTGAGGGGGTAATGATCAAAAGTCACTATATATGTAAATAAAACTATCAAATAGTAAGTAGAAACTTTCGTTGTTTCTGGTTTATCAACTTTTTAGTAAGACCTATTCTTTCCCTTAATTAGCTCAAAAACCAATTGATCAATCATGAACTCAGAAAATAGAACATTTCTTTGCTTTTCCTCTGGCTTTAGTTTCTCGGGATAAATAATAACTGTTATTACATTTTTGGTCTGAATTTCTTACCTAAATAGAAACAAGGAGTCATTATTTCATCACCAGGGGATTCAAAACAGAGAAGGCTTTAGACTTGAGCTCCTCTAAATGACACCCAGATCTTTTCCTTGACTTGAGGTTCACCAAGGAAGCACTGAGAAATGGCTCCAGAATGCCCTGAGATAGTGTAGTCTAGATTCACAGTACTGCTCCTAAATCCTGCCCAAATATATTCTGTGAATAGCAGGGATCACGGACTGACTTTCATTGCTACAGACAGAAGTAGACCATAGTAAAAAACGTAGACAACTGTCACTGCACAGCTCTTTTATTTTACATGGGAAATCTGCTCATCTGAATGAAAATTAACCATATGTCATCTGTGAACAGATGCAGAGTTGGAGACGTGTCCACACTCAGTACATCATCATGAGCTGTTGAGAACTGGAACAGCTTGATACTGTGTGCCTAACTCACTCTCGTCACTGATAGATCTCTGCAGCTGCTGCTGGCTTCAATAGTAGAGGGCAGGACTGAGGCCCCAGATTCATAACAATTCTCAAAGAACAACATAAATGAATGTTTCATAATATGCCATGTCAGGAGGATGAGCTTGTTGCTCTTGGGCTTGCTAGCTGAACACATTTTACCTGGTTGTTCTCCTCATACATTATATATTTAGTTGAAAACATGTCATTGACAGTCATGTAGAAAGCAAGCAAGCTGTGACTCATGACACCTCTTTACACAATGTTACAATGTCTACTTAAGATGGCTGTGCACTCATAGTAACAATGCTATGACATCCCCAGTGTTTGTTATCAGTCCCACTCACTGGAGTCTAGTTGGAAGGAAAGAGTACCCTGGGAAGTTATTTATGGAGAAAGAATTAAAGTTGGTCTTATTCATGCTAGGGTGAGGTGACTTGAATAACACCCACATAAAAAGGGGAGGAGGTCCAAGCCCGTAAGCACTAGCTCCTAGTAGGAGAGAAGCTAGCGATCTTGGCTAATTCTGAGGCAAGGCACACAAAGCTAATCAAAAGGCCAGCACTGAAGTAAAGCCAGAAAGCCATGCTACTCTTCTATGGGTAGAGACAGTCTGGATAAGCAGAAAGCATCTAGGCAGTCTACGTTATCCTGCATGGTTCTTGTGTCACTTGGGACTAGTGACTCAATCATAGCATAGTCAAATATTCTCATCTGTGCGTACACACACACACACACACACACACACACACACACACACACAAACACCTACCTCAGTTATTTCTGGAAGACACCATAAGGAAATTCCTATTTTAAGAGAACCCAGCAAGTTTTTGCTTTCTTATCTTCCTGTTAAGGCCACTGCTACAGGCCTCTGGGAGAGGTACCCTTCCCTTTTGCCTGTTCTGAGTAGCCTCTAGGCCTCTGCTCTGACCTAAGCCCTAGTCAGAGGCATCAGGGTGACCTGTGCTACGCAGTGAATAGGAAAGGACAGGAGAAGAAGGCTTTTTTCCTTTACCATACATAGCCAGTGTGAAACAGGACCATCAGTTCCCTCCACTGTCTCTCAGATTAAACCAAACTGAATTATGTTATAAAATCAACCATGCTTATTGACCATTCATGTGTCTCTTTCTCTGTCTCTGTCACTGTGGAGGTTGCTACTTAGGCATTGTCTCATGCTTGCAAGAAGAATGTGAAGTCAATAGGTTCAACTCTGACTTGTAGATGAAGTGTCTAAACCTCTGAAGACACAAAGGACCCAAAGCACCCTCCTCTCTTCCCTTTGCCCTCTGCTTTAAATACCTTAGATTCAACAAACTTCAGATAAAACTTCACTAACATAAGCTCAAAATGCTATAGCAATTACTGCGATTGCCTTTCCACTGCAAGCCAAGGTAGACCAGATGTATGCTGACTCAAAATGAGAAGTCCGAAGAGGAATGGGGAGTAGGAATTATGAAAATTAAAATAATAAATGGAAAGTGAACTCAGGAAATCAGATTAGGTAAAAGAGTTTTGAAACAATAAAACATGTTTTGTTAAATGACAGATGAAGTAAAAAAGTGAACTGGGAGATGTCATAGGTGAGATAGTATCCCCTTTATATTCTCTTTTAAAGATCCTTACAGCTGCTTTTCCTACACACACCATCCTCACACATCAACCCCACCCTTTGATATCTTTGGTTGTTTGTTTTTTTTTTTTTTTTTAAAGGAATGCCTTCCTCCAGGTAATCATCACAACACCCCCTCCTCTCTTTTATTCTTCCCTCCACTCCCTAGTTCCTTTACTCATCTTTCTATCTCCGGGAAGAGGTGGGAAGTGATAGAGAAACTGTTTTTGAGCGAATGAGGTTTTTGACCACAGTCCAAAAGAAATCTACAGAGATGGCTTTTAAAGTAAAAGCAATTTCACACCAGCAGAAAGCTTGAGTTTCATGGAAGATGGTCTAAACGGGAGAAGTCAGAAAATGCCTTGCACCTAAGAAGCTGGTTTAAATAAAGTGACCCAGTTACCCAGTTACTACCAAGAAGCTTTCTCTATCTGCAACCAAGAAATAAAAAGATAATTTACTGATATTGTCATTCATCAAGGACAAGGGCAGATACTCGCTCACTCATCTTATTTGCAGTCATAGCTTTTATCAGGTATATTTTAGCATGGCAGGTTTGTTTTCTTTGTAGTGGTTTTTATGTAATATGGAGAGAACTCTCTATACTCAGGGGACGAAATGCATGTATTCAACCTCAACAACTGTTTGCAGATAATTTTTCCAAAATCTTCCAAATTCATTTAACATTATTCATTGATTTCCTGAGCCTCCTAATCATGTCTCTATGTGTTACTAATGTCTGAAAAACATGGACAGGTGAAGTTCATTTGCTCACAGGTAGAACAGCTAAGTGCTGTAGACTGCCATTCTTTCTCTCTTCCTCGTGGCTCAGTCTCTCTGAAAAGGAAACACATATGGGCACTACTAAGGGATCAGGCACTTTTCCTAGCATACCTGTACCAGTTCCTTTATCTGAGTGAACGTAACAGTTTCATTTGGCATAGTGTATTAAAATCTCAAACTAATATTTTGTTCATCATGTTTTCATATTCAAGTTGGTTTAAGACATTAACTAAACACAGTTCTGTATCTTCAGTGATCATTTAATTATTAGAAGTGAAAGTGTGTTTTTTCATGTTTATGGACCCATCTCAAGTATTCTTTTTATATTTAGTGTGTTCTTCTTTCATGAGATCATTGTGATTTTTAATTCAGTGGTTTAAAGTCTGAGATGACGTCTGGCTTACAGGACACTTCCCCCTGAAAGAGCAATGCCCTGCATAGTTTTACCTTCACTAGAAATGACTAATGACAATCTTGGGGGTTCATGTCCTCCATCTTGGGCTCAAATTCATCTGAACAGCAAGCAAATAGGCTAGAGTTCTTTGATGTTTGAACATTCTGCACAGTCTCTAGAGTGGAGCATAGTAAAAATACTTCAGTAGAGTTTGGCTATTTTGTCTCCTTATGAAATTATTGCTCTCATAATTTTGAAAGTAGCAAGATAAAATAGCATACATTTATCGATCCTATACCAATCACTTTCATTATCTAAATATGTAAAGATCCATATAAAATGGAAGCAAACTGTAAAGATGCAAGTTATTTCATACTAACTTCTAACTACTAGATTGAAAAACAATAAGAATCTGAGTAATGAGTAAATTTTTATTTTGAATGCGTATCAATATCCAGTATACATAAGATGATAATTGCCAAGTGAAATGGATACATCCAGCATCCAGCTGAGTTTAAATGATTTTTTAAAAAGTGCTTAGAGAAAGTAAGTTTGGGCTGAATGCTTCTTAAGACAATCAGATCACAGATATGTTCACATGTTGACTTTCTGACAGGACTGGGAATTCCCACACTTCATGGGCGATGTTGATGTGAATCTCCCTGGGTTACACACTCCTCACATGCAGTTCAAGATTCCCTTCTTCCAGAAGATATTCAAGGAGGAATACCGCATTCACATAACAGGTATGGTATATGACTTTGAACACCTTTGGATGTTTTCTGTGAAAATTGAACCACTGGTGAGAGGCATGAGTTTAATTAGCTCTTACTCACTTAACAATGCAAGATGGCTTTAGTCGGGCAAGTGATTCAGGGCCATCTATCTGAGATGTAAGCTCATGGTGGTGTTGACAAGTGAGATCCAATGAGCACATAGGAGTGAGTGGAACGGATAGAATGGAGACATTGATAAAGAAGGCTTGCCTGTCTCTTACCTGCCTTGAACACCTCACCTCAGTCACACTCCACTGGCAGTCACTAGTAGAACGCTGTACTTAGAGACAAGGAACACATAGCAGTACACCCTCTAGTTGGGCGCTGCATTGTTGAATCGGACCTTCCAGTGTGTGATAACAAAGGGTGGGGGACAAACTCTCTTTTCTAGGATGTTATTTCTGCCATACTTCATGGACCACTCCACATGGATCTTACACATAAGGTGGCTTTTTCATGGTCCTTGATGTATATTCTCAATATTAATCCACTCCGTGCATCTGCATTGACTGCCAAGGTGAAGACAGTGTGGTCTGGAATCTTCAATCAGTCCACATGCCTTTAAAGGATTAGGCTACTGACTACTTGATCTCATGGAACCTACTTCTGTGTCTTAGCACAAGTTTACCTCAAGAGATTCTTTTGTGAATCTCCAGGTTGTTTCACTCTCCAATTGTTTTTTTTTTTAATGCTTCTGAAATGAATAACGTCTTAGTCATTCTCATCCCCGAGAGATATCCTGAAGATGCGTTTTATACCTTTTCTTCTTTTGAACAAAAAGCAGATGGCTGAATGATCATGGATACAAAGGGTAGCATTCACTCCTAAACTGTTCAGATGCAGGGCATGAACGTGTGTGTTTTAAGGACAATGGCCTAGGATCCCATACCTGCTATAATGAAAACTGCAGAAGAAATCTGTGCTTACACTGCCGTCTGTGCTGCTGGGTAAAAATAGCCTGAGCGCAGAAAACATTAACATCTGAGTACTGAAAAACTCTGCTTCCCTGCCAGGAAGCTGTGCTTTGGCTCAGAGCGTGAGGCAACCTTCCTGAGTTTGAGAATGAGCTCATGAATAGGGAAGATGCATCAGGTTTCTTTTCCTATTCAGGCTGGCCGAGGCTCATCTATTAAATTCTCTGGGTAAATCAATCGATTTGAGTTCAGGTCACAGAGTGTGGTTTCAGAGTCCCCACTTAATCTGTGCAGCCTGCCAGCCTCTTGAACTTCTAAAATAGCCATCACACACATAGCTTCACCGATCCCTCTGGGTGGCTTTGTCTGGACCATCTGTCCTTGCCACCAGCTCTTGTCTCAGGCAACCCCTGCACAAACAGTCTCTGACTATCAGAACCCGTTCAAGGTATACTACTACTTAAGCATAAAACACTGGGTTGGGGGGGAGGGAATGAAGATAGAAAATAATTGGAGAACAAATCAGCCTTTAAAAATTGAACTGTAAAAAGTAGTCAGGTTAGGATGGTTTCACATGGCTTTGTTATTATATACAATGTCAATTATAGAAGGGTTTACAGTATCCAATGTTTGTGCAATTTGGGATGTTTTATTTTAAAAGATGAAAAAATCATATTTAAAAGTTATACACAGTATCTTGGAAAGGCTATATGCTTGCAGGATCTGTGAAGCTGCAGTGTCATTGGCTATGAGCCAAAGAAGCTCTGTGCCTTTGGGGAAACATAGATACAGGGCTTCAAAACTTGTCTTATGAACTAGAAGCTGAAAAAATGAATAAAGGCACATTAATAAAGTTTTCCGGAAGGGGAAAGTAATATGACTAAAGCTTTTGGCAATGTTTGCTAAGGGTTATTTCAGCTCTCGGACAGACCTGGCTGAGGTGGTGAAGGACTGAAGAAAAGCAAAGCAAAGGGACAGATAGAAAGGCTGAGCTTAGGTAGACTGTGCTCTCTGATGGAGAAGCTACAGCTCCCCAGGGGCAGCATATGTCACATACAGGTGGACAAGAAGACAAGGTTACTGTACACAGCTAAATCAAGGAGACGGTGCAGATGGTATACAGCTGGATCAAGGAGAGTGGCTTAGCTAATCTCAGTAGATGGAATCTTTATAGGACAGGAGTCTTCAGGCCTTAAATATCCAAGGGGAGAAAGCTACACAGGGCATTTTCTGCACATACTGTCAATATTCATGCTTGGACAGAAGAGTAGGCATTTCTATTCCCCCCAGGGTCTAAGGCTTTGAGGTCCTTGGCATGGCCATACTCATGTGAACAACTACATTGGCTCAGGACGTCATTCACTCAGGGCTTTCTCCTCTCCCCACATATTTTGATTAATAAGTCTCTAATTAATAATTAAATAATGAATAAAAGTCTGTAATAAGAGAGACTTTATAAAAATCTGGATTGGTGGGCTCTAGCCCCATCAGTTCCTGAACAGTTCTGACACAGTACGTCTGGGGAAGAGCCAAGGGATTAGACTCAGGAAAGTCTTCTTTGGGCAATGTGATTAACTGACTGAGATCTCAGAGCTGAAGTCAGAAGGTCTGTGTTTTTCCTAGAATTCACCATGCGAACAATGGCCACCTGGGTCTACTGCAGAGCCCTCTGAGCAGTCTGGTGGTTACAGTAAAAGAGTGAGGGCCTCAAGGTAAAGCTGTACGGCAATTAGCACAGTTGTGGTGTTTCCAGTTTGTCCGGGTGCATCCACATCTGCTTCAGAAAAATGGCTACAGGTTCTGAGAAAAGCCAAACCTTTCTGTCTTCAATGTTGGCTTTCCATCCCTCTGCAGTTCCTGCTAATCAGCTAAAAACCTTGCTGCTATGGAGAAGCAGCTAGTCTTTGGAGAAGTATTTACTTAATTACAGTTTGCAAGGCAAGTGCTTCTAGAGAAAACCTGGATCAAATTTCCAAAATACTGAGATCCATGATGTGTTTAAGACTGTCTCCATAGCCTGATATTTCTGTCCTAAGATGCAAATGCTAACTTGTTGAGCAATCTCCCTTAATCTGTCCTGAACAGATTAGAGGAGATTTGAATTTTTTTCTTTGTAAATTAATATCGCAATGCCACTGCAGTAATTAAGAGTGATGTCCTCTATATCCACCAGTGAATCTCAAACAGTATATGTTAGAATATTCTGGAAAGATTGTTTAGAAAAATAAATCCATCCGGCATACACCAGCATCTGTGTACTTGAGGTTTGGGCCAGAATCTTGGATTCATTTTCTCACAAACACAAGTTAATCCTGGGCTGGCCAGCTGAAGACCATGCTCAGGGAGGCACTGCTGCTTAAGAACGTTGGCTATAGGTAGAATTTCTTGTATCTGAGATAAGAAGGAAGCTGTGTGCTGTGGATGGCAGGGCTGGAGAGGTGGGGCTTCTGCAGCCCTTTGGAGTCAGGAGGATTCCTCTAGGAAGTCCAGATGTTGGAGGTTGAGTGACAGGATTTGCACTTACACTGTTAGACTTTGAGTTTACTTTGGTGTGATTATTTTTATGCCCTGGTCCTTTTTTTTGGAATATTAATGCTTGTTTTTATTTTGTTAGAATACACTGGACTTAAAAGAAAAACATTGTCATTTTTAAAGACACTGGGGACTTTTAAAAAGTTAGACTATGTAGTGGGTTGAATTAGAAATGTCCCCCTTATGCTCAGATATTTAAATACTTGGTCCCCAGTCGGGACTGTTTGGAGAGACTTAGGAGGCGTGGCCATGCTGGAGAAAGTATGTCCCTGGGGGAGGGGCTTTAAGAGTACCTGGCTTCACTTTCCCTCCAGTCTCCTGTATGCCTGCTCTTAAGGATGTAATCTTTCAGTTTCCAGTTCCCATTGCTGTGGCTGCAGTTTATTACTTTGCTTCACCACAATGACAGACTCTTCCCTGTCTGAACTGTAAGCCAGAATAAACTCTTCAGTGAGTTTTTTAGTCATGATGTTTTCTCACAGGGATGCAAAGTTCCTGCCCTGGATAGTTTTTATGTCAAGTTGGCACAAGGTGGAATTGTTTGTGTGGTGGGAACCTCATTTGAAAGAATGCATCCATAAGACTGGAATGTAGGCAACCCTGCAGAGCATTTTCTTTCTTTTTTTTTTTCTTTTATTTTTGATACTTTATTTACATTTCCAATGTTTCCCCTTTTCTGAGTCTCCTCTTTGGAAGGCCCTTATTCCCTCCCCATCCCTACCTCTATGAGGGAATTCCACCTCCCGCCCACCCATGCCCCTATTCCCACCTTGACATTCCCCTTTACTGGGGCCTCTAACACCCTCAGGCCCAAGGGCCTCTCCTCTCTCCCTGATGGCCATCGAGGTCGTCCTCTGCCTCATATGTGGTCTAAACCATGGGTCCATAGATGTGTATTCTTTGGTTGGTGGTCCAAACTCCAGGATGACCGG
>CM052718.1:8082544-8131512 GCA_028551405.1 Uromys caudimaculatus | reverse complement strand
GAGAACTGCTGCAGCTGATAAACAGCTTCAGCAAAGTGGCCGGATATAAAATGAACTCAAACAAATCAGTAGCCCTCCTATATTCGAAGGATAAACAGGCTGAGAAAGAAATTAGGGAAATGACACCCTTCACAATTGTCACAAACAATATAAAATATCTTGGTGTGACTCTAACCAAACAAGTGAAAGATCTATATGACAAGAACTTCAAGTCTCTGAAGAAAGAAATCAAAGAAGACCTCAGAAGATGGAAAGTTCTCCCATGCTCATGGATTGGCAGGCAGGATTAATATAGTAAAAATGGCCATCCTGCCAAAAGCAATCTACAGATTCAATGCAATCCCCATCAAAATTCCAACTCAATTCTTCATAGACTTAGAAAGAGCAATTCTCAAATTCATTTAGAACAACAAAAAACCCAGGATAGCAAAAGCTATTCTCAACAACAAAAGAACTTCTGGGGGTTTCAGCATTCCTGACCTCAAACTGTACTACAGAGCAGTAGTGATAAAAACTGCATGGCATTGGTACAGCGACAGGCAAGTAGATCAATGAAATAGAATTGAAGACCCAGAAATCAACCCACACACCTACGGTCACTTGATTTTCGACAAAGGAGCTAAAATTTCAACAAATGGTGCTGGTTCAACTGGCAGTCTACATGTAGAATAATGAGAATTGATCCAATCCTATCTCCCTGTACAAAGCTCAAGTCCAAGTGGATCAAGGACCTCCACATAAAACCAGATACACTGAATCTAATAGAAGAGAAAGTGGGGAAAATTCTCGAATGCATGGGTACAGGGGAAAAGTTCCTGAACAGAACACCAATGACTTATGCTCTAAGATCAAGAATCGACAAATGGGACCTCATGAAATTGCAAAGTTTCTGTAAGGCAAAGGACACTGTCAATAGGACAAAATGGCAACCAACAGATTGGGAAAAGATCTTAACCAATCCTACGTCCAATAGAGGGCTAATATCCAATATATTCAAAGAAGTTAGACTCCAGAAAACCAAATAACCCTATCAAAAAATGGGGAACAGAGCTAAACGGAGAATTCTCAACTGAGGAAATCTGCCCGGCTGAGAAACACCTAAAAATGCTCAACATCCTTAGTCATCAGGGAAATGCAAATCAAAATAAGTCTGAGATTCCATCTCACACCTAAGATCAAAAACTCAGGTGACAGCGGATGCTGGTGAGGATGTGGAGAAAGAGGTACACTCCTCCATTGTTGGTGGGATTGCAAGCTGGTACAACTTCTCTGGAAATCAGTTTGGCAGACCCTCAGAAAAATGGACGTAATACTACCTGAGGACCCAGCTATACCACTCCTGGGTATATACCCAGAAGATGCTCCAACATGTAATAAAGACACATGCTCCACTATGTTCATAGCAGTCTTATTTATAATGGTCAGAAGCTGGAAACAACCCAGATGTCCCTCATCAGAGGAATGGATATAGAAAATGTGGTACATTTACACAATGGAGTACTACTCAGCTATTAAAAACAATGACTTAATGAAATTTGCAGGCAAATGGATGGAATTTGAAAATATCATTCTGAGCGAGGTAACTCAGTCACAAAAGAACGAACATGGTATGTACTCACTGATAAGTGGATATTAGCCCAAAAGTTTGGAATACCCAAGTTTCACTTTACAGTAACCACTGGACTGAGAGTAAGGTCCCAGATGGAGGAGTGGGAGAAGGGACTGAAGGAGATGAGGGAATCTGCAGCCCCATGGAGGGAGCAACAGTGTCAACTGGCCTGACCCCCGGGTCCTCCTGGAGGCTGAACCATCAACCAAAGAATACACGTTGAGGGACCCATGGCTCGGACCACATATGTGGCAGAGGAGAGGCCCTTGGGCCTGAGCGTGTTAGAGGCCCCAGTAAAGGGGAATGTCAAGGTGGGAATATGGGAGTGGGTGGGCAGGCAGGTGGGAGGTGGAATACCCTCATAGAGGCGGGGGAGGGGGAGGGGATAGGAGGTTTCCAAAGAGGAGACCTAGAAAGCAGGAAACATTGGAAATGTAAATAAAGTATCAAAAAATAATAATAATAAAAGAATATTTACTTCTTTTGGCAACAGTCTTTTTTTCCTTAAGCATTTTTTACCTACAGAAAAACTGGAGCAGAAAGTTCATTTTTCCCATAGACAGTTCCATAGCTCCTTGGCTCTTATACCACCTTAAGGTCTAAAATACTTGTTAAAATTGATGAACCAATTCTGAGATGTTACTAAGTAGTAAGTCTATAATTTATTCATATCTGTAGTTTCTACCTAGTGTCCTTGTGTTGTCCCAGAATGTCGTCTAGGGCACCATACTACATTTAGAAATCTTGCCTCTTTGATTCCTGTGAGCTGGCATGTTCTCAGAATGTTTTCTGTGTTTTCTCCTAATTAGCACCCCCTGGCACCACCCCCAAATTCCTTCTTTCCAAATCTTTCTCCCCCTACTTTATTCCCTCATTGCATTTACTTATGGCCTCTTGACTGAGTAGGAGCAATGTACTTGTAGCTGCAAAATAGGACTCAACCTTCCATATGTAACCATTGATTTCTATAAGTTCTCATCAGAGAGGTGTGGCCTTCTGAGTGCCTCCCTATCCCTGATTGATGGGTTCAGTCTCAGGTAGGTTTAATGCAGGTACCAATTGCTGCTGTATGTTTGTGGATGGATGCAACAGCCACGTCCTGACCAAAAGCAGCATCTACCACACTCCTTCCTATCCTTCAGCTCCTCTGATCTTTCCTTCCCTTCTTCTGTGATAGTCTCTGAGGCTTAGATGGATGAGCTAATACAGATGTCTCATTTAGGAATGGGCATTCATCAATTGTTTGGTCTCAGCACAATGGCATTCTTAATCTCTATATTAACCACTGATCACTTCACTCAGAAGTCTGTACAACCAAGACTGATGGCAGCACACATCTAGAGTATAAACATATTTAAAGTACAATTTGACACTATGTCCATTTAGCAAATCAACAGTAGCAGGTCCCCATCTAGAATCTATGACTTCCCCAGCTATGAACATTGACCACACTTACAGTAACAGGTGCACTTCTTCTGTCAAGTTGGCTTAAAATCTACCCAGAAAGACATTGGTTACTCCATGGAAGCCAGGACATTCTTGCACCAGTGTCTGATCTTGCCTGACAATTTGGTATTGTGGTGCACAGGGTTCAGAGCTGGGTAAGACCATTGATGACTTTTCTCTTCCAGTTCCTGATGCTTATATTTATACTTTCTGGAATTATGAAAGCTACTTAGCATGGCGAAGTTTCCAGCACTGTTCGACCTTGATTTTTCTGTACCTGGCAATGAAAATATGTGATGTCTTTAGCAATAGGTTCATGTCATCTAGTTCTGTTAGGCACCAAGAGGAATGAAAAAGATATACATTGTTTTGGGGGTTTCTGGGGCCTCTATGACAAGCAACTCACAAGGAGGGATTCTCACACTTGGCACTGGGATTTTATTTAATAACCCATGGCTTTGAGTCCATTTGCATGGTTTGTTAATTTGTGCAGGTTGAACTATCCCTGCATCTATGGAATAAAGCCAAGTTGATCATGGTGAAAGATGTTTTTACATGTTCCTGTATTTACTCTGCAAGTGTCTGGTCTGAGAATTTTTGCATTTATGTTCATTACAGATATTTGTTTATAGTTTTGCTCTTCATGTGTGTGTGTGTATGTGTCTTTATTATAGAGTAATACTGACTTATAAGGGGAATTTGGAAGTGTTCTTTCTTTTTCTATTTTATAATAGATAATTTGAAGAGGTTAAGTTTTAGATCTTCTTTGAAGGTCTGGTTGAATCCTGCTGTGAATTCATCTGGACCTGGGCTCTTTTGAGTTGGGAATTTTTTTTCTTCCTTCCTTTCTTTCCTTCTTTCTCTCTCTTTTTAAACAGCTTCAATCTACTTGCTAATCACAAGTCTGTTTAAATCATTGATCTCATCTTATTTATACGTGAATGGTTCAGATACATCTAATAAGTCTACCATATATTTTTTAGACATTCCAATTTAGTGGAATATAGGTTTATAAAGTTTGCTCTTATGGTTTTCTGAATTTATTTGGGATCTGTTGTGATGTCTCCTTTTTCATCTCTAAGCTTACTAGCTTTGGTTAATTTGGTTAAGTGTTTGTCAACCTTATTTACCTTTTCAGAGAACTAACTTTGCTTTGTCGATTCTTTGTACTTTTGTTTTTGGTAATTGTTTCCATCTCATCTATCCCCTCAGCTTTATTTCTTCCTATCTACTCTTTTACATCTGATTTGTTTTAGCTTTTCAAACGTCTTAAAGTCTATCATTAAGTTATTCATTTGAGTTCTTACTAATTTTCTTTAACATAAGCCTTTCTCTCTTAGGCATGACTTCATTATATCATAGAAGTTTTGATATATTATGTTTTTAGTTTCATTAAATTCTAGGAATTTTTTCTTTTTAAATTTTTTCAGTGTCATGTTAATCATTCAATGGTGCACTATTTAATCTCTGTGAGATTCTATAATTTATATAGTAGTTTTTTCTGTTTACTTCAAGATTCATTTCATCATTGTCAGATATAATACAAGGAGTTGTTTCAATTTTCTTATAATTGTTGACACTTTTTGGGTCCTGATAAATGATCTACTTTAGAGAAACATCCATTAGATACTGAGAAGAAAGTATAGTCTATAGTGTTTGAGTGGAACATTCTGTAGCTAATTTGTTATGTCCAATTGATCTGTGATGTTATTTAACTCTGGTGTTTCTCTGATTCTTTTTGTCTGGATGACCTGTCCATTGGTGAATGTGGTACATGAAAGACACCTAATATTAGCGTGTTGGGGCTGATCTGTGGTTTTATGTCTAGTATTATTTGTTTTAGATAATTGTATGTACCCAGGTATGGTATGAAAATGTTTAAATTGAGACGTCCTTTTGGTAGATAGTTCCCTTGGCCAAATTGAAACCTTCTTTGTCACTTCTAATTAGTTTTGCCTTGAAATGTTGACAGTTTTGAGAAATGTTTATTTAAACAGAGTATCTCTCTAATGTAATTTGACTAATGATTTTCTTCTGATTATATGAAAGTTGTAGATTTAGGGCAGATCACAAAGGCACAGTATCGTTGGTACCTACTCTGAACATAGCATATGGCTCAAGGTTGGTCTTCATTATCTGACTGAGTAAGGCTTATTCCGTTCTTCTATGGTAGACTTATGACTTATTTCTCCTTTCCATATTGCCTTCTTAGGAAGTGACTATGTATATTCCACATTAAAAATGTGGACAGTTGTGCTTCTTCTTCCTTTAGTATGGAACTTTTGTATAAATGTTGTTATGCATGGGCAATTTGCCCCACCTACATTTGTTATTTACATTTCTATGGACTTTGGTGTATTTTAATTATATTTTGAATCATAATTCAATATGACTATTATGTTGTGGCCCAAATTGTTCTGCTCTTTGCCACTGATAGTTCTTTCAGTAGGCTCCTGTGTAGGGAGCCAAAGAAATCTTGAATAAATGAAGTCTTGAGAGGGTGTATACTGTAGACATGGGCATAGCCATGTTGAGAACTCAAGGGCTTCCCATCCAAGGGTCTTTGGCAAAGTCATGGGGGCCAGGCTCAAGAGCAAAGCTCTCTTCAGGAATCTGAATCTGAGTGTTATGAATGACTATCAGTGTGTGCAAGCAACTGTGACTTCCTCCTTAGGGTGTTAAAAGCCTGAGACTTCACATTCAGAGAACGCCTAAGGAGACTACCTATCCCCCTCCCTCTGAGCTTTATTTAATGAACATGTTGAGATTCCCAGTTGTGGTGGGAGTAGACCCACCCTGATCCCAGCTTTCCACATGTATGTCTGTCTGTCTCTCTATGCTTCATTTCCTTACCACCCTTAGCCAGAGTTCCATGACCGGGTGGGTCCTGTAAGTCACAATACTCCTGTGTCCTTTTGATGTATCTTTTTCTTTGTAAAAACTTCATTTCATTATTTTGTAACACTATAAGATGTTCTGTGTTAATCCTCTATAGACTCTGCTCTAGTCATAAAATTAATCATTCCTCTAAGGAGACTAGATTAAAGAATTGTGTTAAAAAAAAAAAAAAAAAAAAAAGAAGCTGTTAAATGTGTTCATTGCAACTAGAAATTGCCGCCCCCTTTAGGGCTTTTCAGCTGAGAGAGTGAAAGAAATGTTTGTGTGCATCCTCACGTGTGTGTTTGCATGTGTTTATGATTGAATGTATACATAACTGTTGGTAATCATGCCAAGCTAAACTAAATTTATGCGCAGTCTCCAATTCCAATCCATTACTGTGCTGTATGACATCTATTCTCCCTTTGCTAAGCTGGCAGTGTCTGTCCCATTGGTAAAACGGATCATTACTTTATTCCCCAATAGCATGCATTGTAGATTCCAAGTTAGTACCATCTTGGTTTTTGCCATGCTCTCCACTCAAGTATGTGGTGCCTTGTAAATGTAATTTGAGGGTTTGCTTCACTCCCTTTGCTTTCAAATAACTACACGGCATTTCTATGCCAGCTCTAGACCTCATATTTATTAATAGTCTGCAAGCACTAGGATGGGCAGTTTCTGAACAGTTCTAACCTTCTAAGGCTGCCTACTTCTCAGCTGCATGGTACTTTATCTATAATCTGAGTCTTGCCCTTGCTTACACTGCTCCATGTGTGGCCTCTTGATGACTCCTCCTGATCCTTCCTCATGGTCCATACACATGGTCCAACTTCTCTTTCTCATTCTCCCCTCTCCCTCTCACCCTCTCTGGTCTCTTTGTTACCTCCTGCTGGGATTAGAAGTCCTACCTTCCTTCTTCCCTCTGCCCAGTTATTGGCTGAGTCAGCTCTTTATTAACCAATCAGAGGTGATAGAAAACAATTCTTACATAACATTGGACCAGATATGCTTGACCATGCCAACATCTAGATGTCAACCAGATGTCTGGACATAGAAATCATCATCTGAATACACAGCACTCAAAAACAACCCCCAACAGTGCCTTCAACAGTCGAGTCTTAGCATCAAGTTCTGGAGAGTAACCAAGAGCAGCAGCCCAAGGTAACTCATTCATAGCAGTAAGTTTTTGTTTTGATGGCCTAAGGTTTCTAAGAGAGACATGACCCCTTTTTCCCCCATTATACGATAACTCCTCTATGAAACTTGTGCTGCTGCTGCTGCTGTTGTTATGTTTTTGCCACGTTGAGTCCAACTAGAGTCACCTGGGAAGAGAGAACCCCAACTTGGAAAAATGCCTTGATCAGATTGGTCTACAAGCAAGTTCTGTGGGACATTTTCTTGGTTAATGATTGATATGAAAGAGGCCATCCTACTGTGGATGGTATCATCTTTGGGAACGTGGTTCTGGGTTGGAGCAAAAGCCAGACTGACTGAGCCATGGGGCACAAGCCAGTGAACATCACTTGTCCATAGTTTCTGCTTTACTTCCTGCGCTGACACTCCTCTGCTTCTTCTACTGGATTCCTTTACTCCTCTAGTTGCTTTTGGTCATATTTGTCATGATAATAGAAAGATAACCAATGCCAAACTAAAACATGCTTCCATTCAACTAAGAACATCATCATTTGAGTAAAGGGGCAGCTCACAGAAGTGGGGTACATTTTTAGCAGCTATATATCTTAGGCAGCTTGTGGTATTCTTGGTGATAACTTGACTACATCTGGAATTAACTAAAACTCAAGCAGCTGTGTACCTGTAAGGGCTTTTTTTCTTAATTAAATCATTTAAAGTGGAAAGAATCACTTTTAAACCAAATCTTTTGAGGTGGGAAGATCCACCTTTAATCTAGGCTATGACTTCTGCTGGCAGCCTGTATAAAGGACATGGAAGAAGGAAGCTTGCTCTACTTGCCTGATTGCTCTCACTCTCCCTGGCAAGTCCATTCCTTCACTGACATTAGAATCTACTTGTTCAGGATTCGGGTATATGCTGAAGACCAGATGAGACATTCAACCTTATGGAATAAATATTACAATCTTAGTCCTTCTGTTGGTTGGACAATCTTGTTCCTCTGAAGAACTCTGACAAAATTACAGCTATGTCACTGTGAATTTCCTTGGGAAGGATACTGGCAGCTACTGCACTAAAATCTGCTACCCTGGGTGTCTGTTTACCTTTTACATGACCCCGTGGATTTGAGGGGTCTGGTGAGGATCCCATGAAGGCTTCTGAGGCCCATGAGCTTCCTCATTCCTCTTGTGAGGGATAGTTAATAGATGGGATCACAGAAGAGTCTGGCATGTAATTACAGCAGCTCTGACTCAGGATCCTGATATCTTGGCCAACTCTGAAGAAATAATTACAACACAGATTCCCACCAGTACCAGGTTTTCAATTTCCCCACACCTTGGTTAATATTTGTTGATTATTTATTTATTTATTTATTTATTTATTTATTTATTTATTTTTGTGATAGCCTTTCTGCCTGCAGTGAGGTAAACTTTCAGTATAATTCCATTGGCATTGGCTAATGGCAGAAAAGATTGAACTATTTTTTAAAAGGAGATTTATTGGTCATTTGGATGTATTCATGGCATATGTTTATTTAATTGATTTTCATACTCATTGACTGGATTGTCAACTTTTTTAGTGCTAAGATTTTGGGGGGTATTCTCTAAGTATTGGTCTTTCTTTTGATGCATATTTAATTGTTATTAATTTTCAATTTATACATTAATTTATAATTTATTCATTAAATAAAGTGTTGCTTCTTTATTTAATTAGCTCTTTTTCTGTATAGAGACCTTTTAGTTTATTTTAATCCCACTGGTTCTTTTTACAACCTGAGCCACTGTTTATGCCTATGTCTTTCAGTGTTTTTTCCATTTTCCTCTAGTAGTTTCAGGTTTTCCTGTCTTGCCTTAACTAAGGTCTTTGCTCTGTTTTGCTTTCTCTATAGAGTGATTGGCAGGAATTGTGTTTCTATCCTCCATTTGTGGATATCCAGTTCCCCTAGCCCCTTTGTTAAAGAAGCTGTCTTTTCTCAGTGACATTATTGGTTCATTGGTTGAAAAGATGTGTGGAGCAGCATGAGTTTGTTTATGCTGAGTGATTATTGAATTTAATTGTCAGTATGATTACTTTAAGAAACACCCAGGGAATTAAGAAGGCAGAGTTTCTGCTGTATCTCTGAAGGCTTTCCTAGGGAGGACTAACAGGAGGGAAACACTTCCTCTGAATGTAGGCACCTGTATCCCATCACCTGGAGCCCTGAGCTGAGTACAAAGGGCAAGGGGGAAGCTGTCTCTAAGCCCACATTCCTCTGTTCCATGTCTCTAGCATGTGAGAAACAGCCTCACATTCCTATTACACACCCACAAGCTGCTCTGCCTTCCCATGAAAACTTTACCTCAAACCACGACAGAAAACCAACTCCTTCTACCTTGAAGTGCTTCTTGCTGGGTATTTGGCCATAGAAATGAGAAGAGGAATTAACAATTCTGCATCTTGATTCTTTTTCACGTACATGAATGTGTATGTGTGTGTGTGTGTGTGTGTGTGTGTGTGTGTGTGTCTGATTTAATAGAACATTTCTCTGTTTATTAGCTATACTTTTTTTTTAGTTTTGAAAAGATTTTTCCTTATTCTATCCATTCACCGACACTAGTCCTTTCTTTTGAAAGATCAGAATCCTGACCAAGACAATTTTTCTTTGAAAAACTTCTAACATTTCTCCAAGGGATGCTGTACAGTCAATGGATGCTATCATATTCTGTTCAAGAGAGTCTTTATTTTCTTTTCATTTAGAAAGAAAAATTGCTGGATATAAAACCCCAGGTTATTGAGTTGTACTGAAGTACTTTAAAAGTCTAGTTCTAGTTTCTTTCTGCCTGCCTGATCTCTGCTAAGCTGTCTATGTATTGTCACACTCATGACTGGCACATCATTGTCTGGGCTCCTGACTCCATCCAGATCTTCCCTCCGAGTTGTTGTCATTGTGAAATCTCTTTCCAGAAGTGTAACTGCAAGCTTTCTACCCAGCCTCTTTGTTCCCAGAATAACAACTGTTGAGACATAATTATTTATGAATAAATGCCTAGGCCAGAAAGTTGGGTTCATTCTCTGACTAGTTTGTAACTTATACAACCCATTTATTCTAGTCGATGTCTACCACATGGCTGATTACCTCTCATCAGTTTTATGCATCTGACTTTCTCAGTTTGGGGTGAATTTCCCATGTTTGACTCTTTTCCAAACTTCCTCTCTTTCTACCGGATGTCTCACCTTCCAATTCTGCCCTTTCCTATAGGCCAGAGGCATTTTGTTGACAGATGGCTCTTCCACAGTACACAAGAGATTACCCCTACACAGAACACATGTTTTACTCCTTGCTGGCACTAGGATTTCAACTCTTCCCTTCTACCTGAGCGAAATTCCTGGAAGAATTCCATTTTCTTTGAGCCCATTGTCTGATAGCCAACGTCAGGGATGAGGTGTATCTCTTTAGAACAACTTCCCTCCTGCCAGGATTGGTATAGTGCATTTAATCAATGTTGAAAATCTCAGAAATTATTAATTTCAATGTTCCTTATTTTCTGTTCTTTTTTCTTTGTCAACCACAAATACATAAATGCTTCAGCTTTTGAACTCGCCATTGTTGGTTTTGAATGATTTTTTATTTATTTTCCTTCATGTTCACTCCTTTTCTCAGTGTTTTAGTTTTTAACCCCTCTTCCAGTTCATTGATGTTTTCTTTATATCCAACAAAGACATTTTCATTTATTTATTTGTAAATGTTACTTCTTCATGGTTGTTGTTGGTTGTGGTGTGTGGGTATGTACGCACAGACCACATGTGCACCCATGGAGGTTAAAGGACAACATGCAGGAGACAGGTCTATTCCATCTCCTGGGTCCCAGGAATTGAACAGTGGTCACCAGGCTTGGTGGAGAGGACCTCTCCCATCTTGATGATCAGGTATCCTTCATTTCTGTTCTTCCAGACACACTTACTTCCCCTGGGTTCTTCTGTACTCATCCCTAATTCTGTGTCCATCTATCTTTCCAGATTTCAGGGTAGGAGTCTGCCCTTGGACCTCAATTTTCTGATGACTCCAGGAACAGTTACAGATTATTAATGTGTTCAGCTTGTCCTTATTTTAAAAGTAAAAGTGTTTGCCAGGCAGTGGTGGCTCATGCCTTTAATCCCAGCACTTGAGAGGCAGAGGCAGGTGGATTTCTGAGTTCGAGGCCAGCCTGGTCTACAGAGTGAGTTTCAGGACAGCCAGGGCTACACAGAGAGACCCTGTCTCGGAAAAAAAAAAAGAGTGATTGCTTCCAGGCTCTTTATTTGTACATTCAACTACATTTAGGTGATCAGCAGTCATTTGTTCTTTGTAATACGGTTGAATTTAACCTCTTGAATTACTGACAGTAGATAATCTCCCTCTAGTTGGTTGCATTAATGCAGCCTGCAGAGACAAGGGTCTTTTAAGCTTTCTTTCTGCCTATTCTCACTATCTCCCAAACTGTAGACTCAAAGCCACATATTAAATTCTGTTACACAGCTTCTGGCATTTTGTGTATAAAGCAGGAATAATCAACACTCTGAGAAAATACCACAGATACTCTCTTTGAGTAATTCAAACTAATAAACATACACCAGGTTTTGTGTTGATGAAACTCTAAGATGTTAATTTTGGTGAATTATGATCAGTGGGTCTATACTCCAGAGAAAAGGCCGTAACGCTCTGCCTACCAGCTCTTCCGGCTTGCTTTTGTAAGGTCTGAAAGTTCTTCTCCCATTGTTCATATCAATGTTTTCCTGCTTCTGTTTTGCTATCGATTTGTAGATTATACATGGTCTTGGAATTTTTGCTCCATGGTTCCCTGAGCTGTGTGCTCACATCCTAGTTTTTGGCATGGTTATAAAATCTGTGAATTTAACTCCTTCTGTTATTCTGCCACTGTGTTGTGCAATAATTTTCTCTCAATTGATAAACTCCATCTTGAAGGGATGCATGATGTCTCAGGAAGTTTCTAAACTTGAGAAGATTCATGGGAGCCAAGTCCTATGGCTACAGAAGCAGGAAGTGCTGCTTCTCTTTCTTCTTTCCTTTATACCCTGGCAGTGATGGGAAACACCCAGCCAGCAACAGTATGTCACCTTTCTCTCTCTCTTTTCCTAGCTGAATCAGAAGTTATTACAGAGGCCACATGTCTTTGTCCCTTTGTGATTACTTCCTTACTGAAGCAAGCTCTTTCTACAAAGACACTTAAGCCCAGTTTCATGTCTTATTATCTACAACAAAGGTCATGCAGACACCACAGTGGTCTGCTTATGAGCCTGGCTCATACGTGTTACCATTAAATATTGTGATGCATTCGTGACTCCAGCGGCTCTTTATTGGTGACCCTCATACTCAAGAGGCAGAGCCTGTTCACCAAGGAGGCATGTTCCCAATGCCAACTAGCAGAAGATGGCCATGCTGGGAGTTCCAAAGACTCTACTCAGATAGCTTGGGCATAGTTGCATGCCCTGCCACATTTGAGGAAGTGAGCAACCACAACTACAACAAAGAGATACCATCACACACCATGTGCAGAAAGGCAACATAACAGGCTCTTTGGACATGCTCCACCGTCACATGGATCAGTCTCAGTTGCTTAGCTCATACCCATTCCTGGAGTCATACCATCACTTCTACCCAACTCATCTTTGGCTCTATTGATCTCTGATCATTCGACAATTGTCTTTTGTTTCTTTCTGTGGAGAGATATGAACAAACATACTCACCGAAACATGATAACGGCAGACCAATATTTGATAACATTTCTGCCAGGGTTCAATGTGGTGAGGCAGTGCATGTGCTGGAGACACTTACAAGGATGTGGGGAAGGGTTGCTTATGGGCACATGTATGACTCAAAGGCAGCTTCATCTCTGAGATGTCTTCGCTAGCCTGGTGACAACTCATGAAGTGCACTTCCCTGGAGCTCCCTATATGACTTGTCCCTCAGGTCTGACCCCTAGAACACACAAAGGAAAGTCCATAATTCCAACATGCAAATGGAAGTGAAGTGGAAACATATAGTTTCTTTGGAAAGTTAGTTATGTCAAATGATGGTTTGCTGGGGCACACAGGTGAAAGGATGTCTTGTTAAAACAGACACGTGAAAGCACATTTTTCCTGAAGCAGACACAGGCGAAAGGATGTTTTGCTGGAGCAGACACAGGTGAAAGGATATTTTAATATAGCAAACATGTGAAAGGAGTATAAATATGACCCCACAGACAGTAGGAAATGAGCACTGAGCTTTGGTTTGGTTTGCTCTGCTTCATTGTTCTTTGCTAAGGACACGCATGTATCTGTTCGCCTTACATAACATTGTTGAGCTCCACTAGTGGTGAGGCCAAAGAACAGCTCATGAGGTTCTTGTGGCAGCTTGCTGCTTCCGCACGCAGCCTCGCCTCAGGCTGGTTAGTGAGCCTTGCGGTTCCTTCAGGATTGAACTGCTGGTTCGTGCCTGAAGAAAGGACTGAACTGTAGCTGTGGGTTCATGTGTGCCCGCCTAGAGGACTGGTCTGCAGCTGCTGAGTCATATTTGGTGTTTGCTACAGCACTGAACTGTTGTGAAAAAAGATCAAGCTCGTTCCCAAAGAACTACTGCTTAACAGGTACACTTCCCCCATATCCTAATAACTTTTCTCTTCTGCAACCTCGGCTGGGTGGTGGGCTAGAGGAGAGATTGAACCCTTATTAAAAGTAGGTTTCAAAAAATGTATGCCTACAGAAAACCTAACGATGACAAGGTTCAAATACATTATACTAATCAGGGTTTGATAAGCAACTGGACTACTTGAATTGGGGCTGGGGTGGCAGGTGGGAGAAATGATATTTAAGCAAGCAATGAAAAAGCCTGTTACAGACTATCTCATGAGACTGGGGCAAGGGGGTGGATCAGTATGATTGCTGTGAAGGCAGCAAAGCTGAGTGGTGTAGCTATCCATCCATCCTTGAGACAAAGACCGCATAACCTTAAGCAATACAAGGGAAATCGGTCTTGGATGGACTGACTCACATGGAGCTTGTGAGTTGCCCTCAGAGGTCCCCATGGGAACAGAAGGCTGGAAGATAACAGGACAAGTGTTCCTCAGGGAATCAAGGATGTCAGAGGCCATGTTTTATAGCCAGGGCATTGGACCAGATAGAAATATGTTCCTGGGACAGTAAAGGAAGAAGCTGATCCCACAGGGGTCTGGTCCTGAAGGGAGGCTTTAATGGTTTTGTTGAGGTCTGTGGTGGACCATGGCCTTTATGAGGTAAAGAAGCTCTGGTGTGTCTGGAGTCTTCGTGGCCATGAAGTGGGGCTCTTGAAATGCAAAAGCAATCAGAGAACAGAATGAAATGCACAAAGCAGCCACACCCACCCACCCCTGCACCAGCAAGCAAATGGAGAAGATTGGTATCCAGCTGGAGTTTGTAGAGGGATTAAGAGAAAACTAACCACATGCAGTGGGTGTGGTTAGTTAGCTTTTGGAAGGCTTTAAAACACTAGCAACCATTTCAAAGTCTTAACAAAGGGATTGGCAGGCATGACACCCTTAGAATATTCAGGGTATACTTTTCCCCAACCAAAAAATTAATGAAAAGAAAGTGAAGGTAGACATTTTTCACAGATCCAGGGATCCTTTTAGCAACCAGGTGGAACCAATAGAAAGGAAAATTGAAGCAGGCATGGAAGACTGGAATGTATCTCTTAGTCCTGAGTCAGGACCAGCCCTAATGAAACCATCTCAAGACTGGGAGGTTATACAGTGGTCCTGTAGCAGTTCCAGTCCCCTCAAGATAAAGGAGGCTGCATGGCTCATGGAAAATATCTGTGATTTATGGAGGGCTAGATGACATCTTCCCCTCATGCTGCTGTGGATTAAATACTTGACAGAAGTAATGAAATCTTTTCATACTGCATTGGATCTTGCTGATATTTATTTAGCATCCCTTCATCCATTCAAAAGCAGCTGACACTTACTTCGAATGGAATGAAGCAGGCCGTCAGAGATCCTGCCCACTCGTTGTAGAAATGGTTTATTATTAGTTCTAACCTTTCTGTGTCTTTCAGATTTGTAAAAAACATCTGGAAGATCAATAAAGGCAGCATTAAGGAGTCTCAGTGAAGGTACCTTGTGTGAGCAGGAAAAGACAAAATGCACTCCTAGAAGCCATAAGATTGCTAAGTAAAAGTTCTGGTGTCATGTGTAGGATACTTTCCTCTGAAGTTTTAGCCAGGAAGGTCCCTGGGAGGCCAGAAACCATGAAGGGTGTCACTGCTGTTGGTTGCATGCCAGAACTAGACATTATGTCCTATTGCAGAAGGTGCTATATACTTTGGCTGCAGGGTATGGGGAAGTCAAGCTTGGAAGCTTCCTCCTTGCTAGCAGGCTTACAAAGAGCCAGAAGGTGCCATGCAGGCGATAGAAGAATTGTCACAGTCCTTCTCTGAGTCATGCATGCTATAGCACCCATTTGCCCGAAAGATTTCCTCATTGATGGAATAGTACTATAACTATTATGGATATAATCAACTTATTCCCAATTGGATTTAAGGCCCATGCCATGTGATGGAATTCATATCTGCTACTGTATATTGGAGCAAAAGCCAATGGCTTGGGTAGGTAAATGAATGATGTGCTGTGGTAAAAATTGATCAGTGTTGCTCAGTCATTATTGGTCATAAAGAGAAACTTGCTTTTCCTAGATGTTGTACCTCAAACACTCATAACACAGCTGACTATTGATATAATGTAAAAACCACCACCACCACCAACAACAAAAACAACAAGAAGACATTTATATTCTCCCCTCTAGGTATCAAGGAACATTATAGAAGAGGTGACAGAATGTGACACCCAGAGGAAGAGATGAAGTGCTGTGTAGCAATTTTCCCCAAACTTGAACATTTAATCCTTAAGAAGTCTTCTTAAGTCTTAGGGAGTAAACATCTTATATATCTCAGGAAGTTCCTGAAACTAACAAGATTTACAAGGCCCCTCTGATGTTATAAAATCAGTAATAACCATTGAGGAAATGGCCCTTTCTGATCTGTCCAGATGACTGCAAATACTTTAGGGAGCTCCAAGGATACAGCTTTTTATAGGTTGTCAACCAGGTTGGGGTAGACTTCAGTGAGGAAGCTACCTTAAGTCAACTATGATCCTGGAAGTAATCCCTCACCCATATTTCTATGAGTTATTTCCCCAAACTCACTGGTTTTCTAAAGTAGACTTTGGTAAAGACATCACTTTAGCATGTCTTTGTTGCCCTCTGGGAGTGAGTAGGTGTTTATCTTCATCTCTCCAGGAAAAGTTACACAATATTGATATTTGGTAACACCACCATGATACTTATATTCATTTAAATTTGAAAGACACTTATTTTCTTTTGTTCTACCATCCACCCCCTCTTTTTTTCTAACATCCACCCCCTTTTTTTTTCTTTTTTTTCTTCTACATCCTAGGCTGGCCTCCAATTCTCTATATAGCAGAGTCACCTTGAACTTATGAACTCTGGCTCTATCTCTCCTATTACATGAGTTACAGGCTGTGCCTCCATATTCAGTATGTACCATTCTGAGGATCAAAACCAGTGTTGTATGCTACAGGAAAGTACTCTGTCAATTGTGCTATATCCCAGCCCCCAAATGCCACTTATTTTAAATAAACAGTCAAGAAGCCACTAATTAAAATTAAGCACAAGTGTATAGTGTGTAGTTCAAAGTTACCAACTGAGTATAAACAACGTGTGCTGCAGGAAACATAAATTGAGCATGATTCATATCTTCTAAGCTTAATTTTCTCGGGTTGGCAGGATAAATGCCCAATTATGATAGTCATCAGCAGGATGAATGCCCAATTATGGAAGTCATTAAACTTAGCCACATGGAATAATAAAAGTGGAGAGGGTTTTTTAAGTTTTAGGGGAACAGGGAAAGTGCCTTAAGAAGATGATATAACCTAAAGCTCTGAAGGATAGACAAGGCCTCACAGGCTTGACTACAGTCCAATCTTATGAAGGTGTTTTCTCTATTGAGGTTCTCTTCTCTCTGATGACTTTAGCTTGTGTCAAGTTGACATAAAACTATCCAACAAAAGTGGATAAACAACTAAAGACAGTGATTCTACTTTTCCCAGAATCTACCAATAGCTAAGAGAGTTCTGCTGTAAAGGGTAAGGCCCACGGAGCTGTGCGTCCTTTCATGACTGACTGTTGGCAGAATCTGGTGAGAATGGTAGTGTAGAGTCCCCAGATTGACTTTTCACAGCCCTGTCTCTGGGCACTTTCATACCCCCCTCTCCTGCAGCATCTCCTGAACCTTAGAGCAGATGGTATAAATATCTTGTTTGGGGATGAGCTCACAACCATTACTTATTCTCTGCATTCAAAGTCATTGTTATAAGGGGAAGTTTCAAGGCTAACAGCAGCTTTGGTCCGTGGATACAAGCATAGATATGTAGAAATCAGGTTGCTGCTATGTCAGAGCATCAGTAATATGCTCTGCCCTGGACCAAAGATCTCCCAAGATTTGGGTTGTTAGTCAGACCTATAGTGCTAGATATGACTCCCTCCATTGCCATGAGCTTCCAACTCCAGCCAGGGGTTATTTCAATTTATTTTTTAGCTGATACATAAGAATATATTGTCCTAGTGATTCGCTGATGCAATGCATGTTGCTTAAAACCCAGATCAACACATCTCTTTCTTTAAACACGTACCATTTGTTTATCATGGAAACATGCAACTTTCTAGTCAACCTCCTAACTTTCAATAGGACACCAGAACTCTGAATCCTTCCCTAACTATAACATACTTTCCATGTGGTGGTTTTTATGTGCTATTTCCAAGTTTTTGAGGTGGCATGGACTAACTGCTGCTTTAGCATAGACATTATAGAGGTCTTCTCAGATCATATTCTACCACCTTTTGGACCTTCAGTAAATACGTTCTAATGGGGCATAAAACTGCCTTGTAGGCTTTCTGGTGTAATGATTGCAGGCTAGCTGACCACCCAAGATATGAACGTTCTTATTAGGATAATTGGCTGTCACAGATTGCTCCACACACCTCTCTGTTATTTTTGGTGGCTGGCTGGAGCTTATTTGAACGGTTCCCTTGAGGCTAGCTGAACAGTATTTTAGAAAGGATATGGTTACCTTCCTATAAGTAAGAAACAGGAAACTAAGATCCTGTAATCCAGGGCCAGGGCCTGGAGTGTCCTTGGGGGATCAAATTTGAAATGGATTCTCTGAAAGAAGATGCCATGGAATTTGCTAGGATTGCTATTTGGACTTCAGGCGAAGCATCATTAAACTAGTCTCAAATATTGAATTTGTTACTGACATTCATTTTGCTATGTAGTAACAGTAGATCAGATCAGACACTAACATAGCTGGGATACTATAGAAGGTTCTTTGGAGTGTGACCTTTCTGATGTAATGATAGCAGGCTAGCTGACCATCCAAGAAACCAGAGTTCCTATTAGGACCATTGGCTGACCCAGAATGTTCCTTAAGCACAACACATATACTTGCATTGCCCTGTTGACAGTAAAGTAGTTTAAAGTAAATTTCACTGTGGCAATGCTGAAATATGGGATACAAATAGATTTGAGGAAAGAATACTTTGCTTATGTAAATCCTGACATTCTACAAAAATGTAGGAGAATGTTTAGCCATCACAAACAATGTTCTTTCAGACCCACATGGTCTTCGATTATCTTTGGTGCCATGTGAAATCCTCTGCTAACAGAATCACGTAGCAAAACTTAACAGGAGGTTCCAAATGGCATTTTCCCTCTTGGGGTTACATTTGAGAAAAATAAAATAAAAAACAACAGGTTTTCCAAAAGGTTGAAAGGAGAGAGCCTAATGGAGCAGAGACTGGCCAAAGGCATAAATGTTTATATATTCTGGGTGTGTTAATTCTCACAAAATGCTTCCTGAGAACAGGAGCATGCAATCTGTCTGTAGTCAGATATCATTTGGTGAGATGGAACCTTCCCTACTTTAAATTCTGTAAGCTGCTGCCAAGGGAGCATGAAAAATAGATTTTGTTTGTAGAGTCACAGTGAAGGACCACCGTGGCACAGGGACAGAATGAACTGACCCCTGTCTTCTATGCTTTTGGCTATCTGCCCAGGTTACTGCACGCATACAGGTTAAGTTCCTAACACCAAGCAGGGTTGTGCCACACAGCATATCCTCATCGATTTAATTTGAAGTTGTTTCTTGTTGGGTCATCAACATGGCCCACCTTTAGAAGCTGGTGTTAGTTTCCTAATCTCAAAAAAGGGAGACAAGACACCATATGGGGATTGTGTGAGCCAGCACATGTGAAGGACTTTTCAAAGAGTAGGTATTGAGAGGAGACTTCCTGTGTTAGGCTGTCAAATCTTCCTCCTTTTCCTCCAGTAGCCCCTCCTTTATACAACAAACAAGTATTACCCATGGGCTTACCTGAAAGCAGAGCCCTGGTACAAGGTTGACTAATTAATCTACCCAATAAAGTGGGCTCTTTTGCACAAGCAATTTTGAGTCTGGCTCACTCAGTCTTGTACTACAATGGTAGCAGTTAACACCTAGGCAACGACTTTGCTGTGTGAATTGGCATATGGTATTAAGAATCCTCCTAGGATAAAGAGACTTCTATGATGCCTTTTTTTTTATTGGTTATTTTATTTATTTACATTTCAAATGTTATCCTCCTTCCTGGTTTCTCCTCCGCAACCCCGCATCCTATTCCCCCTCCCCTCTGCTTCTACGAGGGTGCTCCTCCACCCACCCACCCACTCCTGCCTCACCCCCCAGCTTTCCCCTATGCTGGGGCATCAAGCCCCACAGGACCAAGGACCTCCCTCCCATTGATCCTCTGCTACATATGCAGCTGGAGCCATGGGTCCCTCCGTGTATACTCTTTGGTTGGTGGTTTAGTCCCTGGGAGTTCGGGGTCAGGGGATCTGGTTGGTTGATATTGTTCTTCCTATAGTGTTGCAAACCCCTTCAGCTCCTTCAGTCCTTCCCCTAACTCCTCCATTGGGGTCCCTGTGCTCAGTCTGATAGTTGAATTGGATCCAATGTGTTAATATTAGTCTCTAGAAGAAGAAATTGGCTTCAGGGGGCCTGCATCTATGGTCCAGGGGCAGAAATGCATTCAGCTCATCATTAAAACAAGACCAAGGACCCCAGGACCTAGAACCCTGGCCTGTATAATGCTTGATATTTCTTATGAAGAGCTTCCATATGAGAGCAAAGCACAGATCTGCAGCCTAGGAACTCAGGCATAGGATACTTTCCAATTCTTTATTAAATTTATGAAGAACTTTCAGTTCAGTGCTGTGAAACAACCCACATGATTAACAGACTTCATTAAGAAATTTATTCATATCCTCTTTAAGGTCCTTGAACATCTTCATAATTGCTATTTTTAAGTTCTTGTCTTTTGCTTCAACTATATTGCACTTCTCAGAGTCTACCATAATAGGGTTACTGGCTTCTGGAGGAGACATATTGTCTTGGATGTTTACATGGTGGATTTTTGGATAACTGGAGTCATATTTGTGGTATTTCTTGGTGTCAACATCTGGTCTTGTCTTCGTTGGTTGGGTTTTCCATTATTTGGTCTCTGTTGTCCTAGGTGGTGTGGTTGGTGTCTGTGGAGTCCCTGGTGGAGAGTATTTCTGGGGATCAGTGGCTGACAGAACAGAATGGATATGGGCTAGAAGGGGGAGGGCTGAGGGGGTTGGTGGAAAAGAGCTAAACCAGGTCCACGCGAAGAGCTATGGTTCCAAGGAAGTCAACCCACACAATTAAAAAGGGCTGATTTCTACTAGCCTGCATGCATGGTGGCAATCTAATGTATTATAAGCATATTTACCATTTACCTTAAAGCAGGTGATTCAGCTGTGTGGGAAGGGAAAAGCGTTAAATGGTGAGGTGCAGCTGTTTCAGGGGCATGTTATTGGATTCTGGATGATTTGAACAAGACAATTTCAAATAGCAGTTAGAAAACAAACATAATGTTCTTTCTAAGTCTCTGAAACGAAATACTCAAAAGAAACAAGTTTTTTAATTATTAATTTAAATATTTATTTGGGCTATGATTCCCATCCTTCCTGGTGGGGGTGGGGCATGGCAGAGCAACTGGACTGGTAGCAGGCATGTGTGGTAGAGATTGTTCACATCATGACTGATTCGGAAGCCATAAGTGAATCTGGACAGGGTACAATCTTCAGAGGTTCACCCCTAGTGAACCCTGACAGTTAGGTCCTACCTTCTTCCCAAGGTTCCAAAGCCTCCCAAACCATCCTACCAGCTGAGGAGGAAGAGTTCACCAGAGTTCATACTAGGAGCCTGTGAGGGATGTTGGAAACTAGAATCAAAACGAGTTGTAATGCTTGCTGTATGCTTTGCAAAGTTATCATATTGCTTCCATTGTAGTAATCTATGCATTCATCCACCCATTCATTCATCATTCATTGATGTCTGAGCTTATTAAGTGGGCACTTACTAAAGGGGCTGTTTAGAGATGGCTACAAAGCTTGGTCTTTGCTGACACAGGCTCTGAAATGTTTTATTCTGTAGATGTCCAGGCATTTGTGTTTATAGATTCTCAGAATAAAATAGCACATGTACCTGTCATAACTTAGCTTTCATGTAGGAAGTGTTAGTTAAAATAGACATTTGTTTAGCAACACAAACTAAAACAAAGACTCCAGAGGACACCATTTGAAGAAGAAAACCAAAGAAAGAATGTCTTGCTTGGTTCTTCATCAGCTAAGAAAGGTGATTTGATGTCATTGGCACCCATGAAAGCACCAACTGTCTTTTCTTCCTATGTCAACAAGGGAAAGTGACCACACTGGAAGAGATGCTGACAAAGGCAGCTGTCCTTTCCACTGAGGCATGAATACCACAGCCACTCATGATTGTAGGATGAATGAGTCCCCTCCTGCCATGAATTCTCATTATTGGCTATGCCTGCGTGTGCTCAACAAGAGTCTTATTCCCAATGCAGAGAGGCCAAGGCCGACTGTGTCTGTGGCTCCACTCTCTCTCCCCTTTTCTCATCTTATATTTTGCTGTTGGCTCCAAAAATGCAGGAATAAGTGTGTTCTTTGGATGAAAAATGACATCTGATTCCCCTATCCCTCAACTAAGGAGATCGCTACAAAGCAGCTGGTGTCCTCAGGAAAAAAAAAAAAATCTTGAACACCTTGGTGGAAGGAGGAAAGCTCACAGCACTTATTTAAGCATTCATATCCACAGAGGCATCTCGCTGGGGTGGTCGAATCAGCTGCCAGGCAGCCAAGTCTCCCATAGCTTATGGTCAGCCGGCCCCCAGGCTCCTAGGAAGATGGCGAGGGGATTGGGTTGACAGATTGTTTTTGCTCTCTTAATAAGCACAAATGAACTGATTTTTCTGGGGGGAAAACATTCTAGGTTCTGACAAGGAAGACATCACTCACAACAGGACACACTTGTGGGGTCACATTAGTTCTTTATAAATGCTTCTTGTCCAGCTTGCTATTCCAGTTCATTACTAGTTGTCATTTTTGTTGTTTTTTTCTTTTGCCATAATGATACGGCCTCAGCATTTTCTTTAAAATACAAACGCAAGAGTTCAGAAAACAAAGGCAATCTCAACAGATGCTGGCTTTCACTGCTTTGCCATTCTGTGTACTGGTTAATGTGTCCTACATTGCAAGTGTGTGTGTGTGTCTGTGTCTGTGTCTGTGTCTGTGTCTGTGTCTGTGTGTGTCTGTGTGTGTACGCGCACACACGAATGAACATGAATAAAAAAATCTTAACATTTGGTAATGACTTACTTAATGTTCCTTCAGGCCCCTATTACCTAGCTAGGGCATTTTATCACACCTGTAAGTTTCTGTATATTCTGATCTTTTGTTATGTTTCTATTCACCCAAAGTAAATGAGCAAGTAAATCAAGCAAAGCATCTCTCTCTCTCTTTTCTCTGTCTGTCCGTCCGTCATCCTGCAGTGCTGTAGACTGCACCTGAGGCCTTGAGCAGCCTAAGCATATGCCAGATAGCCTCTACCTTCCTGGCTCATATAGTTCATGTGTGCTTGGTGGTCCTACTTCTGCTTCATACCAGATGCTCCACTTTCAACTTACAATGAACTGGGGTTGGGCCTATTCAACCTGTAATGGAATTTGATAGAGCTCAGGCCATGATGAGAAAACTGAACAGTGTGATCAATCATATAAGGTGCCCAGCCCAACCATAAATTAATATGACGGAAACTCTTAAAGCAACAGTGCTTTAAAGTGCAAAAGAGCCTGCATTGCAGACAGTGTGGCCCTGTGCCAAAATCCTAAGTGTCTATGTTGTAACCACCCACTTGGGCATGGTATTCTAAACAACTACTTTCAGCACCAACAAGATGCCCAGCATCTTTAGGTGTGCTGACTTTATGGCCTACTTGGAGGCAAAGTTTCTTTTCCTAAAATTTGGACCTGTTTTAAATCTACTTCTGCTGTAGGCTTACCTCTGCTTAAACATGGCAACCTTTTTCACTGACTGGGATATTGATTAAAACAGTAATTCTATGTGTGAAATGGAGCTCATTAATCATCCTGTGTGCTCGCTCGCTCTCTCTCTCCCTTGCCCTCGCCCTCCCCCTTTCCCTCTCTTTCCCTCTCTGCCTCCCTCCATCTCTCCATCTCTCTCTCCCTAACTCCTCTCTCTCCCTCCCTCCCCCTTTCTCTCCCCCCTCTCTTTCCTTTCTCCGTGCATGTGTGCATCTTCTGCTCTATGTGCATTTCCTGCTCTGTGTGTGTGTGCGCATTATGAACACGAGAATCCGTGTATGTGGTAGGAAGCACAAGATACCCTAACTTGAAGGAAATTCTAGCATGTTCCTGACCGTTGGACCCTTTAAAGTATTATTGTGTTTAGTTTCCCATCCTACTCTCTAAGTTTCTACTACTACTGTCTTCCATGTGACTACCACCTCCAGATGAGTTCCCCATCCCCCTTAGGGACAGGAAGGCTATCCCAGAGGACTGAGATGATTTCTTTAGACCATCCTATGACTAAGGCAGGAGGGTTATTCTTGTATAACACTGTAAATGGTTATTTTCAACCCCATCCAAATGCTTATTGTTTGTGGTACCTTTTCATGACTAAGGAAAGAAGGCATTTGGCAAAGTAAGAGCTTCACACAGGAAGGACAAAGACATATGAACAAAGGGACTTGTGGTTTTCACTGCGGTGGTGGCAGTTACAGCTGTAGCGGTGGAGATTGTGACAGCCTACCATCTGGAGTATCTGGTCAGTGTCTGCCGACTACTGAATTGAACAGGTACAAGAAGGGTGACATCCCCTGCATGTAGCTGTTTTTTAAACTTTCATTGATTCTTTGTGAATTTCACATCGGGCACCCCAATTCACTCATCTCCCCATCCCTCCAAACCCACCCTTGCAACCTCCCCACCAAAAGAAAACAAAAAACAAAGCCCAAAATAAAACAAGAAAACAAACAGACAACCCATCTCACTGTACAGGCTTCGGTGTATCAGTGTGTCATGTAGTATATATAACATTTTGCTCAAACAGCTTTACTTGTTCACTGCAATGAGTTCTTGGTCTGGTTCAAGACTCCTGCCTTCTGCTATACCATCGATACTGGATCTTCACTGGGACTCCTCTTGGAAACCCTGTTGTTGTTGCCCTGTGCCACAGAGATCCTGTAACTTTGGTTCTGCACAACCAGCCTCTTCATGTGCTCCTGCAATACATTAGATGGAGTTAATGTTGGGGTGGGCCACCTGAGCATTCTGGATCCGGGCCTGGCTGATAGCTGAGTTGGTCAGGCTACCAGTTCTGCTGAGCCTATACCATCAGAGCCAGCTCTCTAGCACTGTCCCAAAAGGCAAGAGGTGAGGCCATCTCTCCAACTCTCGTGCCCTCAGGATGACTCACCCATGCCTCCTGAGCCAGCTTTACCACACTGCTAAGGTTAGGTACAGGGCTCACTCTCTAACCAGCAAAGGGCAAGGCTGGCTCTCCCAAGTGCTACAGCCAGTTTACCCATACTCATGCCCTTGGGGCCAACTTACCAGTACCCATGCCACAAGGATATATATATATTTAAGAATGACATTTATTCTACATATATTTTTCTTTATTCTCTTGCTTGGGTTTACATGGTCAGTTTCCCAGGTTTCCACTTGGTTCTTACTCCAGCTATTGAAGAAACAATGTGACAGTTACTTTACTTATTGTGGTGGTTTGAATATGCGTGGCCCAGGGAGTAACACTATTAAGAGGTATGGCCTTGTTGGAGTAGGTATGGCCTTGTTGAGGAAGTGTGTCACTGTAGTGATGGGCTGTTCAGAAGCTAGTCTTCTGTTGGCCTTAGGAAGGAGATGTAGAACTCTCAGCTGCTCTAGGACCATGCCTGCCTGGACACTGCCATGTTTCCCACCATGATAATGGGCAGAACTTCAGAACCTATCAAACAGCCCCCAATTAAATGTTGTCCTTTATAAGAGTTGCTTTTGTCATGGTGTCTCTTCACAGCAATAAAACCCTAAGACACTTGTCAATCTGTCAATCTCAACTATACACTCAGAGACAGAGCAAGGAGCACAGGACTGGTCCTTGGGGCCAGTGAACTTTCTATAGGATACTGTAAGTAGGGACTCCATTTATAATTTAGCCCTTGAGTAGTCTTTGCTCGGTCAAGAAGACATAAGGTACCTGAAGATGCTACCTGAATCACTGTCAATAGTCTTGAGAGTGTCCCAGAATTCTCCTTTCCTCAACAAATGGCCACTGGCCAGTTAGGGCGTAACACTAGCACAGTTGTTACTATGATATGCACCTTGCTGGTTTCTAGATAGTTCCTGCTGGGAGCCTAGTTTTCTTTCTTGTCAACGGGCTTAGCATTTCTGAATGGCTCAAGGTCTAGAAACTGCACAATGGAGGCTTATGATTTGTGAGAATGACAGCCTTGAAACTCAGTCCTCTGAATCTAACCTCTAGTTTAGCTAGAACTAGTAGCTTTGTATTTATTTTGCTTCTAAATGTGTACCTGATGTATTTTTCCACTTTCAAGCCCTCTTGGAGCCATGCTGTCTTTGTCAATAGTGGAGTAACAATTGGGACATCCTGGTCTCTGTTGTTTAAGCAGCATCATGAAGCACCGATTGTTTTGCAGTTGTAACTGCTCTAGATCAGGCCTTCAGCATCCTTTTGCACCGTGGGCATTCGCCATCAGAGAACTATCATTGTAGCAAAATTACCTCAGCCACAACAGTTGCGATTAGAATTAGTGTCAGGTTGGCTGTGTACTGTCTACTTTTAAGTGATACTGTTAGTCTCTTGTCTCCGTCCTTGGTAAATGGCTATCCTCTGGTCACTGCTATGGAGCCCAGTCATCCAGTGGATCTTCTGATCTTGTATCATAGCTCAGTTACAAAGAATGGGTTGCTCCAGGAAGGCTGTGCTCCTGGTCTTTCTCTAGCAGAGGCAGACCCTGAAGCACTATATCCCCTGCAGATGGGCACTTGCTTTGTATGAGGGTTCTGGGCAATGAATCTCCAGTTCTACCACCAGTTTTCAAGAGCTTTTATGTTGATGATGTTGTATTTTATAAGAACTGTTTGGAGAGACAGCAATTTCATAAGCAGTATGGGTAGAATTGCTACTTCCATGCACTGTGTGCAGAAGCCTACAGAGATCTGCCTTATTTTACCTCCAAGCTTAGGAAAATTTTCTGAGTAATATTTCATTTTGTTATATGAGTTGAAATCTTTGAAATTAATTGGTAGTCCTTATAAAGATCTGCATTATATGAGCCTCTTTTGGTATTCTTTAACTGCACAGTCCAACCATCTGTCCATTGCTCAGATCCTTGTAGCAAGTACAGTAAACAAGAATGCCACTTAAAATGGAGTCAGTGTGGTTTATTATCCTCATGCATGCATGTGGTAATTATGTTCAGTTCTGTGTGAGGAGCCTAAAACATTAAAGTCAAGACTATATTATTTTACTGTACTGATTGAATTTTGAGAGTAATACACTGTTAGTCTGGTTTTTAAAATATTATACATAGAATAAACTCTTTTCCTACTTAAAATTTCTTAGTGATTTCCCATGATCCTAAGAAATGCAAAATCATCAACATGTTCAGTGCAGACTATATACCTTCTGATACCAGCCCCACCCTACCTCCACCCCAGCTCAGCACCTCAAGATAGGCACCAGATATAGAGCAGGGAGTGTCACAAGAACTATAAATAATCACATCCACCGTCGCTGAATTGTATGTTTAAGGACATAAAACCCACAATGAAACCCACAGTGATCTGGATATACAGTATCTTCAAAGGTTCTGATGTTAAAAGCTTGTTGCCCATTGTGGCGCTCTTGGGAGGTGAAGGCTCCCTTAAGAGATAGGGTCCAGATCAGTGGTTCTCAACCTTTCTAATGCTCCAACCCTTTAATACAGTTCCTCATGCTGTGGCGACCCCCAACCATAAAATTATTTCCATAACTGTAATTTTGCTACTGTTATAAATCTTCACGTAAATATCTGATGTGGAGGACATCTGATATGCAAACCCCGTGAATGGGTCCTCCAACCCACAGGTTGAGAACCACTGGCCTAGAGGAAGGTCTGTAGATCATCGAGGGCATGCTTTTAAAGGGGCTTGTGGAACCTGAGTCCCTCCTCCTTCCTGCCTCAAGATGAGAGAGCATCTGGCTCTACCAAATACTTTATGCTGTGCTGCTCATTATCATCCAGTAATGCTTTCAGAAGCCCAGAGGTTTTGGCCAGCCAGATGTTGGGCTGGAATCTCCAAAACATTGAACCTTCTTGTGAGCATTTGATAGGTGCAGAAAGTTAACTAGCTCGCTATTCATTCTATATTCCTTTCAGAAATAGCCCACTATGAAAGCAAAGGGAATCTTTCCTGCCTTAAGAATTTTCTGGCATAGTTTCTGGCATTCATGGTGTATTCAGTCATAACTCAGGAGGCTTGCTGTCAGCAGTGAGGTCTTTTCTCACTAACTGGCTCCTCTTGTTTGAATTTGAGAAAGGCACCGAGTGTTCCTTTGCCCTATATGGTAAGCTTAGTGAGAAAATCTTGAGTCAAATATGTGTCTCTTGCTATTCTATTTCTATTGCTTCCTGGCCCCTGTTGGGTTATGGGGTGTCCTGTATCCACTCTGCCCCAGGACTAGGGCCACTGGGGAGGTGGGATGCAGAAAGTTTGACTGCACTCACCCCACTGTGCTGACGGGCGTGTGATGGGTTGTGAGACACTGCCCAGGGGTGGGGGAGTGAGGCCTGGGGTCCCGGGGAGTGTGGCCATCTGGTTCTCAGGCTCATGGATGTCCCAGGCACTGATGAATGCCACAGAAGAGCTGGATCCCGCCCAGGACAGAGTCCTTGGTTTGTAGGTGGGTGGTGGGCAACTTGGCTTGGTGGAGGCCATGTCTGGAAGCGCTGAGAGGTCTTTGGCGGGAGACTAGATGGATGGCTCTTTAGACAAAGGCCTGTTCTATTGCTCCCACAGCAGATCCCAATGAAAAGAGACAGTTCATGGTTTTAAGGTATTTATTGTCATGGCTGAGTGTGGCGATGAGTAAAACTGTACCCCACTTTCTCAGGGCAGGCCTGAGGTTAAATACTTTTGCAGGGAGGAATGGCTGGGAAGGGTAGTTATTGGCTAAGCCTCCAGGTCTTTGGTACCTCATTAAAATGGAGATCTGTCTTGAGGCTATGTGGCCACACTTCCTCTACCTGTGGAAGGGCTTGGGGCGTTGCCCTTACGTGAAGGATGGCCACAGACCTATGGAGAGCTGCTGCCTGTGTCAGGAGCCTAGGGCCCAGGAGCATGGCCAAATGCCTACTATTCCTTGCAGGGTTAACCCCTGCTGGGCCACCGGGGTTTCAAACCTTAGCTCAACCAGAAACTCAGTCCCCAAACTCCAAGATCTTGGTTGCCCTTGGTTCTTCTTCTGGTCTCTCCCAGGGGGACACTTCCTGCTGAAAACTGGACAGCTCTCTCTAGCTATGACAATAATATGTCAGTGACTCCAGTGTCAGTGACTACATCTTCTCTTTTACTGGGTCTCTTGGGTAAAGAGATGTTCCTTCTCTCTAAGGGAGACACTGCATGACTCTCTTGAATTCATCTACATGGCAGGGAAATCAGCACCTTAGCCCTGGCTCCTGTTGTCCTTAATATTCAGGTTTACACTTAAGTTTTGAGGTTTGCACTATAGTGTATTGAAGCCCTCATATTAAAGAAAAAAGTAAAAATCCATCTCAGCTGTGCCTACTATCATTTGAAAAGGCAGCATGGTATTGGGGCCAGGGGTAGAGTTGAATAGGAAAATATCTAATAGTCACAGCTTGAGGCAGGTAAGGCAAATATGAAAGAGACAGAACTACAGGACACAAGCCATGTCCTTGCCACACTTTGCTCTTCTCTGCAGTCAATGTCCTGCCAGGCCACAGAATAAGGTAAGGCTGACTTGAATGCATATGCTCAGGCCCTACATTATTGATTCACTTAAGGCTGTGTGCCAGGTTTCTCTTCCAGCCCATATAAAACTAATCAAATTAATGGATGCCGCTGCTGGTGCTCATCAAAGGCCATTAAAATATAGGTCTTTCATGAATAATTCTAAAGATTAACTCAGAGCAATTGATTACAAGAACCATGTATTTCAAATGGGAGGAATAATTGATGTTTCTAACATGTAAATAGGCTGGTAAAAGAATCCTAAGTTACCAGTTATCAGAGTACAGCAATAATCAGTCCATTTGGGTTTGAATGCCTCTGACAGGTGTGTGCTTTTCAGTTTTGGCTTCTGCAAACTTGTTCATCATCTTGACCTCATTGACCAGTCTGGCCTGTGGAGTCACTGTGTCCTTTGTGAATCCATATAACTTAAAATTGCTGAAAAGAATGTGTACAGTGAGGACACAACCTATTCTTCCTTCTAAAACAGTGGTTCTCAACCTGTGGGTCATGACCCCTTTGGGGGAGGGGGGAAAATGATGTTTTTCCAGGGGACAACTGGGACCATCAGAAAACACAGAGGTTTACATTATGATTAGTAACAGTAGAAGATTACAGTTATGAAGTAGCAACAAAAATAATTTTATTGTATGTGTGGACCACTACAACATGAGGAATTATATTAGAGGATTTCAGTATTAAGTAGATTGAGAACCACTGTTCTAAAAGGTGCAGGGTTATCATGTAACTGCCGACACAATCAACCACGGGTAGCTCACTCTTAGCAGTCTGTCATGAACCACTGGTGAATGCCAGTAGGGCACAACAGTATGACATCATAAACAAGATCTGTGGATTTTTGGCTGCCCACTCTGACTACTGGCTTGTTTTTAAGGCAGTCTTTATGTTTTTTTCTGATTATGTTTTTCAGTGTCCCCTTCAGAGCACACACCTTCATGGCTTAACTGTGATACTCTCTTTTAATTGATTTTTTTTTATTTTGTTATCCTCATCCTATTGTCTTAGTTACTTTTCCATTGCTGTGATAAAACACTATGACCAAGGACATTTATTAAAAAGGTGCTTGATTTGTCTTATGGTTTCAGAACTTACAACTCTGAAACATGAGAGCGTACAACTTGATCCACAACCCCAGGCAGAGAAAACACTAACTGCCAATGGGAGTCTTTTGAAACCTCAAATCTCACCCCTGCTGACACACCTCCTCCAACAAGGCCACACCTTCTAATCTTTCTCAAATAGTTCCATCGACTGGGGACCAAGCAAATAAATGAGCCTCTGGAAGCCATTCTCATTCAAACTACCACACATATCAAATGTAAAAAATAATCCCACTTGCCAATTTACGCTATAAAATTTGACTAGAAGAACTTTTTAGCATTTACCAAGGAGAAAATTCAGAGAGTTTGGAAATGTTGCACTATTCAAATGAGTCTTTTATAAACATGTAGCTTCAATGTACAGTGTCTGTTCACATTTTATTGAATCATGATACTTTAAATAATCACACACACATACATCATCCATGGGCGCACGCATACACGGGGGTGGGGGGAGGAGAATGAGGATGATAAAGATTCCATAAAGGATAAGATACATAGAAACTCAATGAAGAGGTACTTACTCATACATTGGAAAGTAAAGACAAATACAATACAAATAATCATTCCTGATTGAGAACTCCTCATGGCTTTGTTCCTTGTCTACTGTGGGCACAAGGCCAAATGGCATTTCCCAGCATCTCTTGCAGGAGGCAGACACTACAATTGAGTCATGACCAGTTGAGTGCATGAGGTAATATTCCATTTTTAAGTCTATTCCTGAACCTTCCTAGAAGCCGTCTCTCCTTCCTCCTAAGATAATAAGGTCTCAAGACCCCTGGAAATACAGTTGATTCCCTGAGACACGGAAGAGGGGAATGGGAGGTTGTCACAGTTCAGTGCAACATGCCAGTTAATGATTTCTGACCCTGTTAAACTGTTGTTGTTTGGGGGCTGTATGGAGTGCTTTAAAAGTTTGATCACTAAGTAAATGCTGTGCTACAATGGCGTTTATGCTTCAGAAGGATTGTTCTATGGAACATGGCTTGCACCGACAAGGTGAGAGTTGGGAAGGCCAGCTGCAACTATCCTAGGAAAACTGATGAGCTTTGTGCAAGGCAGCAACAATCAATGGCCAATGCGATGATATGAATAGGCCAGTCAATGAAAGTACCAGATAACATCTTTTCATCTGAGTACTGTTTGGGAAAGGAATGATGGGTCATCTCAATTTTCTGGCATATTTTAAGCACTGTTTATTCACAATTTGAAGATATAATTTGTCCCAAGGTAATTTTATGGCTATAAAAAAAATCTAAGTAATAGTTGTGGAGTTGTGTTTTCCCTGATTTGACCATATTCTCTCTCCCAAATAATATAAAATCATCCTAGAGCAACTTTTAGATATAGATCTTTTCTACTGTGCCTAGCTTAAGGTCATTTGGACAATATAGGTAAAAGAGTCAAAGCAAGTGCATGCGTTAAGCTATATGGAAAACCACAATCCTGACATACAATGTTATTTATTCTACAAAGCATCACACAGCTTCCTGGAAATATCGCCCAGATTCCATGGGATTTAGGGTGGGTTCTTTCTAGACATTCAAGACTGGGCAACATTCTGACTCAGAAATGGTTGCCTAGGCAGCATGAAAATACAGGAGAAAAAGCTAAAGGGCTGGGCTCAGGTGTTTGTATCATCTCTTTAAATGCTAGAGACATAGCACATGCACTTCAGGATTTGTGAAAGGAGGTGGCTTTCTGACTAGAAAGTCCTGAGAAGAGAAGCTTGGAAAGGCAGTCGCAGAAGGAAGGCAATGATTTAGAATGTCAGAGCCTAGGAAATGCTGGAGAGTCAGTCTGGTCCCGCAGCTCGGAAGGATTACAGCCATTGATTTCAGAGAACATAGCCACTTGCTTTAAAGCTAAGGGATCTAAAGTTCTGTACAAAGTGGGAATGTTTAGATTTCAGCTTGTAGAGTTCAAAGCAAGGCAGTGAAGGTAATTGGAAGCAAAGAGCTTACTGGTTTTCCATCGCTTTCTCTACTGGAACTGCTGGTGAGGAGAAGACAAGCTGAGTGGTTCTGCTCAGGACTGGTCCTGCAGGGTCCTGAGGGTGTTTACCCCATTCCCTGCATTCTGCAAGACATGCTGCTATTCACGGGACTCTGTCACAACCACAATCTTATTGATCTTCTTCAAAACCCTCTGAGGTGTCCCCATTCTTCAATGAAAACAAAGCACCAGGTGCCCAGGGTAGCATCTTCAGATCCAGTGTTAATAACTTTAAGTGATCATTGGGAAATACTGTTAAGAGCCAGAGCTCACATTCAAATTATGTTTCCTAGAACTAGTCATTAGTTAAATGGTTTTTGCTGTGTTTAAACGTTCAAAATGATCTATTTCTCCTGTCATTCACCTGGGACATCAGAACATTCTGTCTACCCTCCTCAAGAACAGTGAAATCTTCAAGGAAACCAATTCCAGATCTAGACATGTGCTGGTACCAATTTGTGTTGTAGTTTTCTGACTGTACTTAAAACACCTGGCAATGAACTCGCTGTGCCTTCCATTTAATTCAGCCGTGTCTGTTTCAATCATGTGATTGAGCTTGTAAATTGCATCCCAGCAGGCTGCAGGAATTCCTGTTAAATACTTAACCTAGGTTCTTGAATGTAATAGCCAGAAATCAAGCATCTTGTGTTTCTGTAACTGTCCCTAACTCATCCATCAAAGATCGTGTTTGAAACAGATAGTCTCCGTGTGTGTGTGTGTGTGTGTGTGTGTGTGTGTGTGTGTGTGTGTGTGTGTGTGTGTGTGTGTGTGTGTGTGTAGAGAGAGAGAGAGAGAGAGAGAGAGAGAGAGATTACTGTAATGGGAAAATTAGAGCATTTGGGAATCAGACATCTGTTTCAAATCCTGACTGAGCATTTGGCTAGCTGTGTGATCTTGGGCATCTCAACAAACATCCCTGACCCTCAGGTTCATTGTAGAGTGTAATTAACCCTGTTTGCCTCCTATGGTGATGGATAATTTAAGAATTAAGATAATTGATTTGCATATAGGAAATATTCAGATGGTAGTGTCATTAGCCAGACAATTGAGGGAAGATTCTTCAGGCGGGAGAAGTAAATCTATAAAGGCTGGGGTCACCTACAAAATGGTTACCATCATTCTGTTCCATCGGTGCTTCTGAGGGATCTAGATCCCAGTGGCTGTTGGTAGTGACACACTGGCTAGTGATGTCACCTGTCTGTTTTTCCTTTAGCCTTTCTGAAGTATTGAGTTTTACTTTTTGTCTTTCTCATCTCATACTGCGTACCAACTCATAATTTTTACCTTTGACATTTGGATTACAGCCTCTCTTTCTCCTCTCCCAGATGGCACGATAGGCAGATATGTCTGGGGGCAGACATAGAATGACTTCAACACTAGCCCACTCAAGGGAGAAAAAAACAGCCAACTTCTATGTAACCCTTTTAACTGGACATATTTTTCCGAATGTCTTACCTAGCCCACAAGAAGACTGGACTCACAAGCTGTGAATGATGAAGGTCCTTTTAAAAGCCCTTCATCCCTCCTTATAGTTTTAAAGCTTGTGCATAGTAAAATGAGCACTTCATTTCTGAGATTTGGTCGCCACCATCTGCCTCATCTTCTCTTTCTATTGTGAATTTCCACCTCTTTCTGCTCATCCTCGACAAGCTCCCTGGTTGTTCAGAAGATAATTCAGTACAAGATGCATCGATTGCAGCAATCCAAAAACTTAGGAGCTTAGCTTGTGGATGCTCCAATGCCCAGTCTTCCCAACCCTTTGTACGGTATTTTTTACAGGCCAATGTAAGCATCAGCCAGAGGAGTGACAGTGTGTCATCTGCAAATCCAAGATGCCCTTGCTTGTTTGCAGGTACAGCTGGGTCTCACACCACAGGCAGGTTCTTTGAGACAAAGCTAGAGGAAATCAGGCCAGACAGAACAGTGAGCTGTGCCATTGACTCAGCGAGAACATCACCACAAAATCTCCCATGAAGTTGCAAGGCCAACAGTTGTCTTAAAAAGAGGGACCAGTTCTGAGGGAGGACAGATAAATAATAAACAATGGTGGTGTTCTGGGGTCTTAAATGATCTAGTTGGCATCAAGGGGTATCCACTAAAAGTTATTTACCACAATTGTCTATTTCATATTTCATATTGGGTGGTTTTAGTGACCAAGAGGGCAGTCAGAGAGTGCACTGGGAGGCTTATGAGCCCCCTGGGTGACATGAAGCAGGTTGACCCCACTCCTGCCTTTCCTACTAAGTGCTTGGAGAGCTTCTGTACATTAGACATGAAATCAGACACTGTGAAAATTGATTGGCCCATGGGGACAATAGAAAAGAAATCATTCTTAACAGCCCTAGTCAGTCAGTGGTGATCTTAGACACTAAATGGCAAAGGAACACCATAAGTAGCCACCGTGGAGAGAAGATGAGTGGCCAGCTCTGGCTTTGTAAATATAAATTGCCATGCGGTTGTGAGGGTTGTTTCTAAGTGTATGTTATCAGGCCTAAGTTCATAGTGTTTATTTAATTTTCCAGTTAAATTACTAATGAAATGCTCTACAAATATATTATGTCAAATTTGTCCAAATTCTGCACAGCATGGAAAAGAGGGTAATTACAAAACAGTAGGAACACAATTGTTTACAGTCCTTAAGGATCATTGCAATCAAGGTATTACCATTTTTACACTTTCAAAACTACTAGTTTATGGTTTTAAATATTTATTTTAACTTTTCCAATTTTGTGTTTGCTTACATCTCTTTTTTATACCCCTATTAAGAGCAATCTATTTGTATTCATTGTGTCCATGGAGCCATAGCCTGCCGCTGTCTAGCTCGGGATCCAGGACTAAATGTGAATAGATGGAATTTTAATTTTGATTTCCTTTCACTTCATAGTCCTAACTTTGTAGACATAATATCAAAAAGGTGTAGGGAAGGAAGGAGGGGACTCTGTGTAGATAAAAGGCGAGCCCCAGGACATGCAGCAAGGTGGTTATGGCCTCAGCAACTTCAGATCTTGTTCAATTATGACGATACTATCCCTGGAGATTACTCCACTTGGTACATTTTAGAATGTATCTAAACATTCAATATACATTTTTGTAATCAACAGTCTTTCTAGACACTTTCTAAAATCTCAGAAGCATTATGCTTAAGGCTTATTAATTTTTTGTCTGTTTTATTTCTGCTAATTTGTTCATCCCATTAAACACGTTTCCTCTAATACCCACATCAAAAGTCTCTAATGACTGTTTCAAAAAGTATCCATGTGAATAATAAACATCTATCTTTAAAATCAAATTTCTTATGAGAAAATGACTTTCAGAATTAATAAAAATATGGCTCCAGGTAGCATGATTCACTTGTCCCACAGCTAAGAATTCAGTTCTGTAGGCTGTGCATATGTGGCTAGGGATTACTCATGTCAGAATAACATTTGCTTGGCCAGGGCTATCAGTGGTTCCTATAGTTAGCTTGTCCTCTGTATTTTCAGTGCCAGAGATATTTATGATTCTAAGTGCACCATGCATGGCTATTAAAGGCATAAGAAACAGCAGGGGTATGGCTCCAACTGCTTGGTAAACAATTATAGCAAGATGTTTATTAAAGCTGGCTCTCAAGTGACAGATAAATGCATAGTTCCCTTCCGAACTCTAGATTTGGCAAGGTTCATACTCAACAGCAGATCAAAACAAGAGAGCTTTAAAAGAAACTATAAAGACAAAATGCAACAATGTCAGTATATGATGAGAAAATAAATAATTTACCTGAAAAATGATCTCCCCTTTAGAATGATCTCCCTTCAGCTCCTCAAGAAATATGTAACTGCAGTTCATGAAATAAAATTAGAAGCAATTTAGGGGTATACAATTTGTTAGCTTGCCTAGAATCAAGCTCTTAAAAAATCCATTTGAATAGGTTTTTGTTAAGCAAGGACATGATTGAATCCTTTGGAGTGGGGGAACAGACAAATGGGCAAAACAAAACCTACATCACACAACTACTGGCATATAAGTCTTATTTATTAAGGTGCGATGTTTACATCTTTAAAAAATAAAACCCAAACAAAAAATGCACATACACAGAAGACATTAAAGAGACCCTTGTACAGCGTTTTCTACCATGAGGCTTTGGTGAATGATTCGGAATTCCCTTGGTCAACATTGCCATACGTTTTTCTATTTTCACTGTCTAGAACCATATTTACCACAAAGTGTAAAATATTGTAGACAGTGGGCTGTGCAGCCTTCACATGATTACAGCTTCAATCCCTTGGTTGTCTAGGACGAGGTGGAAATGCCAATACATTTGAGAGCTCACCCAACTGTTCCTCTTAACCTTTATTCCCAAAGGCAAAGGGCAAGACTATTAATCAGGCAGCAATTTATCTTTAATTAGGAAAACATAATTAAGTATTATCATCTAATTGCAATTAGTGGTTGGAGAAAGTCACATTTCGTGAGCAGTGACCCATGATGCATTGCAGCCCTCCTCTCACTGGATTTCACATTTGTATTTATATTCGGTAGCCAGCCAATAAAATTTAAAAGGCAATTACTTTGCTTCCCTGCGGTCCAGCGTCAAAGTCACCAACTTTGCCAGTAGGCAGTGAACCAAGAGAACTTTCTACAACCACAAACCAGTTATGTCTGTTTCCTGCTCAGACATCAAGTGTAAGTCAAAATAATTGTATAAAAAAAATCCCACGTGAAATAGACTGGAGAACCATTCTACACTTCATGTCTGGTACAGTTAAAAACAGTTTAATGTCTCAAGGCACCACTATGGTTGAACATCAGATACACGGGTAATCGGCTAATCTACCTTGCTGTAGAGTCAGTAAATAGCTTGTGCGGTTGTGAAAAGCAATCTCTAGAGGACCATTAAACATACAATAGGCACGTGTCATAATACAAATAGAAAACAATGAGTCTAGAAAAAGCATGTTGAGCACCGTTGGGGCATAGTTTGTATTTCCTTACCTAACGCTATGTAAACCTGACAATTACAAAATGAAAGACTACGATTTTAAAGTTACGCTCAAGGTTGCTCTTTAGGCTATCTCTACCTACGAGATTCTAGTTCGTCCGCATACTTTGAGAGGTTGCTGGGTCTCGATCAGCCTCCACCTCACTGGTAGATTCTTTCAGATGCAAGCTCAAGTTTTCCGACGTCAGATGGGAAGACTTGTAGACTATCTCGTTAAAGTCGGACCTGATACTAACCAAGGGCGGGTCATTCAGAGGATCTTCCACAGAGACCTCGGTGTTTTCTCGCGTGATTCCCATGTCTTTGCTGTGTTCCGAGGGGGATTTCCTTTTCATGCGAGTGTAAGTTTTGTCTTGATTCTCCATCCCTTGCTCATTTTTCAAAAACCGTCCAAAGAACCAAATGAAGAATCCAAACCACACAAAAGCTATCAAACTTGGAACAAAAGCCAGGCACTTGACATCTAGGCTAGCCCCTATGTACCTGCTGTGTAAAAACATGTCACCCTCAACGTAGGTTTTATTAGTCTGAGGATTAGTGTGATTGGACCGCCATTCCCAGGATAGCTTGGTTCTGTTTAAATCCTTTAAACTTTCAGAGTCTTTCACTGTATATATCTTCTGCCCTGGGCCAATATACTGTCCATATTCATGAGGTTTGTAAAATATTTGGTTCTTCCACATATTCAGGTCCAAAATCAAGACGAGAAAGATAATTCCGTAGTTAAACCATTTACCTGCATTTAAAAGGAAATACTGAATTAATCAAATGCTGGTAAAACTGCAATCCAGTTTTCTCCATTAAAATAAAGATACTAGTACAACAGAATCAATTGTTGAAGATTAGAGCTGTTGACAATTTTTTTTTTTTTTTTTGGAAAGGGCAATGCTACCCAAAGTGAATTGACAATGTGAAATGAATCAAACTGCAAATCGTAGGTCTCTGAGTAACTTGGAATTTACTGTAATATGATTTGATCTCTTTGTTTTTTATGTGCCACTGCTAGATACAAAGTTAGTCTTGGGTTCTTTTCAAGAATAGTTTAATTAGTGGAGAAAAAAACAGTTCTAATGAAAATTTTAAGAAATTCCAATATATGATTGACTATTTCTTACTGTTTTATAATTAGGTCTGGGGAAGAAATAAATCATCTTGCAATGCGAAGCACCGTAGCATGTCAGTTGAATTCGCATAGCTGTTTGTAGGAGACCTGTTGATTAAACCATTAGCCGATGTGATTCAGATCTGTAATCCCTGCGCATTCACTTCAAGACTTAAAAAATTCACTCCAAGTGCCCACTGAACACAATGTACTTATTAGACATACAACCAAAGCTAACAAACTACTGAAAGATGTCACCTAGAAAGAATGTAACCACTATGATTTCCTCTTAGTATTTAAAATACTACATATGAACCAGAGAGGCAGTCAGTCATTAAGAGTGCAGAGGAGCCAAGCTTGGTAGCTAACACTCAGATGTCTCTATAACCCAGTTCCAAGTGTGATGCAGCGTCTCTGATCTCCACAGGCATCACCACTCAACAACATGTACATACTCATAATTAAATATATTTAATTTATATCATAGATACATATATAAAATATCTTGTTAATGATGTGTTATTAAAATATGTCTGCATAGGAAAGAACGTAGAAAATTTCTCAGAGATACTAGGTTCTATTATAATTATTATTTCTTACAGGCTCTATAACATCAGGTATTCTATAATAATGTTAATGTCTCCCTTGAGTTTGTTGTAGCAAATATATGATACCTAGAACAGACTAGAGAGAAGCTTTAGTCATAATCTTAAGTACCATGCCCACATTGATTACTAATTGGAAGGTAATTGTATTGAACATCATGACGTTCCTACTTTATGTGTTGGTGCATTTTGTACATCGCGCAGCTTTTGGGAACGTAATCTGACTGTGAGGGAGCTTGGGATACGCATGCACATTATTAGATCCTGTGATACATAAAGCTGAGGGGAGCCATTCTGCCACAAAAGCCACCTGCTATTTGATTTCGGGACTTGCCTTAAATTCTTTAAAGCCCCCCTTTCCTTCTATGAAGAAAAACAGACAGACAAACCAGAATGTCTTGAAGTTAATATTTCATGAGCTTATAGATACTAAGCACCAAGCCTTGTAGATAATGATTCTGTCATTTAAATACCAATCGTTAGTGTTATCATCAAGACTTTGCCTGGCTAATGATGATTTCTTTGCCTAAAGAAGAAATTGCCACTTGCCATGTATTGAAGAGTTTAGCTAAAGGAATTTAACAGTGCTTACATCTTTGCATGCCTTTTTAAATGGTTGATTATCAGTATGAACATATTTTAATCTTGAAGCTCTAAGGGCAGACTTGAGCTTGGTTACCATATATAAAACCAAGGTTCCCAACATTCCAAGCTATTGTCTGATTTAGTGTGCAAAAACAAAAATCAAAGGTGCACAGCATCAGTAAACATTTATCGAGCTCATTTTAGACATTGTGCAGCATACACCACCAGATGGTGGGAGATTCAAGTTTCTACCTTTCAAGGGTAATTCATCATCTTGTTGGCGAAACAGGACAGAGATATAACAGACAATAATAACAGACTGCATTTTGAGAGATGTTAATGAGGGATACAAACTATAAATGCAAGAGACATTGTGAACACGGAATAAAAACCAAGGAGAAATTTCTGTAGGAAAGGACTTTGGAGGGAGCAGTAATTCACATGGACCTTGAGGAAGGAACGGGGCTAAGAAGCCTGAAGCGTTTTAGTTTTCTTTTAGTTAATACATGTATGCGTGTGACTGCACATGGAATAGCGTGCTGGAGAAAAGGTGAGCCAAAAGAAGCAGAAAGAAAAAGTGTGAGGCACGTGATAGGCAAAAAACAGCAGGAGAGGAATGAGAGACAGGTGGAGTGGTGGAGCACAGAGTGTCTCACCCAGTATGAAGGACACTCACCTCCTGCTGCTAGGACAGCAGGCACATTACACAGGTTCTGTAGGGCTCTGATGTGGGCGTTGTGCTTACTCTTTCGTTATAAACTATGTGTGTTACAAAGCTAGACTGAATGGCAGAGCCTGGATGGCTCTCAGCTTTACCTCAGTGGACCTTATCAAAATGTCTATACTGCTTGCTTCTAGTTAAAATAAACTCATGAGAAGGGAAACCTAAGAGAAAGAGTCCCTTGTTTCTGGGATGAGTGGCTTATGAAAAACCAGAGTTATCACCACCCTTGAATTGGGGAGAAGAAAATGGATTGCTCATGGGGTCAGTGGGGGATGCTTTCCCAACAGTTAGACGCATGCTTTGTGTATGTTAGTAACCAAAGAAAAAGCCAATTAATTTAGAGAAACATGGGAATGAATGGGCACAGACCAAACATTTCTCATATGCTCAAGTTATTTTTCTACCAGTTCAACCGTGCTGGGTTAGTCTTACATGTGACTCTTATACCAGTAGGTCTTTACTGTTATTTCTCATGTGGCCAGGAGTATGAGGAAGTGGATGAACATAATGTTGTCTAACTTGGGTGTCATCATCTTCCACAGTCTGTGAGGGAGATGCAGTGGGGATGGAGCAGATGCCAGCTTCACCCTGACATCAGATATAGAGGATGCCCTCCGGGGTAGCAGGCTTAGGCTTTCTTGCCCACCATTATTTTGTTTTCAGTGTGAAAAAAAGTTAGCTAGTTTTCTGATTCGAACTTCTTCCCTCAAAACCTGTGCTTATTCACGATGGGAAGAATCCTGCTCTTTTGGCCTTGCTGTTGTTTATGTAGTCTGTAAAATGGAGAATAATCTATGTGTAACTCTCTCAGAGGATATTTGAGGGTGAAATAGAGGTTATATTTGAGAGTTGTCTGCAATATATAACATTTGCCAAAAATGTAGGATTGTGTTGTTTCACCAATTTTCCTGAATATTTCAACCCAAAGGAACAGAAAGACATGCAAGGGTTGTAACAAAGATATTTCTATGCTAAAAGTCACTTTATTTTATTTTTTAGTATTTATAAACTATCATGAGGTATGGATCACTGGTATCTACAGATAACACAGGACCAGTTATACAGTGAGACCCACTATGTAGCTTCATATAAACATACTTTGTGAATCACCAGTGGGTAGTTTGTCTACTTGCTGTGGTAATTAAGAGCTCTGAGAAAAATTACTACATGTAAGTAAAATTGGAAGCCAACAACATGTACATTGCCTTTGCCTCTCCTCCAATGTTGCTAGCCCATATGGGAATGAGAGATGAACAGGCTAGATCGATACTGGTGTATGGCAGGCTCCCTGAATCATCACAGTGATTTTAACTTCCTGTGGATGTAACAGTATTGTTCCATCACAGCCATGGCTGCTCAGCTGAAACTGGAGATGCTGAAAGAGTAGGACAACATGACTCTTCACGTTCTTCTTGTTTTCAGCCACCTGACATTACCTCTGGTTCCATTTGAATATTTGCACAGAGGAAGGAAATCCATCACTAACCATCCACCCTTTGATTTGTGACAGTACTTTGTTAACTTGGTGATTCCTTTTTCCCCTTAAGAAATTCCTTGGCCCTGTGAGGTGTGGTCTCCTGTAACCCAAAATCAGGCAGTGCAAACTCAATCTCCTATGGTGATGCTCTTGTGTGATGCAGGGGAGTTGAGCTGCACAATCCTTAAGGTTTCTTCTCAACCCTAAAAGTTTCTCTGGTTAATCATTGTGAAACGAACATCTCCAACGTTTTGATGTTGTAGAATGAGCCAAAAATTGCCAGTTAGCTGAAAAAGCAGGCAAAACACGGTTTTCTGATGAAGAAAGCTGTACTAAAAATTTGTATACTTTGAGAAACACTTTGCATAAAGAGTAAATATTAGTCTCTGAAATGGCCTGGATGAAGGTTTGTAAGACAAGACAAGGACTGAACAGAAAATCTTTCTCCCCAAATGCACCTTTGTGAATGCGTGATCAGCCATAGCTGGAGGTTTGGAATTTTCACATTAATCATGGGAGTGTGTTTGCATTCCCCCTGTTGTTTCAACTACTTAGTGTAATGCAAATCAGCAAGGAGGTAGGACAGAAGACATGCATTATTTCTCGTAATCTCTTTGTTGAAATAACTCTCTGTCTGCCTTAATGAGAAATCACCGCATGATGTTGGTGAGGCTACCTCTCTCTTGTATTTTGTCATTTTAATGAATCTTATTGACCCTCAGAAATGATACTATAATGGAAATGTTATCTTCTTCCTTTGTGGGAGTTTATGAAATCCTTGGATATGTAATTTTAAAGGAATCTCCATTAAATATCTCCCTCATTTAAGATACAAATTGACAATGATTGGGAGGAAAATGCTTTTCTTTTCAGCTGAGAAGAAAAGCTACAGCATGCTGATATTTGTAACATACAAGGAACATTTCATGTTTCCAAATGCATCTAAAATATTTTTAATTATGTGCTCATTGGAGCTGCCAGTTGACATTGTAATGCAGCTATTCTATAGACATCTCTCTACCAGGTGGGCTTTACCACTTGACCAGATATGTAGGACAGGTGCCTGTGTATTCATGTAGCCTACTATCAATGCCATTTAACATCTATTGTGGGGCAGTAGGAAGCCATGGCCTTGAAGAAGATGAGTGCTAGATAAAATAATAATAATAATTGCAACCTGCTATATCAGTAGTCTTGTTTACCATGAGAGTTCTCCTCCAGACAGAACAATAAAACTGGGCTTATTCAGTTAGCACAACCCCATGTCTCTCCCCAGGTAACTTGGGGATGTCTAGAAAGCGTGTAAGTGCTTGGGTCAAAAGGTCACCGCTTAGTAAACTATAAGTATGTATTTCCTAATTTATGAATGGATAATGATTTTGAGCCGGTAAAGGATGTACTTAAGACATAGTGCTTCTATTACATCTTTCAGGAAGCAAACCAACAAGACAAGCACAAGTAGTGCTTGGTAGACCACTCTGAGATAACAACAATAAAAAAAAAGAGACAGCACATTTATGACAAATTTGATATCAACTCGTCTTTGACTTTGCTGAGATTAGGGACAGAGACATTTACATTTTTCTGTCCCCTATATCCTGGCTTGGTTTTTTTTTTTTTTTTTAATGATAATTTTAAATGTCTGAATCAACTTAAAACCTGTGAAATGATGTGTCCCTCCAAATATAAAGAATGACTTTTGAGTGTTTTAAGTCAAATGCTTACTTTAATGATGCAATCAACTCTAGGCTATAATGAGAGTTATATAATGTGGGAAGTTCAGAGAAGCAAAATATCTTTGTCTTTTTTTGTTTGTTTGTTTTTTGTTTTTTTCGAGACAGGGTTTCTCTGTGTAGCCCTGGCTATCCTGAAACTTACTCTGTAGACCAGGCTGGCCTCAAGCTTAGAAATCCACCTGCCTCTGCCTCCCAAGTGCTGGGATTAAAGGCGTGTGCCACCACTGCCCGACAGTATCTGTGACTTAAAGATAATTAATTATATATTTAAGTTGTTCCTCTGGCAGTTGCTGAAGGATCTGGGAGTTGTATTACATAATATATGATACATAAATATAGACAAGACATCCCAACTAGGTAGGGAAGGCTAGCTCAGGTCTGGACAGACTCTGGGGAAAACAAACATAGATAATGATGAGTTTTAGACAAATGGAAAGGATTACTGCTTTATGTGGAAAGAGCATAGTTAACTCTTAGGCCTATATAAGTACACTGAAATAGAAATAGCTTCCAGAGAAGTGTGGAAAGAGTCTCACCCATGAGTGTAGAAAGAGGTCTTTGTGTGCCTCGGATAAATGAACTCTCTTCAGAGTGCATCATATTTCCCTATAATGAGACCTCCACTAGTTTGTCAGACAGACCCTCCTCCTGCATGGGTCACTGCCTCGCCCCTCCCAGGATACCCCATCATCTAACCAACACAGGAAAAACCCTTAAGATGTTTTTCGAGGAATTCATTTGCTAAAATCACACAACTCTGGAAAGAGAACAAAGGGCTTTTGCCCATCGTTTTTCACATCCTCGCTGTTGTAATGACCTGTGCCCTCACACCGCCTGGGAAACGGAAATAGAACACGGATACCATGGAGGTTTGTTTACTTCTACACTTTCATTTTTGCCAAAAGGGCTCCCGTGGGCATCATTGTGCCAACAGTGTGAATTCTCTCCTCACCGCTGCACAGCCTTCCTTCTGGCTTTCCCCACCAGCCCCCTCCTAATTTACTCAGATGATGGCCACCAATGGGACACTTCTTTTGTGTGGCTGGGATGACAGATGGCAGAGCTTCCGCTGAGACTGGCATTAATGGGACTCAGAAGAGACTGGAGACTTAGTTGAGAGGCCATTCCGTCTCGCCTCCAGAGACTTTGTCCATCACACGTTTTAATCCATCTATGCACACGTTATAGGTAAAGGAAAAGGGCAGGGGACAGAACTGTATAATGCCTTTAGTGTTCACTTTAAGAACAATGGGCTTGGGCCAAAGGTACCAATGTGACTTCATCACTAACCATTGTCCTTTTTGTTGCCGACTTACAATTCCAAGAAAAAGTATATTTTAACGCATGCTTGGATAGAGATGATTATTTTTATAAGCAGTACCCCAGCCTATAAGATGAAAGCTCTTACATACTGTGGCAGGCAAACCATCTGTCATGGGGGATCCAGATGAGCTAAACTGATGCAATAATTCAAGTTAGTTTTGACATGCATAAATAAAGCTAGCTTAGAATCAGCATCAAAAATTACTCTATTCCTAAATGCTTTTAAAATGTCAATGGGAATTCATTAGTGTCAGAAAACCCTTTACATAAGAGTATTTCCTTAGGAGGCAGCGCTTTCCATTCTTAGCATTCATCTTGCTGGGAACTCAGGGATTAGAGACAAAAGCAGGAAACTTGGAGTAGTGGATACATGGTGAGAACACTCTCCCAGGCTATCTGATATTGGGATTAAATAGGAAAAAAGGCTCTGGATGAACAAACGGCAAGTATCAAGTATGAAACAGTGAAGGTGTGCTCTGCATACTATCTGGTAGACAGTGGCTTGAGTGGCTAGCATGTACTAATTAGTTTGACTTTTATAGCAAGGTTTCTGATAGTTTCCATTGCTATCCCCATTACTATTCCTATGGAAGAGAGATGAAACCAACCCCCAAGAGGCCAAGGAACTAGATGAAATCCATATCACCAGAGTTAGAGTCTATGCATCAGACCTTTATCCCCCATTACCTCAGGACACACTTGATGTCTTATCTAGCTCATAGGTATGTAATAACTAGGGCCCAGGAGAGACTCACTGCTGTTTTGGAGAACCTTAACTATCCTCACAGAAGTTCATCTAGTACAGAGCAAACACCAGCAAATAATGCAACGGAGGAATCCACTGGAGGGTCTGTAAGGTCCTTTTTTATTCCTGGCGCCAGTTTCCTTCATGGTTGCCCTGCCAGTCACAATCCACATTGAGTGATGTTATATTTTGTACCTTAAAAGTTCTACCGCTCATACCATTTCCCCAAAGCTTACATTGTACTAATTAGCTCTTGTCAAGGGTTGTGGAAATGTTACAGTTTCATTTCTGTCGCTATGATAAAATAACCTAGCAAAAAGCAACTCATGGTATATTCAGCTCAGTATTGCATAATCCATCATTATAGGCAAATAACAATGGCAGAAGGTTAAGATAGTTGGTCTACCACAATCACAGTCAAGAGGAGAGAGAAACAAACACATCCATGCAGCCTGCTTATGCTACATTGCTACTCTTCTTTACTCTTTCCTTTATAGTTCAGGCCTATGGAATAGTACTGCCCACAGTGGGCTGTATCTTCCAATATCAACCAATAATCAAGAACATTCCTATGAGCCAACATGATCTCAATAATTCTTCAAGTCTTTTCTTCCCAGGTGATTTTCTAGGTTGTGTCAAGTTGACAGTCAAGCTCATAACATAGCATCCCTTGCTAGCTTGACTTACAGACACATCACTTTTTAAACTATAACCTTCCTAAGATCTCATACAATCCTATCCTTCTTGGTTACTTTTCTGCTACTGTGATAAAATACCGTGACTCAATGTGACTTACAGACAGAAGACAGATGGTTTTTTGTTGTTGTTTGTTTTGTTTTGTTTTGTTTTGGTTTGGTTTGGTTTTTTGGCTTGTGGTTTCAGCAGTGGGTGGAATTCATCATCTAAGAAAGCAAGGCAGAAAGCCCCAGGAAGGGTAAGCCGAAAGGTTCCACCTTTAACAGCAAGCATCAACAGCAGGAAGCAAAGCATGAACTGGATGTAGGGAGAGGCTATACACTCTTAGAACCTTCCCCAAGTGCATGCGTCTCACTGCAAAACCAACCCTCCTAAACTTTCTGAAGTAACACCTACTGGGAAATAAGTGTTCAAATACCCAAGTCTATGGGAGACATTTCTCATTCAAACCACTACATTCCAGTCCATGCTCCCCCGAGTCTCAACACTATATCACAATCAAAATACATTTAGTTTGACCTCAAAAGTCCCCCTAGTCTTTCATAGTCTCAACGATGTTTCAACTTCCAAGGTCTATTGTGATTCAAGGTAATTTCTTAGCTGTAATTCATTGAAAAATCAACAAACAAATTGTATACTTCTAATACATAATGACACAGAAGAGACAATAACAAACCAAAGGGAAGATTGGGGGTATAGTTGAAAAAATTGGAGATTGGGGGTATAGTTGAGAAATGTTGGACTGAAGCAAGACAAAATATCAGCAGGGCAAACACCAAATCCTGTAGCTTAACATTTAGTATTGAGGGCTTTGATGGCTATGTCTTGTGGCTTTGCTCCCTGAAATATATGTCTCTCTCTAGCCTGGGATCTACTCTCTGTATGCAGTTCTCCTTGACGGATGCCTCATGAACCCCTGACACTTCTAACATCTTGCAGTCTCCACTGCAAACCAGGAGGCTTCACTTTCACAGATGGATGTAATGATCTCTCAGAGCCTTCATGAAGAGACTCCCCAACCATAAGCATCCTAAACTCAGTGGTTCTCTGAAACCATAGAAGAATTATTCATGACCCCTCCACTCCTGCATCCTTCATGTTTCTAAATCCTTTATCATGTGAATGACACCACTAAGTTTGGCTGCCATCTTGAGTCACATTAGCAGCAGCTCGTGTTTGCAGTTGCTTCCTAGGAATCGAAAACTCCTTAGGGCTTTCACAATCTGGAAGCTTAGCTAGGTGGGGTTCTACACAAAGGGCACCTCCAGTGACAGCTCATTCTTCTGCATCAACTTCCATATCAGTTACAGTCTTGGAGTTTCTATTCCTGGGATGAAACACCAAGACCGAAAGCAACTTGGAGAGAAAAGGGTTATTTATCTTCTTCTTCCATATCACTGTTCATCATCAATGGAAGTCAAGGCAGAAACTCAAACAGGGCAGCATTCCAGGGGCAGAAGCTGATGCAGAGGCCATGAAGTTGTGCTGCTGACTGGCTTGCCCAGCCTGCTTTCTTATAGAACCCAGAACCAACAGTCCAGGAGTGGACAGCCCTCAATAAGCTGGCTGAGTCCTCCTATATCAGTTACTAATTAAGAAAATGCTCTGCGATCGGGCGGCCAGGGACCTCAGCTTGGGCCACAGGGCTCCATAGCTGATTAGCACCGGGAGAGGGATACCCTCCCAGGAGCTTGGAAAAGCCGGGAGTGGGCCCAAGACAAGCTCCACAGCTCACCAGGAACTGCCCCGAACCTGCGAGATACAGGGACTGTGGTAGGCAGGCATAGAAACCCCCTGGATCCCAACAGCGGCGGCTGCGGCAGGGGACATCTGCCTGGGCCACCAGGGTTCCATAGTCAAGGAGCTCCAGGAGAAAGTTACTCACACAGGAGCGTTGAAAAAACACCTCTCAGAGAGGGCTGGTCTTCAAGGAGTATTGATACAGAGCCCTGCAGGTGAGAAAAGGCATAGCCAGAAAGTAAGATCAGCTAACATCAGAGTTAACAAGATGGCAAAAGGCAAGGGCAAGAACATAAGGAACAGAAACCAAGGTCACTTGGCATCATCAGAACCCAGCTCTCCTACCACAGCAAGCCCTGGAGTCCCCAATACGCCAGAAAAGCAAGACTCAGATTTAAAATCATTTCTCATGATGATGATAGAAGACTTTAAGAAAGAAATAACATCCTTAAAAAACACAAGAGAACAGAGGTAAAGAACTAGAAGCCCTTAAAGAGGAAACACAGAAATCAATTAAAGAATTACAGAAAATACAATCAAACAGACAAAGGAAATAAACAAAACCATCCAGGAGCTAAAAATAGAAATAGAAA
>CM052718.1:8058641-8082044 GCA_028551405.1 Uromys caudimaculatus | reverse complement strand
ATGGGAATGGGTGGGCGGGTAGGTGGGAGGAGGAATTCCCTCACAGAGGCGGGGAGGGGGAGGGGACACGGGGTTTCCAAAGAAAAGGGGAATCATCGGAAATGTAAATAAAGTATCAAAAATAAAATAAAAAAAATAAAAAAAATAAAATAAAAAAAAGAAAAAAAATAGATGATTACTAAATGTCTCTTGCATTTTAATCTGAAAAAGGAAGACAGTAAATATATTTATTCATTAGTTATAAACATTCCTATACAGCCTTTAGATTTATTATATATATAATATTATATAATATATATATAATATAATATATATATATATATATAATATATATATTACCCAAATTTCGTTCACACTTTACAGAAAAAGTGATGATCTCAGATTTTGCTTCAGGTGAAGCCCTGAGTAAATGTATATTGTTGCTGTGAGCAATGTCAAGAACCCTAATGTCTCAGGCCTATAGGGATAGCAAGGTCTTCTACTCAGGCTCAGGAAGGGCAAAGCCTCTGTTGCCTGTATAAATGCAGCAGCATCCTTCAAGATGACTGTAACCTACAACAATCTGCTACTGAGATCCCCATATTCCTCCTTATTCTTTGGTTCTGTAGATAATAAATAGGTTGTTTTCCCAAGCTTCAGAGTGAGCAGCCCACCAAACCCCAGTTTTTCTCTATGTGTGTTTGTTGTTCCTCAATAACTGATCACACCAATCAGGTCAATCCCAAAGACATGCAAGTTGTGGCACCACAGACTCCCCCAAAGTAAACAATGGAACAAGGCGGCAGCCGCCACTCTACTTTTGAGTACCTCAACATCCTTGCTTTCTTTGGCATTCGAAGGGATATCTATAGTGGCCTCAGCATTGTCTATCTTGAAGTAGAGAGATCTTTAGATTGTACAACTTGACAGACAAACAAGAGTGTATCTGGGATTCCCAATAAAGAACTTTGATGACTTTCCAACTTAGCCCATAGGAACAATAGAAACTCACCCTTGCCAATATATGGAGGGTGTGGAGTATTGTTTATTTTCAGCCTATGGTTGTTTGAATGATAATGGCACCTATAGGCTCAGACATTTAAATACTTGGTTTTCAGATGATGAACTATTTGAGAAGGATTAGGAGGTGTGGCCTTAAAATAGGTATGACCTAATTAGACGAGATGTGTCTACTGGGAGTGGGCTTTGAGTTTCAAAAGCCTATGCCAGGTCTAGTCTCTCTATGCCTGCAGCCTGCAGATCAGGATATAAAGCTCTCAGCTACTTCTCCAACACCACACCTGCCTACCTAAAAGATTTCCTAGGGCTAAAGCCAGTGTAAAGAATATGCAAATAGAAGTTAAGAAGGAGGCCAGGTTGCAGCTTCAGGAACAGAAGAACTTGGCAGTTTGGACCACATGGTTCTGGCTTTATCAAAAATATATAATAAAGGGGTTATAGAACCTTCCTCTGCAGTTAAGGAAATCCCTTGAGGCCAGGCATGTGGCAGGGGAATCCCCACATAGAGGCCAGAAAGGCCATTGTGTGAAGCTGTAGAGGTGAAAGCAAGATTGCTTTGAAGACTCCGAGAAGTTGGAGTTGCCAAACTCATGAGATACCTACCAAGGAGAGCTGCTAACAGGAAGTAGAACCAGCTCAAGAGAGAGGTATTCTGCAGTTAACCAAGCTGACAGGAGCTGGAGCTCTAAAGAACACTTTGACATCGGGCAGAGTTTAGAGTCTGCTCAATTGGTTTTTGTTCTTGCTTTGGCTCAGTATTTCCTCACTGTGCTTCCTTTCCTCTCCTTTGGAATGGCAATGTACATGCTATGCATTGTGTGTTGAGATATGTGATCTGTTTTCTGATTTTGATTTTACAGAGGCTTACAGTTAAGAGATTGCCATGAGTCTCCAAGGAGACTTTAAACTTTTAAACAGTTTTAAGACTGAAATAGACTATGGAGTCATTTGAAGTTGAACTAAATGCATTTTGCATTATGTTATGGCCACAAGGATGGGGAAGCCAGGGAGTGCTATGTGGTGGTTTGAATGAAAATGTCCCCCATAGGCTCATATGTTTGAATGACCAGTCCCTTGGCGGTGAAATATTTAGGAAAGATCAAGAAGTGTGGTATTGTTGGAAGAGGTATATAACTAGGCTTTCAAGGTTTCAAAATATCCTGCATAGCAGATATTTACAGTACAATTAATAACAGTAGCAAAATTGCAGTTATAAAGTATCAACAAAATAATTTTGTGGTTGGAGGTCACCATAGCATGAGATATTCTATTAAAGTGTCACAGCGTTAGGAAGGACGAGAACCACTGTTCTAAGGGAAACCAAAGGTCTTTTGGAACATTACATTTATAGGTCCTCAAAGACCTGACTTTTCATTTTAAATTATTAAGTAGTCACTAGTGAGATATGAAATCTAAATCTAAAAGACTATATGAAAGAAAAAAATCAAAATATAGCACAAAAAATTCCATCCGAGAACATAAAAAGACTTGTAGTGTACATCTAGTGAATTTAGCTACAAAATAATTGACATTTCAAAGAACAAATAAGTGAAAGAGAATCCATATTTATAAGGATAAGAAAGAGATTAAAAATGTATTCAAGTTAAAGAATGACTAGAGCTTGCATGCTGCCACCCAATGTAATGATTGAAAGTAGAAGAAACTGTAAAGACAATGACACTCTATAGGGTCACCCAGGTAAGAATTTTGAACTCCAAGAATCAGAGGAACATTTCAAATTGCCAATAAGAATGAAAACTTTAGGCAAGATGATTCTGTGGGTGAAACATTTAGCCAAGGATGCAAACCTGACATCTGGGTTTAATCCCTGGAACACACTTAAAAATGGAAGGATAGTTTAAACTCTGCAAAGCTGTCTTTAGAATGTAGCAAGACCATCTGAAAATACAATTGTTTAGATATGAAAAACACTGTCGTGTTGTCTTAGACACAATCCTTGAAGAAAATTATGGTATTTCTATAAATATCCCACCGAAGGCAAGAATTAGAAGAGCATGCTGCACTATTGTTAAGATGTTAAGACCAAGAGTTTACAAATGGGGTCTCATGAAAAAGTTAACCCAATTAAAGAAGTAAAAGGAATGGTTAAAGCATCACAGCTTCAAGCCTCCTCATGGATTAGAACATCAGTTGTTCTTGAAGAGGACTTAAGTTGATTTCCAGCCCCCATTGTAGCTCCCAGTGGTCTGTAACCACAGTTCTAGGCAAACCAGTGACCTTTTCTGGACTCTTCAGGTACTGCATGGATGTGCAAGCAAAATACATACACATAAAAAAACAAAACAAAACAGGTTTTTAAAAGAATTTTTAAAAGTTTCTAGGAAGAACTTTGAAAAATTGCTTTTTAAAAAACAATTATTTTTGAGAATTTCATAAGTAAGTACAATATTTATATCATTTCTGCTGACTGTCTTTCTCCCTCGAACTAATTCCCATATCTCACACTCTCTTTCAAAATTCATGATCTCTTCTTCTTCTTTGGTTGTTAATGTTTTACACATACACAAATATATATAGTCCAACATATGTCTAAGGTTTGCTGAGTCCATTTAGTATTGCTCATATGTTTATGTACTTAAGGCTGACTGACTGCTTGGGATGGGATAACCCACCAGGGGTTTATCCCTGGAGAACACTGTTTTGTCCTCTCTCAGCAGTCATCGCTTGCCTGTAGCGCTTCCTCAGGGGGTGGGATCTTGTATGATTTTTTCCCCATTCACTTTGGTATACCAGCTGGTGTTGTTATTGTGCTGGTCTTCTGTTGAGAACATTTTCTTCTTGAGAATACCAGCCAATAATTTTTAATACATAAAAAAGATAATAAGTAAAACCATGGTGTAATATTACCCTTTGCATAGTTATTAAGGGGACCTGAATCCAAGAAGTTGGAGAACCCCTGGGGTTTCCAATAACCAAGACAGCTTAACTGCTCTCTTTAAGCAATTTAAAGGTCTTGGAGGAAGTGCTTAGGGGGGCAGATAAAAGGCAAATGAAAGGAAAGTAAGTGGTATACAAACAGGAAAGGTACATCCCAGACACACTTAATGTCCAGAGAAAGCCCTCAGAAGTCTGTCAGCAACGGTTACATCCTCTCCCTCCCTGGATGTACACAGCTTGTTTTCTAGCAGGAGGCCATCAAGATGTGCCCAGGCTCCTCCATAGCCTCCCCAGCAAATGTATAGTTCTACGCATCTTACAATGGTCCTAATACTTCTCTTTCCCTCCTCTCTGCTAAGGTTTTCTGAGTTTTGTGTCTACCTCTAGGCTTCTCTGAAGGTGAAGATGCTCAGCACGTTGACATCCAAATCCAATTTTGTGTGACCTTTGTTCAGTCCGCCCAGGAATTCTCTTGTAGTGTTCCAGTAGACTTTAAGGAGGCCTCAAGACTCAGGATTCTACAGGTCTGGTCATCTAACTGAGGAATAAAATGTCCATCTGTGTGAATGAGCCTTATAACCTCAAAGAAAGCTCTTTTATAACCCCACCTCCCTTGGAGTTGAGAGCAAGGGCAGTCCTCAGAAAGGAAGGAGAAGCTTTATCCCCACAGGTCTACAAGTCATTCTTCAATGTTCAACTTACACAGGGTGGCATGTTTGCTGCAACTTTGGCCACAATCTACTTCTCCCTCAAATTGTTACCAGGTGTATCTCAGCTCCTCTTATTATGAGTAATTGTTCTAAAGCAATGACTGGCCAGCTCTCCAAGGCCCAGCTGTAGGACTACCTCCCTGGAATCAGACTCTAAGATCTGTATGCAGTAAGTATGTTGGAGAACAGAATTCAGAGTTATGCCTATGAGGAATGAAAAAAGGTGGAAAACCTCTATGGAGTAGCTAGCAGCCAAATGAGGATTTGGTCCAGTGAGAAGCCCTGGAGATGAGAGGACCATTCAGAGCTTCCCAAACCAAGAAAAAGGGCAGAACCCTGAAGGAGTTCACTATAGCCTTGGGGAATGGGGACAGGGAATGTGATGAAGGGACATAGTCAAGTCATCAAATTATCCAATAAAGAACTTCCACACTATTTCTAGACTTTTATTCTCAATTTGCATATCTCAATGGCAATTTGCCTTGTCATTCTCTATAATATTGCATAAAATAAGAAATGCAAACTTAGGTGACTTAAATCCTGGTGACTAAAATCGAAGGCTGAAGACTGACACCACAAACACAACCTTTAGCCAAAGACTTTGTTCTCCATATCTCTGAGAACATCATTCAACCTAGCATTTGTTGCAAAGCCAACAAGTGCATTCCCTCAACCCATCACAGAGGCTTTGAATTTATTGCCTCTGCTTTCTCTAATTAGACCTTTGGAGACCTAAACAAATAACACAATCAATTGTAACTTAGAGTAGAAACTGTCCCTCAAAGGGCACTATTGTATTTCCTGTCAAGATTTGCTCATTACTCTCTGGATAAATATCTACATTCTGTTTGCAATGTCTGCATTGGCACAAACACCACAGAAATGCTCTGAAACTTAAGTATTTGTTCCTACAACACTTCTAATACAAATGTGATTTACTGATATGATTTTGAGCAGTGATGCTTTACAATTAAATTGCAAAGTGGTTTCAGATCAAGGCTTATTGTTTGACTTTGGGCACTGTACCCCCCTTCTCTTGTGTTTGTATCTCTATCTACAGGCACTGGGGAAGAAGTAGCTGTAAAATAGAAATGTGTTCTTTGCAAGAGAAGAGTTAGTTCTGAGGATGAAATGCATTCAACAATGTAAAAGACACTCAGAATTCTAGTGGATAGCAAATTGAATCCCATACCCTCCTCGAGGATAACATAGGATAATATCAGTGTTCTCAGTCTGAGAACTCATTGTGATTCCATATACTGTTTAAGTTGAGGTTTCTAGGCATCCTTATAAAATATTTTTGCTTTAATTTTTCTGCAATGGAGCCCATGGGTGAGATGTTTCTAACAAACAAATATCCAGGCAATCGTATTGGAAGTGACTCAGACTCACCCATGTGTGCAGTGACTGAGAAAACATGATTGCACACACTGTGTTCCCTCCCCTCTTCCTGTTGCTGCTCACTATCATAGGATGGTGGGTTGTGATACTCGGTAGTCATAAGCCTCTATTCAGTAACCTGTGCATCTCAAGTAAAAACAGATTATTTTTAAAAGGTTGTATTAAGAATCATGAATGGCTCACAGATGAGGGCGGGCACTAGGGACAAGGCAGGGACAGTGGGACTGGGACAGATGGAGGCAAGAGCTTCTGAAAAATGCATAACAGCTCCCTTTGGGATCTTGGACACTGGCGCCCCTGTGGGGAGTGGGCACAGTGTGAAAACAATTTCTTGTGATGCTCTCTGGTGAAATCCAGAACCCATGGTTGCTGAAGGCTTTGACCAAGAACACTGTCAGCTGTTGACATCATCCTGAGAAAAGGAAGACTTCAGAAATCAGGGAAATATTGGGAGGTTCCTGACACACTGGATCTTTTCAAGTACAAGAAACAAAGGTCTGTCGTAAACATCTACTCTGTGGTTTAAAGCTGGGCTAGTCTAGCAATAGTGATTTGAGCCTTGTCTCCATCGATCAATTTTCAAGACCACAACTCTACCTTGATTCCAGGAGGCCTGCTGGCAACAGGGATAGCCCAGTAAGACCCCACCCCATGTCCAATCCTCTGCCTGCCAAGTCCCCCTAAAGCAAACCTAACAACAGTAAACTTCAACTTGTCTCAGCACTCCCTGAGGCCTTCCAGCACCAGGGATAACCTGATGGCTAAAGGCTAGCATAAGAACACAATCAACAAGAGCCAGAGAAATATGGCACCATCAGAGAGCCTTGCTATTCTACTACCACAAGCCCTAGATATTCTAACATATCTGAAACACAAGGAAATGACCTTAAAATCCAATAGAGGCCTTTAAAGAGGAAGTGAATAAATCCCTTAAAGAAATACAGGAAAATACAAACTAAAAAATGAAGGAAATACATAAAACTATTTAAGACCTGCAAATGGAAATAGAAGAAATTAAAACACACACACACACACACACACACACACACACACACACACACACACACACACATACACACAAACTGATGACATCCTGGAGGTGGAAAACCTAGGTAAGAAAACAGAAACTACAGACAAGTATCAACAACAGAATACAAGAGATAGAAGAGAGAATCTCAGGTGTGGAGGAGGAGGAGGAGGAGGAGGAGGAGGGGAGGAGGAGGGGGAGGAGGAGGAGGAGGAGGAGGAGGAGGAGGAGGAGGAAGAAGAAGAAGAAGAAGAAGAAGAAGAAGAAGAAGAAGAAGAAGAAGAAGAAGAAGAAGAAGAAAGAAGAAGAAGGAGGAGGAGGAGGGAAAGAAGAAATTGATACATCGGTCTAAGAAAATGTTAAATCTCAAAAGTTTCTGACCCAAAACATTGAGGAAATTTGGACACTATGGAAAGACCAAACTTAAGAATAATAGAAATAGAAGAAGGAGAAGATCTCCAGCTCAAAGTCCCTGAAAATATTTTCAATAAAACCATAGAAGAAACATTTCCTAACTGAAAGAAAGAGATGCCTGTGAACATGCAAAAAGCTTACAGAACACCAGATAGATTGGACTAGAAAATTCTCCTGCCATATAATAATCAAAATACCAAATGTACAAAATAAAGAAAAAATATTAATAGACACAGAGAAAAGGCCAAGTAACATATAAAGGCAGATTTATTAGAATTACATACAACTTCTCAACAGAGACCTTAAAAGCCTGAAAAGCTTAGGCAGATATCTTGCAGTCTCTAAAAGACCACAGATGCCAGCCCAGACTATTATACCAGGCGAAAATTTCAGTCACCATTGATGGAGAAAACAAGATATTCCATAACAAAATCAAATTTAAATATATCTATCCACAAATCCAGTCCTACAGAAGATACTAGAAAGAAAACTCCAACCCAAGGAGGTAAATAATACCCAAGAAAACACAATAAGTAATTTCACATCGGCCACCACCAGCACTGCCACCAATGTAACTCTAACCAAGGAAATGAAAGACCTGTATGACAAAAACTTCAAATCTTTAAAGAAAGTTGAAGAAGATATCAGAAGATGGAAATTTCTTACATGCTCATGGATTAGTCAAACTAACATTGTAAAACTGACCATCCTACCAAAAGCAATCTACAGATTCAATGCAATTTCCATCAAAATTCCAACACAATTCTTTATAGACCTTGAAAGAACAATACTCAACTTCATATGGAAAATAAATAGCCAGGATAGCTAAAATAATCTGATAGGATCTAAGAACTTCTGAAGGTATCACCATCCCTGATTTCAACCTGTACCATAGAGCAATAATAATAATAATAAAACCCACATGATACTGGCATAAAAACAGAAATGGGATCTAAGCAAAGAACCATACACTCATGAACACTTGATCTTTGACAAAGAAGTCAAAACCATACAATGGAACAAAGAAAACATCTTCAACCAGTAGTACTGGTCTAGCTAGATGTCTGCATGTAGAAAAATGCAAATAGATTCATCTCTATCACCCTGCACAAAACTCCAGTGCAAGTGGATCAAAGACCTCAACATAAAACTGGATACACTAAACCTGATAGAAAAGAAAGTGGGGAATAGCCTTGAATGCATTGGTACAGAAGTCAACTTCCTGAACAGAACGCCAACAGCTCAGGCACTAAGATCAACAATTAGTAACTGGGACCTCATAAAACCAAAATGCTTCTATAAGGCAAAGGAAACTGTCAAAAGGACAAAAAGGTAGCCTACAGATTGGGAAAAGATCTTCACCATCTCCATATCTGACAGAAGGTTGATATCCACAAAATATATAAAGAAATCAAGAAACTAAACATCAACAAACCAAATTATCCAGTTAAAAATGGGGTACAGATCTAAACAGAGAATTCTTGACAGAGGATTCCCATATGGTTGAGAAGCACTTAAAGAAATGTTCATCATCCTTAGTCATCAGGGAAATATAAATCAAAACAACCCTGAGATTCCATCTTACACCCGTCAGAAGAGCTAAAACCAAAAACTCATGCTGTAGAGGATGTGAAGCAAGGAGAACTCTCCTCCATTGCTGGTGGGAGTGAAAGTTTTAAATCAATCTTGTGGCTTCTCAGAAAATTGGGAATAGGTCTACCTCCAGACCCAGCTATACCACTCCTGGGCATATACCTAAAAGATGCTCCACCATACCACAAGGACACTTATTCAACGATGTTCATTGCAGTTTTATTCGTAACAGCTAGAAACTGGACATCCTTCAACCAAAGAATGGAAAAAGAAAATGTGGTACACTTACACAATGGAGTATTACTTAGCCATTAAAAACAATGACATCATGAAATTTGCAGGCAAATGGATGGAACTAGAAAAGATCATCCCGAGTGAGGTAACCTCGACCCAGAAAGCCAAACCTGATATGTATTCACTTATAAGTGGATATTAGCCACAAAATACAGGATAACCATGCTACAATCCACAAACCTAAAGAAACTATGTAACAAGGAGTGCCCAAGGGGTTATGCTTGCATTCACTGAGAAGGGGAACTATATTAGACATTGGGGATTGAGGAAGGAGGGGACTGGCCAGGGGAGGGAGTAGGGGTATGAACAGGAATGACAAGTTGGAGGAAGTACAGAGACAGAGACAAGGTACTGGGAGAGGCAACTGAGTTAGGAGGGGGCATCTCTGGGACGAGCTAGAGACCTAGGACAATGTAAACTCCCAGAAATCCAGGAGAATAACTCGTAAATGGGTTTTAATAAACTCTATTAGCTTTTAATATAACCCAGCCAGCCCCCAATAATCAAGGCAGAGTCTGTGGAGTTTTTAGTATTATCTCTAGCACAATTACTGGGGGAATTACCCCTAATCTATTTTTTCTAACACTTTACTGTTAATTCCCCTGCTACTGAGAAGCCAGCTCAGGAACTTTGGGATATTCCACCTGGGCCCCGAGCACATGGAAGAAACAGGTTAGAGAGCACAAAGGTGGAAGGGAGGGGCTGATTAAGCCCCTGCTACCTCATTCTCTAAAGACCAATCCGTTTAAAAGTCACACTTTTCTGCCAATCACATTGTGCCTAATGGCTGCTGCTCTAAAAACTGTATAAAAGGTCCCTGAATGGGCTATGTGTGGTCACTCTCCCACCTTGGTGTGCAGGACGACCCCAGCATGCTGGATCAATAAATTCCTCTTGCATTTTGCATCAATCCCCGACTCCATGTGTTCACTCGGGGGTCTCAGGTAAGTTAAGGCTCCCCAGAGTCTTACGCCACTTCTACCTACTTCTATTTTTCCCTATAATTTGATGTAGTCACTTTTATTTAAACAATAGCTTTAAATTGGGGAGCAAGGTTTGTACAAGAAAGGCTGGTGTAGATTACACTGGGGGCAACCAGATCCTAAGAGCCAATATTTAGCATTTGAATACATAGCAGCACCTGACCAACCACCAACAGTATTCCTAGCTAAGACTCCTAGCAATGGGGAATATGTAGCCTGGAACAGCCTTCTCTTGTAACCAAGCAAGACTTTCAATGGAGGGACTGGGACATTAACCCAGCCACAACATAAAATCTTAGACCTGCTTACAGGTCCTGTTTACAGGACCTGTATGAGCATGAGTAGAGGATGGAGAAGAACATGAGGAAAGAGCTAACCAATGACTGGCCCAGCTTGAGACCTATGCCATAAGAGGGAGCCCACCCCTGACACTATTGATGATATTCTGCTGTACTTGCAGACAGAAGCCTAGCATATATGTTCTCAGAGGGGCTTTACTATGCAAATGTTGGAAGCTGATTCAGAGACCCACATCCAGACATTGAATGGAGCTTGGGGCCTGCTGTGGAAGAGGGGCAGGAAGGATTGAGGGAGCCAGAGGGGTCAAGGACACCACAAGAATACCTACAGAGTCAACTAACCTGAGTCTATGGGGGTTCACGGAGACTGAACTGCAAACTGAAGAACCTGAATGAGGCAGACCTAGGCCTTCTGCACATATGTAGCAATTGTATAGCTGAGTCTTCATGTGGGACTCCAAAAGCAGAATCAGGGGCTATCTCTGACTACATTGCCTGCATTTGGATCCCTTTCTACCAACCCGACTGCCTTGTCTAGCCTCAGTGGAAGAGGATGCGCCTAGTCTTGGTCAGGCTTGATATGCTGGGACTGGTTGATATCCATGGGAGGCCTCCCCTCTTCTGGGGAGAAGGGGAGGAGGGGTGGATTAGGAGTGGGGAAGTTGAGAGAGAAGGACTGGGAGGAGAGGAGGGAGGAAATGCTGAGATTAGGATGTAAAATGAATAAATAATTTAGTCAATTTAAAAAAAGAGTAGCATGTATGATTTCCTTTGTTAGATACATACCCATGTTTGAGGGGTCGTTAACAGAAGGGTTTTCTTCCACATACAAGGTTACTGGGAATACAGAGAACATAATGCAAATGGATCCGTTGTGACACTTCAACTGAGAAAAAGGCAGGAAGGGGACCTGGATGACATTGTCCTGGAAAGGTAAAGGTAGAAAGTGAAGGAAAGAGTGAATGTGTGGATGTTTTTCTTTCCGTATTTTCTTGATCCCAGACTCTTTACTGCAGTGGTGTTCTAGCACATGACCACTTTGATTATTTATCTTAAGGAGTTATGATTTTAAATAAAAGCACATAATACCAAGTTATACATTATTATATATGGTTTTATTTCTAGGTGATTTTTCCATTAGTATGTTAAAAACAAACAAACAAGCAAAAGCCACCACCACCACGAACAACAACAAAAACCAGCAATAGTCATATAATCTCCAGAATTAATTATGCTCAGGTGACCCAAACTGTCTTTCACCTCAGATGGAATAAACCTTACACCATTCCTTGCTTTAATCATCAGCCAAATGAAGGAGGTTACAGTTCATTGTCCCCTTGACAGGCATTTAAAGTGAAAAACACCTCACACTAACCTTACACCTTCCCCTCGCAGGAAGCCTGCCAGTGTCTCACAGGTCAATCACCACCATCTGGCTTAGGAGGTGATTAACAGCTTTCTTCCAGTCACCAAGCCAGCCTTGGCATCCACTGAATATAATCAAGGGTAGAAATCTCTTATGGAATTGAACTTGGCAGGAAAGGGTGACTGTAGATATATTCATAACATACTCTGCAAGAAACGATGGACCGTTGTGATAGTCCTAACCTCAGGAAGTTCTGCAAAGCTGTCAATTGCTGCTTGCATAGAAATAGAAAATAAACAAACATACAATAAAAAAAAAAAACAAACGAATCCGGTGCATTTCCCTGGCAGGAAGATGCAACGTTGGGGTGAAACCTCTAGGCTTCTTCCTTTCACTGATATTAAAAATGAGCTATTGATTTTCTCCACACCGAACTATCTGCTGAGGAAAACTAGCAAATACGCACTCCCTACATGAAGTAGGCCAAGGTTATTATGTTATAAAAATGAAATGTTGGGAAAGATTTGACAACATGTTGGACTAATTAGGAAGTACCAAGGAACACCGAGCAAGGTCCCATTATGTGAAATATTTAAGGGTTTCTGTCCCCGAACTCAGTCCACTCTGTCCATCATATCTTTATTCCAGAAAAAAAAAAAATCACCAAAGGTGGCTGGGTCGTTTTAGAGACAAAAATAGAGTACTCATTAGGAAGAAGCAGTATGCTTCATGATGCTGAAGAGTGAATAGGATGAAACTTTGTGTCTAAAGGTGACTCAATAAAAATGGACTTATTGTGCTTCTCTGTATCCAAATCTGGAAACTAAGTCTCCTGTTCATTAAGAATAAGTTAACACTGAAATATCTCAATGCCTCCAACATCTGTAGCTGGGGGGCAATAAAAAGATTGATGTGTACTGAAGACATCAGAATTGCTTGCTCTTGATATCTCAGATCACGATGTTTATAACAGCATGTCTGTTGTCAGTTTGTTCAAACAGGTGCATATTATTAACTGGCGTGGGCTTAACAGATCAGCCTGAAGTGGATCAAAGAACTTCTAGTTTAAGTTCCAGGAGAGAGATCACAATACAGACTAGTTTCTCTCTTAGCTAGCTCATGGGATCTGTCTTAAAAGATCCTTATGGTGTTATAAAGACCTCAAAATGTCCAGACGTTGTGATTTAACTGGATATACATAGTACATAAAAGTATATTTATGCATGTTTTGTTCAAATATCATTAGTTGCACTAGCAAACGAGTTCAACCCATTAACATTGCCCTAACCTCTTCGTTCTTAATAAGTGAGGACATGACAATAAAGCAGGCAAAAGGGTCAATTCTGGTTTCAGAATCGTGGCTTTTAATTCTGCTTTTATTTACGGTCAGCTTTTCATTGCCTGCAAAAGTTATCTTAATGTGGGAAAAACATTTTGGCTCATAGTTTCAGAAGTTCGACCTGCCTATTTGACCCCATTATTTCTCAGTGTATCAGGTACTTTTCTGTAGTGACAAAATGCCCGGCAAAGTAACTTATGCAAGGAAGGGTTTATATCCATTCAAAGTACATGCTGTCCATTACAGTGGGGCAGGTATGGCAGAGGGAACAGGAGACTGTATTGTATCCATTATTGGGAAGCAAAGACGAAATTTTTTTATCACTTTTTTTTTTTTTTTTTTTACAGTCCAGTCGTTACCCACCTCCAGGTCTGCCTTCCCACAGTTCCTCATCCCATTCCTCCTTCCCCCTGTCTCCAATAGGATGTCCCTCCCCCTGCCAAGCCTTCCCACTTTCTGGGGCCTCATCTTTCTCGAGGATGAGGTGAGTCTTCTCCCACTGAGGCCAGACCAGGCAGTCCTCCGCTGTATATGAGTCAGAGACCTTAGACCAGCTCGTGTATGCTGCCTGGTTGGTCGCTCGGTGTCTAAGAGATCTCAGGGGTCTGGGTTATTTGAGACTGCTGGGAAAATATGAATTCTGCACCACACTCTTTATTCTGTCCAAGGAATGGTGCTGCTTGTGTTTAGAGCGGGTGCATCTACCACAGTTAATCTCTGTGCAGATACCCTTACCGACACACCCAAAGTTTGTCTCCTAGGTCATTAGACATCCTATCAAGTTGACAACCAAAATCAACTATCACACTATGCTATGGCGGATAGAACACAATGCCAATGTGGCAGACAGGAGAAGGGGGAGAAGGGGGAGAAGGGGAAGTTTCACTTAAAGGTATCCTTCTATAGCCTACCACATTCTCCCTCTTTGACTCTCTATAAGTATGACGCCATTACTAGATACATCCATTGATGAGGCCTCATGGTCCAGTTTCAGATCCTCACTTCTGAGCACTGCCTATTACACTGCAGCCAGATCACACATTTAATATGTTTATCTTTGGGAGAGATGCCAACCATAGCATCCTAGTAGCTGTGATATCTAATTAATATGTTATCCAACTATGCCTCAGTTTTATCAATTGTAAAGTAAACTTAATAGTAGCACTCGTGTGAAGAATATACTTCAATTAACTTAGCACGTATGTGTACCTTAGAAAGTAAAATTAAGTATCTACTATATTACTCATAGTTGCTACAATTCTTACTGGTTGGTTTGCCTGCTTGCTTGTTTATTTCTTTGAGAGAGAGTCTTTACATAGCCCACAGTGGTACCAAACTCCCTATGTGCCCGAGAATGACCCTCAACTCTTCATCTTCCTGCTTCTACCTCCTGAGTGTTAGGATCACAAGTTTGTAAAACTGGTGCACAGTTTATTCCATGCTGGGATCAAAGTTTGACCCCAGTTTAGTAAAGCAGGCACTCTACCAATGAAGCGATGTCTCTAGGACCTTTTAGATAATTTTAACCCAGAATGTAATTTAGTTTTTATAAGCAAAAATCATTATAAAGGATAGGTGGAAGACAACCCCAAAATGCAGTCTGTTAAATTGTCACCTGTTGGCTGACTCCAACCAGTTTTTAGTTTCCATTTTAATCAACCTTAAGGGGAAGAATTTACAATGTATTTGTGGTATCCTGTGTATTTTAGAATAAACACCTATAGCATCCAGAGCATCTTTGTGAGGCATTTGTATAACTTGCATACCAGTTTTCTGACTCTATAGAGAATTTCTTAAGTTTACAGTTCTCTCTTGACTAAGGCAGCCAACTACCCAGGGGTCCCCTTGACTCATCATCTTCCACATCTGGCTTTACAGAGCCTTCATCTTTAAGGTATATGTGCGAGCGTGTTTGTGTTTGATGATGGTTTCTATCTGAGCTTATTAGGGGTTATTTTCTCAGCTCTCAACTCAATGTCACGTGCTAAGGAAAAACTTCTCTTCCATCCTAAATCCTCTTTCTCTCCCCTGCTTTTTACTACAGTGTCCTAGTCATTTTTCCTATGTGCTAAATTGTGCCCCTTCCAAAGTGCATGTGATAAACTATCAACCTTTCATACGATAGTATGGGAACTTTAGGAGGTCATGAGGGGGTGACCTTCATAATAGATTTAATATCCTAACAAGAGCAAACCAGAGACCTGCTCTCTTCCTTTACTGCACAAGAAGATGGGCAGGAGGGAGTCTTTTACAAACCAGGGAACCCAAATCAGAAACGAAACTCTGCTAAAAACTTGACCTAAGTTCCTAGCCTTCATAAACCATTCTTGCCATTTAAAGCATCAGTGTATGGTGCTTTTCAAAACAAGCTGATACAGTTTCCTATACAATATGTCTCACAATCTGTATTTATGTGTATAATCCCATAACGGCTAGGGGCTCTGTTATCTCTTACCAGGAACAGTGACCAGCAAACAAACTAAATTCTGGTGACTTTTTTAAAAATTGAGACAAGGTATACACACACACACACACACACACACACACACACACACACACACACACACACACATATACATTGTAGACTAGGATACACATGTGAGGGAGAACTTGCTGGGTTTTTTTTTTTTTCTAAGTTTGTGTGACTTCCCTGAATGTTTTACTTAAAAATATCCCAAGGTAAAAAATCTTTATGTGACTCACACTGCTCTGTGGCCGCTATATTATAGTAAGAGTTGAAATTTAGCAACATCTGGCTTTTGAACATCATCCTAGAATTTACACTAGACTAAATAATTCTAGAAGACTAATGAGATTGGCCAATCCATCTGTTTATTTGCTTCCAGGACTGAGAATGCAGACCTGGTGGGGAAAATGAGATCAAGGAATTTGCATCATAATCCTGGAGTGGTGAATGAACACATGACACATGCACAGACAGACACACAGACACACACACAGACACACTCATACATACACATACACAAACACTCACACACAGACATACTCTCACATACACACACTCTTATATACACACTCACACACATTTACACACACACTTATACATACCTTCAAGACAACTTGAAGAGCTACTTTGCTAAGGTTTGTGGAGATATCTGGGGCAAAATGTATCCCCTCTATACAGCCTGTAGGAAGAGGACAAAGTACAGCGCCAAAGATGGATTTTCATTTCTAGGTTCTGATGAGCACATAGACCCAGCAACAAGCTAGAATGGCAAACACTGAAGAGAATGTATCCTGCTCTGCAACTTTGACTTCTATGATAGCAATCGTCGTGCCAACGAGGATCAGGACATAGCTCCAATAGCTATTTCTTCCAAAGACTCCCTGGATAGTACAGACTTAATGTAATTTATAAAGAATAGCGAATGGACTTGTGGTTAATCTAGACTGGTCTACTGGGCCCGTAGACAACACAGTCCCAGCATATAGCTTTCATCTTTGCTATGATTTTTGCCCTCAGTATGGGAAGTAAGTTCTTTTTAGTGAACCAACTGGCGTTCTCTCACACACGATGATGAATAGTGTTCGCATAGTGCATTAGAGTATATAGCAATTTCTATCAGCAAGTCAACAATGAGAGACAAGCCTGGGTTCCAGGCAGAGCTCAGTGGATTCAGTGCAAGAAGCCATGCACTTGGACTCCTAAGCTCAGTAGTTCAAAGCCTGGCTTCCCAGAGTGCTCAGCATATGTAAACAACTTTAATCTTAATACCCCTAGCCCCCAATGTTCTAGAACAGCCTCTAGGGCTCCAAGAGAAAGGAGAGAAAGTGAACTGTGACACCAGCAACAGTAATGTCCCTTTTCTTCCCTAGCTTTACTCAGGCTCATTGTACTAACTGGTTTTGTGTGTCAACCTGACACAAGCTGGAGTTATCACAGAGAAAGGAGCTTCAGTTGAGAAAATGCCTCCATGAGATCCAGCTGTAAGGCATTTTCTCAATTAGTGATCAAGGGGAGAGGGCCCCTTGTGGGTGGTACCATCTGTGGGCTGGAAGTCTTGGGCTCTATAAGAAATCCAGCTGAGCAAGCCAGGGGAAGCAAGCCTGTAAGCAGCATTCCTCCATGGCCTCTGCATCAGCTCCTGTTCCTTGACCTGCTTGAGTTCCAGCCCTGACTTCCTTTCGTGATGAACAGCAATTGGAAATGTAAGCTGAATAAACCCTTTCCTCCCCAACTTGCTTCTTGGTCATGATGTTTGCGCAGGAATAGAAACCCTGACTGAGACACTCATGCTCACTCCAAGCAGAGTGGAACAGTCCATCCTGACCAACAGAGAGAGCATTATACTCAGTTTAGGAGATCTGTGTGAACAGGATCTTCTCTTCAGATTGTCTTATCCTAATTAGTACAACTGACATAACCCTGGGGTATCAAAGCAAACTTACCTCAATAGTCCTATGTCACAAAAATCATTATTCAAAGAACAAAGTTTACTAGAAACTTAAAAATTTAAAGGTCTTCATTGGAATAAGGGAGGTAAAAGTATTTGATTGTGACTTCACAGATTCTAGCCTTCCTCCCACATCCCATGGTTTTGTGTCAGCCTCTAATATCTGGAGGCACTCTCTACCTCTGAACCTGCTAGCCACACACACCTGTTATTCAGATAGGTGATCTAAACTCTCATTTCTGTTCTCCATCTCCAGTTCCACAGACTCATCTCCAGCCCTGTCGTAGATCACTTGACTCAGAAGCACTCCTACCAGGCAACCCACAACTACCATACATTCCTAAGATCCAGAGAGGACATCAGAAACCAAGGAATGGAACACCCCCTTCAAAAAAAGACAAGGCAAAAAGTCAACACCAAGAATCACAATCATCCCAAACACAGACACCAGACCAGAAACACAGCCATTAACATCCAAGGCCATATGTCTCTGCCAGATCCCAGAAAACCTACTACAGCAGACTCTAAGAAATGTAATATAATGGAAACACAAGACAAGAATTTCAAAATAACTATTATGAATATGCTCAAGGACCTCAAAGAGGATAGGAATAAACCTATTAATGAAGTCTATGAGAAACAGTAAATTAAATGATGAAAACAGTTCAAATATGAAAGTAGAAATAGAATCACTAAAGAAAACCCACCCTGAGGTAAAACTGGAAGTAAAAATTTAGATAGCCATACAGAAACCTCAGAAGTAAACCTCACTAACAGAGTAAGAGATGAAAGTATCTTAGGCACTGAACACAAAATAGAAGAAATGGATATCTCAGTCAAAGAAAATGTTAAATCTAAAAACATCCAGGCACAAAACATCCAGGAAATCTGGAATGCTATGACAAAAAAAAAAAAAAAAAACTACAAATAATAGGAATATAAAGAGAAGAAACCCAGTTTAAAGGTACAAAAAGTACTTTCAATAAAATCATAGAGGAAAATTTTCTTAAAGAAGGAGATGCCTATCAAGGCAAATAACACCCAATGGGCCAGACCAGAAAAGAAACTTCCCATGACACATAATAATCAAAGCACTAAACATACAGAACAAATGCAGAACATTAAAAAGCTTCAGGGGAAAATACTAAGTAAAGGCAGATCCATTAGAATAACATCTGACTTTTCAATGAAGACTCTAAAACCCAGAACAACCTGGACACCCTACAAACTCTAGAGACCACAAATGCCAGTCCAAACTACTATACCTAGCAAAATTTTCAATCAGAATATATGGAAAAAGGAAAACATTGCATGATAAACCAAATGCAACCAGCAGGTATCTACAAATACAGCTCTACAGAAGTTCCTAGAAGGAAAACTTCAACTTGAATAGGTTATTTATATCCAAGAAAACATAAGGAATAATTAATCTCAAGCCAGTACATCAAAAGAGTGCTGGAAAACCAAACACAACATCAAAATAATGGGAATCAGCAAACACTGATCATTGATAACCCTTGACATCAATGGTCTCAATCTTCCAATAAAAACACACAAACTAATAGGTTGGATACAAAACTGGGTTCCATCCTTGTGCTGCATCCAAGAAACATAACTTAACATCAAGGATTAATATCACCTCAGTATAAAAAAGATGAAAAAGATACTCCAAGCAAATGGACCCAAGAAGTGAGATGGTATAGCCATGTTAATATCTGACCAAATACACTTCAAACCCTAACTAGTCAGAAGAGTTAGAAAAGGGCAGTGAATACTCATTAAAGGAAAATTCATGAAGAGGATTGTAGGCTTATATTTTTCAAACCCTACATTAAATGAGTGTACTTAAATGCTTTAACCTCCCTTCTAGCCCACCACTCACCAGAGGTAGTAGAAAGGAAAGGTTAATAGGGCAAAGGAAGATGTGGACCTGTTTAGAAATAGTTCTTTGGAGCAAATCCAATCTGCACTGTCAGGATATCAGCAGTTCAGTTCACATGAATCAGCAACACTAGTTCCATCTACTTACAAGCACCGTTCATGAATCAGCAACTGAAATTTGATCCAGAAAAAAACCACAAGACTCTGTCAATCCACCGGAGTCTGTAGAAGCAGCAAGAAGCTGCTGGAACACCACCAGAAGTTCTTTGGTATGTTTTTCTCTGTGAAGTCACAACAAACAATGATCAGCAAAGAAAGCAAGGTGAACCAGTACCATACAATGTCGTCAGCAAAGCCCAATGAAGACCAGAAAAGAGTGGCAAGGCGAAGCAATGCAACAGCATTGTCCACTGTCTGTTGGAGTATATTTATATCCTTTCCAAACATCACATGTTCTCTCAAAACACTCTAGCAAAACATCACATGCCGTTTTTCCAGGTAGCTTCCAGAAAACACCAGATGTCTATTCTCAGCAAAACATCCTCCCATGTGTCTGCTTCAGCAAAAACATCCTCTCATAAGACTGTTGCCAGAAAATCATTACATGACACAACTGAGTCTCCCAAGAAACCAGAAATTTCCACTTCAGTCTTAATATCTATGTAGTTTGTCACCCAAGTTCATAAGAGAAACACAAATACAGCTTAAAAATCACAAACTGACCCTCATATGCTGATAGTGGGTGATTTTAATACTCCACTCTTGCTGATATATGGGTCATCTCAAGAAAAACTGAACAGAGTAATGTTAGAGCGAAATAACATTATAAATCAAATGGACTTTGGTGATATTTACAGAACATTTCACCTAAACACAAAAGAATATACCTTCTCAGCAGCTCATCAATCTTTTCCAAAATTTACCACTTGGATACAGACACAAGAAAATGGAAACAACACCCTTCATCCTACTTGACCTCCATGGATTAAACAGTGTCAGAAACAACAGAAAACTTACAAACTCATGGAAACTGAACAGACAACTACTGAATTAAAAGTGAGTCAGGACAGAAATGAATTTTTAGGATTGAATGAAAATGAATACACAGCATTCTCAAACCTATGGGGCACAATAAAATTGGTCCTAAGATGCAAGTTCATAGCATCAGAGAGATCTCATATTAACAACTTAATGGCATGCCTATGAGCTCTAGAACATGAAGAAGAAATAACATGCAAAAAGAGGACTGTAATAAACAATCAGACACAAGGCTGAAATATAAAGAAAATAGAAACAACAGCAGCAGCAACAGCAACAACAAATACAAAGAATCAATGACATAAAGAGTTGGGTTTTCTTTTTTTTTTTTTTTTTTTTTTTTTTGAGAAAACAAGTGAAATTGATAAATTCTTAACCAAATTAACTAAACAACACAGATTAACAAAATTAGAGATGAAAAGGGGATGATAACAACGTACAGGAAATCCAGAGAATTGTAATGACATAATTTTGAAAACTATACTATACCAAATTGGAAAACATAAAAGAAATGGAAATTTTTCTTGATTTATTTCACTTATCAAACTTAAATAGACCTTCCAGTTTCCATCTGTGGGTGGAGACCTCTGCTTGGGCCACCAGGAGCCCATAGCCAACGAGCACCAGGAGAAAGCTAACCTCCCAGGAGTGTGGAAAAGCTGTGAGTGGGGTTAAGGGAAGCAACACTGCTCACCAAGACCTACCCGGAACCAGTGGGAAACAGGGCCTGAGAAATCTGGGGCAGAAAACCTCTGAACCTTCCGGTCTCCATCTGTGGGTGGAGACCTCTGCCTGGGCCACCAGGGGTCTGTGCCTGGGGACCTCAGCCTGGGCCACAGGGCTCCAGGAGAGAGTGGGTATCCCAGGAGTGCTGACACACCTTTGAGCACAGGCAAAACCACCACTTCTGTTCAAACTCACTGGATCAAAAGGGACCCTTGCAGAGTCATCAAGGCATAGGACCCAAGGGACAGCTGGGGACAAGATCCTTCTGATTTCTGTCTGTACCCCAGAGCGGACCCTGTGCCTCAGCTCTCCAAACCCAACACCTCTCAGAGAGAGCTGGTCTTCAAGGAGTATTGACACAGAGGCCTGCAGGAGGGGCAAGCCACAACCAGAAAGAGTAAGACCAGCTAACTTCAGAGTCAACAAGATGGCAAAAGGCAAGGGTAAGAACATAAGGAACAGAAACCAAGGTTACTTGGCATCATCAGAACCCAGCTCCCTAACCACAGCAAGCCCTGGATACCCCAACACACCAGAAGAGCAAGATTCAGATTTAAAATCATGTCTCATGATGATGATAGAAGATGTGAAGAAAGAAATGAATAACACCCTTAAAGAAATACAAGAGACCAGAGATAAACAACTAGAAGCCTTTAAAGAGGAAACACAAAAATCCATTAAAGAATTACAGGAAAACACAATCAAACAGACAAAGGAAATGCACAAAACTACCCAGGAGCTAAAATTACAAATAGAAACAATAAAGAAATCACAAAGGAAGACAACCCTGGAGTTAGAAAACCTAGGAAAGAGATCAGGAGTGATTGATGTAAGCATCACCAACAGAATATGAGAGATAGAAGAGAGAATGTCAGGAGCAGAAGATACTATAGATAACATTGACACAACAGTAAAAGAAAATGCAAAATGCAAAAAGCTTCTAACCCAAAACATCTATGAAATCCAGGACACAATGAGAAGACAGAACCTAAGGATAATAGGCATAGAAAAGAGTGAAGATTCCCAAATTAAAGGACCAGCAAATATCTTCAACAAAATTATAGAAGAAAACTACCCTAACCTAAAGAAAGAGATGAACATAAATATACAGAAGTTTACAGAACTCCAAACAGATTGGACCAGAAAAGAAATTTGTCCTGTCACATTATAGCGAAAACACCAACTACAGAAAACAAAGAAAGAATATTAAAAGCAGTAAGGGAAAAAGGTCAAGTAACATATAAAGGCAGACCTATCAGATTTACACCTGACTTCTCACCAGAGACTATGAAAGCTAGAAGATCCTGGGCAGAACTCATACAGACCCTAAGAGAACACAACTGCCAACCCAGGCTGCTATACCCAGCAAAACTCTCAATTAACATAGATGGTGAAACCAAAATATTCCATGACAAAACCAAATTTACACAATATGTTTCCACAAAGCCATCCCTACAAAGGATAATGGATGGTAAATGCCAAAGAGGGAAACTACAACCTAGAAAAAGCAAGAAAGGAATCTTTCAACAAACTCAAAAGAAGATAGCTGCATAAAAGTAAAAATAACATCGAAAATAACAGGAACCAATAACCACTATTCCTTAATATCTCTTAACATCAATGGACTCAATTCCCCAATAAAAAGACATAGACTGACAGACTGGATCCATAAACAGGACCCAGCATTTTGCTGCATTCAAGAAACACACCTCCATGATAAAGACAAACACTACCTCATAGTAAAGGGCTGGAAAACAAGTTTCCAGGCAAATGGTCCCAAGAAACAGGCTGGAGTAGCCATTCTAATATCAGATAAAATCAACTTTCACCCAAAAGTCATCAAAAAAGATAAGGAAGGACACTTCATACTCATCAAAGGAAAAATCTACCAGGAAGAACTCTCAATTCTGAACACCTATGCTCCAAATGCAAGGGCACCCACATTCATAAAAGAAACTTTACTAAAGCTCAAAGCACACATTGCACCTCACACAATAATAGTAGGCAACTTCAACACCCC
>CM052718.1:8039745-8058141 GCA_028551405.1 Uromys caudimaculatus | reverse complement strand
AGAAAATTGGACATAATACTACCTGAGGACCCAGCTATACCACTCCTGGGCATATACCCAGAAGATGCTCCAACATGTAATAAAGACACATGCTCCACTATGTTCATAGCTGCCATATTTATAATAGCCAGAAGCTGGAAACAACCCAGATGTCCCTCATTAGAGGAATGGATACAGAAAATGTGGTACATTTACACAATGGAGTACTACTCAGCTATTCAAAACAATGATTTAATGAAATTTGCAGGCAAATGGATGGAACTTGAAAATATCATCCTGAGTGAGGTAATTCAGTCACAAAAGAAGGAACATGGTATGTACTCACTGATAAGTGGATATTAGCCCAAAAGTTCTGAATACCCAAGTTTCACTTTACAGTAACTGCTGGACTGAGAGTGAGGTCCCAGATGGAGGAGTTGGAGAAGGGACTGAAGGAGCTGAGGTAGTCTGCAGCCCCATGGAGGGAGCAACAGTGTCAACTGGCCTGACCCCCCCCCGGGTCCTCCTGGAGGCTGGACCACCAACCAAAGAATACACATGGAAAGACCCATGGTTTGGACCACATATGTGGCCGAGGAGGGCCTTGTTGGCCATCAGAGGGAGGACAGGCCCCAGTAAAAGGGAATGTCAAGGTGGGAATATGGGCGGGTGGGTGGGAGGTGGAATTCCCTCATAGAGGTAGGGGAGGGGGAGGGGATAGGTAGTTTCCAAAGAGGAGACCTAGAAAGGGGGAAACATTGGAAATGTAAATTAATATCAAAAAAGAAAAATTTCACATATCCCTAAAAAAAAAAAAAAAAAAAAAAAAAAGATTAAAAGGGGTTTTATTTTCTTCTTTATTTATTAATGGCATATGTGAACCTCTGAGGTACTATATGTATCAGTCAGTGTCCAATCAGGGAGCTGTGTGTTAATTTGAACATAGAATTTAAAAAAAAACATTAGCTAGGAAACACTGTAGTGTTTTCTTATTTCTTATTTATTTATTTAATCAAAATAGAGGTGCTAGAGAGATGGGTCAGAGGCTAAGACAAGTAGCTGCTCTTCCAGAATACCTAAGGTTGATTCCCACCACCCACACGATGGCTCACAACTTTTTGTGACTCCAACTCCAAGGGATCTGATTTTCTCTTCTGGCCTCCATGGGCACCTACACACACAGTCACACACACACACACACACACACACACACACACACACACACACACAAATAAAAGCTTTAAAATCTTTGAAGAACTAAAAATTGAATTCTGCAATTCCGTCTGGTTACATAACCAAAATCATTGCAGAAGGTGTCAGAAGCATGCCCTTGCATCTATAACCACAGTAGTAGTCACAGAAGGAAGCAGCTGAAAGTATGTTACTGAGATGGCATGGACTCTTACTCAGCCTTTGAAAGGAGATTCGGACACACGCCTTGCCATGGATGAAGTTAACTGAAGAAAGCCAAACACCAATTCTGTACAGCCCTTAGAGAAGTGGGCTACTTAGAGTAACCGGTCTTAGAGAGAGAAAGTAGCCCAATAAGTAGTTTTCAAGATTTAAAACGTTCTGATGATAGTGATGATAGTAATACGAACATGTGAATGTACTTAATGTAACTGATCTATACATTTTTAATGGTTGCACTGATAATTTTTATGTCATATGTATTTTACCACAATGATACACATGGTAATAAAAAAAAACCTCTATGTGTTAAAAAGAAAAAAAAACTTAAATAAAAGTCAGATAAGCAATTTAAACCAACCCATATCCTCTAATAAATTAAAGCAGTATCCCAATGAAAAAAAGCCCAAGGCCAGATGGATTCAGTGCAGAATTATGCCTGATTTTCAAAGAAGAGTTAACACCAATATTCCTGAAATTATTCTGCAATGCAGAAGCAGAAGGAACATTGCCTGATTATTTTTATGAGGCCAACAGTTACCCTGACACACAAACCACACAATGACCTAACAAAGAAGAGAATTACACACCAATTTCCCTTGTGAAAACAAAAATCAGAAGAGGGCATCAGATCCCATTATAGATGGTTGTGAGCCACAATGTGGTTGCTGGGAATTGAACTCCTGACCTCTGAGGAACAGTCAGTGCTCTTAACCACTGAGCCATCTCACCAGCCAGGGTTTTTACACTCTTTCCACCCTTACTTCTGTGGGGTTCCTGGAGCTCTGAGTGGAAGAATTTGATGGAGACATCCCATTCTCCTCTCTTCCTCTCTCAGTCTTTCTCTCTCTCTGTCTTTCTCTCTCTCTCAGTCTTTCTCTCTCTCTCAGTCTTTCTCTCTCTCTCTCTCTCTCTCTCTCTCTCTCTCTCTCTCTCTGTGAGTGTGTGTCTGTGTGTGTCTGTGTGTCTGTGTGTCTGTGTGTCTGTGTCTGTGTCTGTGTCTGTGTCTGTGTCTGTGTCTGTGTCTGTGTCTGTGTCTGTGTCTGTCTCTGTGTCTGTGTCTGTGTCTGTGTCTGTGTCTGTGTGTAATGCCTGGCTCTGTGTCTTTGTATTTGTTACCATCTGCTATGGGAGGAAGCTTCTCTTATGGTAGCTGAATAAGGGACTGATCTATGAATATTACAGAATATCTCTTACAAGCTTGTTTTTTTTTTCTAGTAAGAGACTCAAAAGCAGTGGATTTGGAGGGGAGGGGAGCTGGAAAGGAACTGGGAGGAGTAGAGAGAGGGAAGCTGTAATCAGGATGTATTGTATGAGAAAAGAATCTATTATCTATAAAAGGAGGAAAAATAAAAAACAAATTTCATTGAGCAGAACATTTTAATAAATTATAAATATTTAAATATAATTTAAGAAAGTTTGCCTACATTATACCTGCAAAATAATATCCACAATGAAAAATAAGCATCTCAGCCTGCACTTTCCTAGGGTCACTGTAGAATTCTTCTCTCCAAAGCTATCTGATTGAGAATTATTTACAGAATATATATTACAAAATAATTTACTAGAAATGACTGATCTACTTTTACTCACTATAGGTTAATTTGAATTTTCTAGAGCTTTATTTAAATGAAATTAAATGTTCACTCTAATTATAAAAAAAAAAAGCTGCTAGAGGCATTACCACCCTCAATCTGAAATTTATGACAGATCTACAGGAATAAAAATAGCAAGGCATCGGCATAAAACCAGACATATTCATAAATGGAACCAAATTGAAGACCCAGGCATAAACGCATACACTTTTGGATACCTGATTTTTTGATAATGAAGCCAGAACTTCACAGTGGAGCAAAAAGATAGCATCTTCAACAAATAGTGCTGGTCAAACTGAATGGCTGCATGTAGAAGAATCTAAATAGATCAATTCACATCAACATTATCCTGCACAAAATTAAACTCCAAAGGGATCAAGGACCTCAACATAAAACCAGAGAGTCTGAACACAATAGAAGAGAAATTAAGGAAAAGCCATGAGTTCATTTGCACAGAAAGGACTTTCTGAATAGAACACCATTAGCACAGACACTAAGTTCAACAATTAATAAATGGGACCTCATGAGATTGAAAAGCTTCTATACGGGAAAGGATCCCATCATTTGGACAAAGTGGTAGGCTACAAAAAAGTTTTACCAAGTACACAACTAATGGAGGGCTAACACCTAAAATACACTAAGAACTAAACAACCTGGACATCAAGAAAAAAAATAGTTCCATTTAAAATAGGGTACAGATCTAAACAGGACGTTCTCAAAAGATGACCGTAAGTAGGTGAGGAACACTTAAAGAAATGCTCAGCAGAGTTAATCATCACAGAAAGGCAAGTCAAAACCACTTTGACATTTCATCTTAAACCAGCCAGAATAGCCAAGATCAGTAAAACAAATGACAACTCGTGCTGGAAAGGATGTGGGATATGGGAAGGAACAGTCCTCAGTTGCTGATGGTAGTGAAAATCTGTATAGCCACAGATAAAATCATTGTGGTGGTTCCTTGAGAAGCAGGGAATTGATCTACCTCACTCTTTGTCATAAATCCAAAAGATGTTTCAGCTCCCTACAGAGTCACTTGCTCTACTAAAGGAAGTAGGAATCAAATGACTCCTGACAACGTTCTACTGTACTTATAGATCAGTATCTTGCTCAGCCATCATGAGAGGAGCTTCCTTCTGCAGGAGATGGGAGCACATGTAGAGACCCACAACTGGACAGTGTGCAGAAAGTGAGAGACATGGAGCACTCAGTCCTAAATGGAATGTCTCCATCAAACTCCTCCCCTTAAGGCTCAGGGAACTCTGTGGATGAGGAGACAGAAAGACTGTCATAGCCTGTGAGATCAGAAGACACTAAGAAAACAGTACCTTTCAGATACAATAGAACTGATACACATACAAGTTCACAGAGACTGTGTCAGCAGACACAGGACCTACACAAGTCTAAGCCAGATGAGGTCTCATGGATGACAGGGGAAGTGAACTTGAGCCCCCATCCCTAACCCAGATGCTATCTCCAATTGATAATCCCTCATAGAGAAAATATTAGTTTTCTTCAACAAAGTCTCACTGGGTATACAAACCACACTTAAGGGCTTTCTCTGTGCCCAGCAATAGATAGTCAATACAAAAAACTTAGTGGTACTTTTAGGCTTTAAGTCATTGTTGTTGTTGTTGTTGTTGTTGTTGTTGTTGTTGTTGTTATTATTATTATTTTGTTTCATAATATTTTGGGCACTTTTTAAACATTATAGATTTTTTGCTTATATATGATGCTTTCTGATTTTGTGTTTTATATAGGTTTTCTATGTGTGAGACTGTGTGTTTTCCTGTTTTATTTTTTCTGTACTTTTTCTTTGTTTTTTTCTATTTATTTTATTCTATTCTGGTTTGTTTCTTTTTTAATTTTATTTTACTATTATTTTTTAAATACCTTTTGTTTTATAATGAGAGAGAGGATATAGATTTGGGTGGGTGTGGAGGATCTAAAAGAAGTTAGGAGGAGCCATAATCAGAATATCTTTATGAAAAAATGTATTTCCAATAAATAAGTAAATATTAAATAGATATCCTAACTCAATAACAGATAAATAAATAAATAAAATAGCTATCCCAATTTAGAAATGAGTGTTCTACTGTCTCTTATTCTCTGCACATTGGCCAGTTGTGTGTCTCTATGTTAATTGCCATCTACCACAAAAAGAAATTGCTGTTATCAGGGTTGTTTAAGGCACTCATTTATGAATACAGTGATATGTCGTTAGGTGTAGGTTTAAAGTTATGTCTGTTGAGAATAATAATAATAAGTTTGCTTTAGGGCGTGTATGGCCACAGGTTTTTTTATTCCTTTTTTTTCTTTTTTTGAAAGCAGGTCTTGAATTCAAGCAGAGAATGGTTGGTTACTCCAATATCATGCATGCCACTATTTAGTCTTTAGTCTCATCAGCTAGATCATTACTGTGGTTCACAGGCTTCCTAGCTGGATAGGATTAATGATAACTATTCTTCAGTAGTGTGCACAGCACCTTACAGCACCAGGAGGGCTAGCCAGTAGGGGTGAAGCCTCTAAGTTAGATCAGCTTGCTTTTCCCACGTTCTATAACTCAGTATGTCATGTCTTCAGCAGTAGGGTTTTATCAACAAGTTCTGGAGAATAAGAGCAATGGCAATAGCTTGTAATGTTTCAGGTCTCTAAGATCTGACTGACCAATCAAACAAGAGGAGTTAACCCATTCCTGGCACTGGGATTTTTATTGGGTAGAATGTGGTGTCTAGGATGGGTAGTGTTCCCCTATTATCAGATAACTCTATAAACTCTTCTTATGTTTGTATATGTATATATTATAGGAAGTTTATATGATTGTTGAGTTCATATGGCTTACTCAAGGCTCAGAGATCATCATGGAAAGGGGGGGCAGAAAGACTGTCAGAGTCAGAGGTGGTGGGTGACTAGAACAAAGCACTGCTTTCTGAACACAGAAGGGCAGTTCTGCATACAAATGGCAGTTTTTGTGAAAGCATGCAAAATACTGCTACAAACTCAAGCCAAATATAGTCTGAGCAGGGAATGGGAGGTCATGAGGAAGCTCTATATCCAGCTGAGGAGCCACTAGCAGTTGACAACTTTAGGGAGAGTGAAAATAAGTTGTCTTCACTAAGAGTGTGATCTCTGGCATGTCAACCATACTCTAGTAGATGGTTTCACACCCAAGTGTTTATAGGTGGCCCAAAATTGGATTCTATGGATTTAAATTTAAAAGTATACAAATTTTGGGGGGTGGGATGGTGAGGTAGGGGTGGATCTAGGAGGGATATGGAAGGAATGATGGGTAACTGTGGTCAAAATACATTGTATGAAATTTCTAAAGGATTAACTTTTAAAGTAAAAAGATCTGAAAATGAACAAACAAAAAGTACATGGTTTCATATCCAAAGAGAAGTATCCCAGTACCTGTGAAATGAAGAAATAAAGAAAATTAATTCTTCATTTTCTCAATGTTCTGTTGGTAACAGCCGTTTAGTAAACCATTTAGAAAATTAAATATCTAAGAGACTTAATGAGAAATACATGCTGAGACCAAGACTTCATCTCCAGAATTACTTTCTTAATTGTGTGAGGTCAATTTTAGAATACCCAAATGACTCACAATTACTGTGTGCTATAGACGTTCCTTTACAAATCAAAGTCATTATAAAGCAATAATTCATCCTCTCAGATTGTCCCTATATTGTTATGCTTTGAAACATCAGAATATCAACTGATTTTTCAGATCCGTCAGTCCATAAATGTAACCTATTTCTGTAGCAAGAATTGCATCCTTTGTCCAGTCTATGTCTTTCTCTGACATTCTAACACATGTAGAAAACTTTGATATGGCCTTGACTCAAGTTTATGTTTATAAGTCTGAAAAACTACTTGAGGAAAAAATTCTTCTACAGAGAAGCAACCAGGTGTGACACACTCATAGCAAAGTCTGTGGCATTGAAAGAGAATAAGAAATTTGAGTACTACCTATTGGCTGCCACTCAAGGACATCTCCATCCCAGGAGCATGTCTAGAAAGGGCGTAAAACGTAATGAAAAACTGAAAGAACAGATTCATAAGAAACACTAAAAGTAGTGTGCAATTGAGTGTCCTTCAGGTCTCGTCTGACAACTTACAACACAAGAAGAAAAGTGGCACTCTGTCCTCTGGTCCTCTTCCCTTTGACTTGCTTTTGAACTTTCAGACTTTGGCAGTGTTACATAGGGAACAATGGCAGAGCCTACTAGAAGATTGTGGCACCCAAAACTCCCTTCAAACGCTCATAGAGCAGGAGTACATAGTAGGTATAGTTGTTGAAGATAAGACACCCTTTGGGTCTCCTACAAATGCTTGCTGACCATTGTAGAAGCAGGGTGCAAGTGGGTTCTAGACACAGTGAAATTTATCTATAATAAAATCAATTATTATAAAATATAAAGGATAAAATTATGACTAATGAATAAATAACCTCATTTCCAGGACAACTCAGATATGACAGAAACTCAGATGAAAGTTTGTCCTGTGTCAGTGTCTGTCAATTGAGTGCTTGGGCATCACTGACTTGGGGTATGAGAACAAGAGAGTAAGTAAGACATATGTTCCTATGCACTGGTATACTTGGGTCATTTAATTATAATGTGGTTGATCTCAACTTAATAGATATTGCTGTCTATATCCACTGTCAATGAAATTCCAAAACCTGTAAAATTGCCTCATTTCTGTTTCTACTTCTATTTTGCAGGGATTTCTTTGGAATATGCACCCTGATGCCACTGAGAGTGGAAGAGAGAGTCCTTCAACACTACCACTAACTAAAGCATATTTAGTTCTAGAAATAAAAACCAATTGTACACAATGGTAAATCATTAAGTAGGGGCTTCACTCCAAGAACCAACTCTTTGATCATCTATGAAGAAGTAAACCAGTCAACACACTCTTTTTATTGCTTATTGTGATGGCTATTCTTATTTATCAACTTGACTATCTAGGATCAACTAAAACTGAAGTGACTGGCCACACATGTGCAGGATTTTCTTGATTGGTTCATTTGAGGTGAGAAGACCTACCCTAAATCTTGGCCACACCCTCTGGTGGCAGGCAACATAAAAGGACATGGAAGAGGAAAGCTTTTGCTTTTAGCCTGCTTGCTCTTACTCTCATAGAAAAGCTCATCTCTCCTGTTACTGAGGTATTCCTTTGCTAATATTAGAACCTAATTCTTCAGGATTTCAATGAAGTTTGAAGACCAGCAGTCTCTAGAAACTTCTCTTAGGACTCCAGTATCAGATTGGGACTGTTGAGCTATCCAGTCTTCTGACCTGAACAACTACTGGATTTTTGTTCTATCAGGAGACAGGCATTGTTGGACTACTCAGACCACAGCCTAATAAATTCATTTATTCATTCATTCATTCGTTCTCTCTCTCTCTCTCTCTCTCTCTCTCTTTCTCTCTCTCTCTGCCTTCTTCCTTCCCTCCTTCTCTCTTCCTCTGTTTGTGTGTATGTGTGTATGTGTGTGTCTATGTGCATGGTGTGAGTGTGTGCATGTGTGTGTGAGCATATGCATATATGTGTGTGTGTTCATTCTATGGATTGTATTATTTATAGAACCTTAGAAAATACACTTATTAAAGGAGAAGCAAGGTGACCTCAGAGTGTTTCCAGTATATACAAGTTCTATATGTGTATAAAATATAGACACATGAACATATGTACAAAATCATATATTTTAGCTTACTTGTGCATGTCCAAGTGTACTTTGGCTCTGCAGATGCATGCGTATTGTATGTAATGAATGTTTTGGTTCATAGGCTTTATTTTCAGCATTGGCTTCTTGATAGTAACTGCATCTGACTTTGCAAAATATTTGTGCTGAATAATAACATTGGGTTGGGACCTTGGCTTGCTTTTATCTTGTTTTGGTTTTGATAGATGGTTTATTTTTGTCCTGAGTCAGTGGGAACCTGTCCTGTGAATCATTTTTTAAAATCCACAAGGCTGTCTAGTTAGGACTTTTAGAATTCTCAAGAAGGTTACAGAAGAGATGGAGGTCAGATGCTTGTAAAAGAAAATTGCCTTAGTCATTTAAAAGACAACATAAAGCTTGGTTCTGGGCATTTACACATTAAAAAATGGAAAATTATAATGGCCAAGGTGATGCTGAATGAATATTAGCCAAAATCACAAGTTAGAGATCCATCCGGAATGTGTGACCCTTGCCACTAGCTCTATGGGAAAATGTATTAGATAAACAACCCCTGGGTCTTATCTGATAGGTGACATAAAAATTAAGCTTGACTTGGGGCCAACAATGAACATTTACAGCCAAAATTAGAGTGAAAGGCCCATTTCAAATGTTCTACATTTTTTTATGTTATTTCAGGTTATCATAGAATGGCAAAGTCTAAGTGTATTCAGCACAGAGAGATGGTATTCTCTGAGCTCAGAAGAAATAAGGGAATAGTGAAGAGTAGACAGGGAAGGGGGTGCTTGCAGCAAGTCAGTTCACACCGCAGCCCAACATGACATAAGAAGGAAATGTTTCCTAGATAGTTTACCTTCTAATTTAGGTCATGTACTGGCTGGTTTTATGTCAACTTGACACAAGCTAGAGTTATCACAGAGAAAGGAGCTTCAGTTGAGAAAATGCCTCCATGAGATCCAGCTATAAGGCATTTTCTCAATTAGTGATCAAGGATAGGAGGACCCCTTGTTGGTGGTACCATCCCTGGGCTGGTAGACTTGGGCTCTATAAGAAAACCAGCTGAGCAAGTCAGGGGAAGCAAGCCTGTAAGTAACATCCCTCCATGGCCTCTTCATCAGCCCCTGCTTCCTGACTTGCTTTAGTTCCAGTTCTGACTTCCATTAGTGATGAACAGCAATGTGGAAGTGTAAGCTGAATAAACCCTTTCCTCCCCAACTTGCTTCTTGGTCATGATGTTTGTGCAGGAATACAAACCCTGACTAAGACAGGTCATAATACATTAGTTAAGAAACCAAGTGTGGTGGCACACTTTTAAGCCCAGCACAATCAATGTAAATGTGAAGCCACCCTGATCTATACAGCAGTTCTGGGAAAGCCAGGGTTCATAGAGAGACCCTGTCTCAAAACAAAACAAACAACAGCAGCAGCAACAACCCAGCCAACCATATAAGCAAACCAAAACATTTGTTAATATCCATGACTACTACCAAAGTCATTCTATTACTAAGTAATTATTGGTCTTGTCCAATACTTTCCTTTTCTGAGGGAGAAGGGGTTCCTACCTGTGAGATAGACAAAATAGTTGCTTCTAAACATTTTTAAGTAATTACGATAATCAAAAGACAACATGTCCATATGGGCTCTGGACATATGTAGATCAGGTAATCAGATCCTCTCCACACACAAGCGTAAGGGTTCATGAACATCTTGCAAGGTAGGAAAGAATGAAAAGATGGAGAGAGGATACAGGGAAAGGAAAATTTTACCTAATTAGGTTATAACATGTTTTCTCTAAATGAAAACGATAAGGCTGTGTGTACTGGAACAGACCTATAATTCAAGAACTCAGGAGGCAGAGGCAGGGAGTCACAAGTTAGCCTGGTCTCTACAATGAGTTCCAGACTAGCCTGTGGTACAGAGGGAGACTTTTTTTTTTTTTTTAGATTTATTTATTTTATGTATATGAGTACACTGTAACTGTCTTCAGACACACCAGAAGAGGGCACCAGATTCCATTACAGATGGTTGTGAGCCACCATGTGGTTGCTGGGAATTGAACTTAGGACCTCAGATAGAGCAGTTGTTGCTCTTAACCACTGAGTCATCACTCCAGACTGAGACCTTATTTTACAAATTAAAAGCCAAACAATCAAGGTGGGAGCACGGCAGCCTGATTCTTGTGATCTGGTTCTGGGTAGATGAGTTTCATTTGGAATAAACCAAATAAAAGATTTTTTAAAAAAAAGGAGTACCCACTTGCCACAGATTTGGACCTCATTTAAAACAAACCATGGAGAAGGCTTGTGACTCTGTGACTGCAGCATGCTAAAGAAATTAATAACAATTAATAAAACAATAATTAATAAGTAGAGGTTGTAGGTATGAAGGAAGTTTAACCCACTTGAGTATAAAATCTCTGAGCTGCCCCCGGGCCCTTTAGCAATATCATTTACATATAAATAATTGACACCCAGTTAGAAAATCACTTTGATCTGTTCATTAGCAGTCTCAAAGGATTGCAAGTAAGCAATGTTTTGTTTGACTAGTTCCAATTATTGTAGTAATTAAAAATTTGTTGAATACACAAGTTCAGCTTCAATTACTTAATTAATTAATATAATAGAAACGCAATACTGAAAAAGGACAATTTCATGATTAAGACTGAAATGCCAGATTCATTCCCCAGGAAATATGAACTCCTGTGATATCAGTACCGTGGCATTTACTTTCCAACTTTGGCCCTTAAGTTCTCAAATAGTTTACATTGAGGGCCCTCGGCTTAACTAGCTTTAACTGGCAAATTGTCCTATGGTCTTGTTTGTCTTCAGTTTCCATACCCAGCTAACTCACAGCCATTAGAACTTCAGTGAGGAGACATGCTGCTCTGCAGAAAGGATTTGCAATGCAGAGGAGAAGGGAAACTATGATAAATCCCCAGTCACTGCAGCCTTAAGACAGAAGAAAAACCAAGGGAAGCTGGATAGATCCCCATAGCATCTTGCTTGTCTACTTAGCTTTCTGATTCTCTTTCATGCTTTGGAAATGTGCCAGGCTTAGCTGGTGCTGTCTTTCGGAGTGTTGGCAGTTCCTGGTGAGGACCTTGGGAGCAAGTAAGATTACTGAGTGTGAAAATGCTCATTCTTTCTCGGCTTCTACATAAAGCTCCTCGTTAATAAAAGGGACGAGAGCAGAGCCATGTCCTCTCCAGAGAGCCATTGACTTCTCTGAGCAAACTCCCACTGGGCTATTTGCCAAGTCATAGAGCACAAATGAGGCAGGAGAAAGGGGTGCTCACTTACACACTCACTAGAGAGCACTGAAGGGGAAGCTGGCAATTTGAGTGTCTACCATGTGTCTACTTCAGTGTTGGAGTCCACTCTCATCCAGACAACATACCTGAGCCTGTCCTTCCCCACCAGCTCCTCCGCCCTCTTCCACACTTCCCTGGGCTCACAGCACACACTTGCCATTTCTTGCCCTGCCACGAGGCTCTCATTCCTTAGCCTACTCCGAATGAGTGTAGCAGTATAACAAAACACTCACTTGAATTGTGTCTGGGTTAGTTTAAGAGAAATGCTGTATAAAGCAATTATGGGGAATGGAAGTCTTAGAGAGGACAGAAACAGGGGCTCTCCAACTTTGTCTCCACCTCCGGGACCCATTATCATACGTGCCTTACCTTGGGGTTCTAAGAATTTTTTGGATACATAATAATAGATAAATAATACTAAAATTACTATAGAATGAAGCTAAAGGCACCTGCTGCCAAGCCTGGGGACCCAAGTGAAAAGGTTCACACACACACACACACACACACACACACACACACACACACACACACACACATACTGCAATAATAATTAAAAGAAAGCTTGTACTTAGGTTCTGATATGCCAAGATGTTTTGTTCAATTCCTTCCTTTTGTCATTTTTATAATTCCTACTGTTTTAATGAGTATAGACACAATTTAAGTTACCATGATGTAAACCTCTACATTTAATTGTAATCAAGATAAAAGCATATTCCAAGGGATTCAAGAGTGACTTGCATGAACGTTTAAGTGTGTCAGTCTGAAATATGAAGGTACTTGGCTGAACTCTGAAGACATAGAATGTGGTATTTCATTAACATTTCCCAGAAGCTTTCGAAATGTTACCCAGCATTCAGGCAACTATCCAAGTTTCCTGCTATACCTAATTTAAAATCTGCCAAAGCCAGTGGTCATTCTTTAAAAGTTAGAAAGCCTGCACTAAGTCAGTTCAACATTGTGGTTTTCAAGACTTCAAGCATCTAGTGGTGGTGGCCTAGGTTGTTGGAACCAACTCTGTCACTAAGAACAGCTAGAAAAGACAAGCACGAAGCAAAATTCATCCCCCTTAAGTGATCAGAGAGATCACGGAATGATCGGAAGCATCTGGCCAAGCCTGGAAGGAGAAAGTGCGGCCTATTGTAATGGGGATGGTTTTGCCATGAGAACATGCGCTGGTCCTGAAGATGCTTGGAACAGCTCAGAATTCTCACCACATTAGAAGGGTAAGCGATGAGCATCAGAATCCACGGGCCCCTGGCCCTTTGGATTCAGATGCTCCAAGTCTGTACTCTAGGAGTAATTAAGTTGGCAAGGTTCAAATTATCCTTGTAGCCCAGACTCTCCCACTCTGAAAATGGATTAAAATAATTCTTGATTACTAATATTCCCAGGTACTTGCAGAAGTGAACCAAGTTCTGATAGAGAGATACTAAGTTATTCCATTCTAAAGAATATTCTCAGAATTTGTTCTACCAGAATGCTGCATTCAACTGATGATGAAACAAAGCCCCCACGAGGTCAGAGGGCATGAAGAAGAGCAGGAGAGCTGGGCAGCTAGGAACACACAGGGGCTGTTCATGTCACGTGGGATATACTAGATCTCAAAGTCACTAAAAAAGACTCTAAAACTCATTTGATGACAGCAGAGTTAGGAGTACTTCCCTAGAGACACTCAGAGGTGTAAATGCACATTGGCCATGCTCGCTCCTTTTACAGAATTGATGGCGCAGTCATGGAAAATGTATCTGCATCTTTTTTTCTCTTTATTGTTCCATGTTAGATTGGAAAAGCTCAAGAAACTATAAAAACTCAGGAAACATGACCAAAACTCTAAGCCTGCCTGAGAGATATTCATTGAAACAATGACCTCCAAAATATTGAAATTTGTTTAAGAATCTTGTGGTGGAAGGAATAAATGACTGGAGCCCAGTGCCAGCAAGGGAGGAACTTGTTTCCTGTGAAGACATGTCACATGCTTAGTAACAATTTGAGTTGAAGAAGAGACGGGGCTGAGGTGACCATGACTTTGACCTTCACTGGGACTGCTTAGCTCTGAATATCTCTGACCTTTTTATTTGAATCTGAACCTCATATTAAGATCTAAAGACAGGCTTGAGGGTAATTGGACATCTTTGGTCCTCTTTCCAATAAGACCATATTAAGTAAATATTTTTCTGCTTTTTCACAAAGAAAGGAAGGAAGGTAGGAAGGAAGGAGGGAAGGAAGGAAGGAAAGAAGAAAGAAGGAAGAAAGAAAGATAGATAGAGAGAGAGAAAGACATGTCAAGGAGAAATATAAAATCCTGCAGCTCCCATCCCCGTGGGAAATACTACCGACTAAAGAAGGGAAAACTGACTGAGGTAAATATACAAGTCTATCTAAGAGGCAATGGCCAGGGGGAGCAAATGGTGACCTCAGCATTTAGCCATTTTCTAAAACGACACAACTCCTTGGTCTAGAATGTTCAGTGGTCTTGACTCTACCACAGGATAATGTCTAAGTAACAGGCTTACAACAGACTGAGCTGAATGTACAAAGAACTTGACAGGAACAGAAATATGTCTAGCCCAATATGAACTGAAACTTCAGGTTAGCATCCTGTTCAGGGTTCAGGGTCCCACAGCCAGGAATGAGTGTTTCCACTGCTTCTAACTCTAAGGTCTGGGCTTAGAAGTAAGGTGGTAAGGCCTTAGAAGACAAAAGAAGAAAAGGTGCCATAGAAGAGAGCGAGTTCATTGAAGGCCCTGGATAGGCTCAGCCGGAAGAGTGCTACCTGGGGCTTCTACTACAGCCCAAGTCTTTCCAGCCCACCCAATAGCTTCTGTTCCAGCAACTCAACATAAATTGTCTCCTCTGTGAGGCTCTGCTACTTGGCAACCCAGACCTCCATTGAATAGCAAACTCTGCCACAAGTGTGAGTGAAGCATGCGCTGCTACCCCTGATTTCCATCTTACTGCCCCAGCTTCACCGAGAGCCTCTTATTTATCCTGGCAGCCCCGCAGAGAAAGGACAAGGCTTTCTGTAGTTGAATAAACACCAACTCAGTTGTGACACATTGTCTTCCACCTTTGGAACATAGCCTGTCTATCTATCTATCTATCTATCTATCTATCTATCTATCTATCTATCTATCTATCATCTATGTATCTATATATGTATCTATGTATTTATCTATCTATCTATCTATCTATCTATCTATCTATCTATCTATCTATCTATCTATCTATCTACCTACCTGTCTATCTTCTCTTTTCCCTCTCTCTTAACCCTAAGATTCACTGCTTATATTGACCTCTGATTCCTACTTCAACTCAATGAATTCTTCTACATAGCAGGGCGGCAAGGAAGACTGCTTTTGATTGGACGAGGAAGATTGGATAAGGGTCCCATTGTTCACTTTAATGACACCTGTTTTCAACTGTCAGCTTTTAAACAGACCAGAGTAAACAAGACTGTGTACAGTACCCAGTCCCATCTTAACCAGGACTCAGTACTCCTGTGTGTGACTTCTGACCACCCCTCACTCTTCGTGCTGTGCCCGCATGCCAGGTGATCTCACTGACTTGCAGTTTCCCCCACCTGATGTAGTCTCTCAAGCTGCCCACAGACCACAGCTACTTGTGCTTGAAAGGCATCGTTTCCATGGTGTGTCAAGTGCTCAGTCATTAGTCCTGGCTGAAATCAAGCAACTGGTCTGTGAAAACATTCACCTGGTCTATCTTGTTGCTTCTTGTTTATTTTTATTATTATTTTTTGTTGCTTTGAGGCAAAGTTCTGCTGTACAGCTTAGGCTGCTATCAAACCCCCTCTCCTCTCCTCTTGCTTCGGGATCCTATATTCTGAAACAGGGGCCTGTACAGCTACACTGGCTCCTCTTGTTCTTTATGATAAACAAGATATGGTTGAAAGTTAATTACTGGGTTCATTTATTGAGTGCTTACCAGCAGATGAAAAATGTCTACCTTTGGAGTTCATAGGCTCCTTACTATTAGTCTAAGAGCTCCTGGGAAGAGAGGATGAATCCCATTTATTCATGTTCCCAGGCATAAGATAAATGCCTGTGGGAAACCGGAGCATGGTGCCTTAGTATAGGAAGGGTTGCTGAGGTGAAAGTAGTAAAGAAGCAGGATAGGTCCTGCCTCTACTTGCTAAAACCTGACAGAGGTATGGGCATGTGAGGTGTCCTTGTTTTCTTCAGGAAGAGCAAGCAAATCCAGCACTGGAGGCCACTTCACACACCTTCTCCAGAGGTGACGTAAGGAACAGAGATTAACAAACATCACAAAGCAGCATCTAGATTCTATTTATTCGACTTTCTACATGTTGCTGCTACTAGGGCCTCAAGGTCTTTTGCTTTCTTCTTCTTCTTCTTCTTCTTCTTCTTCTTCTTCTTATTATTATTATTATTATTATTATTATTATTATTATTATATTTCCTGAGGAATTGGTATTCCCTATTGTGAGTTCTGGGTTTCATGGATAAGGGAATTTGAAATCAGACTCAGAAGGAAGCTCAAGGTCAATTTTATTTGAGAGAAAACAGGACAGTCAGGATGTGAGCCCCAGCAGCTTCCCGGAGGAGGAAGATGGATGACAGGAAAGGCTGTACATTCTGGGCTAGAGACAAGTCTTTAAGTAACTGTGTTGGGAGGGGGATTACAGAGAAGGAGTGGACATACCCAGAAGATCAAGTACAAACAGCATTTGAAGTGAGGAAGAGGCTTTGGGGGAGTATAGGTATATCATCTCACTAAAGGAATAATTATTTCTCCTATCTTCTTAGTGTGTCTTCAGGTACATCAGCTTTTGGGTGGATGGGTCTTTCTGGCCAGGTGGTTGTCAGTCCCACTTAGATTAACTCTTAAGGGCAATGAAATGCTTTGTGATGCTTCATCCTTCTGCACAGCATCAAATGTCATGTCTCTGCCAGGATCATTGGGAGAACTCAGACCCTCTTCCTCTGACAAAGAAGAAAAGTGCTTAATGGTGAATTTAAAAAGAAAAAAATAACAAATAAATAAATCTGTAAAAGGCCACAGCTTACCAGGAAGAGAAAATGTTCCTTAATGGGCTTCAGCAAGGCTTAGCACCTCAATCTTCCTCCCTTACTCTGGTACTTTACATAAAATTCTGGTCAAGGCCTTTGCAGTATTTCCCCCTTTTAAAATTAGCTGCTAGGAAATGGGAAGTAGGACCTAAAACTGATCATGAGCCATGGGTTTCTATTCTCAACGGCCTACCAGCCTGACTAACAGCTAACAGTTGACATCTGATCTGACAACTCTTCTAAACATTTGCTATTTTTGTTGACATTTCAGTGTAAGCTAGAATTCAAAGCAATATCTGTGTGAACTACTTACTCTCTGGTTGTCTCCCATGCATGTATGAAATGTATGTTAGTGAACTACTATGTTTCTCTTGTTGGCCTGCCTGTTGCTGGCTGTAATGCAGACTCAGTTCCTGTGGCCTCTGGGAGCACTAGAAGGAAACCCCTTATTGTTTTAGGGATTTACATTCAAGTGAAAATGGATTCTCAGCTTTGATGTGTAAAAGATGCAGGGTGATCCAGTATAAAGCTGAGCTAGGGTTTATTAAAGATACTTAAGTGCAGATTGCAAGCATGGGGGTTAAGAGAAAGGCAGAGACTCTGGAAAGAGCATGTATGTGTCTGTCTCTGAGACATTGCCTGACTTCACTGTCTTTGAAATGGTCACTTATAGTGTTTCCATGGGTTTTGAAGCTGTGATATTCAAATGATTTTCAAGCAACCTAAATGAGATTGCAATGTTCTATTGCTATGAACAGACACAGTGATGAGGGTGACTCTTGTAATAGAAAGCATTTAATTGGGGCTTGTTTACAATGTCAGAGGTTTAGTCCATTGTCATGGTGGGGAGTATAGTGGCCAGGAGGCAGACATGATACAGTCTTAGTTGAGGGTTCTACATCCTGATCCACAGGCAGCAAGAAGAGAGAGCTATGCTGTGCCTGGCTTGGACTTTTGAAACCTAAAAGCCCATCCACAGTGACACATTTCCTCCAACCAGGCCACACCTCCTAATCCTTCTCAAGTAGTGCCACTCCCTGATGATTAAGCATTCAAATTTATGAACCTGTTCTTATTCAGATCACCACAGGAAGAAAGGTCTTATTTAACTTTTACTTTCAGGTCACAATCACCACTGAAGGAAGTCAGTGCAGGAACTCAAAGCAAGAACCTTACACAAAAACCTTGGGGGGAGGATAGCTTTCCTACTTAGTCTAGGACCACCAATTCAGAAAATGACTGGCTCCTCATGCATCACAATTCAGAAGTGCCAGCAAGCCAATCTTTTTTTTTTTTTTTCTCTTCTTTTTTTTTTTTTTCCTCTTCTTTTTTTTTTCCTCTTCTTTTTTTTTTTTTTTCTCCTTTTTA
>CM052718.1:8008479-8024170 GCA_028551405.1 Uromys caudimaculatus | reverse complement strand
AGGAGACTCAGAAAAGGGGAAACATTGGAAATGTATATAAAGTATCAAAAATAAAAAAGGAGGAAAAAAAAAAAGAGTTAAATGTAGCACAAAGAGTTATAATGCTTAATAAAGCACAGAGTTAAAGAGAAAAAAAAAAAAAAAGTTAAGACAAGCTGCAGAGTCTTGCATCATGCCTTGCAGTGTCTCCTGAAAATGGTGAGGCAGAAACCAAAGGACAAAGAGGAAGAATTCAGAAAGGTGTGAAGCAGAATTACCCTATTTAACGATCACCTTTCTGATCCAGGCCAATGCAGTCAGGCCTACTGACTCCGGCATTCCATCTTCTCCATCTGCCTATAGGTGAAGCCCATAGGTGTAAACAAGACTATGTTCTGTGAAGAAACAATAGCAAGTGGAATTATTAGATATCAAAAGTTATATCCAGAACAAAGTCAGGAGGAAAACAAAGTTCTGTTCAGTGTCACCCTTCCATTTGGCTGTTACTCTGTTTGCCCAGAGGGGGAACAGAAACCAGAAGAGCCCAGCAAAGTTCTCATTACCTGTCTGTGGATTTACCCAGAGAAGGGATTAGTAAACCAGTTTAGTTAACAAGGCAGCTTGGTTTTTAAAGTATGCATGTATGTATATGTGTGTGTGCACATGCATGTGCATGTGTGCATTGTACATGTGTGAGTGTGTGTGTTCATGTATGTGTATATGTGTATGTGCCCAAACACGCTTCCATGCACATATATGTGCACAATGTAATATATGCGACTATGCATGTGTGTGCCTGTGAGCCTATGTATACACATGCACATGCTTGTCTCTGTCGGGGTGTATGCTGCATTGCATATCTGCACTCATAAATTCATGTGTGGGCATATTCATGTTCAATTGTGCATATTTATCCACATGTGCATATGTGGGCATTGTGTGGATGTGTGTGCTATACACTCTTTGTATCTACATGCTATATTTACGCGCTGGCATGTGTGCATGTGTTGGTGTGTTTATTCATATGTATGCCTACATATGTTTATATATGTGTGTGTATGTGCTTTTGTGTGTGAACGCCTGCATCAGTGAATTGCTGTGTGTATATGTTGCTCACATGTACACATGATACATACGACTGTGTGCCCGTGTTTAACTGTGCATGCATATATATTTGCATGTATGTACGCATGCGCATTTTTATGTATACTCCTGTCCATGAACATGTATGTGTGTGAATGCAAACTTACATGTGTTCAAATATGTATTAATATTTGGGGTGCGTATGTGTACATTTGTCTCTGTGTGTTTTTTGCACAAGCACAGGCATACATGTGTGTGTATTCTTTGACAAATGTTAAGTGAAACCATCCTGTGTGGCATGTTCTGGGGACGCATCAGTGAAGGAAATGATGTTGCTGGCATCAGGGAAGTTAACTTCTAGCTGAAATCTGGCAATAAGCAGTAAAATGATAATTACGTTCAAGGACAGTCAATGTTCTAAAGAAAGAATAAAGGGAACTGAGTTAGAAATGTTAGAGAATGAAGGAATTACTACCTTCACATAGGCCATCAGAGTTGGCACAATTTATGCGGTAAAATTTGAGCAGAAACATGGGAAAAATCAGAAAGGTATCGTTAAGACACCCAGAGAAATAAATAGGGCAGAAGGCATGAGTGGAAATGAGGAAGAATCTGCTTTGCATGCTGGGACGAGGAAGGACCTGAACTCAGATCCTTGGCACCCACATAAAACCTGACCACATGCTGGTCGCCCCAGTGCTATGGGGGGGAGGGGGCAGGGTCACCCTGCAGGATTTCTGAACAGCTCTTCTGACTTCTGCTGAAGTCAGCGAGACACTGTCTCAAAATTGTGGTGGCAAGCAATAGAAGTCACCTGATGTTAACCTATGGCCTTCACATGCACAGCCACAGGCATGCATGAATGCCTGTGAATTCACACACCCACACGCACACGCACACACCCACGCACACGCACCCACACCCACACACGCGCACACACACGCGCTCACACACATGCGTGCGCACACACGCACACACCCGCGCACAGACCACACACGCGCGCGCACACACACACATGTGTGCACACACACGCATACATGTACACACACACACACACACGCGCGCACGCACACACATACGCACACACGCATATACACACACACACACACACACACACACACACACACACACACACACCCCGGGTGAAGCAGTAAATGAGAGACAGGTAAAAGTGAAAAAGTGGATGAGGTTAAGGGTTATGGGAGAAGGGGTCCCAGAAAACTTTGTAACCCATAGATGGCTTTTGCTCTTATTCTGAATTAGTGCTCTGCAAGATTCTGAATAGTGGAGTGACATCCAATTTACACTAAAAAAACATATTCACCTTTGTTTCCTTGTATAATAAACAACAGTTACGGGAGAGAAAGACAGGAGATCAAAGGCGCAGAAGGATTTTGGGATAGCCCAGTGGGTGTAATGATAGTTTAGCCATGATGATAGCCTGTTGTGTGGCCACAGTACACAAGGGAGATGCTCTCTTTTCCCTGACAAATGCCGATGCCCAGAGGGCACAAGGTTTATTACTCAGGCAGGGAAGACTCAGTGAGATGCAATGAAGTAACTTGGTTTGGGGCTTTTTGCTGCTCAGGGAATGGGGCTCACCTGAGCCTCTACATGTGGCTTGAACCTCTCATTTGTTTCCAAAAGGAAAACACTTCAGCTTTCTTGAGTTTTCCCTAGGATAAGTTTTAAGAGAAAGATGGAGGCTTTAAGCTAACAGGCTTCCAAGAAATGACCCTGAACTCTGGTCTAACAGAGGGGGTGGGAGAGAGAACCAGATTCCAGGGTTGTTGTTGTTGTCATTATTTATTGTTTGTTTTTGGTTTTTTCCACAGGCGAAGTTTCAATTTGGGGTGGGTCTCAGGGTTGAGATAGACAGAAGTTAAACAGAGTTCCCCCTCTTAGTATATCTTAGCAAACAAAAAGTCTAGAGCACAGAGAGCATCAATACGAAAGGAACTTGTTTTATGTGTCCGTGGATTCTTTTCCTTAGTTTTAAGGGTTTATTTGAATATGACATCACATTCTTTATTTAAAAACAAACAAACAACAAGACTTCTTTCCATCGCCTCCCAGCTAACATTCCTGGGGAGGAGATCCATGCTCTGATGATAAAAACTGTTCTGGAACTACTCACTGATGGGAGAGCTTTCCAACACCAGAGCGCTGTGCTGACTCGGAATGATGTACCTACCGCCTCCTGCATTACTCAAGCTGAACACTGACTGAATTGAGACTCTCTTAGATGTCCTAGCTTACAAAACTAGCATTCCCTACCTGTACTTATTACAGATACATTTAAGTGTCTGAAGCACAGTAAAGGATTTTAACTTGTAACTTTTACTGCAAAAGTGACCTTTTATTATTTTATAGCTAATTAAAGAGGAAGCTATATCAGAACAGAAGAGCCCTAAAATAGAGGCCTGGAAGCTATAAAATAAGAAAACATATGGTCCTAAGCACTGTGGGTTTCTTTCTGAGTCTTGTCAGAACAAAGAGGGATCTGGCTGGGTTCAGTGATCCCAGAGAATCCTCTTATAGTGGCACTGTGCAAACAGTGACAAGACATGCAGGCTTCAAGAACAGGGGAACAGCTGTGAGAATCCACACAGCTGGTGAAATAGACCCTTTGCCGCCTTGTCAAATGCAGCTGAAAGGATTTCATCGTTAGAGATATTCCAAGAAAATATGCAGGCTACAAATTAGGAAAATCTGTGAGAATTCTTTGAAAACAAGGTCCTGTTGTAATGAAGTCACACATTTCTATTGCTGAAAATATGAAAAATATTAAACTATACATAAAAAGACTTAACAAAAGCTAATAGCATTGGTAATGCTTTGAAAATTTTTAATTGCTTTGAAATCTAGAAAGGAGAGAGAATCTATACTCATTTAAACTTGAACTCTAGGATATATGATGTGATTACAGTTGTTTTTTATAGGTTATACTTCTCAAATAAAATGAGTTTTTAAAGCTATAAAGCAGATATATCTACTTGAGATTACTTTGACTCTGAATTTTAAATACAAAAGCATTACTCAACATCAAACCGAAATGAGTTATTTCCGGTCAAAAGGGGAAAAAAGTATGTGTAATTTCAAAGTCGGTAAATTAAAGGTTTGGTGTGTGTGTGTGTGAGAGAGAGAGAGGGGGGGGAGGGAGAGAGGGAGAAAGAGGACAGAGACAAAGAGAGATGAGAGACAAAGACAGAAAGAGATAGAAAGATATAGATAGATAGATAGATAGATAGATAGATAGATAGATAGATAGATAGATAGATAGACAGATGGATAGATGGATAGATGGATAGATGGATAGATAAATTTCCCATTTGTGCATATTCATGTATATGTGTGTGCACATGGCTATAGGTGCCAAAGATGAATGGAATGCCAGGGGTATGCTCAGTAGCATCCATCTCAGGTTTTCTTTTCCTTTTCCTTTTCCTTTTTTTTTTTTTTTTTTTTTTGAGACAGGGTTTCTCACTGGGATCTGGAGCTCACCCATCAGGCTAGGCTAGTTGATCAGTGAACCAACAGGAATCTGCTTGCCTCCTTCTTTCTAGCAATGGAATTACACCCACACCTCAGTTTTTCCGTGGGTCTTGGGGATTAAACTCAGGTTCTCATCCTTGAGCAATGAGTACTTTACTAACTGAGCTATCCTCCTACCCTCAAGTAAATTAAGGCTTTTAAAAATATAACTAAACCTAATTTATAACTATAATATCTTTGGCAACTAAGGGGGCATTTCCAGAATCAATCCAATATGACTTAGAAAAGAATCCAATCATCCATTGTGGGTAATAAAATCTAAACCCACTAAAATTAATCCCAAACATACATCTACTGGTTACTTGCTCTGCTCAGGAATCTCAATTTCCAGTTTTCTCAAGACCCAGCTAATCTGGATCCCAATTCATTGTGGCAGTTGGCTCAAATCATATTTTGGCTTGCAATCTTCTATTTGACACCACAGAGACCCACCCATGTTGCCAGGGGCAGATGTTTGAAAGGAAAGCGGTTAGTGTTCTTTGCATGTCTAATGTTTGTCAAAAGGGTCCAATATATGTAACCTACTTTAAATCAATGGCTTCTGTACAAATATTATATGGAATTCCAGTTTATCGAGTGAATCATCAGAATATTTGTTTTGATGTGAGCTATGTGGCTGAAATTGAGTTATTTAGAAGTCCTGGGTGAGTTGCAAGAGAATAACTTCCATAGACAACAGAATAAAAGACAAGTTGGCTAAGAAAGAAGATTGGAAGACTTATCGGTAAATCTACATCTCGGATTCAAGAGGCCACTTATCTTTTGGAAAGAGGCAACAATCAAAGGAAGTTAAGAATGTGTTTTAGAGATGCTGTGGTGATTTGACTATGCTTGGCCCAGGGAAGTGGCACTATGTGGAGGTGTGGCCTTGTTAGAGAAAGTGCGTCACCGTGGAAGTGGGGCTCTGAGGTCTCATATATATGCTTAAGTCTGGCCAGTGGAATGAGACCTTCCTCCTGGCCGCTGTGAAAGATAGTTCCCCTCTGCTGCCTGCTGATCAAGATGTAGAACTGTTTGGCTCCTCCAATACCACGTCTGCCTGCATGCTGCCATGCTTCCTGCCATGACAATAATGGACTGAACCTCTGAAACTGTAAGCCAGCCCCAGTTAGCTGTTGTCCTTTATAAGAGTTGCCTTGGTCATAGTGTCTCTTCATGGCAATAGAAACGCTAACTAATACAGAAGTAATTACAGATGGGTAAAATAAATCAGACCTCTGTAGGGCTGTGAGAGGTTATTGGGGATGTACTTGGTCTTGGTGTTCATACATCACATGTGTAGTTTTATAAGGTTAATTTTGTTGTTGTTACTGGATCAGAATTTTAAAGAGTAAATATTGGAAATCATGAGACTGTGGCAAAAACCTACAAATCATAGCATTGGATGACATATTACCTAGATATTCTTGTACTAGAAAACAATTAAGGTGGAAAGGAAGATGCCTATCATTGGCTCCACGTCTACGCAAGCCTGTGCACATGTATCTGCACCTACATAGGTAACATACTCATGGATACACATGCCATACATGCAAGCCAATGATAATACCAATACCTGCTAAAATCTGTTTTCTTTTTATTATATGTAAAAGGAGATGATACGTTTGAGAGTCTGATGCTGCACTTTTCTTCTTTTTTTTTTTTTTTGGTTTTTCGAGACAGGGTTTCTCTGTATAGCCCTGGCTGTCCTGGAACTCACTCTGTAGACCAGGCTGGCCTCGAACTCAGAAATCCACCTGTCTCTGCCTCCCAAGTGCTGGGATTAAAGGCGTGCACCACCACTGCCCGGCCTGATTCTGCACTTTTGCAACCTCACTTTGGAGGTGACAATGGCTCGTGCACACTGTGCATTGACTGATCCATTTGGTCTCTGCTTTCCCTTCTTAGATTCTCTTGCAGCTAGAGATAATTAGATGCATTTGCCGGAAAATTGGAAGGCAAAGCAAGGAAAAAACTGCCCTTTTGCTTGGTCTTTGCTATTTCTGGTCTTCAGTATGGTTGGGAACATTGATTTTTTTTTCAACCAATATTTCATGGTCTATTATCCTGTTTCCTATGTTGACCACAAACAGCTTGAGAGGCAAACATGGTCTCTTTAATTTCCTACTGATGACCTGTCACTCTAGAACTGTAGTCCAGGAGGAAAGTGTATTTTAAAATAACTTCCAGAACTAGTTGGGATGTATCTCAGCAGCAGAGAGCTTCCTAGCCTGCCTGAGGCCTGGGGTTTAATCTCTAAGACCATAAAATAGAAAAGTAACTTCCAGTTACTTTGTTAGAACCTAGGTCTCTGTACCATGTCAGCTCTTCTTAAAATACTTTATCTCTCCAACATGATATGTTCTGGCTTTTTACAAATGTCTTTCACAGAGATAAATTCTGGTCAACGTTGATGTTGCTCTGTAAATAAGAGTTTAAACTGAGCATATGAACCTCTTGAGAGTCATTTGTACATTCCATTCTACTGTTTTCTTGTTTTTCTATAAATCCTTACATTCACACCGATCATTTCCAATTGCAGATTAGGAAGCTCCTCAATTTAACAATTTTAAAATGTGAAAAATTCTGAAGTCCTGTATTTGGGGTTCCAAAACACTGTTGGAATCAGTGTTTCATCTAGAAAAAGTATGACAGACATTTTGTGTTAGGATAGAGATTTCCTTTCTTGTTTCAAGTTTACAGAACAGACCTCACATAATCTGTATTCCTTGTTACCTGGGTAACATTAATTCCTACAGAATCTTCTAATAAATCTTACATATTAGTTTTGTTTTGCCTAGAAGCTTTAGGTTGCACTCATTAAAAATTAATTGCAGAAAATGTGACATTCTAAAGACAGTAACGGTTTGCTGATAGGGGCTGTGGGCAATTCATTTAAAAATGAATTTAGACTTCAAGCTGAAAAATTAACTAAAAAATCATTAACAATCCTAAGTCATTGATTGATATGGTAGGGCAAGTCACAGTACCTAGATTCTCAGGCTGGAGAGATAGCCCAGAGTCTTAGAGCACTGATTTTTCTTGAAGAGGACTCAGGATCAATTCCCAGCACCCACATCAGCACTCACAGTTGGCTGTAACTGCCGTTCTCAGGGAACCAATGCCCTCTTCTGGCCTAAGCTGGCACCGCAAGCACATGGCACACAGACATAAGGGTGGAGGTGGGGTGGAGCAAGGATATACACATAAAATAAAAATAAAAGTTTAAAATAACTCCTCCAAAAACCAACTTTGTTCTAAGAAATGTATAATAGACATGAAAATGCTCAGGTCCATTGCTGTCATGTTTAATGGGCAGGTCCATTGCTATCTTGTTGCAACCATATGAGTTCTATAGGGTGCCATGCCATCTAGGGATGCAGGAACAGGTTTGTTTTCTATGACAATTAAGGAACTAAATGACAGGATGTGTTATCTGAAATTTCAGGGAGTCCCAGCAGAGCCATCACATGTTGCCTGGGGAAATCAAGTTTCCCTTGTAGGGTTCTTGGTCTCATTAAAAAGACCAGATATACCAACAGAAGCTGTAAGGCAAAGAACATTCTCAAACAGAAGCTACAGGGCAATTTATTAGAGTTGAAAAGAAAAGGCACAGGACAGGGGAGCTGCAACTTCCTAGCTGCCTGGAAGGGAGGAGGACAATGAAGAAGGGACCAGGGCCATGCTGCTGGGGGATGGGAGGGGAGAGCAGGGAGGTCAGCCACCTGGCAGCACACAGAGGGAAGGGAAGCTTAAGAAAATGACTGGGGAAGAGTAAAGTGTTAGTTAGGGAGTTTAAAGGCAGGCCAAGGCTCTGGCCAGCATGGAGAAGAAAATGAAATAGTTATGCCTTTCCAAGTCTGGCTTTACCAAGGCGAGGTGAATCACACAGTGGCTTGGCTTGCAGGGTCTCTATTAAGGGGAAGGAATTGCTCAGGGACAGCACATCTTAGTAAAGTGAACCTGCCTTTCTAGGGATGGTTCCCCTTAGCCAAATTCCAGACATGCCCATTGGATTAATGCAAAAGAGAAGAGACAGAGCAATTTTTTCCCACCTGGAAGGAGACTCCATGCTTTATAAACATTCAAGTGCTCTGCAAAGGGATCTCTGCTACTGACAGAATGAAAATACCTTTGCTTTTTCACTATACTAATGGATTTGTCTAACGAATATTTTTTTCCCTCCAAGGGTATCTTTATTTCAGAATGCATTGAATTCATATTTTCACTATATCTTTGAAAATCATCATTTCACAAGGATGATGTCCTAGCTTCAAAGTAAGATCTGGATAAACAACAAGAAGAATTAACCTCCACCCAGGTGGAGACCTGAGACTAGCCACTCAACACGTGTCACGTTTAATGACTGATTGGTATACTTAACTCTGGGCAACGTGTTTCCGTAAGAAATTAGTGGCTTCAATTTTAGGCTTGTTTATTTTTTGATCAACAAAACAGCTTAGTGGTTGAAGGGCACTTGCCACTAAGCCCACTAACCTGGGTTTGATGGAGAACTGGTTTCCACAGGGTAACTTTTGAACTTCACAGGAGTGCCTCAGAGGTCAGGAACTCACACACATGTAAGTAAATATTTTTAAAAAATTAAAATTCATATTTGATACACTTCTTTGCCTGTTACAATCAAACACTGTTTAATTAGTAGTTTCTTCTGCTTTGCTGACAAATCGGCTAATTGGGAACTTCTAAAGGTTATACCTTCAGTTTCATTTTTTCTTTTTTTTCTTTCTTTTTCAATCTTTCTTTCTTCCTGTCTTTCTGTCTTTCTTTTTTAGCTTTTGTGAAGAAATCCTAATGTGACAGCAGAGTTTGTTGTAAATTTCTGTCTGGATATAGTTTTCCAGGTTTGGGGGAATATTACCATGAGCGGCTTGTTTGGAATATCAGCATAGTAGGTTGTATTGGTTTCTATTGCCAATGCAACATATCAGAACCAATTTATAAACAACACAAGCTTGTTTGATGGTCCTTAAAGCCAGGAAGCTGCTTGCCCTTCTGGATCTACCTGCCTTCCCCTCCCTAGTGTATAATTTCCTACACTCAGTTTTATGTGGCACTGAACATATTAAACTCTGGACTTTATGCAGGCTGGGCTAGCACTCTACCACTTAATCTACATATCAGCCCCTACATGTCCCTTTTAATATGTAAGGTGACATAGTCACTGGCTCATGAGTCATAATGTTATTTTGCTGTCTTAGTTCAGGGTTTCAATCACTGAGACCACAATGACCAAAAAGCAAGTTGGAGAAGAAAGGGTTTATTTGTCTTACCCTTCCAGATCATAGTCCATCACTCCAGGAAGTCAGGACAGGAACTCAAGCAGGGCTGGAACCTGGAATAGGAGCTGATGCAGAGGCCATGGAAGGTGCTGCTTACTGGCTTACTTCCCATGGCTTGCTCATCTGGCTTTCTTATAGAACCCAGGACTATCAGCCCAGGAATGGCATCACCCACAGTAGGCTGGGCCTTTCCCCCTTGATCACTAATTGAGAAAATGCCTTACAGCTGGATCTCATGGAGGCATTTCCTCAACTGAGGGTCCTTCCTCTCTGATGACTCTAGTGTGTGTCAAGTTGGCACAAAACCAGCAGTTTGTTTGCCTGACATATGACATCATTGTATGAAACACAGGGTTCTGTCATTTAACCTGATAGCAAAATAAGCCACAGTTGCCTGTTGAAGCTTGCTTTTCTTTTACTTTTTAAAAAATATGATGAAGCAAATTAAAAGGCATAAAGTGAAAGCACATGATAAATTTAGCCAAGCTATGTCTCCTGAAAAGTGTAGAGCAGGATCAGCAGAGGCCACCACACACACACACACCTGGTGTCAGCCACTCAGCAACAGAGGCCACCACACATCCGCCCCAGTGTGAGCCCCTCAGCGCTGCCTCTGAAGAGCTGTAGTCGATGGTGCATGAGCTAATGTGAGCATGGGTGGGTGTGTTCCAGTAAAACAGTATGGTATTGAGACTTAAATTGCATATATAATTCCTATTTTTAGGACATTAAACACTATACAAGCTCTTTAGTTGGTGAGCTCTACAAGAATGGCGGCGAGTCAGGTAGTGACTGAATCCTCTTAGAGGTTTCGACTTCTCCACTGAGGAATGTTTGTGGGCTGTGCCTAGGATTCCTGTGCTTCAGCACTGCTCACACTCCTTAGGATGCAAGGAATTGATCTTATAGTACAGCAAGGGAGGCTAGGAAATGCAGGTTTGCTGTATCCTAGAAAGGGGGACATGGATGACAGTGGCTTTCATTTTGTTTTTCAGTACTGTGCCCTTTCTGGTGACCAGACCAGATTTTCATTTCTCCTTCTCACCTCATCACACAAGGGTTACTTTTTACTCCCGAAGTTCAGCCCAGAGCCTTGGGGCTTGGGACAATGTAGCTCGTCATAGTTCTATGACTTATGAATTTCATATCTACTCCTGACAGCCACCATAACAAGGTGACATTAAGAAAGGCTATAAAGAAACCCCGTGGTTACTTGCCAGGATAATCCTTGTGGGGAGGGGGACATCCTGGGTGCTCTGCTTCATGTGCTCTCTTAAAGGGAGACTATTTTTCCATATAATCCCCACTTCTTCTGTGGCTCTATTCTCTGGGAGGCTCTTTCTTTCTTATCTCATGTCCTCCTTGCTGCATCTGGACTGTTCTGTGACTTTCTGGGGGCTACACTGCTGTGCAGCATGCTGCCTCACTAAGGATTATTTCGATGCTCCGTAGTTACAATTTCTTCAGTCCATCCACATGGTTGTATAGTATATGCAGCTTCTACATTTCAAAAAGCCCCAGGGGCTGGGGAGATAGTTCAGTCCATGAATGCCTGTCTGACAAGCAGGAAGACCTGAGCTCACCCCAGGAATCCAAGCAGCAAAAGAGAAAAACAAAGCCAGGTGTAATGGCAGGCACTTGGAATCTAGTGCTGGGGAGGTAGGGACAGGATTCCTTGAGGCTTTCTGGCTGGTCATCATAGATCACTCTATGAGCTCCAGGCTAGTGATGGACCATATCTGAGAAGGAAGAAGAGAAAGAGGGGAGGAGGAGGAGGAGGAAAGGAAGGAGAGAAGGAAAGAAGGAAAGAGAGAGACCTAAGGAATGGCATCTGAAGTTTCCTTTTGATCTCCATGTACACACACACACACACACACACACACACACACACACACACACACACACAGGTGATAGTCTATAGTCAGTACTATGCCTGGTTCTCCTTAGGTCTCTTTCTTCCCCTCTTGCCATACAGTATTTTCTGCACACCCTATCACACGATGCTTTCTTTGAGTACTTTCATTAGAGCTAAGCAGCTGCACAGGCTATGCTTTGGGACCTGCAGAAGTGGATGTGTTTTGGGGGACTGTAGAAGTAGCTTGTAGACTGTTTAGCATGAACAAAGCCATGGTCAATATACAGCACCACATCAATTGAGTATGATGTTAATACCTGTAATACCAGCAGCATTTGGGAGGCAGAGGCAATGGGATCAGAAGTTCATGATCAACCTCAGCTGTATAGCAGGTTTGAGACCAATTTTGTTTACACAAGATCTTGACTCATGGAAGATAAAAAGAAAGTGCCATGCAGTGAGAGAGGTACTTCTGAGGATGCTGTGTCAGCAATCATTTGGTAGGCAATGTATACGTTTATTGGATGTTAGCTCTCTGAGAAGACACTGCAGAACAAAATGAGTACTACAGGCTTATTCGTGCTATCTGCATTCAGCAGGGCATTCTAAGAAAGAGATGAGGGAGGGAATAGTCCACCACCATGCATTCAAAAATGAGCAGAAAAACAAAACGTCAAAAAAGTATGGTCTGTGCAATCATCCAATTTGGTATCTGTAGGCAGCTTTCTATGCAGTGACTCAGACTCTGCTCTTTGGGAAGTAGTTTGGAAGAGCAATTTAACATTCCAAAGCCAAGGTATAAGAATGTATTTAAAACGCGGAGGTTGGAGAGATTGCTCAGTGGTTTAACGTGCATATCAGTCCCACAGAGGAGCAGAGTTACTGTCTTTGTGCCCACATTAGACAGTTCACAAATGCATATAACTTTAGACTCAGAAGGATCCAGTGGTAACAACGTGCACGTGCACATAACCCCACAGAGATACACATGCAGACATATAAAGGTGACTTTATATATATTTATGTTTGTATTGCATCAAATGTATACCTATATATTTAAAAAAATAAAGTAGGGTTGAAAAGTTAGAGAACATTAGAATTTAGGACAGAGCACACTAAATTTAGCTCCAAATACAGAGCAATGATCACTCGACTCCAACTTCCAGAGGACAGAGCTGAGACTCCCATAGTAGCTCTTGGGATGCCCTTAGGACTAGAGCTGCCCAAGATAGGACAGTTAGCCACCAGGGATGTACCAGGCCAGCTGTAGTCCCCAGGGGACAGCAAAGGAAGATCATCAGGCAGCTGTCCTTCTCTCTCTCTGAAGAGTACCCTGTCATAGTGTATGTGACCAAAACTTAGGGACAGCTCCTGTTTGGACAGTGTGAGTGTCACATTTTATCACCTACTTTCTTCCTATTATTGATCAGGATGTACTGTAGCTTTGGGAGTTAGGCATAGACCAAGAATAGCTTTTCAGCTTCTTTTCTTTTGTGTAGAGCATAGCTACATTTGGATACAAAGTTTAAAAAAGTGCTCTTCTTCACTTTGGGCCTCTTCAAGCTCATGGGGTTCAACTATGAATTTCTATGTTTATATATAAGAAGAAAATAGCTGAAGAGGAGAGCGACCCCATAGGAAGACCAGCAGTCTCAACTAACTTGGACCGCCCTCCACCCTTGAGATCTCTCAGACACTGAGCCATCAACCGGTCATCATAAACCAGATGATATGAGGCCCCTGGCACATATGCATCAGAGGACTGCCGGGTCTGGCCTCAGTGAGAGAAGATGCACCTAAGCCTCGTGAGACTCGAGGCCCCACGGAGTGGGGATGGGGGGTAGGGACATCCTCTTGGAGATGGGGGAGGAGGTATGGGATGAGGAACAGTCAGAGGGCAGACTGGGAGGGGGGATAATGACTGGACTGTAAAAAAAAGATTAAATAATAATAATAATAATAATAATAATAATAATAATAATAATAATAGAAAAAAGAAACAGAATCTCCAGGAGACCATGACTGTTGACCTCACGAGACCCAAATGAGCTGGACATACCCTCATCTGAGGAAGAGGTTGGTGAGGAGCTGCCTAAGAGGCTCCCAGCATCCTCAGCACCTTCTCATTCATATGTTGCTATGAATTTTGTCCTTATGTGAGAACAACATTCCAAGAGTTTCTCCAAGGCTTGGGGCAGAATTGCTCAAGGACTGTCCTCCCTCGTAAGAAAAACAGGATGATTGTTTTTCAAGACTGAGGGAGGTAGGATGACCTCTGACCCCTAGGCACAGTGGTTTAAGACAGCACAAAGTGATATGTTAAATTAACAGTGAAAGCTCCATTGCTGTGTTAATTACCCCATGATGACCTCTGACTTCTGTTCTGTCTGTGCAGAGTGAAAACTCACAGGCTACACTTGTATTTCTACCTTCTCAGCTTTGCAATTAAAATGTTTCAAATTACTAAAATAAAATCAAGCTGTTTGATTCATAGCATAGCAAAGATATCCTCCTTTGGAATTTCTGCGAGAATTGTTGAAATGATGTACAAAGACCTGTGCTTAGAAACATATTTACTACAAATGAAGCCCCAAATTACTAGAAAAATTCAATTTGTAGTAGAAAATACATGCTATTGGATTCTTTATGGACTAGTAACATGCCACTGAATAGGACATGATTTTACATAGAGCTGAATAAGCTCTTAGAAGGAAGATTTCATAAACACACTTGGGGATGATATGATTTGAATCTAAATGTGTTCTTATTTAGCATTTTACAGTCTTTATGAATTTCAAATATATCTAAATAGATTGTTTGGTGGATTGGGGAAGGTGCACGTTTCTTCTCCATGTGGATGGAGCTGTCCAGTGGGTGAGTCCTGAATTCCAGAACCAGGCTCCAAGCCAAGTTAAGTCTTTGACTACAGAGACTCCTGGTGGAACCTAGTGTTTGAGTCTGTGTGTGATGTAACACAGCTTGTGAATAGAGCATCTAGTAAAGCACAGCTGAGTTCTCCTGTGAGGACCAAGCTAACTAGAGAAAGCTAGAGAGTTCTGGAAGGACATTTGAAGAAGAGTTTGTTCGTATGGCCCAGATAGGAGAATTCATACTGAAATAACATAAATAAAGCTAAAATGTAAGGAAAACAGATTTCAGGTGAGTGTTCAGAGTAACTGTAATAGAGGATCCCAAGGATGGAATCATGGGACTCCCCTTTCCAGAACATGCGTAAGAAGTGAGTTGGTAAGAGAATCTGAAATTTAAAGAAACATGAGTTTGAAATATGAGTGAATGACCTAAAAGAAAATTGTTTACAGTAGGTTCAAGTTCAAGTTTCAGAACCCATGGCAAGGGAGAACCTTGACTTATGAAAGTTGTCCTGACACGTGCATCTGTCTATGCCTTGCCCACATGTGACCTTTCTCGCATGTTCATCTTATTATGCACACAACAATTAATAAAAGTTGAAAAATTTAAAAATTATAATAAATAAGCCATGACACTGGGTTGAGGGCAGCACTGTCAAGATGTGTCAAAGAATTTTTGCCAATTGTTCAGCAACATTTGTCTGATTTACACAAATAGAACACGATGAAAATATGAACCTAGCATACCAAATACACACGGACAGTGCACAGAAATGGACAGTTCGCAGTTAACAGAATGAACAACCGGACTTAAATAAGTTCACATTAACACAGAAATACATCATTTAATGCATGAAGAAGAAATCCCACACAGGACTGGCATGAAGTTGACCGTGTCCCTTGGCAGAAAGGCTGGTTTGAAACTCTATGGCTGGTGGCATTTTTCATGCTCAAACTCTTTGGGCAAGAGAAAAAGTAAGTCAAGTCAGATCATATGGAGTGAGCTGATCCTAACATTCTGTCTAGTCTTGATAGCATCGTCTAAGGAAATTGTACAGAAAATACGAGTT
>CM052718.1:7996700-8008379 GCA_028551405.1 Uromys caudimaculatus | reverse complement strand
ATATATATATATATATATATATATATATATATATATATATATATATATACATGTCTCTTGCTCATTTCTCTATGGGATGATTTATGGCTCTCACCTTTGTAGGAATTATAGATAGATAGATAGATAGATAGATAGATAGATAGATAGATAGATAGATAGATGTAGACTGATTCTACGTACCAACTTAAGTGACTACACACAGGTCATAATGTATAGTCTTGGTCCATTTCATGTAGTAGAATTCAACAATGATTTTAAAAGACAGACTGGTTTACAATATTTTCTTGCCAAAAAGTCAAGGATTTGTTTCACATCTAGGTTTGTATTACTTGCTTTTTCTTGTTGCTCTGACAAAACTCATGACAGGCACACCTCAAGGGAGAGGTTTGCTTCTGTTCTTTGCGTCAGGAGCGCAGTCCACCATGACAGAGACGACTGAGAGACGACTGCTGGAACATCTCTGACCAAGACCATGGCAGTATAGGGAACCACCCCCACCATAATGCTACTGGACCAGGAACAGGGCTGACTATAATCTTGGAAGGCCCACCTCTAGTGACCTACCTCTGCTAGCCAGACCCCACCTCCTAAACATTCCATAACACCAAAAGCAACATCTCCATTAGAAAACAGGTGTTGACACAGATGAGGCTGAATGGGACATTTCAGCTAACAAGTATTTCCAACACCATGGATTTTCTTTGCACAACATTCTAATAAGTTTTATATTTTCTGTTTTTCTGTATCCAATCATCCCAGCTGCCTTTCACTGCAACATGTGTGAGATTTTGGTCTATCCACAGCATGGCTTCTAGGTCCTTGCTACATACAATGTATAAGCACACACACAAGCATCTTTTATGGGGCTGTCGATTTATATGTTCTTTGGTTATATGTCAGGCAAACCATTTGTTTATTTTATACACACATATGAATGTATATGTAACACGTGTAAAATCTGTGACATTTAATTTCTTCAACAATCTGGGTGTGTGGTAAAACAAGTCTCCAGTGTCCCTAAATATAAGTCTCTTTCAAATCTTGGCTACTCGTGGTCCTTTGCTTTTCTATAATAGTAACCTTTGAAAGAACTATCTTTTTATTGTTCCTGTAACTACTATGGAAAATGGCATTTTGTGATATTTAGTCTTCTCTCCTGTTCCTTCCCTTAATTGGATCTTCTTGAATGTTAAGTCCTTTTGGCTCTCACACTGTTATCATCCTAGACCAAACCACTAATATCTTGTCAGAAATACCATAGCATGAATGTGCTCTGCCTCCCGCCTCCCAGACCCCTCCCAACCCTGCCTGCTCTCTACACAGCAGCTATAACCATCTGTCAGAATGAGGTACTGCTCTCTGACGTTTCCCATGGCATGAAGAAAACCACGTACACACCTAAGGTAGTCTGGGGAAAACAGGCATGACCATCATCCCCTGCTCGGACCTCATTCTCTATGTGCAAACATTCAGCTTGCTTGTTCTCCAAGGTACATGCAAGATAGCACATCATCTGTCCTGCACACCCCTAAGCTTGCCATTTGTCACCTCCAGCAGCTAGCTCAATCTCTCCTCATTCAGGTATCTCCTCTGCTGTTACTTCAGAGGTTTCTGACTGCCCCATTTGTACTACTTCCTCTGTCTATAATCACTGTCTCAACTTAAATTCGTTTGTGCAGTGATTTCTACTGTGTGATATTGTGACTATTTTTCTCTCCTTCTGATAAGGGCATGTGCTGGATGGGCAGACAGGAAGTGAATGCTATGGTCCAGTCTCACTTGCTCATGGCTGATCTGGATGCTCCCTGTTTTCTATATTGGTTCAGGGAAGATGCACATTAGGCCCCCTCTACACAGTGCCTAGACCCATGTCTGGCATACACACAGAAAGTCACTAAAAGAGACTTAATGAGTGTGGTTTACATTGTTCTCCATAGCGTCATACATCACCATATGGCATGTATAAACCAAGGTCCCTTATCTTGAAAATAAATTAAAATTTTGTTGTTTTTCATATTTCTCCATATTTATTCTTGCAGTTTTTTATGGAGATATAAAATTATTTAAAAATAAACTACCGTTCCTAATTTGTACATAGTCATACTCTTATCTCTTACTGTTTACCAAAGCATGGAATACTACAAGTGTTCTATCTAGGTAAGACAGCATCCTTTAAACACAACATTTTACGTATGAGAGTCGTATATTTTGCGATCTGTCATTTGGAACAAAGACAAATTTCAGAATGTCATGCAAAGCATCTATGAAAAATGACTCAACTCAGCACGAAGAAGACTAAGGTTTGGGGGAGTTCTTCAAGGCCCCCTGGCAGATAGAAGGAAAGCAAGCAATAGCTCTTCAGATTATCCTGTATGGAACTCTCCAGAACCATTGAGCCCAGCCGCTCCCAGCAGGTCTATTATTTAAGGATGTTTACTCTGCAGAGGTGCCAGCTCCTTCTTGGAAGACACCGAATTGAAATTGGCATACCAATACTGAAAGGTCGGAATGAAACAAGGTCCCCTCCGTATCACAGAGGGGCAGAGTGTACACAGAAGCAGGGCGGCCTCCTACAGCCTCCAAGGGTCCCTTCAGCTCGAATCTCTTGGATATGAATTTACTGTGGTGCAATGAGGGCTCTGCACTTGGAGAAACAGAACAAAAGTCTTGCTCTGAAAACAACAGCTGCTTCTAAAGCTTACACTGTAGGTCAATGAATCTGGGACCACACACATGCCTGGGATCTGCTGCCCTTCAGAGGAGCTCTTAACTCATCAGTAACAGGGAGTTTGGCTAGATGAAGTAAAGCTTAGTGAGCTGAAGCTCATCTTTTATTCAGTACGTGTAACCTAAACTTTGTTCAACTGAATAATTTCGGTCCTCCGACGATCTATAGTATTGACTGTTGCCTAGAGTGTTGAGGCACTGTTCTCAGCAATCAGTTTGTCAACTTGGGTGTAGTATAGGTGTCCAAATTGTTGGAAAGATGAAAGGGGGTGCCACTGGCATAAAACCAAATAAACCCATGACTCTTTGCCAGTATGGAAAGCAGAGCGAAAGGGTGGTATGTTAGTCATTAAAAATGAGAGAAAAAGGATACAATTCAGTGTATGTTACTCACGAGATAGCCATATCTGAATGGTCTGCACCATTTTTAATCTCAGGGAAAGGGAACTGTGTTGACAGCACTGCTAGCAAGGTTTCCTTCTAAGAGAGCCAGGTGCCTTTAGCTTCAATGCATGCCACTTCGTTCTCAGAGACCCAGAATGTGGAAACAGCTCAGCTATGGCGTCTTCTCCAATTACCACAGAGTGAGAAGCAAGGCATTAACAATCTCGTTTAAGGGATATTCTTAAGGAACTGTTAATTATTGCTTTCAGGGCTCTGCAGATAAAATAATAATGTCCCTGGGGCCTGCTATTTATAAGTCTCTAGGGGGGTGATCACTGTGAATGGATTTGCTGAATTAACATCCCTGAAAAGACACTTGTGTTCTCTTGTCCTTCTTGGTATTGTGAGTTTTCACTCATCTTGTGATCTAGGGAGAGCTGGGGCCTGCCAGCCACCAATATGCTTATAGTACTAAGCAGACTTAAAAGTGACTTAGGATATGGTATTCTAGCCTTGCTCGACATGTATAAATAACTAACGGAATATAGCCATAGATGTATAGTGTATGCACACATGTGCATGCGTGTGCACGTGCACACACACACACACACACACACACACTCACACACACACACTTGTTAATCTCCTCATGAAAGCAAGCAAAATAAATTGCTTTAAGAGATTTCATTAGAGAATCTCAATTATATGTAATGAAAAGTATGTACAATCTTCAGCTTAATGTCTACCCTCTTAGGCACTGAATTTCCTGTTTGGCAGAGTAGCATGGCAGACAAAAAGAGAGATTTCTTATATTCTGATAACATTTTCAATTAAATATGAGCAGAATGTTGGGCAGAGGGCCTTTGTGGTGAAGCCAGTAAATATAATGATACATAAATGTACATATGCACCAAATATCTCCCAGGCCACAGTTCTTAGACGCGTACATTTCCCGCACTTGGCTCATGCTGGCTTTTCCACAGCAGTGATGAGATGGTAATGGAGAGTGGCTTCACCGTCCCTGCTGTGGCTTGCCGTGTTTATTGCCTGTCCACCTCATAGCTTTCACTCCTGAAAAACACCTCCGTGCAACGAACAACGAACTTGAAAACACCCGTGCTTCCTTCCCATACCCGTCAACTCACGAGAACAAAGCTACATGACATTAACTTGCTCAATGGTGTCAGCCTGCCTACATTTCTCATCTCCTTGGGATTCTGGGTATGAAGTTAGTGTGTGATATAATGACCCCTTCTAACCCTGAGACAGATTTTTATATGGAAATACATATCAAAATTTGAAGGACTTCTTGAAGGCATTCCCAACCATCATGTCCTCCTCTCTTGATGTCAGAATCCTGGTAGGAAACAGATGACATCTAATGTGACTATTCAAAGAGCTTAAGGGGGCCATTATAAGCATGCAAGTTGAAATACGGAAACCAGTAAGCAATGAAGCAGTTATCTCTCAAGGATGCAGCAGCTAGTCTTACCAGCTCTCAGACGGAGAAGCAAGCATGTATTTAGAACCTAAAGAGGGTTGCTGGGTAGAGAAGGCCACATACTAAGAGATGTAGCCTTCAGCAAAAATGGCAGAGTCCATCACAATGACCATCTGGGAGAAAGGCACTCATCAGAAAAAAATGCACAGGTTCCACCTTTTTCTCAGATGCTCTTAATGTCCCTTAGTATAATGTGATTGGAGCTAATGAGAATCCAGAAGAAAGAAACCATTATCACTTTTCTGTATAACAGTTGCCAGACTACAGAGCAGGTCCCTGAAAGTAAAACTGAAGGTCCGGAGATGGACAGAGGCATTCAGCCACCTTGTCCCTGACTTAGGCACAGAGTTAAATGAAAATCATCCTTCAATGGAAATAACACAGCGAGTATTCATCATCAGCGAAGGTAAAAAATCAGTTTACATTTTAAACCATGTGTAAAAAGCAGGACACACTCAAGAAGACACGGACTCACATGGCATAAGGTAAGAGAAATAGTTATTTTATTTGCACAAGAACAAGCTTCTACTGAACAAATTCAACCAAATAATATTAAATGCAGTAAACAAGGAAATGGGGGGGGGGGTGACTTTTTCTGTTAGAAAATGTTACGTAACCATGCCTGTGCATTATTTTTATCATTACAATAGCTTGTTTCGGGTTTCAGAGTGCACTGTACAGATGCATCAGCTTCCTGGATTCTGAAAATATAACTCCCTCGCTGCCTCCCATTCAACTGTTTCAGTGAGGAACCTCGCTGATTCAGGAAGATTCTGAGATAGAAGAACATGTCCTGTGCCTGTGGAGCAAGAGGCTTTCCCAGAGCTGATGGGCTGGGGCTTCTTATCCAGGGGTGAGGATGTCATGACCTGTGCTCCACACCCATTCCTCCACAAGGTGATCCCAGGAAGAGTAAAGGCAGAACTGTCCTCTAGCTTCCTCAGAGAGGTTCCTCAGGCTTCACAAATCCATAATTGACATCAGTCCATCCAGCCGTTTAAAAAGTTGCATTTGGCTGGCCACACATCACTTTTTTTTTTTTTTTTGGTCTTTTTAAATGAGAAAACATTCCTTGAACAGATATCTCCCATGAGGCAGTTAACTTCACAGCTCCTGAAGGCACTGTGGATCCACTGAGCAGCACACATGGCCATTCTAGAGAAAACAGTAGAAAGTGGAAGTGAGTTCCCAAACCATTAACAGATTCTCACACTTACTGATTGTGATTAGCACATGCAAGTGACTGTATCCAGGATGCTGTGATTTCTGCAGCCCTGGGAGTTGAATAATTAAATTGTTCTTAAGACGATTACTATAGAACCTACCATTGTGCTCACTGATGTGATCAGACGTCTCTCTTATAACCCATGGGCATCCGATTGGTTTACATTGGTTCCTTTGTTTATTCACAAATACGTATTGAGTAAGCTTAGATTAGTAATGCAACCCATTGACCATACTACAGTACTTACAGTTTATCAGGAATAAGACAGCAAGTACTGGAAATATATAATAAAAAAACATGGGAAGTGCTAGAAATGTGTTTGGAGAAAATGCTTGTATATCCTTAAAATTGACACCTTTCCCTAGTAATCTTCAGTGTGAAGGTGTTTGCAGAAGAAGCATCAGAGAAAGTTAATTAGGATATGAGGTGGTGTTCCCTTCCCCACAATCCAAGTACTCAGGAGGGGTCAGCCTCAGCTACTTGGTATACAGCAAGACAAAGGCCAGCCTGGGTGTTCTCTCTCTCTCTCTCTCTCTCCCCCTCCCTCCCTCCCTCCCTCTCTCCATCCTTCCCATCAAGTGAGGAGACAATAAGAAGAGGAGCAGGAAGAGCAGGCATTACAGCTTGTCAGACTCTATTTTTGCTGGCACTTTGATCTTGGACTTTGAAAGTGACTTTCTCAGTCCCTGGAGCTACAGGGAATCCATTCCTGTTGCCCAAGGTGTCCAGCTTAAGGCATTCTGTTTCAGCTTCGTGAAATAAAAGGAGATATAACGGTACTGATGAGATCAGCCGCAGAGCTCTCCCAAGGCTGGTGTCTGGGATAGACCTCCTGGAGGGGTGACAGTGAAGGCGATGAAGACACTGGCCAAAAATGTGGACCTCACTCATGTGGGGCTGCATGAGGGCTTTGTAGTGATACAGACACGCTGAATCTTGAAAATCTACATCAAATACAAAAACGAACTCCAAAATCAATCTAAGTGGGAGCTTTAAGCTGGGGAAGCGTGTGAGACAGAATGAAGTTGAAATGGCAGGGACAGGGGCGCAGGGGAGAAACATGTGCAAAATTACTTATTACGGTATCAAAATTGTATAACTACAAAGAGGCACAGCCCCTCCCTCTTTGGTTCCTCAACTGCCTCTTTTTCTACCTAGCTAAAGGTAACTGGTGTGATTGCCACAGCAAGCCCAGAAGGTAAAAATTCTCATGCACTCTGTCGGACAGGACATCTTACTACGTGTCCTAAACACGTTTCCCAGTTTTGCCCTTTCACTGTCGCAGGGGAAGCACCACTGACCCTTACACATTTTTAATTCAGAGACTGGAGCTTAAACTCCTGTTCGAAATCACAGTTAATAAATGACAGAGCTGGAATCAAAGCAGGTTAATCTGTGTCCAATGCTCAGTTCTCTTCCAGGCTTTCTCTCAGAGAATGACTTTAGGGGCGGAAAGGGTATTATACACGACAAAATTTTAAAAAATGTTATAGACAATTTTCTCTGAAGGTTTCTCACTATTCTAGCCTTTGCAGAAACATTCAAATGAGGAAGCAAGCCAGTCCCCATCAAAGCAGAGTGCCACCTGTTAAAGCTAATTCTCATCCTCAACTGGGTATTTGTCAGAGTTCTTGTTCTGGCCCCAAGATAGAGCGTCATCCTCTCTCGGCCCAGCTGGGCCACTTACAGCTTGACCATCAGGCTCGGGGGCAGAAGTTTTCTATCCATAACCTCATTGCTAGGATACACATCAGTTTCTCAAACTGTATCATTTTGAAACAAAAGGTGGAGAAATTGTGGCAGCATCTCTCACTAGATGCAACTAGCAGTCAGGACTCTATGAGGAAAAGCTATCACTGTTGCTCCCATGCTCGCTTCTGGAAAGGACATATCCTCTTGGCATGTTTTCTTTGTCCTTGTTTGTATGTTGCCCTGTTGTAGGAAAATGCACTACAAACTGTATCATAGTTTCACAATGGGGTAAATATTTAGTTCATACATTAAAACTTAATGAAAATCACCTGGGGTTCTGGATTCAGCAATGGCAGAATTTATTCTATAAATTAACATTTGTGACATCTGGAAAAAACATAAAGGTTGATGGAAGCCATGATGACTGGCAGGCAGACCCTGTGCTGGGGTTCAATCTTAAAACAGCAGGAATGTGCCCTATGATTCCCTTTTGCTTGAGACTGGCTTTAATGTACCCCCTAGGCTGGTAGCCATGCATTACTATACCTCAAGCAGAAGTCTGCAGAAGTCAGAAGACAGCTCAGGAGCTAGGAGGTGGGTTTAAGATTGAGGAGCAAATCTTTAGAATCTCGTGGGAGGATGAAGGAAGCAGAGAGCCTCTGCTAGCGTGTTGGAGGGTGAGATGATGAGGCATTTTGGAGGCTGAGAATCACTGTTCAAACTCTGTGCCTGGCTGAGACACAGAGGAACGATAACTCAAAACGTATACCCAAAGTCTCAAAGGACCACACTGATGGGCAAAACATTATCTCAACCTTACAAAATTCACCCTCAACCTAAAATAATGTTGGAAAAGAGCCACCTAATGGGCAAAGAGCCAGGCTCCCACAAGTGTGAGGTGACTGGCCATTACCTGACTATCTGCTAGAACAGAGGGTTTTCAGAGGCTTCCAATAGACTTGGCATCTATACAACATAGTCCATATAAAATCTTGTATACTACAACACTAGCAGACTATAACACAAGAGAAGAACAGGTCAGTCCTAGTGAAGAGAGAAGTAGCGGGTACCAATGATTCCAAGATGACTCAGAAGCAAGTCTCAGATGAAGACTAGATGTACCACAGACACCCTCAAAGATGTGTTTTAAAAGGTGACCAGAATAAATGGAGAATCCCTGCATGGTGGTGCACACCTTTAATCTCAGTACTTGGGAGGAAGAGGGAGGTGAATCACTGTGACGTCAATGCTGGCCTGGTCTAGAGTCAGATCCAGTCTCAGACAGACAGACAGACAGACCAGGATATGTGGACGGATGGCAAGGATCAGAGAAACTAAACTATAAAATTTCTGTGGAAATTCAGGAATGAAAGGAATGATATCTGAAGTGAAGAATTCACTAGCTAGACTGAGCAGGTTAGAGATGGCAGGAGCCAGCAACTGTGAAGGGAGCACAGTAGAAATTATCCAGCTATAAAACAGAAAGACCGCATCAAAACAGAGCTTTACCTCAGGGCCATGGAGCCATCTGAGCAGAGGGTAACTGGAATCCTAGAAGACTAGGAAGGAGGGACAGGAATCTAAAAATCTTAGCACGTGCGCGTTAACACACACACACACACGCACACGCACAGGCACGCACACACACACACACACACACACACACACACACACACACATCTCTAAAAACACCATAAGCAAACTGCTATGATAGAGTGTTATGGAAGAGAAAAGAGGCAGGGGAGAGACACACTATGTACAAAAGAACAGAAGATCAAATGATGGCTCCATCAGAAATGATAGAAACCTGAAAACAATGAATACACCCTGTAAAGGGCTGGAACAATCTGTCATTCTAAACTTTATATCCACTAACACACCTTCCAGAAATATTTTCAGATAAATGCAAGTTGAGACAGTTTCTTTCTATAGGCCTACAATACAGACTTTCCTCTACAGACAATACAGAAGAGGCAAAAGGGAGTTATTTAGGCAGAATGACCGGATGGAGAAAGATGTAGAATGTCCTGTGTAAGAGGAGATAAAGAGCAACAGAAATGGTAAGTATCTGAACAAATACAAAAATATTGCTTTATTCCTTTACTTTTCTTAAAAATATGAATGTTTAGATAAAAAACAAGGGAGTGGAATTATAAGAAGAGTGTTCGCAGGCATATTGCATATGATCAGTGTGTACAAATAGGCTTATGATAAGTCGTATGCTTACAACATTCTTATATTTTAATGACTAGCAGGATGCTAAGTAATGTAGCAAATTGATACATATTAAAATATCTAGAAAATAGATAATATCAATTGTAGCTTAAAATAAAGGAAACTGTTTTTATTGCATTTACTGGTCAGTGTAGGAGGGCATGCATGTATCATGGTGTGCGCACACTGGCCTGAGGCCATCTTGTGAAAACCGGCTCTCTGTTTTCACTATGTGGCTCCCAACAATACATCACACTTGGTGACAAGTGCCTTTACATATTAAGCCATCTTGCTGTCCTCTTCCAAAAATAAGATAAAATTTAAAAGGTTAATAAAATGAAAGACAGGAATGGACCAACGGGAACATAAGTAATAGATGGATCAACGATAAAAAGAGTTGATTCCCATTATTGTCAAAAATGGACCTGGATGTGTAGGGACAAAAGACCCATTGTCTTTATTGATCAAAATTTTACTTTGAACCAGGGGTTAGGATATAGTGCAATGGCAGAGTACACATGGGGGCCTGGATTTGATCTCTAGGACTATAAAATATATATATGTATATATATCATCTATTCACCTATCATCTATCATCTATAAATCATATCTACTATCTATCATCTATTATCTATAAATCATATCTATTATTTACCTATCATCTATCTGTCTGTCTATCTGTCTGTCTGTCTATCTATAATTTGTGGTTTTAGAAGCAAAGCTACACTATGGACTTCAGGGTGTTCTCAAGCCACACTTTCCCTCTTAGTTTCCTGACTGCTGGTATCATACTTTGTGGCTACCAATATCAGACAAAATTAACTTCAAGTCAACAATGAATATCCGCAAGAATAAATGGCTGATTCAACAGTAATCATAAAAGCACATGTACTCTGTGATTCCATCCCTGGTGGAACATGAACAAATAATGAAGAAATAGAATTAAAATTGACAACAGGAAATAGATACTACTGGAAAGAGGACACAAAGACAGCATTGGATATGCTACACATTCTGTTTTATCAAACTCACAAAATTATATGCCTGACTATGGACTGCATCAGAATATATATTTTCTTAATAAACATTAAAGTAAAAGAGGCTCACTGAAATACAGACTACCAGCAATAATAACCACAAATAACGTGGAACTGCTACAAGAAGGAACTGTTGTGTTACTACACAGCACAGTGGGCTTCCTAGAGACCTTGCTGCTCCTCTGCTGTGGTAACTGCTGAGTAGCCACGGTTGTTGCTGTCACCCTGAACTCAATGCTGAGATCAACCCTACTGTGCACAGAGCTGGTGGATATTGTACATTGCACCTTTAGGTTAGATTGTAAAGATCCTGGAGAGGGTAATGCGTGACTAACGTGCTTTGCTCATGGACATCAATGGTGCACAAAACTAGTAACTTTGGCACATTTCTGTCAGCCTTGGAAATTACAATGGAAAGAATGATTTATGAGAGTTTACATTTAAACTATTTAAACATTGAATGATTCCTTCTCTTGTGTTAACAGCTGTGATTTTTTATAGAACGCTACTCATTCTGATTTATTTGTGGGGCAATGGGTGTTTTCTTATTAGTTTGCATACATTTCTAATCTATCAGAAATTCATATGCACACAGCACCGTAACAAACTCCATCCACAGACCTCTAAACATCTGGGTGTGTGTCTGTGGGATTACTTTCTGTCTATCAAATGCTAGCGTAGAGGCTCACTTTCACTCTTTCAAGTTTCTGATTGATGAAGGTAACATTTAGAAAGTCAGTAACACACAATAATAGTAGGAGACTTCAACACTCCACTATCATCAATGGACAGACCTTGGAATCACAAACTAAACAGAGACACAGCGAAACTAACAGAGGTAACGAACCAAATGGACTTAACAGATATCTATAGAACATTTCATCCTAAATCAAAAGAAT
>CM052718.1:7944447-7996200 GCA_028551405.1 Uromys caudimaculatus | reverse complement strand
CAAGAGCGTCAATGGGCCTGACCCTCCCCCTGGTCGTCCTGGAGTTCAGACCACCAAGCAAAGAATACACATCTATTGACCCATGGTTTGGACTACATATGTGGCAGAGGACGACCTCGATGGCCATCAGGGAGAAAGGAGAGGCCCTTGGGCCTGAGGGTGCTAGAGGCCCCAGTAAAGGGGAATGTCAAGGTGGGAATATGGGGATGTGTGGGCGGGTAGGTGGGAGGAGGAATTCCCTCACAGAGGCCGGGAGGGAGAGGGGATAGGGGGTTTCCAAAGAGGAGACCCAGAAAAGGGGAAACATTGGAAATGTAAATAAAGTATCAAAAACAAATAAAAAAAAGAAAAAAAAAGAGATAGAAAAACAAAACAAAAACAAAAAAAGAAAAGAAGTGATACATAAGTAGCACAGGGCCAGAAATTGTAGGAGTGTGATGTTCTTTACAATATAGGTTTCTAAGAAACCATGGGATGCTTATTTTAAGCTATACAAGCACAAGTCTTCCACACTGTAGCTAGATACCTATGTAAATATGAGCATGCAGGTATCAGATACTACACCCTGAATACACGTAAGTAATTGAAACAGCTCACAGATTACCAACAAGCTAAGTTCTTGATTGCCAAAACATAATTGACAAGTAGAATACAGGAATGGCCAGGGCATAAACTAGACCATATTTACGGGTGATGTTGAGTGGATAATTCAATGTTTATTTTATTAGCTTTCACATCACTTTGGAAATTGAAAATCTAATATCTTTCAGCTCAGCTCTACCTAGACCCTCACAAATTAATATGTGATTATCTCCATTAAAATCCTTCAACATAAAAAAAAAAAAAAAAAAGAAAAGAAAGTCAGTAACGTCAGTCTTAAAACCAGCCCTCAATTATTTGGCTTCCTTAAGCACCTAGTTAAAGGGCCCTGCTTCCTAATCCAAACATCTCTGCTCAGTGAAGATTTGCTTAAACAAAAGAGTCTTCACCTAGTCAGCTCTTTCTATTGCTTAAAGCTCTGGAATCTCTGACTCCGAAATCATAAAACTTCTTGCCTGTAAGATTTAGGAAAAGATAATCCATTTCTAATTCCTATAGTTTAACTTCTGAGTAGAAGATGCATCTTGGATCCTTAGAAAATTAAACCTGATCATAATTCCAGGAAAATAAAAGAAGAGAAGAGCAGAGACAGTTCTGTGGGTGAGAGTTATTGTGGTGCAACCATGAGCACCTGAGTTCAAATCCCCATCACCACATAAGAAGCAGGGCTTAGCCACACCCACCTATAACTCAGGACTGTTGTGTGTGGCAGGGTAGAGACAGGAGGATTCTGGGGGCTTGCTGTCCACCAGCTTAGCTCCAGGTTCAGTGTAAGACCCTGTCTCAAGAGAACAGGGCAAAGGGTGATAGAGCAGAATACTCAGTGTTCTCCTTTAGCCTCTGCTCTCACACGAGGGCATGGGCACGCACCCTCATGTGTGTGCACATAACACACACATGTGCATATGACACACGCACGACATTTTAAAAGGCAAGAGAGAATATATCATTGCTTCCCTCGGGTCATTTCTATCGTCCAGATCTATCTTACTAAGGAGATAACTGATTGCTGAGTAGATCAGTGGCTCACAATCTGTCCAGCCTCTTGCCTCCAATGGTCCTCCTGTCTCATCACAGCTAAAGCAGTGCCCTTATTTCTGGCATGATTGTATCAATGCCATTCTATAGCACAACACCCAACATTTATTGCTTCCTTACTCTGAAAGTGCTGAGTAACCTATGATTTTTTCTGTGTGAATCTTCTCCATTAATTCTTACAGTGACCCTTCAGTGGTATAGTTCAAGTAGTCACTGCCAGAGTTTAGTGTTTCCATTTTTAGAGGGGCTGAGTCCAAAAGAAACGAAGGCAGGTGGCTCCCTGTCACATATCAACATCGTTCCCAGGCAGTCTGACTTCTCAGACTGTAGGGCAGCTTTGTCCCACACCACGTTCTGTGGTGGTAGAAATGGTCCCTGCATCTGTTGTGCATGTGACTCAATTAGCAGAGTGCTCGTCTAGCATGAAGCTGGGATTTGTGCCCAGCACTACAAAGACCAGGTGTGGGGGTGCCATGGCAGTCTGTGAGAGGCAAACACAGAAGAACCAGAAGTTCAAGGCCATTCTCTGTGTTTGATAACAGCTTGAGATAAGAGAAACCCTGCTTCCAAGGGGAAAAAATATCGTTGCCCACATATGTCATTTAATATGGCTCTCAGCAGCCACAGGAGGCTGCTGGGCAGTGAAAAAAAAAATGGCTAGTGTAATGAGGATCTGAATTGTAGATTATTTAATTCAATGAAAGGTCCCACAATGTAACTGGAGACAGACAATAAGCTACTACACATGGGCTTCCAGGAATGACTGACTAAGTCTACAGGCCACACCCCTGGGAGAAGCACAAGCCCCACATCATACTTAAGCATTTAGATTACTGAGTAGATAATATTATAGAAATGATAATTAGGTGGAGCCCACTGAACTCAGTTTCTATTGAGTAGAGCAGACAGCCCTGATCGGGGGAGACCAGAGGGGAATGGGAACGACCAGTGCTCAGAACCCTTCGCTGTGGACAGAGCTTCCTTCCACTGCTCTGTCCAGTGCTTGTCTGCAGGTGCTTCACCTTTAAAATAACACATTAAATGACACAAGTGGATAGCTTACATTTGGCAAAAATGAACATAACCTTATAATGCACATTTACTAATAACGCAGGTGGCATCACATAGTAATTCCTATGAATCAGTGCTTACCAAAGAAAATAGGAACTCAGCATCAGAACACACCTGCTGGAAGACACTCTTACCAAGAGTCAACAGTGCAATGTCGTTTACAGGGCACCGGGTGACAGGAAACAACTCTTAAAGGCATGGTTGTTTCCTGCAGAGCGCTTCTTGATGTGACCTTTATCCCACTACCTGTTTGATACTTTTGTTGTTGATGTGCAGAACAGCAATGTAACAACTCAAAGGAGTAAGAGGATTCATTACGATTTGGTAGTTAGATGACAAAACAAGCAAACAAACAAAATCTGCCGGACACCAGTGCTCTAATGTTAACGTGTGCATGGCTGAATATACCCCCATCACACATGAAGCCACCCAGCACATTCATTGTCGGTAACTTGCATTAGAAACATTCTTCAAATGTGCTGGTGCACATGCAGAAAATGGGAAAACGTTCACTCAAAGTCTTGACTGACAAATTACATTCATTGAACAAGCCAGGGATGTGGCTTTAAAGAAGGTATAACGGACGGACATCTCAAAGTTTCAGGTGTTTTGGGTTTCTTTGTCCTATTACATCAAGCCCTTATGGTGAGAAATTATACTAAGAGAAGATGAATGAAAGAGCTCTGTGGATGACAAAGGGAAGGCTCACTGAAAAGCCAGAGCCGACAAGGATGAGCCGTGCTGAGCAGAATCTGACGCTTCTCTCTGAGTTTTTCTTAATGTTGTTAAGTCTTTAATATTGATGCTTTTGTTTTGGTGTTAATCTCCAAGTTACGACTAGGAAGCACAAAGTGACATCACTAGGTTCTACTTTGTAGGGACATTAATCAAGCCACTCTCGAACCTCGTCACGGCAAGCCCACGTGGCCTACTTTGTATATATTGAAGGCAGTTACTGAAGTAAGTGGCATAATGCTATTTCCCTTTGAGAAAAAAGTATAAAATCTTTATAATGATTTTTACCAACTGTAGGAATAAAATATGATAAGCATCAGACCCTAAATTGTATTTTGTAGGGATATTAATCAAGCCACTTCTGAACCTCGTCACTAAGTCAGTCCATGCGGCCTACTTTGTCTATACTGAAGGCAGTTACTTAAATACGCGGCATAGTGCTGTTTTCCCACGAGAATAAAGTGTAAAATCTTTATAATGATTTTACCAACTGTAGGAATAAAATATAATAAGCATCAGGCCCTAAATTCTTCAATTTGGTGTAACTGACCACAACAGCCAAGAAACACGCCCATTTTTGCCAGATTGATTTTCACTTTAGAAAATGTAATGTATCTACTTTGTCAATATATTTTATGGAACTCATAACGGAGCTAGATAAAAATCAATGGAATAATATTGTCTTCCATTATAAAAAGAGTGATGAAGCCAGCATGGCTCACTACACTAGGACCCTGAGTTGTTGTTACTGCGCATGCTGGCGGCAGCACATACAAGTTCCTTTACCCGGAAGACCTGTTTCTGTTTTACCAGGCAGTGGTACCAACAAAGCCGACCTTCCACCTCTGCTTACAGGACACATGCACAAGCTGCGATTAGCTCCCCTGTCCCCCAGGTGTAGCAGCATCTCTAGGGCATGGCCTCCCCTGGCAGGGCGCTCACTCCTGCACTCGAGAGCCTTACCTTGCACTGGCAGAGGGTGCACTCTGTGCCGTGCTTGATCCAGGAAGACCCGGTGAAGCGGACCACGTTCATCTCGTCGAGGCAGGTTTTGGTGATGTCATTGCGGATGGTGTCAGCCTGACAAGGATCGGTGACACAGCGTGGGCAGCACTCGTTCTCAGGAAGGACACTAAATTCACACTCGACTTCTGGGCAAGCCAGGGGCCAGCAGTCAACTTCTCCTTGCTGTGAGGGAAAGAGGTGACAGGAATGAACTGGAGAGAAGAGGCAAAGAAGGACAGGACTGTGATATTTATACTTAGAGCTTCAAAGCCCGCGCATCTTCAGAGAGTCTACCCAAGCCCCACGGGATGATGGCATCTCTTTCGTGATGGACAGTTAAGCAGCCTTTGAGTACTAAACAAGAACAGCATGGAAATAAAAGAAACAACCATTTCCCCTAGCAGTAGCATGAGAACAACTCCATCTTCCCTAGGGCGCAGGGGGAAAGCGGACAAGGTTTGAATGCAGTATCTGGTCCTTGCATGGCCTTGATCTTTTCCCTCTAACTTACTTATTAATCCCCCCCAAAAAAGATTTTTTTCCCTTTACACCTCTCAAAAAAAAAAAAAAAGAAAATAAATACAAACAGAATTCGGCAGTTTCCTTGCTAAGTTATACATTTTTCAGAGGAAGGGCTTTGATCATAAAATAAGACAACACAATATTTGAGTCCCCCCCTTTTATTTCACACTGAGTTGGACCTTTAAAAAAAACAGCAGTTCCCACCTGTTGGCTATTTCCTTCTTAGTTTTAAGTCTCAAGGTTTTGGAGATGAAAACAGCCTTTGGGTGCAGAAATCGACCTTGTTCTAGTGATTGATTTCTGGGTTGAAAGGACAAGGAGGCGGTGATGCAAAGGCGGGGCCACTAAAAATATCTACACACAAACAGGAAGGGGCCTGGCCATGACTTCAAATGTGAGTTTCCTGTGACACTCTTCTACCACAAAGACACAGGCAGCATCTGCCCCTTTTAATTTACACAATCAGGAATGAGCAAGAAATGCAGTCAATTGGAAAAAGTTGCCAGTTTTTTTTTTTTTCAGTCTCTATCTAATCTTTTCTTCTTTACTCATAGTTTCCCGGGAAAGTTTCACAAACATGGACAAATTCTAATATGTATTTATCATGTAGTCATGGAGCATGGGACCGTTGAACATAGGAACCATGCAGTAGCATGGATGGGAACAGTCATTAGCAAGAAGGAATGTTTTCTTTTTTTCCATTTTATAACACATGCATTCATATATATGTATGTTTTTCTGCATGTATGTGAATATATGTGTGTGCAGATGACCATTCAGGTAGAGAGCCCTAAGACTGATGGCACGGATTGTCCCCGATTGACCTTCCGCCTTACTTACCAAGATCCAGACTCATCAGTAGGACTTTTCTTTCTGGCAAGCTTGCTTTGGGATTGTCTGCCTCTGCCTGCCTCTGCTGGAATGACTAGAGGCCAATGGCATTGACTTGGATTCTGGGTATCTGAACTAGGCTCCTCACACATGCAGGGCAAGTACTTTAACCATTAGACCATTCCCCTGGTCCCAACACATTGTCTCGGTTTTTTCTTTAAGTGTAAGGAATTAACTGAGATTGGTTAACTTGGGGAAAAAGTGATTTTTTTTTCATGAATGCATAGTTCACATAGTGCATATTCTTTAAGAATAAGATGGATGAAATAAAGGCACAGGAAGCTTTTCTTAGCTTAGGTTAAAGGACTACTTCAAGAGGTCTTGCTCTCAGAGAAGGCATACATAATGTGGGCCACTCCAGCACTCCAGAGCAGTGGTTCTTAACCTTCCTAGTGCTGCGACCCTTTAATACGGTTCCTCATGTTGTGGTGACCCCCAATCATAACATTACTTCTTTGCTACTGTTATGAATCGTAATGTAAATATTTGACACGCAGGATATCTGATGTGTAACCCCATAAACAAGCTGTTTGACCTCCAAGGGGGTCGCGACCCACTGGTTGAGAACCATGGCTCCCATGACCCATTGGTTGAGAACCATGGCTCCCGCGACCCACTGGTTGAGAACCACGGCTCCAGAGGAGGCCTTTGGGTTTCTCTTTCCATCATTCTATCCAGGCTCTGGGTTTGTACCTGTCAGCACTCTAGCCAGTTGCTTGCTGCTGGTAGGTGGAAGGGGATGCTTTCCTGCTTAACTTACCAAGCAGCGGCACTGACGGCAATCCTGGACCCAGGTGTCGCCGCTGTTGTACACGGTTTCCCCGTTTTGATGCAGGCACTGGCTGCTCAGCCTTGGGTCACACTCAGGGCAGCAGGATAGGTCAACTGTGGGGTTTTCGCAGTCACAGACCATCCGTCGACACATAACAAATCCAGTCTGTGTTAAAAGGGGAACAGAGTATTACCACACCCCTTGATTTCCCAGAGTATGTATGTATGTATGTGTGTGTATATATAAATATAACTTGGATATACATATATGTATATATATATAATTATAATATTCATATATTTGACTATTATACAGCAATTTGGTTGCTAGCGACATTTTGTTTTTTGGTGTATTAAAGCAAGATGTGTCATTATAGTGCTTTATAGCTAGTTAATAAACCTCACAAATGGCTAACTTTCTGTAATAATTAGGCATTATGTTTTCATACAAATATCAATTTCATTCATAATAGTTGACTATTTTGTACATAACTATTCATTTAACTGTAATTTAAGTACCCATCATTAACTAAGTTAACACAAAAGAACACATGCCTAATATGACATTTATCCAGAGAGAGATTTTCCACTTTTGGGTGAAGGCTTATCTATTCTGACTCGTTGATTCTTTCATTCAAATATAATATTATGACTAAGAAAAAATTGACAGTAATAAAATATTATTAGTGTAGATAAACACATTATGATAAATGGTACAATGGGATATTGTTCAGTAACAAAAAGAAAACTAGATACATGTAATAATAAAAATGACTGTGGAAAAGTATATCAGGTAGAAAGAAGCCAGGCACAAAGACCATGCCCTGTCTGGTTCTACTTATGTGAGGCTCTAGAAAATAAGAACGTAATTCTAGCTATCATTTAACTGGAAGCAGAGTTGGTCTGGCTTGGGACGGGGAGCGGAGGGGGGAGGAGAGGGAGGTTACAATAACTGTGGTTGTGGTTAAACGGTTGTGTGCATTTGTCCAACCCTTGTCTATCTACACACTTAAAATGTATGAACACCGCAATCTGAGTAAGGCGCTTTGTTTCTACACACCTGGCAGGAACACACGGAGCACCTGTCATTTTCCAGGACCCAGATCTGGCCGGTGTGTTTGACTTTCCCCTCGTGCACGCAATCCCCCGTGCAGTTCTTCCCGTGGGGACACCGGCAATCGTACCCACCGTCCAGGTTGAAGCAGATGGTGTCATTGGCACAGCTGTGCCTCCCGGTCCCACATTCGTCAATATCTACAGCCAAGAGAAGCAGCACGACGTGACCTGGAATATTCTTGGTTTCAAGTAGTTGCAATCAGGCAGGTTGTCTTTCCCACTGACCCAGGTGTGCTTTCCCTTTCAGTGATGACTAAGGCACTGGATAATGTGGGGAATGTGTGGGAAAGCATTATACAATTTTGATTTTAAGGAAAGATAACCTTGTCCAGAATTTTAACTTTCATATTTGTGTAAATACCATTAGAATTTGAGAAACATTAATCTCTCTGGAAGTAAGGATATAACTCAATTTATTAAATAAAACAGCTTGATGGGGGAAATTCCAAAAGTGTTCTGATGTTTTCCTGGGGAGATTATTCCCAGTGTCATACTGGTATTTACAGACCATCCCCTTTTAGTTTAGGGAGAAATGCCAGGGGGCCTGAGGCACTTTATCCTATTTCAAACCCTATTCTCACGGCCACCTCCACTCAGTGCAATTCCTGCATTTTGTCCTGGTGCTGGTGTCCTTCCCTCAAGGTCTATCTAGGTCTGCTGGCAATGTCCTTGAACCCTTTTACGTAGCAGGGAGGGAAGACCCAGCCCACAATTACCATCTCTCCCAAGGATGCTATTCCTTTTTAACTTTCCTTTCAGGTTAGCCTTTCAGCCCTGGCCTGACTCAGTTGGCAGCTGCCCACTCTTCACCGACCTCACCTATTTGGTGGCTGTTGTAGCCTAAAGCATTTCCATACAGATGAAAAGCAAACGTGTGTTGACCCAGAGATCAGGACTATAATGAGAGATGTGATTCGTTCTATTTACCCCGTAATTTAAAGGTCACGAGCCAAAACACATTTCAGAGAGATTCTATGAGTGGCAGTAAGTGGTTATTTCCCATTTCATCTGCTTCTCTTAAGGAAAGGTCAAGAAAGAAGTCATTGCAAGAGGAGCTGGTTAGGGAGAGACGGTTTAGGAAGGAAGGGTTCAAAGAAGACCAGGTTAGAGAAAAGCAGGTTACAGAGAAGGGAGTTAGAGAGGAGCAAATTGGAGGAGAGCCAGTTAGACAGGATCCAGTTAGGGAGGACCAGGTTAGGGAGGATCGGGTTCCGGGAGGACCAGGTTAAGGAGGATTAGGTTAGAGAAGACCAGGCTAGAGAGAAGATGGAACTTGAAGCTTGTAACTGGGAACTGTGCACTGATTTTTCTTGAAGAATTTCAAGACAGAGTTGAGTAAATAATTTTTTTTTCTTCTGACTGGTGTTTTGATTTCAGTACTAATTGGGGACTTGGGCAATTGATTCAATCTTGGCTACATTTAAATTCTATATGAAATTAAGCCACATGATGTCTTTTCTCTCTATTTACCTTCATTGTTTATTCATTCCCTCTCCATAAAAGATCTAGATTGGGTCAATGACTGCTAGTGTGATGACCATAGTGAGTTTTCTCCTAGCTCCATTTGTTAAGGGCAGTGTTTTGTGGTATGGGCTATATCTAGAAGAGAAGTCAGTATGCATATATGCTTTAAAAATTAAGTACAATATACTTAACCATATTTTAGAGTAGATAAAGTTTTGTCTTTGAGAAGAAAATGAAATTTTAAAACTTAGTTCTACAGTGGGTTTTTTAATAATAATAATAATAGGATATATTTGATTGTTGCACTTTGTATCTATTTAACATTTCTTGGAATTGTGATTATAGTATGCAGCAAACATTAACCATGGTAATTTCATCTCTTTGACTGTGAACTGCACAGACACCTCTAACTACAGAAAGCCCTCTGACATCCTCAGTAAGATGCTCCAGAAGGTGGTGGCTGAACATCTGTTGTCCTCTCTCTCATCCTGCGGGATGTCAGAATGAAAGCACCTGGTTAGGTACCGCATCCCCTGCAGGCCGAAAGTTGATGCTCATAAAAAGTCAAGGATCACAAATACTAGTGACTCTTAAGTGAATTGCTATTAAGTAAACAATGCTGCTGAGCCCACTGAGCACATCTTGGTCCCATCCTACTCCATCAGCAGCAGCATTTGGCTCTGCTCACGATTGTAGGAGTGAGCTCACTTCCTCTCGTGTATATCTTTTCTGCTCAACAAGCATATTTGCGGGTGATATTCAACCACACAAAAAAGGAGCTAAAGTGTTTTTAAGTAATAATATGCTTGAAGGTGTGTGGCTTAGAGGCATGGGGGAGTAGGTGTGTTGATGAGAATGAAGTGCCCAACGTGAGGGCAGGGTGAGCAGCCATGTAGTTGGAGAGCCGTGTTCACCACAAGAAAGGAGACGGTAAGGAATTTAAACACTTACAAAGGCAATGATATGTTATTTTGAGTAAATGCAGATTTCCATTTTAGAAAGATTTCTGTGACTCCATTTTGGAAAATGGCTTTGAGTGGATTAGAGTTTGAAGCAAAGAGATCAGTGAATTGGCTGGTTCAGTAATCCCGGCAAGGAACACAGTCTAAGCAGACTTGTGAGACCGTTGCTGTGTGAGGTCCTGAGTACTTTCCACGGGCAGCTCATTTGGTCCTTAGGCCAGTGGGTGAAGTGGCAAGGAAGCCCTAAGTTTACAGACCAGGAGACTGAGGCTTGAAGGGTTGTAAAACTTTCCTGAGGTCCTTTGTCAAGAAGGTACAGATGCCCGGATGGAAACCAGGCAGTCAGGACCCAGGTTTGACTCTGCAGCACAATGCTACTGGGGAATGCACAGTGAGAGGTACCAAATGACCACCGCGACCGCGTTTCTGGTTTTGAGTTTAGGGAGAGGACAAATCAAGACTGTTCCAGTCTTAGAAAATGTGGTTGCTGCTGTACAGAAACAAGAACATTGCATCATTGGGAATTGGAAGGAGGACCAGGGGGGACAGCAAGTACACACTCTGTTCGGGATCTGTTGTTGGATTTCCTCTGGGCTTCTGCATGAAGCTGGATACATAGGTCTGGCACCCATGAGACAGGACTGGACCAAGACCCTTTCAAAATCAGTGTAGCAGACTCACATCCAGATTTCATAGCAGACACTGAAAGTTATTTCCTAGAATCACACCCTTTTTACGTCAATAATATCATTGTGCTTAATACTGTCCTGGAACAAAATTGAAGCACTCTGAGGTTTCCTTAATGCAGAAGGGGGAAGGAATCTCTCTCTCTCTCTCTCTCTCTCTCTCTCTCTCATTCTCCCTCCCTCCCTCCCTCCCTCCCTCCCTCCCTCCCTCCCTCTTTTGCATAATGCATCTTTTATGTTATGTTTAAGAGTTTTCTCAACACTTTCCACCCTATCTCATGGACTCCTCGTCTGTTGAGAGCTCCCAGCATCCTCTCTCCTGATATGCCTACCACTGTAACCAGCACAGCTGTCCATATGTTCAATATTTACTTGGTGGGTTGAACCAAATGCATTGAGTTTGTCTCTTTATTATTATTAAATAAATAATGTGTGATATTAGGCTTGAACACGATACTCCAAGCTTCACCGAACTGCCAAATTTGAATACTGTTTAGAAGTTTAAAAAGGACAAAACTACAGGCAAATAAGTATAAAATATATAGTTTTACGGAAAAATACTGGATTGAGTTCCCATTTCTCAAAAATGCAGACATAGGAGAAAGGATGGCATGGGGTAGGAGAGTGGCATTTCAGTGTGACACCGGGGAAGGAAGTCTGGACTGCTGAGACAGATGGGAAGAACTCTACAGCTGTGATCACATACCTGACGGACATAACCACAGCCTAAGGAGCAGCGCAGGGGTTCAGCCATTGACTCACGCTCCTGAGTGCAAATCCCACACCGGAGGAGCTGCGAAGGCACTGCTCTGGCTTCTCCAATTTGAAATGTTCCCCTCCCACCTTTTTTTTTAAGCAACAGAAAAGTGGCTCCTTCACGGATGTAACCACACTCTTAAAACAGAATCTCTCCAAATACTAATATTACAATTCTGCAAATCACTCCAATTGCAGAAAATGGCAGCTGCAGTGACTTCTGGTCTGTTTCTTAAACTTCGCAGGTTGGCTCTTTTGAAGCACTCCTCCAGATACTGCTGCCTTTGGAGTGAATCGTACAGTTTTCTAAGAAATGCTATTAATTTTATTGATCAATAATAGTAGACTCGGCTTCCAGAATAATGCTTTCAGATAAAAACTTCTGTGTTTGTGGGTTTTCCTTGAGGGGCATTTCTGTGTATCTGAGATTCCTCTATTGTGCCATCTTCCATGTATCAGGCTTTATTTTAATGCATAATTGTCTTTTTGCTTTCTGAAATCAAGACTGTACTTGTTAGTTTTTGTTTGAACTGTATGTCTATTTAATATGTTAAATATTTATCTATACTATAGCTCATACCCATGTTTAATTCTGATATAAATTATATGCTTAACGTGCTTCAGGTTAAAAGACTTCCTATCTCTCTTCGTGGCTGTTTCTTTTTCTGCTGCTTGATATAATACCCTGACAAGAGTGGCTCGAGGGGGAAAGGGTTCATTTGGGTTATGATCGACCACTGTGGCAGGGAACTCATAGGACCTGGAGCCTGAGAGAGTTGGGCACATTGTCTCCACAGTCAGGAAGCAGAGAGCAATGAATGCTGTGTAGAGCTCCTGCCCTACCCTTTTTAATGAGACTGTGATCTCAGCTCATGGAAATGGATCTACCCAGACCAGATTGCACTTCCCACTTTGGGTGATTTAATCAAGAAAACCCTCCACAGGTGTGCCCAGAAGCTCATTGCCCGGGTAGTTCTAGATTATATCAAGTTGACAATCACACTGTCTGCCTACCCATTTCCCATTTTAGTCAGAGTCACTGGGCAAATCAATATAGCATCTATCATGGTCCCTACATTGCCCCGGGACTGGTTGGTGATCTAGCATCTGTCAATCAAACAAAACCTAGGAGCTTGCATCCTAAAGTAAACAGTCAGCAAACAAAGGGGCATAGACTATGACTCCAGGACAATTGCTTATTTCTTTTAAGGAAAGTAAAGCAGGGCCGGTGACCAGATTGTCTGAAGTTAAAGACAATTTCAAATGGAAAGTCCAGGAGAAACATTTGTGAGGATATCTGAGTTTAATAAAAGTCTGGGGCAAGGTTGGGAGCAGGCACTCTATGGACAGCAGAGAGCTAGTGCTAAGGAATTCCTCTGGTGTGTTGTAAAACTGTCCAGAACGCTGAGAGCATGCACCAGGTAGCCCTTATCAACTATGTCAGAGTCAGAGTTTTACTCTAAGAGATCAAGGGCTCCAGAAGTGTCTACAGAAGGGTAATGTGCTCTGACCTCAGCCTTTTGAGGATCATTTTGAGCATTCCACAGGTCTTAGAGAGTCAGGAGTGGAAGGGGGGGGGGTAGCCTTAAGGTTGCAGTAACAGCCCAGATAAGAGAGACTCCAGGCCACCTTGGTAACTGCAGGGCTGATGGGAGTGTTGGACTTTTAGTATTTTGAATGAATGTGTTTAGAGACATGATACAGTGAAATTAGAAACGAGTTCCTCTGCTGGATGCTCAGTGTGTAAAGAAAGGATGACTCTAAGACAAAAGCCTGGAAACCTTGCTCCGGGACCTGTAAATCTTGGAGTAAATAAAGGGCTGTGATGTAGCCCCATTAGGTCTGAGATACCCCAGAGGCCACGAGATCTGTGAGTCTGCGGCTAGGGAAGAGGCCAAGAGAGGAGCATGAAGGTGATGCTGCCTCAGTCATGGGGACTTCAGAGTAATACAAAAGTAGCTGGGACAACACCCCACTTGAAACATGTGCTCATACATCTGTGAGATACAAAGGCATTTTTTTCTCCTGTTCAAATGAACTAAGTATACAATGGTAGCAGGTAAAATTAGACCAGGTTATCCCTGAGGATCAGTGAAAATGATGGGGAAGGAGCTGTTCAGAGTAAATCTTTATCCTGCTGGTCAGGTCTAGAGAGGGCCACAAAAAATCAGTGGTGCTTCCGACAATGTCCTAGATGACATAGGAGGATTGCCGCCTAGAGTCAGCATTCCCCAGAAACCTTGGCAAGTGGGGTTCTGTTGGTCAGGATAAGCCGTTACTTCCCTTATCCGTGCCAACACTGCCTGCAGTGGGCGTCTAGCTCCCTGTTACTCAAACAGATCACAGCCCCATGGCTGCATCCCAGCCTCTCCGCTTCTGTCTTCTCCTACTTCTTCCAGTCTACCCACCAGGCTGCTGTGACTTTACACTCCCGCCTCAACCTGCACCCCATGAAACTGGCAAGGCTTTACTCCCCTTTTTGCTGTTCTCTCGATTCTCTGACCCCCACCCCCACCCCACCGAGGGATAGCTTTGGCAGTTTGAGCCCCTATAAATCATTTTTTCTACCCATGAAGTTGTCTGGTTTGTTGGTTTTACTGTTCTCTCTCTTATACTGCTGTATGCTGTGTGACGGTTTGTATGTGCTTGGCCCAAGGAGTGCCACTATTTGGAGGTGTGGCCCTGTTGGAGTAGGTGTGGCACTGTTGGAGTAGGTATGGCCTTGTTGGAGGAGGTTTGGCCTTGTTGGAATAGGTGTGGCCTTGGAGGAACTGTGTCACTGTGTGGATGGGCTTTAAGACCCTCATCCTAGCTGCTTGGAAGCCAGTCTTCCAGTGGCCTTAAGATGAAGATGTAGAACTCTCAGCTCCTCCTGCACCATGCCTGCCTGGATGCTGCCAAGCTCCCGCCTTGATGATAATGGACTGAACCTCTGAACCTGTAAGCCAGCCCCAATTAAATGTTGTCCTTTATAAGAGTCTCCTTGGTCATGATGTCTGTTCATAGCAGCAAAAGCCTAAGACAGCCTGCATTAGTTTTAGTCAGTTTATGATCATGCTTTTTGCATATTTTAAGGATTTCTTTTTTTTAATTGTACATGTGTGTTTGGGGGTAGTATACGCATGTGGCTGCATGTGCTCATGGAGGAAGGAAGTATTTAGTCCCCTGGTCTTGGAGTCATAGGCAGTTATGAGCTGCCAGACATGGGAGTTCTACAAGAGCAGAAAGGACTCTTTGCCACTTAGCCATTGTTCCAACTCTTTTTGCATAATCTTTAAAAAGTAAATTTTAATAAAATGTTATGTGATTCAAACAAAGGATTTTATATAGAGAGGGTGAGGAAAATAACAGCTTAATCTATGACTGTAATCTGTGGTTCTTGATTTGGCAAAGGCTGGAAATCCTCACTGTGGGGTAATCCTAGCTGCAAAGCAAGCTCTGGTACCAGTTTAAGTGATTACTAACAAACACTAAATTTCAGTCCTGGGTAAGACAACAACCTTCCCATCCTTCTGTAAAAATCTAGATGTGCTCTCTCCTCCTATGTAAACTCTGGATGTACTACCTGCTCCTATATGAACTCTGGGATGTGTTCCTCCTCCTATGTGAACTCTGGAGTGCTCCCTTTTCCAGTCTAGGAATCCTTCTGTTGCTGCTGGCAGTGTTCTGGAAGCCTAGGCCCACCACCCAAGTCTGTGTGGTCCTACTTTTCTTGTATGAACCCTGTGTGTAACAAGGATGCCAGACATCTTAGTATCTGGGTGTTAGGTTCTGGAAGGACTGTACTATGCATCTTAGGCCCATTATCTCGAGAGTAATTGCCCTACAGAGCTTTAAATACCAAAGAAGAAGCATTTCTGGAGTTTTGCTTCGGTTTTTCTTCCTGTGCCATGAACTTTGATGGCACAGTTTTGTCGTTTGCCTGGCACTCGGCTTGCTATGCCTGGTTTGTAAAGCCACCTCTTGGTAGGGGAACTCAGCAGTGCTGTTTCTCAATCCACTGAAAATAACCCAATACTAATGGCTAATTGCTGAGTGTAATCAGATTGAATTTTCCAGTTCTATAAGACACACAGTTCTTAGAACAGAGCCCACATCATTGGTCTCCAACATTCAACATTCACTCTTACTCGGCCACAGGAGCAGCCTAGCACCGGACTCATGGCACATCACCTCTGGCTGCCCATTCTCCTGGGCCCCACATCTTCTTCTTTACTGACCTTCACAAGATTCTCCACCAGGCGCAAACATCCCATTGTCATGGTAGCCATCTCTGCACTCACAGTGGTACCACCCAGGCAGGTTGATGCAGTTGGCACGGCTGTCACACTGAACGAAGCCCTCAGAGCACTCATCAATGTCTGTTGGACAAAGAAAACAAAGGGAGGATTTTATACAATTGCTTTATTCTTTTAACGAATGTTCTATTCTAGAACATTCTGCTGTAAGGCTACTATAATTCTTAATGCCAGCAAACCATGAAACTGAGAAAGAATAAAATCAACATGGTCACTTAGTAGTCAAAAGCTATGCATAAAGAATGTAGTGGTATTTGATAGTAACTAGAGAAACATCTAGAAGGCTTCTCCTCTATTACAATTGATTCAGCTGTGAGGTAAAAACCACCTGTGGTGGTCTGTGAGTTTCATCAAATATTCCCAGCCAAGCTTGATACATCCTAGGGTGGTGGGGTGTCAGTCATTTCTGATTAAGAGTGTGCATGTGATTTTCTTCAGTCACCTCGGGGTACTTCCGGGTGATACTCAGCACTTCCGGGTGATACGCAGCACTTCCGGGTGATACTCAGCACTTCCGGGTGATACTCAGCATGTCCAGGCAGAGCTTTTATGGTACTGTGCATGACGAACATGTACCCTTCTACATCCATACCACAAGAACTAGCAATTTCCAGAGGCTCCAGAGACCAACCTAAATTATGAATGAGTGGGGTAGGGTATATGCTACACTGCACTACACTGCCTAGGATGAGCAGATAATATGAGCAAGAAAATGTTTTTGTTGCTTTAGGAGAGTTTATGCTTTTTAAATCATTATTATTGCTATAGGTATAAGCTACCCTGACGAAATACACATCTCATCTTCAGCAGATATGACAACAGTGTCATGCATCTCGTTTTCAAGAATGTGCTCCGGGTGTGCCCATTTATTACTTCCAACTGAAATTTTAAAAATGCCACACAAATAGTATGAAAATACTGAATCAAATGTAAGTTATGGGATCTAACTTACATTCACATGTGTGTTCCTTCATACAAGAGGACTTAAGGCAGAAACTGACACAAATGTAGCTTGGGTGATTTCAGATTTCTATCACTGGTATATTAGCATTCCCCTCTGCTTCAAGCCCTTTTCTATTCGGGCTGAGAAAGACCGAACAATCCCATGACTCCTTGGTCTCCTCCTCTGCTTGTAGGGAGAGAAGGGATCCTTGGGATTGCTGTAGAAAATACATCTACTTCCTCATTATTTCCTAATTTCCTGGCTCTGTTGGCTTGACTGGGTTCTAGCTAGATGATCTGATGTAATAGCCCTGCCTCACCTTGGCTGCCGAGAGTATCCACATATACCTACGACCCACATCTTGGTAGCCTCAAGCTACAGAAGAAGATTCCCAGGCAGGCAATCCCCCTATGTGCTTCCTAGGTTTGTGGCGCATGGTGGTTACAGCATGCGATCAGGCATAAGGGTACTCTCCTGTTGAAGGGTGGCTGACTGATTTTCCAAGTCCTTCCTCTCTGGCTACTCTGGTTAGCAGAATGTATGCCTATTTCAGTCTCAGGAATGACAAATTTATGGATTCATATGCTAGTCTTGTTACTTTGGATTTTGGCAGTGTGGCTAAAACCCAGGGCATCCTAGGTAAGTGCTCTGGTACCAGGATGCAGCTTCTGCTTCCCTTTTGTTCTCTGTTTAAGTGTTCCTCTTTTATTGCACTCATTTAAATTTTATTTATTTATTGGGCTTGTGCCTCATAGCCGAGACTGGCTGAGACTATGTGACATAGCCCAGGCTGGCTTCAAACTCATGATCTTCCTGCCTCTGTCTTTTGAGTGCTGGGAGTCAGCAGGACAGCACCATGCCTAGCTCTGCTACTCAACTTTGAAAGGGATAAAGTTGCTAATGTATGCATAAATACCTTTTAACAATCAGTTCTAATTCCTTTGCTACTTGGTAAGAAGAGTTCCTTCAGTGAAACTAAATATAAAACATCCTCTCAGGTGAATGAGGTACTGGACCAACAGTAGAAATTTCATACTGTGTTAATATTTTAGCATTGTTTTATAATATAATGTGTTTATCTCTGTGGTTCCTTTATCCAAGAATCAGTTACTGACACCAAAAATTCTTACCAGCAAAATAAAGGTTGATGGCCAAATCAGCTAACTAGTGCCTTCCTGCCATGCAGCCATCTAGGCCTGCGGGTCTAGAAAAAGCCTCTTTGTAATTCAGGGCTCCACCAGCTGAGGAACTTCTGATTACAAAGGAGTCTGGCTGCTTGCACTTACTTCAGCTTTAACTGGTCTTTTCTTCTAACAGAGATGATGTGGGAAACTGCCATTTCTTATGGGCACAGAAGAAGAAAGCAGGCTGAGAATTAAGCTTCAGAAGCGATGCTCACTTGAAGAAGGCGTCGGGGGAGGGCGGGTGTTTAGAGTCGTTAATTCTGAGAAAGCTGAACTCTTAGAAATGGTCATTGTCCAACTCTTTGGCTAAAGTAGTCCTTCTGCACCTGTCCTGCCTATGCAGTCTTCCAGTTCATCCTATCTTCCTGAGTTACATGACTGTAAGGTCTGCTCACCCTGTGAAATGAGATGGGTATGTATTTCCACATGTCTTTCCTCTTGTCACCCGTTTTCAAGTCACCATGCCCACTGCTATGTGCAGCCTCCTTACGGTCCTTATTACACCATAGTGCCCGTGTATCCTGCCTCCATCCACAGGCTCCACCCCCTCCTACGGACCCTGCCTCCATCCACAGGCACCGCCCCCTCCTACACACCGCCTCCCCCCACCCCCACCCACAGCGCACTGCCTTCATCTGCGCTCTGGCATACTCTTTGAGTCTTTGACATTTGATAGAAATACTGTTGATTACATTTCTTCCTACTCTGAAGACTGGGGATACAAACATAGGCTACTGTGGTATATTGTCACATACAGTTTGAGCATTATTTTCTTGTTAAATCATTGTTATATAGCTCTTTAGAGAATGGATACATATATATATATATATATATATATATATATATATATATATATATATATAAACATATGATCCATTTATTAATTTAATTCGATATTAATTACTTACTTAATACCTGTCGTATGGCAACAAGTAAGTGCTGGAGAATAAAATGGATGTACAAGACACATGTGGCTTCTGCCATTACTGAGCTATCATCTATGTAAATTACATTTACAAAATTGAATTTATGAAAATCTGAATGTACAGCCACATAGAGCACGGTTTCCCAGCGTGCAATATATCTGCCACCATCGATGTGGTTTATGGGTAGCAGTACACAAATACTTCATTTTAATGGCTGTGCACTTATTTTCTCAATTATTTCCATTTACGGCAAGGGATAATCATAAAAACGGAGGTGAAATAGAACTTAAGTCTAAAAAACGAGAGGAATTAAAAGAGCAGCCTCAGATAAGCATTGATATATATGTTATAGGAACATGACAAAAATTAGGAAGTTTGAAAGCACCAATACTGAGCAGGACGCACTCGTTCACATTTCAAGGGGGGGTTGCACAGTAATTTCTTATGTAACAAAGTACTCTGCTTTATCTAAAATGTGACTCAATTTATAAACTATATGCTGTGGCTCAGTACAATGTGCTCACCACCATTCAGGATTCAGAAGGAAAACCAGCTATTTGATTCAAGTAACTACATTTTACATTTCTATTAAATATAAAAAATAATAGGTATTTGTTATACAGCATATTGAAATAGTTATTCATTAGAGAATGCTGAAATCTGTTCAATTATCAAATGCCGAATGTTCCTATGGTTGTCACTGTGTGGTGAGAAGTGTTAATCTCTTAGAATTTTCTAGAATGCAGAATATTGTCAGGAATTTGAATACTCCACTGTAATGTCAAGACCCAGTGACAGGCATTCACCCTTGAATGAATGAATGGTTTCAATGGTGCAAATTTGTGTACATGATTTTATCCACTCATTCATGTGTGACTTTTTATATTATTCCTTTTGAACCTATATGCAGCAAACAGGGGGTTCTAGGTGTATTTCACTTCCTGTGAATATACCCACATGTCCATTAGGCTCCATTTTGAACATTCTGAGGAGCTTCCATTCTATTTGCATAATGGCAGCTGTACACACCTACTAATGGTGGACGTGTGCTCTCTTTCTTCCACACTTTCATCAACACACTCCACCTTTTGTCTCTGACCTCAGCCATCCCAGCAGGAGTGAGAGGCTATCTCAGGATCATCTTGACATCCACATCCCATCCAGGGCCGCCATGGTTGGTGCACCACTAAGAGGAATCCAGAGACGCTGAAGCCTATGCAGCACTGATTACATGTGAAGCCCTAAGCTGGTGGGCCTGGCTGCTACTGAGTCCGTTCCAGAACTTGGGACTGCTATCGTCAGTTAGTAATAAAGACCAGAGAGGCCAGGGATCATTCTAGACTTGCTTATTTGTGGATTAGAGCCGACAGAAAGTGAAGTGTGCCTGCATTTCCAAAGCATGCACGTCATACTGAGGGTATTACTAAGGAAGGCCAGGTACTTAATTAAAATAAGGACATCTTTGTCTATAAGCTGTTTGATAGTGTGCAATAATATTTTAGTAAAAGAACATGAAACTTGATTAGTAATTTATGAATTTAGTATGCTTGCCTACAAACAAATGAGGACATAAAGTCATTCGTGTGTATTTAAAATTATATATACATACACACACACACACATACACACACACACACTTAACTTTACATTACATGATCCAGTTGAATGAAATATACAATGAACACCAAATCTTAGGAGACACAAATATTATTTTCGTTGATGTAAGAACTGCCAAGTTTCCTGGGGTGGTATCTGAGTTGGAAGAGTGCTGGTCTGACATGTAAAAGCCCTCAATTTGAGTCCAGGACTGTATAAGCAGACATGGTGGCAAAGATTTGTGATTGGAGCACTTAGGGTTTAGATGCAGGGGCATCAGAAGTTCAGGGTCACCATTATCTACATAGTGAGTTCAAGCCTAGCCTAGGTATGAGACTGTATCTCATTTAAAGAGCTAATGAACAGTTTTAAACGAGCTATAAAATTAAAGTAAGCAGAATGTCAGTGAGTTGTATAAATGCATATGATTTGGTCTTACAATTTTAATTTTGTACTGTATAGGTATAGGATAGAAATAGTATAGTATAGGTATACCTATAGTATAGGTATAGTATAGTATAGGTATAGTATAGTATAGGTATAGGTATAGTATACTATAGGTATAGTATACTATAGTATAGTATAGGTATAATATAGGTATAGTATAGTATAGTAGGTATAGTATAGATATAGTATAGAAATAATATAGTATAGGTATAGTATAGTATAGGTATAGTATAGGTATAGTATAGTATAGGTATAATATAGAATAGGTATAGTATAGTATAGGTATAGGTATAGTATAGGTATAGTATAGTATAGGTATAGGTATAGTATAGTTATAGTATAGTATAGGTATAGTATAGTATAGGTATAGTATAGGTATAGTATAGAAAACACTAAACATAAATCTTACAAAAATCTGTTACTACATTTGATTCTAACAAACTAGCTCCCTGATTCCCCAGGGACAGTTAAAACTTTTTCACATCTACATTTAGAACATTATATAGTGAGAGAATTACCAAGCTACCCCAAGACATGAAGATTATAAAATCCAAAAATGTTTACATAAAAAGAATTATGAGTATCATTTACTCCAGAGAGTAAAGCGTGCTTAGACAATAAAAATGGGAGTTGCCACTGAGGACAGATTGTCCCAGGAAGCACAGCCATGTTAAAACAGTCGTTACAAGCAGGCCAACATGTGAAAAATCATAAGCATCATGTGACAGAGACTTGCTCTTTCTCCTTCAGGTTTGCAGTTGAGACTAGATTTTCCACAGTGTCTCCCACCATGGTTTCCAGAGGCATTGAGCTGACTTACATCACGGCCACCCAGGGGGCCCTTTCAGAAAGTGACAAATGTGTTCATTGTAAAATCCAAGATTAGTACAGAATTAGACATATGAGTGATATACACACTCTTTACTATTTATAACAGCAGATATTCTTTGCTATAACACCAAACTCTGAGTAAAGCTGTGTCAATATTTAGGAGTGTCTGTACCTAAATAAGCCCCAGTCTATATGCACTGGCTAGTTTTGTGTGTCAACTTGACCCAAGCTGGAGTTATCACAGAGAAAGGAGCTTCAGGTGAGAAAATGCCTCCATGAGACCCAGCTGTAAGGCATTTTCTCAATTAGTGATCAAGGGGGGAGGGCCCCTTGCGGGTGGTGCCATCCCTGGGCTGGTAGTCTTGGGCTCTATAAGAAAGCAGGCTGAGCGAGCCAGGGGAAGCAAGCCAGTAGGAAACATCCCTCCATGGCCTCTGCATCAGCTCCTGCTTCCTGACCTGCTTGAGTTCCAGTCCTGACTTCCTTTAGTGATGAACAGTAATGTGGAAGTGTAAGCTGAATAAACCCTTTCCTCTCCAACTTGCATCTTGGTCATGATATTTGTGCAGGAATAGAAATCCTGACTAAGACACTATACTTCTATTTACCCCTTTTAAAATATTTTTTGAGAATTTCAATGATAGATTATACTTACATTATTTCCACTCCACTCTCTCCCTAACCCAACTCCTAAAATATGTATGCTTCACAAAATAGTGTGTCATTCATATGCAGGGACCACACAGATCTATGTCTTTCCATTTAGCACATGGGTTGCTACACAAACCAGCAGCCCTCTTCCTTTTAAACTAAAAGAAGACAGGTGAGCTGATGCTCTTGTATTCTGCACACAGAAAGCAGGAATGAAGGTCAATTGTATTTGGTATTATTTCCAGTGTCGGTGTCAAGGCCAAATAGCAAGAGTATTGTCTTTTATACTATCTATTGTGAAGGAAAAGATGACATAACTTCTCACAAAATAGTACTTGTTCTATTTATATCACAAACTTGTGCTCTGGCAATTAAATTATATTGATAAACCGCAGGCAATTAAGGATCCTCAAAACAATTAGTCAAGTCCTTATTACTCACATGGGGAAATTTGCTTTCTAGATGATCTGCAGCTTTTAAAACCACAAGGTCATTTCTCTCTGTCTTTGATGAGTTTCTGGGAGTCTGGAAAATTTAGGTGAGAATGCATAAAATAGTGTCTAAAGTTTCTTATTTAAAGCTTGTTCTCATTTAATTTTTGAAATTTTTTAAAACAAAAACACATGTAAATAGATTTTTAGATACTACAAAATCCTCTATAGAGGTTGGAGAACATTACAGACTTATAGACAGTTATTTTCATTACGTTGTGGTTCATAACCATTAATCAGTGGTATTAAAATGCCAGGTGCCACTTCTTCATCAAATTCTTTCTTCCTTACCACCGCACCCAAGTGAAGGATTCTTATTCTTGTGTCTAAGACAAGAAAGTAATGACAACAAGCATATTACTCAAGGCCACTCCATAGACACAGCCCCTCGGACTGTCACAGAATGCTGATCTTTAAGACGTCAGCCAAGAAGAAACCGCCTATGAGTTGGAATATCTTTCCTTTTCATTCTTTTCATTTCTTGAGATTATAATATATTTGCATGCTGAAAAAAAGCTTCCTTAATGATACACTTATCTGTAGATATAAGGATATACATATTATATATATTATATATATTTTATATATTATATATATTATATATATCATTAGATACATTAGAGTGTATCAGAGACCCCCAAGATCTATGACTTCATAGTCCTGGGTAGTTGGCTAGGTTTCCAGTACCAGGCACATCTTGCCTCTTAGTGAGTGAGTCTTCAGGCCAATTAGAGAGCTGCTGGCTACTGTCAAGCTATGCATGGTGGTATTGTACCCTGTGTTGTTGTGGTGTCATGCTGCTCGTTGTGGTTCACAGGCAGCATAGCTGCATAGCATTGTTGGTTGCTTCCCTCCTTTGGAAGTTTGCATGGTGCCTTCTGTACCAGAAAACTAATTCTCAGGAAGGATGCTGAAGTTCAAGGGCCTCTGGGTCTTGCGTCTGAAGTGCATGTACTGTGGTGAATTCTGGTTCTTTAGCTTGCAAGCTCTGTAACTTTGTTTATGTTATTAAGTCCCCTTTGAGTCATTGGGTTTTGGGTGACACTCTCTTCCCTCCACAGCTAGCTGTTACTATATAAGACCTTACACGAAGACCAGCATCTCATGATAGGTATTTGATCTATGCGAATGCCCCGCCCCTGAGACCAGACACAGGATCCCATCCTTAAGCTGTTTTTCATTATCTGAGCAGGTAAACATTTTAATTAAGGGAGATAGTGGCAGTGGGGTCACAGAAGCAGCTTCTGGAATGAGAGTCTCCAGGGAGTGTGTAGGCTCTGTCCACACTCCAGGGTTGGGGTCAAGTTAAGCAGGTTCTCACTTCAGATAATTGGGGAAACTCAGTAAAAGACCTGGAAAATAAACCTTTCCTTTTTACACTTTAAGCCCATTGTCCTCTTGTAGCCTCTTCTCCTCAGGGACCTTGTATGTTGTTGCTCTTATGCACTATCCCCTGACCTCTTCTTGCTCCTTCACCTGTTGAGCTAACTGGTGTGCTTGTATACGAAGGTCAACACACTAGGGGTCTTCTTGGACACCAAAGGCTGTTGTTTGTCTCTCATTCTTTCTGTGATGAGTCTTTATCACGTCCTTTGCAAGGCTTTCAAGTTTTCATTCGTTTGTTTGTTTGTTTGTTCCTGAGGGGTGGAGGGCCTAGTCCTGCACAGATATTCCACTGACTTAATTTATACTACATGAATTCTGGAGAACATACCTAGAGTTTTCTGTTTCTAAAAATATCCTGGCTTTGGGATTTTTGTCTTTTCACTTAATTTAAAAAATCAGTGTATGGACTTCTCACCCACAATACAAAATAAACAAAGAAGCAGGTAACCTTGCATTGATTCAATATACTGATCACTGAACATTTAACAGCTTACAGGACTGAGTTCTAAAATCTCTGTGTGCATTCCTTTTTCTCTAATATTTTCCTATTCTACTTGTATCTACATATTTATTTGTGTCATACACATTTTGGCTTGGACTTATTTTTGCAACAATTTTAATTTTTCCCTTGATTTTTAAAAACATGACTTTATTAAATTAAAATTTTCATAGGCACCCACAGCAACTTCATGAGTGTTGACCTGCACCATTACCATAGTCAAGACTCATGCATTCTTCCTATTTAACCTTTTCTCATATTGTAATAGCTTGGAAAGGAGCTCTTTAAATATTAGCAGTTGTCTCTGAATAACTTATGGGCAGAAACCATGTTTCTATATTTTTCTTCTAGCCTCAGCACCAAGCAAAGAACTGGACAACAGGCTAGACATAGGCAAGTGTTTGTGAGGGATCACGTGATCAGTCTGCTTGTAATGTCTGACTGTGATGCCCACCTGTGCCGGGCCTGACACATGCAATGTCAAATGGAAGCCAAGGTAAAATGGTTGGCATGGCAGTGAACCCTCCAAGGAAATGACAAGATGGTGACGCTACTGCCTCATCAGACTGCTCATACTTGTCAAGAATTAGTTCTATTACTGGATGCCAGCTACAATGATGCTGTGTTAATTTTACATATGTACGTCAGAACTTGAAATGATGAAAATGAAAGTTAAAAGCACGTTTTGATCTCTTGGTGTTTCTCCTCACCCTTATAAATGCTGAGCTAAAGGGAGAAAGGGAAAATATAAAAATGCAAATGGAAAGACAAACGGAAACACAGTAGAGAAAAAAATGCTTTGTTGTTGAAAACAAAAGGCAGATGAAGAGATGGGGCAGAGGAGAAGAAGCAGGAGTCTGGAATGGTGTGTGATTGCAGAGCGTTATCCATGGTGGCCATGACAACCTTGTTCTGTAGAGGCTGAGGTAGCGCGGAGAGCTGAGCTGAGGCATGCAGTTGCACTTACTGGGGTGAAACCGGGAAAACTGATTCTCTGAGGGTGTTGGCACATTCCCTATAGCACTTGGGAGGCTGTAAGTTTGAAGTCAGCTTGAGCCAAAAGGGAGCCCTAGTCTCAAAGAGATAGAAAGGAAAGCACCTACGACTGAATCATCAACCTACTTACCTCCTCCTGCCGAGGGCAAAGTGCTAAAAGAAAGCAGTTACTCTCACAGGCAGAGTATGTAGTTTTTTGTAAAGATCCAGGAAAGAGACAACCACAGCTTGCGTAGACACCATTGCCATTTAGAACAAAGGTCATGGCTGCACTGCAGTGTTTAAGGGCTCATAGTGTACAACTGTTCCCCTTTAGCTTTATGAAGCTGGATCTCCTATCCATGTCCCAAATTAGGAATTTTGTCTATCTACTCTTAAATATCTGTGTGAGATCAAGGAGCAATCGACATTTGATAAAACCTGCAAAATGTAAGGGAGCAGTCAAAACTGTCAGAGATCTGATATGGAAGGATAGAGATGATTCATAAAGCATCAACCAACATATTTCTAAATTATCATCTCCAGGATAAGGACAAAGAAACGATTCTAAGAATAGGGGTTATTTCTTGAAAATTATATAACAGTAACACATTTTTAAAATGCAATATAAGGCTGGAGAGGTAAAGTAGAAGTATAAAGAAAACAGATGAAAAATACAACAGGGAAGAAGCAAAGATCTACAGGGCCAGCTTCTGATTACACACAGATTTCATACTGAGGGCTGTAATCTGTATCACACAGTTGCCTAGAGCTAACTGTATGATATACAACACCTTGTACAGTTTGTCCATGTTTACTCAATGTGGATTACGTTCTAGGCGGGAGGAAGTGTTATTACCCTCTCCATTCTGAAGGAAGAACATAGATAAGGAGTTTAAGTAGTTCTTCCCAAGGCTGTTGAGAAGTATCTTAGTTAAGGTTTTACTGCTGTGAACAGACACCATGACCAAGGCAACTCTTATAACAGACAACATTTATTTGGGGCTGGCTTACAGATTCAGAGGTTCAGTCCATTATCATCAAGGTGGGAACATGGCTGTGTCTAGGCAGATGTGGGGCTGGAGGAGCTGAGAGTTCTACATCTTTATCCAAAGGCTGACATGAGAAGACTGGCTTCCAGACAGCTAGGATGAGGATCTTAAAGCTTACACTGGCAGTGACACACTTCCTCCAACAAGGCCACACCTCCTAAGAATGCCACTCCCTGGGCCAAGCGTATTCAAACCAGCACAAGAGGCAAAGCTGAAATATGAACCTACTTATCCTGGATACATATCTGCCCCACCAGGAGGCTGTTTTACAAGTGAACCAGGTACAGATCTAAACACACAGATGCCAAATTCCACAAGAAGAATAAAATCTTAATCTATTCCAGAAGAAAAAGAATAGATTACACAAAGACTAAAACACAAAGAGGATAAGAATGGGTCTATTATCAGGTTTCTCACCCTCGGGGTTATATGCCTTGCAGTAGAATTCTACAGTAAGCATAGCTGTCAAACACCTGCAGATGCAGAAGGGTGAATATAATTCCCTTGGCTGACCATACCCTGTGCGCCATGTAAGAAGTACCCCACTGGTGGTGACCTGTTAGCACTCTCATTGTGGAAAGGATTCTGTATCTTCTGCTGGGCTGATGGGCATGCTTTGTTTGTTTTTACAGTAGCCTTGGGTTGGGCATGAGTATCAGTGTCATTTTTTCTACAGCTAAGATGGGCACCCTAAAAGTACAGGCACACTTAATGACTTTATAAGAACATGTATACAAGGCATTTGCTAGTCTACAATGGTAAGAGGATTCCTTTTAAGCAGGCTAGTGTCAAAAAGCCATAATTCCCATGCTTGCCAAAACCATGTTCCAATAGCAAGGATTCAATGAAGCAGTTGCGCGCCTTTAAGATTCCTCCCAGGAGAGGAGATGCACTCTTTTTCTCTAACCATCAATAGGAACAAGAGGGCTGGAGTATTTTTGTGCAGCAGCACTCTGCACGCTTTCTAATTATTAATACAGCAGTGCAAAAGGCTTTATGTATTTGGTGTGCTCACTGGTTGTTCAGGAAAACGAGGTTTGACTGGCATGCTAGGGATGGCGTGGTGACAGCCCAAATCATTATTCTGTATTTATTTGCAAACTGACAGACAAATGTATATCACCAGACATGCTGCTTGAGTGAAATGGGCTCACTGTAAACAGAGAAATGCAGTGCTGCAGTCTCCATACATCTGAATGAGATGTACACGAGAGCTTTAAAGTGGGTCCTAGCTTATGCTGGCTTTGAGAAAGTGTCATATTTGAGAAAGTGTCCACTTCTAGACCACTTTATTATAATAACCACTTCCAGCTAGGTTGAGACACAATTAACTTGATACGGGGTTTTCAGCAACAAACAGAACGTTGTGTCTCTTCCACATAGGCAACAGAAGGAAAAACACAGAAAAGATCCCCACTGAGTGAAGCACTAACTCCTTATGGCTACAGTTAGGTGCAATCCCTATAAGTTTCTTAAAGGCATATTGCTCTTTAATGCTGCTCTCCAAGCCTGTAACCAGGCAGAGTGATGGAACTGTCTGACTGTCTGATTACAGTAACGTGGGGTCACGTAATCAAGTGACTAAGTATAGGATCCGTGTCCACCTCAACAGTGTAATCCTTCATGACCAACCAGACCCAGCCGGGCCAACCAATCCCACTGCAAGGCAAAGGCAACCCAAATGCTCCATCAATGAGCTCTTAGCTCTTAGTATTTGGTCTCACAGCTTAATTTCGTATCTGGCTAGCGTAACTTTAGAAAAAAAAGAAATCCTTAGGTTAATACTTTGATGATTATCTGATACAAGAAAAGGAAGAGGGAAAGTGACAGGCAGTTGCTTAGCTGTTAACTGCTAGGCATTTTTATCTGCCTTTTGCATCTAATTGACAGATATTGTTTATATATCTTTATATGTATTTAGATATATAAATTTAGATATATATCATTTATTATATAATAGGTATATTAAATCAGGTATATACATTTATGTGTACATCTTTATTTAATTTCAGTTTTCTATTCTGATAGAAGATAATACATAGAAGGAGCCAAATAGGAACAACCTCCAAATAAACAGGCTGTCACAGTGTTATAGTTTGATGTGGCAGAACCTGTTTCTGTGGACTCTGCCCTGCTCAGGGGTGTAGAAGCTGTCCTCTTTCAGAGCATTAGTAAGTAGGAGGAAGTACTTGGAAGTCTGTTTCCCCACCCTACCTTTCTGTCTCTGTATTAAGCTATTGACCCATAGGGAATGAGGAAATGATGAGGCTGTGATTAAAAAACTATGATACCTGTATAAAGAAGAACACTGCATGTCCTTAAATGGTAATTTTGGAAATTCCAAATGACATGGAAACATTCTTGAAATAATTATCTTACAAAAACATCAGGATGGAAACAATGAATAGAAATTTATTCTGATATGTCGATGAGTACTTACTCATGAATAAGCAGTTCATTCAATCAGTACCATTACATTCAATCATATCTTATTTTGTGTATTTTACTTCATTTTATAAATTTTCTAAAATTAAATACATTGCCTTTATAATTTAGAAAGATTTGCAAAAGGTGTTAGAATTTATGAATAAAGTCAGAGTGATTAGAAGAGCAGGCTCTGTGTAACCGTGCATGATTCTCAAGCAGATAGCATGGCTGCCTCCTTACATGGGCCACAGACTCTCTGAACTCAGAGCTGAAGCCCTTCTCCATTCCTTGCACAGAATGTTTCCTCTTTAGGAAACATGCAGCCCTTTTTCCTCAATGCATCTCAAGGCTCTGTCCATGTCCTCAGATCCAGTATGTGACCTTGGGTTCTCTGGGCTCCAGCTCTGGGGTGGTCTACAGAGCTACCAGTCTGCTGAGCATCTGCTGGCCTCACAGCAGCTGCCTGTGGGGCACTCGCAGTTTGAGATCCTATACTGCTCAGTTCTGAGTCCCTGTTCTTGGGAGACATAGGCTCGTGCAAAGCAGCTTCCACTTTGTTTGCACTCTGGTGAACTCTCCCTCAACACTCTGAGCTGGGTCACCAGCAAAAGGCCTTTGGGCTCCCATATGGAAATTCCATTGCAAATGAAAAGTCTTAACAAAAGGTGTTCAGTTAAGCAACTGTCTTTATTCTTAGGAAGCAACTCTGTATGGTTCTAAAGGTATGGTAGCAATGTTCAACTTTTAAACCTGGGAAGGCAATGACAAGCATAAAATAAAAAGGACCTCTCACTTTCTTGTTCCTTGCCACCCAAGGCAGTCAACAGAGGTCATGAGAGTTGGAGAGCTAGCTCTGCCCCTCACTGGTTGTAGCACTAGGGAAAATGGGCTCTGAGCCTTGCCTGGGCAGCACAGTGGAGCTGACCCTGATGGCGAAGTCATAGGTGAGCCAGTCCTGAGGGTGTGAGAGTTGGAGAGTTGACCCAGCCCCTTGCCAGCTCCAGCACTTGGGAGAGTAGGCCTCTTGCCTTGACTGGTCAGCTCAGTAGAGCTGACTCTGGTGACTTGGCTATGGATGGGCTGACCCTAAGGGCATGAGAGCTGACCCTGCATCCTGTAGATGGTGGCATTGGATGGCCTTTCTGGAGCAGAGCTGGAGAGTTTGCCCTGGTGGTACAGGTATAGATGAGCCTATGGGCTGACTAGCTCAGCTGCCACTCAGGCCCAGATCCAGGGCTTTGAGTTGGCCCACCCAGAATCTACATCATCTGTGAACTGTTGGAGGTGTATGAGAGGGCCAGTCCTGCATGGCCCAAAACTGCTGGATCCTCATGGCATAGGGCAACAACGGGAGAGCCAAGAGGAGTCCCAGTGAAGATCCATAATTGATGGTGTCACAGAAGCCAGGGACCTCAAACCAGACCAATGACTCATTACAGTGAACATTTGCAAGTGTAGATGTGTAGACAGAGGGGTCTACTGTGGGACACTGGGACACACCACAGCTTCCATGGTGAAATGTTTTCCATGCTTCATTTTGTTTTGTTGATTTTTGTTTGTTTGTGGGGTTTCTATTTTGGGGGAGGTTGCAAGGGCAGCGTGTGGATACAAGGGGATGGGGAAATGAGTGAGACTGGGGTGAATGATGAGAAACTCACGAATAATTAATAAAACATTTATAGAAATCTAAGAAAAAATTCCTGAGAGGCAGGCTTGAGAAATTAAGTGACTGATTACAAAGTACATTGCTCCCTGTCAAATTATTTCTACTTAACTGGCTCTCTGTTTCAGAACTATATTAACAATAACTGCTTTTAAATATAAATTCAGGACATAAAAGAGAAGTCACTGTTAGATTTGCCCTCTGGTGTGACTGATACATTGTCGAACACAAATCATGAAAGCAGCGTTGGGAGCCCATGTAACTTAAGTCCCCATGCCTCTAATTTCCCATGGAAGAGGATCACAAGTAGAAAAAACATTTGGTTAAATCCCTGCTACTTATGACAGAGCACTGCATTCTCCCTGCTTTGTGGCGGCCACAGTCAATCTTCCCACACTAGTCCCTGGGGATGAAAGGGACTCACTGACAGAAGGGTGAACTCTATGACAGGAGGAGAACCAACAATGTCTGTCTGGATTTTACTCACACTGAAGAGAGCACAGTCCCAGGATCTGTCTTGTGAGGACGCTGTATCATACGGTTATTGTACCGTAACCAACTGTGGCAGACGCTGCTTGTAACAGTTCACAGAAATCTTTCTCCTTTGCTAAGATGCAGTTGAAGACCCTCAGTCAGTAGGTATGAGTAACCCAGGGTTTCAGGAAGCACGTTTGCTCTCTGTACCCATTTTTTCCCATTCTGCTGCCAGGAAACATTTCTCACATGGACCATGAGGTGGGGTGGGTCAGCAAACACTGCAGGTATAACTAGCTATGCTTTCTTCCAGACAGAAACACTTACATTAGATAGCTGCTTGACAAGAAATCATCTATTATACCTAAGTTATAATGTTTCTAGGCTCCATGGTTGCTGCAAACACTACCACTATTGATTTAATGTGTTTCCCAAATCAAATCCCATGTGTTGGAAATCTATTTTCAATGCAAAAGCCTAGGAGGTGGGACCACTATGAGGTGGTTAGATCAGGAGGACTCTGTGTCTGTGAATGCGTTAATGTTGTTACTATCAGCCAGTTAGAAAGGGGATTTTAAGGCCAGGTACAGCAATGCACACCTGTCATCCAGCACCACAGAGGCTGAGGCAGTAGCATAGTAAATTTGAGGCCAGCCTGGACTGAACATCAAGATCGTGTCTCAAAAACAACAAAGTAAAAACCAGATACCACACACACACACACACACACACACACACACACACACACACACACACACACACAACTAAACAGAGAAAAAAAGAAGACAGAAAAGAAAGAGAGACGGACAGATAGACAGACACAAAGATGGAGGTCATCAGGAATGCAATCAATGGGAAATGCAAATCAAAACTTCAAAGAGGTTATCTGTCAGGATGGCTTTTATTTAACAACAAGCAAAACCAGGGCTGTAAAGGTTGCTCAGTGGTTAAAGGTACTTCAGTCCAAATGGGAGCCCATATGGTGGGAAGAGAGAACTGACCTTCCACAGTCCTCTGACCTCCTCATGTGTGCATACACATACAAGTCTATATATATGTGTAACATAACATTTCAAAAATAACCAATGTTGGGAAAAGTAGAATATAAGCCTTCAGTTTTGTAGATAAGAATGTAAATTGGTATAACCATGACAGGAAATAGTGTGAAGAACACACACACACACACACACACACACACACACACACACACACACACACACACACACATACATGGTGCTGGAGAGGATAGCACAGCTATTAAGGTGGATTACCATTCTTGCTGGTGCCCTGGTCTGGATCCGAGGATGGTTCAAACCATCTCTAACTCCACGCTCAGGGACCAAGCTCTTCTGGTTCCTATGGACACTGGTGATTATATGCATAGGACATACAGAGACATTTAAAAATAAGCATAATTTAAAGTAACATAAATCTTGAAAAATTTAAAAAAATATAAACTGTTTATGACTGAGAAGTGTCATTTCTGGATATACATCATCAACAGACCTGAGGTTCACGTATCTAAGACTTATCTCCACTGTTGGCCCATTTTAATCTCACCAGCTAAGGTGTAGAAACAACCTAAGTGGCCATGTGGATAGGAACTGTGGTACACATGCATAATTAAATATGACTGATCACCACAAGGAAAGTAGATCATGTCTGGAGAAAGGGCTCAGCGGTTAGGAGCACTTGCTACACTTACAGAGGACCCAGGTTTTGTTCGCACTCAGTGGTTGGCTTACTATCACCTGTAACTCTGCTTCTGTTGAAAATATAGAGACTCATGGTGCCTTGAAATGTGGGAAGCAGTTTGATGTGAGGAGCATGAGTCTGGAGAACATCCAGAGGACTGCCTGAAGGGAGTGCAGATGGACCTGTGCCCAGGCAGGGCTGAAAGAGCCCATGGAGACTGCTTTTTAATCACTAGGTAAAAACTGAGAAGGAAATCAATGCTGACACTCTGGCTGCTTGTTAGACAACACACCCCACTTGGGCAGTCAACTACATGACCCTTAGAGAGAACGGTTTATCCAGATGTACAGAATAGAGGGACCCAGAGAAGGGCAAGTCACACAGTTAAGCATTCCTAGGTATATTGGAGGAGGCTTGTCCAGGAAACTCTCCTTTGCTTGCTGAGAATCTGACTCATGGTGCACTTGGGGGATGCTGTTAGTATCTGATGTTTCAAGTCTCTGGGGTGCACAGCTTGGTAATGTTCCCACAGATTAGCTTTACATCACTTCGTTACTACTCCATTTAGGCAGTTTCCTTACTCCACATAACTTGACATTTTTAGGTATAAAATACAAATTTCCCCAAAGGTTGATGTTATCTAGTTGCTAACTGGGTATGCTGACACACATTTGTAATCTCAACACTTGCAAGGATCAGGCTTGTGTGTATGAGGTCTGACTGTGCCACGCAGGAAGTCCAAATCTGTTTTGAGCAAGACGCCCTAATGTCAAACGAAAAAAATCCAGACAACTTAACTGTTAACTTTAGAGTTTCCATGTGTCTTTAATTCTTTAATATGGTGAAGCAAATGTGTGATTCAACTTATAGGTGACCACTCATAAGTTAAAATCCCCAATCAGCTTCTAGATTGGTTCCCAAGCCCTGAAAGGTGCTTCAGGGTTTCCAGATACTCCCTTCAAACCAGCTGCTTTTCTCTCACGGCTGTCCTGAACGTTCTCTAGAGTTCCTGAACATTTCAATCACAAGTCCCTTTGCAATGAAAATACTCATTCCAAAATGTTACAAGTGGGCGTTACACTTCCTAGTTTGGGGGAAAACAAGTCACACTTGTAGTAGTCACTATTACTACAACAGATCCCCTATCCATTTACCCACAGAGACAGTGACTGACAGGTGATTTTTCACACAGTGTTAAGGCTGTCGGAAAATATGAAAATGGATGCAAGAGCCCGTGCGCACATTTTGAAGGAGCCATACCCATCCCCCACACTGCCAACAGTGCCCTTGATCTCTCTTTCTGTCTTGACTTAAAGTTATTGCTGTGACTTTCAACTTTTATTTTGCCATAGGTCAAAAATCCCTACTGTGCCATAAAATGTGACCTATAATTTGGGATTCTCATCTCTGAGATTTTATTTGATCAGCTTCTATTATCTACTCTATTTATCTCCCCTGTTTCAATTGGGCCAGGGAGAATTGCTCAAAGGTGAACATTTCCTACAAATGAGTTTCTTCACCTCAATCTCCCGGGTTGATTCATGACCTAATATAACCTTTGACCCCAAGGAGGCAGGTTTCCTAGAGAGTAACTGCTCGCCTCATATATCTGTCTGACTTCATAACCACAGCCAGGGACCCATGTTAAATATAAACCTCAAACTTCTACCTCACTGAGTATTTAAAATTCACTTCTTCCTTAAAATAAGAAGCTCAGAAAGAACCAGCTTGGCAGCATTTCTTCAAATAAGTAAAATGTAATGGGTAAAATCCCTACAGACTATGAATGCTTACAAAAAGCCACATATTTTGTAAATTATAAGGTCAGACAATAGAATACAATTGAGGGGGTTGTGAGTTAAAGACCTTAAATTCTTCAAATGGAAGAGAGGGCTGATTTTTATATATATCTTATTCTATGCATGTATGCATATATATGCATGTGTGTGCATGTATACACATTTTCTTCCGAAGCATAATTCCTAGTTTGTTTACTAATTTATACATGTAAGTCTCACTCAAATGTAATGCAAGCAAGGCTCAACTAGCCATACGCCAAGAAGTATGAACAAACGAGGGCAGGCAGATTGCTCCTAAGGCAAAACACAGGCACAGGCATCAGGACCTGAGTTTGGGCCCTCAGTAACCCCCCCCCCCCCCAAAAGCTGACTGTGGCGATGCGCACTGTGATCCTAGTGTGGTTGGCCAGTGGAGCCAGGTGTCTCCCTGAAGCTCAGGGGCCAGCCAACCAGCCAAATTAATAAGCATTAGGTTCAGTAGGAGACACTGTCTCAAAAGGTGGGGAGTAGTTGAGGAAAGACATCTGATGACAGACTCTCATTTCCATATATTTCCATATATATTTTTTACATATATATTTACATATATATTTTTACACACATATATTTTACACACACATATATATATTTCCATATATATTTCATATATATGGAATACACACACACACATACACATATATATGGAATACACACATGCACAAACACACACACACACACACACACACACACACACACATATATATATATATATATATATCACACGAAGAGGTACTAACAAAAGAAAACGGATTTTAGGCAGCATATGCCATGCACTATGAATAAGAAATGAAGATAAATGAAACCAGCATCCTATCCAGTATCCATGAGAAGAATTCTAAAGCTGATGTAGAAGGTAATGTGATATTACTGACATGGCAGTGTTAGAGGAAGTTCATATTTGCATATTTTAAATTGGCACCATCTGGCCCACAGATGGTAGCTCAACAGATGAAACCAGGGTTTGTCTGGACAGTCTCTTACACACCTTTCCTAAACAACCCAATAATAAAGACTCTAGTCAGAGTAAGTGAAATATAAAATAGGAAAACAGTAAAGTTCCATATATAACTTTAGACACAATTCTAAGGAATGCATAGTAACATAGTGTGATAACTAGTGTTGATTGTCAACTTGACAGGATAAAGAATAACCCTAGTAAGAGAAATCACTGGGCATGTCTGTGACCAATTTGGGCTGTATGAAGTGGGAAGACCCACCCTAAGTTGCGAGGCACCATTCTGTGGGCTGTGGTCCAGGACTGAGTAAGAAGGAGAGAGAACACTGGGCTCCAGCATCCCTCACTCTCTGCTTCTTGACTGTAGATGAAGCCGTGATGGATCATATCCCCCTGATAAAACCTTCCTCTCTTAGATTGTTTCCCGTCAGGCACTTTGTCTCAGCACTGAGAAAATTAACTAATACACATGGCATTAGAAAGCAAATGAGTGACCACGAGGGGATGAAGAAGGAAGAGTTGGAGAGAAAGCCAGGGCAGAAAGAGTAAGGAAAGGTCCATTTGGTGAAGGTTTATACATCTGACATACAGAGCCTCATGAACACACTGTAGTTTATTGTAGGTCAAGTTTAGATCAGGAAAGTAATTAAACATATTCCATCAAAGGCAGTATGTATTCTCAGTTTGAGGCATGCATCTCATTCAGTGGTTGCTTTCTAATTATTTTACTGCTGTATGATGTTAATTACCAAACAATATTCAGACACTACAGGTAACAAACAACCCTTCAAATAAGAGACAAAATTAGCCCATTGTTATAAAAACAAACAGGAACAAAGGAAGAAATGTGTGAGGCCAGACCCTCTGCATTTGGGAACTTGAATACAGCCGTGGGGAGTTATTTTCCAGGGGCACAGCATAGTAGCCAAACATTAGTGCAGAGAAATTTTGGAAGAACAGGCACAGAAGCACAGATTATGGATGGAGAACATATATACTGGAGAGAAGGTGCTACAGCCCCTTTTGGTGACTGAACTCTGAGGTCAGTCTTAGAGTAGATCTTATCAGGAACTGCTAAAAGCAAAGATAACCTCATGGCTTCATGGCAGCCAAGTCAGAAGTGGCTGAGGATAGTGGGTGGCAGGCTGCTTAGGACCCTGGAAGTCAGTAGATCTAGACCCTAGTCATGGATTAGGGCAGAGATTTACAAGGGCTGAAGGTCAGAGCCAGCACAAGGTGGATCTGTCTTAACTGTCTCCTTCCCTGTTGATTCTGTCTCTTAGTACACTGAATGCGTGAGAGATGCTGTGGTATGTGTCTTCTAATTCCTTCTCCTCACTTGGGTTTCTCAATGGAGGACATTTCTTATGAGTGTGGGATCTTTCAGATTGAGCAAAAGAAAAAAAAAAAAACTAGTGTCAGGCTGTGGGCTTTCCCAACCAATGTTCATTAGCTGTGTTCTCCACCTGTCAGGATCCTGTTTCAGTGATGGTGCTATAGAGAGAATCACCATCTGGTATCCCTCAGTGGAGACTGGACATCAGAATCTGAGGTTAAGTGACAATACCTATTAAATTATGCCAAGTCTCAGACTTGCTTTATTAAATTTGAAGAGGTCACCTGGATGGGAGACCCAGGAATGGGCATCCAATCCCCAATCTGGAAGTGCCTGAACCTTTTCTGTTGTGTGATGGGATCTAATAGCAGTGGTTCTCAACCTGTGGGTTGTGACCCCTTTGGGGGTTGCATATCATATATCCTGCAAATCAGATATTTACATGATGATTCATAAGAGTATCAAAATTACAGTTATGAAGTATCAATGAAATAACTTTATGGTTGGGGTCACTACAGCATGAACTAAATATGCCCTTGGGCACAGAAGACTGTGTGAGATCACTGTCTGACAGCAACATGTGGATGAGACAAATACCGAAGTCTGCACCCAGAAGACAGTATTAGTAACTCACCAGCCCAAAGTGGGTAGGAATAGAGCAGGAGAACAAGTGTGAGGAAGAAGTTAGAACTGTACTGGGGGAATCATTTTACCTAAAGACACAGGCACGAGCACTTTTAACACAACCTGGGGCTTCCTCTATGAATGTGAGTGGTTCTGTTAAAGGCATTAACCAGCTAAGATCTAGCATACTGGAAGCTAATTTCGATGGTGTACACGTTAGCAAATCACAAAGAATAAAATTTGCAAAGGTCTTAACGTTCTTACAGAGAACTGTGAACAAACCCAGAATGACCACACAGGCTCAGTGACATTTAGTCTATCTGAAGAAGCAGCAGAAAGAATCCATATGGTAACACTGATGCACAGACATAGGAGAGGATGAGTGACCCAGTGTGGCAGGTGGCTATAGTTTGCATATTGAATATCCCCTAAAGGATTGTGCATTAAAAACTTGGTGCCTGTCCTTGGTGTTGCTGGAAGGATCAGGACTGGTGGAAGGGAGTTCTGAGTGGAAGAAAGTCTATCACTTTTACCATGTCCTCCAAACTTATGTGGGCACCGTTAGGCTACCTGGCAACTATGAGATGACAGAGCCAGAGGGAGGGATGGAGTGTTACAGAGCATGGTGCTCTAAGTAGCACATGGCTGGTGCAGTCTTGAACTCTCAACAACTGTGATTTATCTGTCTGGTGAGACACTGTGGCCCTCGAAGATTTGGGTTCTGTTAAGTGCTGGGTGGGATGCTGATGAGGCACCACCCCTCTTTAATCTTTGCTAGGTTGATTGAGAGACATTTTCTTCAGTGGAGTTCCCAATGCTAAGTTATCTATTCTCCTGTAAGTAATTACTTATGTTCTCGTGAAGAATTCTACAGGGATACTCATACAAGCAACCATAAATAAATTTACTGGGTCACAAAACCAAAATAAAGCCCCATGGAAGTAGATGGTAGAGATGGGAAGAGAGGAATTGGTAGAAGGACAGGATGCTAGCTTGGGGTGAATATGATCAAAATACATGATGTACATGTATAAAATGTCACAATGAAACCCATTACTGTTGATAATTGGTCTATGCTATAGAAATAAGAAAGAATAAGGGCATGTTGATAATATTTTTAAGCAAAGCAAGAATTCCGGGAATTTTAAGTAAGAGAACTTTAGATTATTTATATGCTAAAGAAATGGGTCTGGTAAAAAGAGGAATACTGATGGTCTGAAACCCAAGATGCATAGCTGATTAAATTTTAATACCATTTCACTATTTCTGGCTGCATGAAAAATAGGCTAAAACAAATTCTTTTGGTGTCTCATGTCCAAGATAGAAGGTAAAAAATGAGGCCTTAGAAAGGAGAAGAAATCATGGGTGGACATTTTTTCTTAGCCTGTCTCTACTCTCAGCAGAACTGCGATTTTTCCCATAAATTACTAATATCCATACCCATAAGTTATCATTCATCTATTTGTTCTGGAAAATAATGGCCCCATAAACTGAAGAAGGAGCCTAATTAAGTAGACCATGAAAAATACCATTCAAAGATATGAGGCTAAATACCTACAAGATAAGAAAACCTATTAACTATTAAAACTGTGTTGAACATAACTCAATCTTCCTTACTGGTTTGGAAGAATCTTACAGTGCCCTGAGGCCAACATTATGAATATTAATTCTCATTTAAAATGCAGAACTGTCGGCTCATTGACACCCTTTAGGAGAGATGGCCTTTCTTACTTTTGACTTGATAAATAAGTTGACAAGATAGAATAAAGAAAAGGTTAGTGTCACAAACATTATAAAATGAATAGAAATGCCAATTTACTGCCAGTCCCTAAAATGCTAGGATTATTGTTTATATTATATTATAGTGTGCATTATAGTGCGTGTGCGTGTGTGTGTGCGTGTGTGTGTGTGTGTGTGTGTGTGTGTGTGTGTGTGTGTGTGTGTGTATCTTCCTGGTATAGGTACCTGTAGAAGACAGAGAACAACTTTTGTGATTTGGTCTCTCCATCCACCATGTCGATCTTGGGGAGTGGATTCAGGCTTTCCTACCAAGCCATGTTACAAGGCCATTGCATTATTGCTAGGTGATCCCTTCTCAACCCGATGTTAGCAAATCTACTTTGGGTGAATGATATGACTGTCCTAGTCAGGATTACTATTCTATGATGAAATACTATGACCAAAGCAACAAGTGTCCTTAACCACTGAACCAACTCTCCAGTCCATTGGACTGGATTTTGATGCTTAAAAAGTAAGACCAAGCCGGGCGGTGGTGGCGCACGCCTTTAATCCCAGCACTTGGGAGGCAGAGGCAGGCGGATTTCTGAGTTCGAGGCCAGCCTGGTCTACAGAGTGAGTTCCAGGACAGCCAGGGCTACACAGAGAAACCCTGTCTCAAACACACACACACACACACACACACACACACACACACACACACACACACACACACAAAACCAACAACAACAACAAAAAGCAAGACCAAACAATTCTTCTTAAAATAAGGATAGGAACTTCCATCAACTCAGAATTCTTCTAGGAGACTCGGGGTCATGAGAAACTAAGCAAGTGGGGCAAGAAGCTTCCAGGTGTGAACTTGAACACAGGAGAGTGTGTTCATTTCCATTCATATATGACAGCACTCAAATTGCCTTTATTGTTAGAGTTTTCTTCTTGATTTCTTGTTCTAAATTAGAATGGAAAGGCTCACTGCCCTGAACCTCAATCTTGGCTACAGACTACATACCTTTTCTAGGTTCAAAATGGCCTGGAAAACCTATAGGCTCTTGGATCCACAGTGACCGTGTGACATCTGTGACATACGTTCCCTTAAGGGTCAGTAAAGATAATCATAACACAGAGTTGGGAAGATCAGCAAAACGCCAATATTCAGGTATTTTAAAGCTCTGAAGGGCAACGTATGTGTACACAAAGAGCATGCATAGATAAAATCCACAAAAAATTATATATTCGTAGATATGCCACAATAAACTAAAAATTAAAGAACAAATAATTACAGGAACAGAAAGGAAAATATACTTGGTGTGTTTGCTTACACAGGCAAACCTGAAATCACAAAAATCTTCAGTGATGAAAGTTGGACAGAAGCAGAAATGGTTCAATTCGATATTAGATTACAAAAGAAATGTCATGCTGGTGGCTGGTGGCAGGAATCGTGGTTCATGCGGGTGAAGTGGACAGATTACTATGATTTCATGAAAAAAATAAAAGCTACCTAGTGAGAAACTGACCTTCTATAATATTTCCAAATTATGGTTTACTTACTAACAAAACCTGTGTGTTGGTTTTTACATAATAGTCTTATTCTCATAGTTGAGACACATTCGTTCTATTCAGACTGAATTTTGATTTGAGATTTAATATCACAGAGCTAAAGCACAGAGGCATAAATGCCTTCAGATCTGATTAATCTACAGCAAGGCACCACAGTCTGTATGTCTACAATTTGTCATTTTATCACCATGATGTTTCAAGGACAATAACTTAGAAAAGTCATATAAACTGATTGCTAAAAGCAAGAATTCGCGGGAAATTTACATGATAACACAGTCAGATGTTGATGAAAATTTCCTGACAGATATTCTTACAGATCTCATTTGTATAAAACCAGATGAGCACACGCTCTGCAATAGGATGTGTGACATCCACCCATACACACCCATGTGTGTTCCTTACAGGCTGACACGGCTTCCTGCAGTGTAGCTAGCCTGGTGGTTGGAGAGTTGTAACTGAAGCATGCCTAGCATGGTGAACTATCTATAGTTTTTGGTTAATCTGATCACTGCCAAATAAATGAAAACAATATTAATCTGAATTTGTAAATGGTTGTTTTAGATTTCTCAGAATCGTTTAAATATTAAACATCTCTAAAGGCCTTTTAGGGTTTGGGTCCCAGAAAAAAAAGTATGAAGCAATTGAAAAATGCGTGAGGATGTTATATTTAAAGTATTCTGAATATTAACTAAATAGTAACTAAATTGTCATCTGGGAATATTTTTTATGTAAGGATATCCATTCTAATCAGAGAAGACTTGATTATCACCCTGTTGTGGAGCACTGTCTGATTCAAGAATGTTTTTCTCTGTGAAGAAGGACTGGGGGAATCAGTTACTCTCTCTAGGCAGGGATTTAACTGTTGATCTGAAGGCACCTCAGCAGGCTGAAGTAACACAGCACAGGGCTTCTTCTCTATAAATGTCTTACTGACTTGTTTCATGACGGAAGAAGCCCAGGCAATCTGAAAAGCAGGTAACTTAAATATAAGCTGAGCCAAAGCAGGATTGCATTTTTTAAAGTACCCTGTCTATGGAAAACCAATTTAGTTCCATTAATGCAGAGGAAGTATGATGTGATTGAGAATGTATGGCGAATTAGAGTTCATTAATACTTTAAGTATGTAATTTTCCAGGCTCATGATCCTCCATTGATTCTGCACACCCCCACAGGTCCCACTAAATATGAACAGAGGGAAACTTGATCTGATTGCTCTACTGTGTGCAGTGGTGGTGTGCCACAATGGGGTGAACTGTCGGGAAAGGGAGGTTTCTGATGACTGCTTCACCATGAAGCCCAGGCAATATTTTATTATTATTATTATTATTTTATTTTTATTTCTGGATATTTACCTTATATACATTCCAAATGTTTTCCCCTTTGGAAACTCCCTATTCCATTCCCCATCCCCCTGCCTCTATGAGGGTGCTCCCTCACCCCCCCCCACTCCCCTCTTCCCCCCCTAGCATTCCCTTACACTGGGGCATCTAACACCCTCAGGCCCAAAGGCCTCTCCTCCCACTGATATCCAACAAGGCCCCCCTCTGCCACCTATGTGGCCAGCACCATGGGGCCCTCCACGTGTGTTATTTGGTTGGTGGTCCAGTCTCTGGGAGCTACGGGGGTCTGTCCTGTTGACACTGTTACTCCCTCCATGGGGCTGCAAATCCCCTTATCTCCTTCAGTTCCTTCTCCAACTTCTCCATCCAGGACCCCACGCTCAGTCCGATGGTTGGCTGCAAGCATCCGCCTCTGTATTTGTCAGGCTCTGCCTGAGCTTCTCTGGAGACAGCTTATCATGCTTCCATCAGCAAACACTTCCCAGCATCCACAAGAACATGCGGGTTTGGTGGCCGTATATGGGATGTATCCCCAGGTGGGGCAGCCTCTGAATGGCCTTTCCTTGAGTCTCTGCCCCACACTTTGTCTCACTATTTCCCTGTGTGAGTATTTTGTTCACTCTTCTAAGAAACACTGAAGCGTCCACATTTTGGTCTTCCTTCTTCTTAGGCTTCATATGGTCTGTGAATTGAATCTTGGGTATTCCAAACTTTTAGGCTAATAGATCGTGACACTGTTCTATTACGTGATCAATATCATCATGGGGGATGATACTTGGAATAATAGATGTTGATCATTTAATACATTTAAAAGGCATGATGAATTGAATATATGCTTCAAAAATTTTTTTTAGATTTTAGGCAATGTATTTTCCTGTTGCTATCAGTGCCGTGAAATATGCCCATATCCATTAAAATTTAAACTAAGAATGTTACACTAATTGTTAAACACAATTGTAATTTCGAATGTAAGCTCAAGGAGTTATGTCATGATTCCCTGCATTTTGCAAGGATTATCTTTTAAAAAAAATAAAATGGCCTATTCATCTCTGTGCCAACGAGTCCTTAAAATTTAAATTGCTTCATTTTCCATATCTCAGATTTGAGCAAATTGTTACCATGCATACTGTGTCAGTTAGGGAATGACAGGACATGTGGTCTGAATAAATGGACTGAAATGTATTATGTCCAAGCCAAATTTAGCAAAGTGAGTGGTACTACTTTCTTCCCTTGTAAAGATAGCTAATTCTTCAGGTGGCCTGAGGAAGCTGTGCTGAGGATTCTGTTGAGGCCCTTCTATAAGGAATCAAGGTCAGAACAACTGTATTGTGCTTTATTATGAGGCTCAAAGCACAGCAGCATTTATATATTATGAGAAAGAATCCAGGTAGAATCTTGTCAAGAGGTGCTCTGAGGCATCCGTGTGAACAAAAGCCATTTGAGAAGTGAGGGGAGAATCCGCTGCAGAGGTCAGCCTTTAAATAGCCCTGGCTCATCCTCTTTGGTTGGGAGTAGTAAATGGGACAGTCTTACAGTTTCATCTATTCATCTCCCCCTATATATATATATCAAAGTCAGCTAGACGTGTTTCAGCATCATACACGCAGGACGGGGTGTTCCCACCCTTAACCTCAGGGAGGCCATCTCTACGGGTCCCACAGATGGACGGCAGACCGCGTAAAAAGGTCTTTCTTCCAGCTCAGCTCTAAAGCAGCTTCTACATTTTCAAGTTAATATTAATTGGAACATTCTGCTCAATATTAGTCACAAGAATGTCATATCTAGGAGACATAGACTCCAGCGGGTACAGTGTACAAAGAAAGAAAATGAAGCTGATTGTGAGAAAATAAAAAGAGGTATAATGCTTTATGTTAGTGGTAAAAGATCACATGACTCACAAAGGAAATAACTCTCCAATGGTTTGTGACAGACATTTCTTATTTTCTTCTTTTATTCAAAGAGAGTCAATTAATCCACCCACTATCATTCTATTTCATTTCAGTATGATATGAGTCAATGATTTGAATGTTTATTTATGATCAAAATAATTTTGAGTTTTTAACATTTATCTTGCAGTGTAGATGATTGAACCCAGGACCTTGTACAGGCTAGGTAGGTAATCTCTATCACTGAGATATACTTATACTCTACATTTTCAATTTAAGGAATAGGACCCGGCTAGGCATGGTGGAACACATCTTTAAACCCAGCATTCGGAAGCTGAGGCAGGTCTACCTCTGTGAGTGTGCCGTCAGCTGGTTTACATGGAGAGTTCCAAGCCAGCTAGGGCTACGTTGTGAGACCTTGTTACAAAATTAAAACAGGAAGGGAGGAAGGAAGGAAGGAAGGAAGGAAGGAAGGAAGGAAGGAAGGAAGGAAGGGGGAAAGAAGGAAACACAAAACTTGGTAGAAATGAACTAAAAACTCCTATTAGGAAATATAAGATATATTCCAGGGAACAGTGCTTCAAGTTTATCGTTTAGTACACATACACACACACACACACACACACACACACACACACACACACATACACACACACACACAGATGAAGATAGATTAGATTAAGCTTAGAAGATAATAGCAATGAGAAATTTAAAGTTTATACGTTAGAAATGATAACAGCATAGATTCTAGCGATAATAACAGATATCACCACCAACCACTAACAGAAACATCTTAAAGATGTCTAATCTTCTGCAATTGGCAACATATGTGACATTGACAATTCCTGTCTCTACTCCATTTCTAAAAAAAAAAAAAGACATAGAACAAATCTTAGGATTTCTCTGTCACATTCCAAAACCTGCCAAGAGAAAAGAGACAGTAGCCCTTGCTGATCAGCAGTGAAGGCAGGAGGGACACACGTGACACATGCTTGCTGCAGCTTGAGTGAAATGCACACAGACAGGAATGCACCCAAGGCCCAGGGGATGAACAGCAGGAATCTCTTCTAGTGCCTGGCTTGCTTGCTTCCTTACAGTGAGCATTTGAGGAAATCCCAGAGGTAACAATAGAGCGCCACCACCACCAGCTCTTCTCAGCTGGCCTCTCTCCTCAACCAGCAGGAGCTTAAGTCAGGAAAAAATATGAATTGGAACATATCCAGTGTTCAAAATGTAACTGCAGAAGAACCAAGAAACAGTTCTCAGACAAGACAAACAAACTGAAAATCTGAATCACACTTCCCAGGTGTAAATTAATGTGAGGAATGAAATTCACTCTTGAATATATGAACAATAATCATAACCACAGCACAGAAGGATGGAACACATATTGCACAAGAAATGGCAATTCCATACTGAAGGAAACCTCTCACAGGGACTCAGCATATCCTGAGATGATTAAAGATAAGATAGCAGAGAGTAATGAAAAAGAAAGAGCAATCGCAAGACCAAAGGAAGTGAACTGGAGAGCAAATCATCTTCCCTAAAGCAAAGGTGAGACAGAAAAGAACAGAATGTGGCCTTAAAATAAAGTTTCTAACATAAAAAGTCAGACATGTGGAAATCACAGAATACATGGTTGGAAGGAAAAGAAATTTGCATAATTAAGGTAAAGGTAACGGATGTGGAAGACTGACCAATGCGATTCCACTGTGGGCAGTCGGGGGTCTCTGAACCAGATCTTAATAAACACAGAGGAAGTGCACTTAAAAAGATTTCATATGAGAAGTTCCACAGGAAGATCGTATCCCTTCCTAGGAAATCTCAAACATAGCTGTGCATGGAAAACTACATGTGGGTCTCTGCACAGCAGACTCTTGGAGCCCCAGTTCTCTCCAACTAGAGTATTCTACTGGAACCCACACTCCACAAGCCCTACCAGCTCTTTGCTTTCACAGCAAGATCTTTTGCTTGAATATGAAAAATTTCTGGGAACAAAAAAGAATTTAAATTCCATAAACTTTATGGATATTTAAAACAAAAGAGAATGAAAATCTAACAGTGGGTGAGCGGTTCATCTATGTCATGAGAGACATTATCATATTGCCTTATTTTGAAATTACAGTCATTGTATGGTTTTATAACATTGTTTTTTTAGCACATTAATGGTTTTAAAACATTATTTTATAAGAAAGTCATTAAATATCTTTAAATTTACTACTACTACTACTACTACTACTACTACCTACTACTACTACTACTACTACTACTATTTCATGTGCGTGGGGGTTTATCTTTGCATAAATCTGTACACACCATGGGCATGCAGTGGCCGTGGAGGTGAGAAGAGGGCTTCAGATCTCCAGGGACCAGAGTCACAGACAGCTGAGAGCTGCCATATGCATGCTGTTAATTGAACCCAGATCCTTTGCAAAAGCTTTTACTCACTGAGCCACCTCTCCAACCACCAAGCATCCTTATGCCATTTATAGTAGAATTTGAGAAAATGAAGCAAGAAAAACACCTAACCTTCCTTTGTGACAATGTTAGATATTTAATATTGTTGTATTATAAATTTGATTGTCTGCACTTGTAAGTCAGCATAAAGGAAATACATTTGAATCAAGAGGGATTATTGCTTTACAGATATTTCCTTTCTATTCATTTTGCCAAGAATGCTCTTGCTCTGATGTTTCTATTGCTGGCTCTTTCATTACATTTGATGTGCAGAAGAAGCCTTAGCTATGTAACAGTGCGGTCACCAAATATGTCAACCTTTTTGTCTTCTATGCATTTTTCATGTATGCTTTCCTCATTGAGAAAAATGCTATGCAATATTTTCTAAGAAATTTGATACAGAATGCTCAACATGTTGACTGACATCAATCGCAGATCTTTGCTTGCTGGCTTCTTGTCAAGTTCAATATACCGTGCAAAAGATCATGTAGAATGAATTCAGTAAAAATTAAAAGGTACGTCTTGCTTGCTTCCCTTTGTTTTATCTAACACATTACATATATGTTATTTATCTGTCTGGTTCGTGGTCTGCCTCTTTTCTTCCAATATAAGCCGTTTGTGCATGGAATTATCATCTATTTTTTCTGATCTGGACCCTTGAGGGCTCCCAGAGACTGAATCACCAACCAAAGAGCGAGCACAGGCTGGACCTAGGCCCCCTGCACATACATAGCAGATGTGCAGCTTGGGCTTCATGTGGGTTCCCCAACAACTGGAGCAGAGTTGTTCCTGAGGCTATTGCCTGCCTGTCTGCCTGTGGACCCTGATTCCCTAAATGGACTGTCTTGTCTGGCCTCAGTGGGAGAGGATGCACCTAGTCCCAGAATGATTTGGTGTGCAGGGGGTAGGGGGTTATTAGAGGAGTGACACCCAGAGGAGGCCTCTCAAAAGAGAAGGGTGAGGTGGAACGGAAGGAGGAATTGCATGGGGGGATACTGGGAGGAGAGGAAGGACTGATATTGGATTGTAAAGTGAACAAATAGATGCATTTAAATTAAAGACACAAAACTTTCTCCATTGTCATTAGAGTCCAGCGGCCTGTCCTCAAGGAGACTGTCTAACTCTCCTCAGTTTCTTATTTACTCCCTTGCATTCTTTCCACATACTCCCAAACAACCCCTAGGCCCTATAAAACCTGCCATAGTTAATAAAACACAAGATGGTTTTCATTGGTGGATTCTAACCAAAACATTAGCGATGTATTTCCTCTGGCTTCCACAGACTTCAAATGCCTCAGCACACTCTAGACCCCACTGGCTTCTTGGCCCAGCACATTGACCTACTTGCCATCCCTTAGTTGTGCCATGTTGCCCCCATCCCAGATCCTTGGCACACATTTTTCTCTGTAAAGAATACCCTGCCCTTTCAAGTCACATGCTGAACCCTCTCTCCCTAGTGTCTTAGTCCACCCGTCATTCAAGTGGATGCATCAGACCTGTCCCTGCCCCAGACAGAGTGAGGGTGGTAGTTTCTGCTGAGCTACACACTGGCTCTGACTGACCCTTAGCATCATGTAGCTTACCTGCAAGTCATTAGGGAGATTGTTTGGTCAGGCTTCTGTCCCTTCTAAGGCTAAGGGTAAAATGACAAGCATCATCCCCACCACCTACACCACTATCATCACTAGCTTACTCCGAGGCAGGAGCCTTTCTATGTCTTATTCCTAGAGTGTGCTAGTTAAAACCAGCACCAAGCAAAGTACCAAACATTTGTGTGCTTGTATCACAAGAATCCTAATGGCCTGAGCCACACAACTAGCTGTCTCAATCAAATGTGACATATAGTTTGGAATTCTGCTTAGTTCTCCACAACTGGAGCAACTTTGAGGGTTTTTGTTTGTTTGTTTGTTTTTCTTTTTTAGCTTTGTTTTCTTGTTTTGTTTTGTTTGTTTTGAATTTTATGAAAACTTGTGTGCTCGGAGAGTCTGTATATTCTCAGTCCCCTCTTAGGGATTTAAATCTTTGGGGTAGAAGCTGTGCTATACTGATCCTTCAGCATCCTATAGCACAGAGTATTATTCCTTAAGTACAGACAGTAGAGGAAAACCTAACAAGTTGAGTTGTTTGACCCCATAGTTTTGGTTTTAGGCTGTTCTTAGGCCCTTCCTACTAAGATTTCAGAACACTAGTATTTCAGCAGAGTTTCTTCAAAGTGACAGGTCTCCTTTCATAACTATTGTAAACACCATTAGATCTTTAAGATATGCCATATCTAATACACACACACACACACACACACACACACACACACATATATATATTCCTATTGCAAGAGCATTCCACAGCCATTCTCCTTTCCTCTTGTCTTAATTTCATTTTATTCAAATTATGCATGCACATATATTTATATGTGATATATATGTATATAAGATAAATATGTGATGTATGCTTATATGATATATTTTGATATATTATTTTGATTTTATTCTTGAAGACATCAGAACATTAAAGTCATGTTTGATCTATATATCTTCCTTCCTTCCTTCCATCTATCTATCTATCTATCTATCTATCTATCTATCTATCTATCTATCTATCTATCTATGTATCCATCCATCCATCCATCCATCCATCCATCCATCCATCCATCCATCCATCCATCCATCAATCCATCCATGTATCTTAGTGCTAGGGATTGAAGCCAGGACCTCCTGCATGCCAGGCATATGTTATGACACTGCTCTTCACCCTCAGCCCAGCAACGTATATTTGGGAAAGAATTATTTTTAGCAGTGCTGGGGATCAGACTCAGAGCAACTCATGGTAGACAAAGGTGTGCAATGAAGCCTATCCCATGCTAGGTTTTTTGAGGTAAATAAGCCCCAGGAAAGAGCAGTTGTGCCAGGGGTTGGGCACATAGGTTGCCGCCTAGGAAGGAAGTCAGAAGAACAATGTGAAAAGGTTTAGCATCCAGCAAAATGTTTCCAAAGAAAACGCCCTTCTCCTGGTTTGCATTCTCAAGCATTTTGTAAGAGGAAAGTCTCAGGGCAGTGGATGCTCTCTCATTGTTTTACACAGACACAGACGTCTCTGAAAGCCTACCCACTAATCCTGACTTGGTTTTCTCAGAGGCATTTCTGTGAGCCATTCTTCTGTTTGTTGTCACTGTGTTCATACAGGCGTGGGACCCAGAGAAGCCTACAGTGATGGATTTTGACAATATCTTTTTGATTTTCACTCTGCAAAACACCAGAGCGTACAAGCCACATTTTGACAAGTACTACATTGAATTTATTTCAACTATGAATTTGTGACTAGACCCAATTCTTTTTTCTGATTAAGAACACATCATCTTAGATTCAAGCACGTAGTTGGTGAGTTTCAGTAAAACAAAAACAAAACAAAACAAAAACAAACAAACAAACTAAAAACCCCACAGAATTTGAATCAGCTTGTGGAGATTGTGTGCTCTCATCAGATTAGCCTTGTTAGTTTTACAGGTAATTTTAGGAAATTACTTTAAACAGCAAGTTGAATCTGTTGAAGTGCAGGAGCAATATTTGCTTGCAACCCAGCCTCCCATACCAGTGACACAAAGAGAACCACTTAGCTTGAAGCAAGTGTGGCACTCAGCTTGCTGGCCTAACACTTGCCCTCCAAGATCTTCAAACAAGAGAAAAGGATTATCTTTTGAGTGGGACCATATTCCCACAGGTTACCCAGGATGTTAACTCCATAATTTATATCCCAACTTTACAAATGTTATGTTTATTAGTTTTTGTGTCTATAGAGACAGAATTACTTACTACTGTCTCCTTTAAGGGCAAAGAGTGCCTGCCAAATTCAAGTTTAGTTTCCAAACCATCTAGCATAACATAATTAAACTACTCTTTCCCACTCTATTAGGTCAACAGTGCAGTTCTTTTTAAGACACATGTGGCATAGAAGGTGGGACTGTATTTCCTGCTGCTGTCAGTCTATGGGTGGGAAAGACCAGAAGACAGCAAATAAGTAAACCCATTGCCACCTTTAAGTGTCACTTGCCTTGGCCCAAAGTGGGCAATATCTGTTAAACACATCTCAAAGACTTCTTAAGGGGGTCAAATGTCATTAATGGTTCAGTTGCTCTACAGATCTATTAACTTGTATTCAATGTTGATAGCAATGCCAGTTTTTGAGGTTTTACACAGACACAGACACACACACACACGTGTATGTGTGTGTGGTGTGTGTGTGTGTGTGTGTGTATGTATGTATATGTATATATCTGGTCAGAGGGGTTTCAGTAAACAAAACTAAGTTCTCAAAGAGATTTGTGGGTTGGAAGAACTGATTGTAAAGATGTGCTAAGATGGTCTGTGTTGAGAGAGGAAGCTTCCCCAGAGTTCAGGTTGAATGGAGAGCTCTCCTTTCATATTAAGAGCCAATCTCAGTTCAAGACCCTATTCTGAGATTCATCAGTAGAGATCATAATTTTACAGAATTGCACAATGATTTAAGGGGGAAGTGAAGTCTGTTAAGATATTATTGTGGGAGAGTGGCAGCGACCTTCATCACCTTGTCTTGTAGATCTTCAACATGCAGCATGAACACTATAGGGATGACTCACCATGGGGATGACTCACCATGGGGATGACTCACCATGGGGATGAATGACTCACCATGGGGATGAATGACTCACCATGGGGATGGATGACTCAACATGGGGATGACTCATGATGGGGATGACTCACCATGGGAATGATTCACCATGGGGATGGATGACTCACCATAGGGATGACTCACCATGGGGATGACTCACCATGGGGATGGATGATTCACCATGGGGATGACTCACCATGGGGATGGATGATTCACCATGGGGATGAC
>CM052718.1:7904395-7943947 GCA_028551405.1 Uromys caudimaculatus | reverse complement strand
CAACGCTCCTGGGAAATTCTTCATAAATATCACAACCCCTGTATGGAAAGAGGCCTGGCATGTGAAACTTGTGTATAGGCAAATGAGGCAACGATTAGGGCTCCCAAGCTGGCCAATGGAAAGTATCAACTACCAAGCCCCGCCCCCTCTCTCAGAACTATAAATAGAACACCTTGACCCAGGTAGCTCTCTCTCTCTCCCCTCCTTCTCCACCCGCCTGCCCTGGGAGCACTACCAGCCATCTAGAACAAATAAAGATAGAAACTACTTTGGCATCCGAGAGCTTTGTCTAAGGGAGCTGTGACTCTTGGGGCACAGGACGGCAAGTGCTCTGAGCACAACGGAGCCAGTGGATGCCCACAGCTGATCTCGGTCCGCTCCCTTCCTACAGCTTGGCCAAGCCACTGGTCGAGACCGGCAGCACTTGGCAGCACGCATTGGCTTGAGCACTCCATCAGCGCCAGGGGTGCTTGACCCCGGCGTCTCACTCCTGCGGCATTAGGCCCCGAGGCATTTGCGACGAAGAGGGCTGCTGCAGTGATCCTTGAAGCCTAGGGCGTACTCTGTGGACCCAACCCCTGGTGGTCCCCGGACCCGGAGACTCCACCCTCACTGCGCTTCCCCCAATGGGAGAGCGCGCGACATATTCTAATATACAATTTAGAAAGTTGTATATATAGAATATTATACAACCATCATTTGACAGAGAAGCTAAATCCTAGAGATAGACAGCACCAGGAAACATGAACAGCTCCCTAAGCATGATTCAAAATGCTTCAGGTGTTCAAAAGTAGAACGGATTCATTTCCCACACCTTGGTTCGAGTGTCACCCCTTTAAGGATGCTTGTCCCAACAGACTGCAGAGGTCACACTCCCTGTACTATACTTCAGTAGCATCTTCAGCTATGATTACAGAGGAAGCTAAACAACTAGATTTGAAAATATGTCTCTCTTCTCTCTTCCTATGTCTTATGTTACATGAGAAAAGAAAAACGGCACCCTTCCCAATACTGAACCTATTCAGATAGCAAGTCAGACCCATCTTTCCACAGGACAAATGTTTGATGTTAGAGCAGTGTGTAAAAAGGTGTCACATAAACGATGATGATTGCTTTAAGACTTGTTGAACAACAACCATGTAATCCGCTATCTTGTATTATGGGATGCTTTTGCTGCCAACAACTCTTATTGTGGTTCAGAACCAACTCTTTTGGTTTCATAGATGAAGTGGACTGTTGTAGCTGGCCCTTATTTATATAGTTGTTTCTCTGGAAAAAATTAGGAGGAAAAATACATTTGATTCATGTTTTCTACTTCCCCTTAAAGCAAACAGATTTCGTTCTTAGAATTAATCTATCTGTGATTCCTTCTCCAATGCTCTCCGGGATGACTTTTTTAGGTTTATTTTCACTCTGCTTTTCTGAGAGCAAAGGCCTATAAATCTTGCGGACAATTGCTCTTGCTTTAGTTATCATGCTCCTGGGCAAGGAAAGATAGCACAGTGGGACATATTAACGAGGCAGCAACAATAAAGTGGTTCTCTGCTAAGTGTCCCATGCAGTGTGAGCAGTCTCCCCGCCTGCCCGTGAATCAGTGCTCTTGATACAAGCACACTGTGCCTTCTGACAACTGCTACTGCGGGATTTGGTACAGTTGGAGGGCTTTCTGGCTTTGTCTATCCAGACATTCCTTAGAGAAAGCAAAGTTTTAGTTGTTTTTCATTAAATTCTCCTCATTAAAAGACATTTTTAAAGTTGAGAACATTCTTGTCATTCTTACACACAGCTGGTAAAAATATATTTGGGTGACTCCTTTTGGGGGCACTTGGCAGTACCCCAGCTTCACACAAGTTGACTGCACAGATCCTTCTGAGAAGAGAGACTTACAGGGTGTTTTTCACATTTGCAAACGCATACATATGGCGATACTCATTACACCTGTGTGAAATAGGAAAAGTCTGAACACAATCTAAATGTCTTTTTATATGAGAACATGGTAAATTACCATCCAACCACCCATCCATCCATCCATCCATCCATCCATCCATCCATCCATCCATCCATCCATCCTCCCATCCATCCATCCATCCATCCATCCATCCATCCATCCATCCATCCATCCATCCATCCATCTATCTATCCAACCATTGGTTGGGACTATGATGCAGGTCTCAGGACTGAGATAAAACTAAATTCACGTTTTTACCTATAGACTATAAGCAAACAAGTTACAAGATGGTACATGTAACATCCCATCTGTGTAGTCCATGTGTGTGCCTGTTGCATTGGAGCATAAGTACACTTTAAAAAGCCTGGAGTTTACATATTAAATGGACATCAGCAGTCATTTCTAGCACAGAGCTGTTGTTTTCTGAAAATGGAGCCCAAGAATTCCATGCTGTGGTTGAGGCACTATAGTCAGCAACATAGTTCATGTATAGCTATTGTGTCACACGTCAGTCACATGACTAATGAAAACCTTTCTAGGCATTGCTACTCGCTGATGGCAGAAGCAGTGGCCCATGAAGAGTGACTGTACATATGAATGTCACACAAGTCATATGTATTTATTAGATATGTCATACACATAGAAGCCTTTTTAAAGCAAGGATTGCTCAAGTGCTATCCATCTTGAAATGAATTGCTACTTTTATGGGCTGTATTCAGAAGACTATGTCAGGAGGGTTTTTGTTCCTGGGATACTCTTTCTCCACCCCCACCTCCCAGTGCTGTGCTTTCAGTGCCCTGTGGGGGCAATGCATGCAAAGCTGATACACAAAATAGCCCAACGTGGTGTCACATACAATGCTAAGTCAGACAGATGCATAGAAAACATGAACTTACAGTCTTTATTAGTTCTAATTGGACTGCAAAGAGACTAAAATAATTATTAGGACTACTGATGATGATCAAGAGCACCTTAAAATAACTTATCTTTTGGAATCATCACAATTCATCAACTGTATGCTGTATTACCTAATTTATGATATGGACAATGTTTTATATTTTATATGTATTTTCATCGTTCAGTAAAGGTAAGATATTTTGATATGGTGTCCCTCTATATTTGTTTTTGAGCTGTTACCTATGTAGCTCAGACAGGCCTCAAACTTTCCACAAAATCCAAGTGTCCTAAACAGTTATGATCTGCCTGTCAAGGCAGCCAAAGGCTAGAATGTTAGACATGCAACATTCTTTTGTTTCTATGTCTGATTACATGTGGTGATTTAAGAAACCACAGAGTCACACAGAGTACTGGGAGCCATGTAGCATCATTCTGTTTCAGTTAGGGTGGAGAAAGCACAGATTTCAATCCCAAATGATTACAATTACTAAATTATTTTTTTTAATTTAAATACTTAGATTTTTTTTCAAAGTCACTGATGACTCAGTGAAACTTTGGATTACAAATATAAATACATTTTTATGACGCTGTGAGTCGGCTTACATTTTGGTGTGTGTACCAAAAGAGTGCTTGAACTCAATGGATTTGAATACAACACATGCAGGCCCATGTGGTCGTGGTGGACAGACTCTGCATCTGGAATGTTCTCTTTGACACCATCCACTGGGCAGTAAGAATGACTGCCAATGCCATAGTTTACTGCTAAGACTGTGAGTGTCTCTAATATGAAATGTTCCTACCCTGTCTCTGTTCCTGAGAGGCTGCCAAGAGGAGTTACCTCCTCCTGGGAGGCTGTCTGGGAGGATGGTTTCCTGTGGATCTTTCCTTTTATGCCACTGGATATCAAACAGAAAAGAACATAGCTGATACTGTAGTTCTGAAAGCTTGAGAATGTTACCTGGCATTAGGCGACGCCAAAGGAGAAAACCTGAGACATGTAGAAGGCTGAGTGAGAGCCATTGGTTACTATTTTCTTTTTATTATAGGTAGGTGTGCATGTGCATGCATGTGTGCACGTGAGTGTATGTATGCATGTATGCATGACATAGATAGATGATAGATAGAGATAGATGATACATAGATGATACATAGATATATGATAGATAGATAGATGATAGATGATAAATAGATGATAGATAGGTAGATAGATGATAGATAGGTAGATAGATAGATAGATAGATAGATAGATAGATAGATAGATAGATACATAGATACATAGATAGATACATAGATAAACAGACAGACATACAGGTAGATAGAGAGAGATACGTTGTCATTCAATCATAATTTTATTCTCCAGTTCATCAGTGTTATGTAGATTCACCGTGTTGTGTAAGGCACATCACGACCTGGTCCACCTCAGACAGAAACCATGCCCATGATATAATGACTCCCTATTACTCCTGATCCCTGGCAACATCAAAATAACTTTCTGTCTATAACTTCTTTCAGCTGACTTCACTGACACCACTTAAAACTTATTTAGCATTTATCTCATGTCAGACACTGTGCAATGTGTTTTCCATGAATTTGTTCACTTAATCTACATAAGGATTCTACTACCAAGTCCTTTCCAAAGAGGAAGAAGCAGAGATACAGAAGCTGCGTGCCCAGGGTCACGTGGCCCCTGACTGGAGGAGCTGAGGGCAACACCAGCATTCTGACTCCAAGGCTCCCATGTGATAGGTGTTGCTCTGCCTGTGTTTCAGAAACTCTGAGCACCAACGGTAATTAAAGTTTATGTCACACATCTTAGTCCACCAAATTTTAAAATGGATAAAACTTGTGAGCACAAAAATATTCCCTTAGGGCATCTAAATCCAAACAGCAGGATGGTGTGTCTGTACTTTGTAATCTTTGACCCGATGTTTCCTTCACAGAATGCCTAATTTAAATTTCCCTATCAGAAGACCTGCAAAATCTACTCTGATTCTGGAAAACCCTATGTTTCTGCATACTGAGCAGCACCTTTCCTACCAGTATTTTCTTATGTCTGTTACTCAAGTGATCGATTCTGGTTTTAGCCTCACTTCACTCAATAGTCCCCAGATCTGAGAAAATACCCCCCACCTCACATTATTTACACTCTCTTCTTTAAGCCAAATCAGTGACTGCTTGACTCCTGGACTAGAGCTTATAATCTACTCTCTGAAATACAGGTGGTGAGTATGAATGTCTCCTTTTTGCACACACATATGGAGGCAGATTTCTCAGATTCTAATAACTACTTTTGTGGACCATTGTGTGTTTAGTTGCTTATAAGAGCACCTGCTTCTTTCACCAGTGATTTCTTGTTATTAGAGCCAACATCCCTGGAAGAGCTGGTGCCCTGTACTTTCCGGTCCCTCTGAGTGTCTCACTGACACACATTTCCTAATGTAGTTCAGGTTTTTCTCCCAAGATTTAAGGCATATGCACTACGTCCTACTGGAGGTATTAAGTGTTCATCTTTTTCAAAAGAAAGTCTTAAAATAGTCTGCTTATGAAATTCATGCCAGTTACTATCAAATTAGACCTCGATCTTTCCTTTTTAGCTATAAAAAGTATTGTATAAATTACTAGACTGATTCCCTTGTAGCTATGTATCAGGCTCCATAAATGTTTAAGATAATGTCTCCTACTTTATGACTAAGAAATATACAATACAACACAAAGGGGCATTGCATTTGGAGGATGCATGTGTTGGTAGGGAAGGAAGATGCTTCATGCACAAATCAAGAAGAGGTTCTCAGAAAAATATGAGGGATCCGGACACAACAGTGGAGATACAAGGCCATGCCCAAGGCCAGGTATAAACATTCAGGGCTAGCACATGCCTGCTGTGTGACCTTGGCTCATTATTTAATCCCACTACTAAGCATTGTGTGTGTTTTCAAAAATGATCCTGAAAATAATTAGTCATATTTAAGAATGTGGTTGGTGTGATTAAAATGAGTTAATGAATGCAAGCTAATTAAACCACATTTCGAGTATGCTGGGTTTTCATTAATGACCAACTGATGTATCGGAGATATTTTAAATCGGGCTTCAAAAGGAAAAGTGCATATTAGGGAGACGGATGGGTGTCATAACAGAGGAAGGGTCTTGGTTTGGGAAAGCAGAGGGTGAATGAAGATGGTCATGCTTCCGTTCTCTAGAGACCTGGGAAGTAAAGAGACTATGGAATAGATAGATATTAATTAGGTAATCGTCTGACTGACAAATAATAAATGACAGACGGATAACACCGAGGTAGATAGAAAGAGCTAGGAAGTTTAAAGGCTTAAAGAGATGCAAAGAACACATAAAATTTCAGAAATGTCAGGAACGATCTGGAAGAAAAAAAGGCTGTGAGGTGGCAGATATGCCAGCTAGAAGGAATTGATCTTATGCAGGGACAGGTCTTTGGGGCAGAAAGCAAACGCAAAGCTTGGGGACAAGTTAACAACGAAACATACTGTGGTGTAAATTTTAGGGCAGTGTGAGACCTGGCGAGCACACTGCCAGGGCTAGAATAACTACGGAAACAACATTGCCAGGTCAGACAACAACTGAAAATCTGGCTTTAGTATTAGAACCTAATGGAAAACCTGCTTCTCACTCCATGACAAGAAACCACCAAATCGTGTTTAGAAAGCCTAGCTTCGGTTGTGTTCCTCATCCTCTCCACTGCTTTGTTCTTCTTTAGTCTTTTCCCCTTGTCCTCAACAGTTTGAAAAAATCCTGCTGCAACTATGTGTACTGGTGCTGCTTCAATAGGAGTGAAGGAAATGGAGAGAGACAGGAAGTCTTTTGACTTCAACAATGCCTTGAGAAGAAAGGAAAACAGTCAGAGTGTGGTTTGGCAGTTACAGGCCTTAGCACTTGGGAGACAGAGGCAAGAGAAGTAACGCCCCATCTAGCCAGGGCTTCGCAGTTTATGTATCTATGCAAAAAGGAGCCCTCCCTCAAAACAAAAAAAATAAATCACCACCAACACTAAAAGAAAGAAAAGAGACAAGGCAGAGAGCATGCTGAAGAGCAAGCTCATACTGTGTGGGTGACATGAACCCCCTTGGACATGAAGATCAGCTTTGGACAAACCACGACATAGGCAGATGCCTTTTGTAGACTCCAGGGTTCCATAAAGCCAATAGTGCCTGGAAATAAATGGGACAGTCAAGTGTGTATGGACTCTTGAGCAATTGCTACGCTTGTGTGGTGAGAGGAAGAAAAATGTCAACCCGAGCGACCACAGTAGGAAGAGGACACCTGTGCAAATGAGCCAGGCAGAAAAGACAGATGTCATGGGCCCCCCTTCCACGGGATGGTCAACAGGTTGATTTCATGGAGGTAGAGTGGGTACCAGAGGCTAGGAAAGATGGAGGAGACAGATAACAGCTGCCAAAATGCAGCTAGATGGGAGGACTTAATTCCAGTGTTGCACAGCACTGTCAGGTACCGACAGTCTACTAGGAGAGTTTGAAGTCTTTCACTTGTAAAATTAATAAATGTTTGAGGAGCTGAACATCCTAACTACCCTGATGTGATCATAACATGTTATTTGCATGTATCAGATTATTTCCTTAACACCATGAATATGCAAAAAAAGAGAAAGCTCCCGTGCATGATCCTCCATAGCAAGGACACAGGCTTTGGGTGTGTGCATACCTGCCTTGAACTCCTTGCTGTTCAGTTTGATAACTATGTGACCTTGAGCAGCAATTCACTGACTTTAGCTTTTGCTTCTAAACTTGAGAAGAAATGGAAAGACCTACTATATAAGATCGTTGGTTAACAACATAAAATGTAAAACAGGCCAAGAAATATGAACACAGGTGTCTTAGTTAGGGTTTCTATTCCTGCACAAACATCATGACCAAGATGCAAGTTGGGGAGGAAAGGGTTTATTCAGCTTACACTTCCACATTGCTGTTCATTACTAAAGGAAGTCAGGACTAGAACTCAAGCAGGTCACGAATCAGGAGCTGATGCAGAGGCCATGAAGGAATGCTGCTTACTGGCTTGCTTGCCTCTCCTGGCTTGCTCAGCCTGCCTTCTTATAGAACCCAAGACTACCAGCCCAGGGATGGTACCACCTACAAGGGGCCCTCCCCCCTTGATCACTAATTGAGAAAATGCCTTACACCTGTATCTCATAGAGGCATTTTCTCATCTGAAACTCCTTTCTCTGTGACAACTCCAACTTGTGTCAAGTTGACACACAACACTAGCCAGTACAACAGGTAACATTTATTAAGAAGTTACATGTGAAGAATTGAGAGCCCCAAAGGGGATAGGAACTCCCTAGGAAGACCAACAGAGTTAACTAACCCGGACCCTTGGGGGCTCTCAGAGACTGAATCACCAACCAAAGAGCATACACGGGCTGGACCTAGCCCCCCCAGGCATATATGTAGCATATATTTTTCATGTAGATCCCCCAACAACTAGAGTGGGGGCTATCCCTAAAGCTACTGCTTGCCTGTGGAATATGTTCCCCTAATTGGGCTGCCTTGTCTGGCCTCAGTGGGAGAGGATGCACCTAGCCCTGCAGAGACCTGATGTGCCAGGATGGGGAGATAATGGGGGGGGCTCCTCCACCCTCTCAGAGGAGAAGGGGATGGGGAACAGGAAGAGGGACTGTGGGGGGGGGGGACTGGGAGGAGAAGGCAGCAATTGGGATGCAAAATAAATTTAAATTAAAAAAAAAAGTTATATGTGATTTGTAAGAGTAATTTGAAAGAAGGGGGACAGCCTAAAGCCAACAACTAGAGTTAAGTGCAGGGCACTGAGGGGCGTCTCTTCGTCCTATTCTCCTTACAGCAATGTAAGTTTGATTAATTCTATGAATATTCATTAGATATAAAAATCTAAATCTTTCTCACCATAATCCTATATGAGCTAACAGTTCCTATATCAGCTAACAGCAGCTATTCGTTCTGTTAATTAGGCAGTCTGTGTTAGCGCTCACTTGGTGTAGTGTGCACAGTTCTGTGTAACAGAGATCCACTTCCCACCAGTTGTAATTCAGGTTTAAGTTTTGTGGAGAGTCCTGCTCTTTAGTCATTTAGTGAAAGCTTATTAGCATCTTATAATATACATTGCACTCTTAGTCCTTGCCCACTAAGGATGGGTCACAGGCATCTGGGTTTTAAGTTATCTAGTTTTACTACTAATGGTCATGACTATAATAATAATAATAATAATAATAATAATAATAATAATAATAACAATAGCAATGATAATGTGTATTTACTGCTCTTACAAGGTCCATTAACTGATCTTCAAGCCAAAAATCCTATTTACAATCATTTTACTTTTGTTGAATTAAATAGTTCAAAAAGAAACAACCAGTAAAAATATAAGTGGCTATGCACAAAACAGGAGAAGAACCAGGTTGTTTGTAAGACTGGAGTTGAGCCTTTTAAAATCTGAAGAAAAAAAAAATCCCTTAAAGAGAGAGCATTTTGCATAAAGGCTACCAAGCAAAGAGAACCTCCTTAGTCAGGGACACAGGATCCATCGATCGTCTGAGCTGACCAGGACCCGAGTTCCTTTACTTATTGTGTCTGAACCACAAGGTGAACTCCATTCTTAGTCTTATGGGTGTGGATACCGAGAAAACTGGCCATGGAAGCCTCTTGGGCTCTCCCCACACATCTCCTCAGCTATGGGCTTGCCTGGGCTCCAGCAGCAGGAAGCCATCTGGGAAGTTCCTTGTAAATGATGCTTGCTGCGGTCTATCACAGCTCCCGAACTCTTTGAGAGCCCCTTCCCAGTTTCCCTGGGAGCTACCATGTCAGATGCAATGTGTGGTTGGCAGTCACTTCAAAGGTTTGGAGCTACCTGTCCTTTCCCTGCCATTTGGATAAAATGCTCCCCTATGCAGTCAGTCAGACAGAGTACAAAGCCTCAAAGATAGAAACTATTTACTTCTTGCATCTTCACAAACTTCCGGTCATGGGTTTGTGCAGAAACTTAATAACCGTTAGAGAGAAACTGGCGCATGCGTGCCACAATGCTAGCTGCTGTTGCGAGGGCGTTCTGCCATCTTATGGTACAGCAGGAGCACCTTGGACACGATTCCTACTTCCCTACTCCACCAGCCTTACAGAGACCAAAGCGAGTTACTAATTAGTGTATAGTTAGCTCCCTCACTTTCGAATAACTGCTTTACTTCATCCTTATGGGGATTAGAGGTAAGGTCGCAGTAACAAAGAACACTTAACCTTGCCTTAACTGTGTCTAAGCCATTCATTTCTCAATTTAGACAGGAAAATTATTATTACTACTCCTTTATAATCAAGGAAATCAAGACTCTTAACGAGTTAAGTAACTTGCCTCAGTCTACATACACAGTTGGTAGTGGGAGGGTTGTACCTGGACAGGACAGCCACCCTCCCACTGAGGCCTTTGGGTGGTGGGCTCAGAGGGGAACTTTGAGCAGTAAATACTATGAGAGAATGAAACATTCAGAATCCCAGGACCTCACAAGAAACAAACAGCATCCAGTCATCCATGCTCTGCTGAACCACTCCAACTGGCCCCTACTTTCCCTGGGGGTACTTGTGATCAGATCACTTGATATTTGGAACAGGATCTTCCCTTACTGTTAAACCCCCTTTGATCTGGTGACTCCTGGAGCCATACACTGTTTCAGCTCTTCACATATTTAATACCTTCCACATGTCTTCACATACCTAAGGATAACTTTCACACATCACATGTGTCCATTTTCTCGTGTTTTTTTTCTACCCAATAAGCAAACAGCAAGGGTTGGTTCAGCAGCTGTGCCCGTTCCCTGTAAAACTTCCATCTCCAAGAAAATGTTTCCCTATCACCTTTCTCACCTGCCAAGAGCCACTCAGAAATCTCGCCCCAAAGCTGGAGGGCCAGCTCCAAGGAAACAGTATTTTCCAGACATAACAGGGCAGATATGTATAGGAACTCACAGACAGTGGCAACATGCACAGGGCTTGTAGAAGCTGGAACCAGATCAAATCCCAGCAGGAGAAAGGGAGGTGGATACAAAGTTCCCCTGGCCAAGAACCTGTTTGAAATTGGTGGGAGCACAGGGTGGGTAAGTTTTCTTCTATGGAGCCTTACTGGGCACATCACCTCACTCCAGGACAGGCCATTCCCAGGGGTAGTTGGCCAACACAAATCAGGCTCCCTGTTATTTCTTTTTTTATTTTGGGGGATTGGTTTAGTGGTTAAGAGAGAGAAAGAACGTGAAACGGGGTGATAGGGAAGCCCGGGAAGATTTGAGATGACTTGGAGGAAGGAAAATATGAAATCAGATGTATATTGTGAAATTCTTAAAGCATAAATGAAACACTTAAAACAAATCAACATTTTTAAAAAATAAAAGTGAAAATATTTTGATATTCTCAGAGAGCTGCAGTTGGCCTGTTTTCTTGAAACCATGCTCTGTAGCAGCTAGGAAACGTTTTTCTGTTTTCTCCCTTGCATTAGCCTCCTGGAGTGTCCTCATTTCTAGTGCTAATTAGGCAGGCCTTACAGTAAGAGTATAAAAAATGTCCCCATCATGCCTTTTATCTATTATACATGACTGGTACTGGGAAAGAGTGAGCAGGACTTTTTTCTAATTAATCTGAAGGACTTGGAAGAATGACGTTGACCTTGGATACTGAGAACTACTTTTTTCGGGTTATTTTGAAACAGTTTCGTTCTGTAGTCCTCGGTCGATGGGTACTTGTGAAGTAGCTCAGTGTGGCCTCAAGCTCACATTACTCCTCTGCCTCAGCCTCTCAAATACTAGGATTACAGACATGCAACACAATGTCTAATCTAATTACTTTAAGGAAAACAATAGCATTTACATTTTCATAAAGATTAAGTTTGAAAGATTTTCATTCGTACTAACTTTTTGAAAGGCTGGAAATTGCTGAGTCAAATATTTTAAACTACTAAACAATAGTAAAACTATACCAAAGCTATTTATAAATGAAAAAAGAAAACCAAATTTCTTTGACAGCATTCCTGGGCATCCAGGTAACTCAGGGATGCTCCAAAGCCTCAATAATCATATCAAATACCACGCAACCAGCACTTGTCAAATCATAAATGTCATGCTGCCTTGCCTGTTTTGTTTAATCTCTAGAATAAGGTGGAAGGTATTATTGTTGTGCATAAATTAAGGCATGGAAAGGTAAAATAGCGTGAAACACTCATACGGCTGGTGGATGAAAGAGCTGGGACTTGAGCTGATGCTTCTCCGGCTTTGAATCTCATGTTCTTGAACCCTGGGTTAAATGCTGCGAGGAAGACCACACTTCCACATAACATTAAGGCATTAGTACCTAACTTAAAAGAGTCCAAGGACTGCTACATAAAGAGTAGGTCTGTTTAAGTACCCAAGTTAATGCATAGAAGTGCTACAGCTGGAAGGTTTTGGTGAGATGAGTTCTGTTGCCCTTACTCCAGCCCAGGGAAGGCAGGACAGAACCCAGGTCTTTTCCCAGGAAACTTAATCAATAGACTACTGCACCATTCTGCCCCTGTACTTTAATAATCTTACGGAATTTGGGGGTAACAAAATTCCACCATATGTAATTTTGTTAAGTAAAAGTAAAAAAAAAGGTAAAAAAGTATGTTTTTGCAGATTTTCTCTTGTTTTTTAATGTTTTAGCCTTCCCATGTAAAGTGACACAAATTAATACAAGCTTCTGCAAGATTCACCTTATAAAGGTAAAAGATTATAAAATTATAAGATTATAAATATATACAATTTATGATGAAAATGTGGGAATTCAACCTTATCACTGGTTGCTATACATATTTCAATCAGGATATAATTATATACTAAAAAAGATTTTCACTATCTACCCAGTACTAGATCTATAATTGCTAATACATATTAATATAACAATGTATAATTTAAAGTCAATCAGCTTTAATCCATTTGAAGTTATTTTGAAGTAAACTGATACTCATATGCCTTTGCTTCTTCTGTTTGAAACCATGTATATTTTTTTCCATTCTTTTTTATTTACATTTCAAATGTTTTCCCCTTTCCATGCCTCCCCTTTGGAAATCCCCTATCCCATCCCACCTCCCCCTGCCTCTATGAGGGTATTCCCCTACCCACCCACCCATTCCCGTCTTCGATATTAAGAAGCTAACACAACTTAAACCTATGTTTATTTAACCACTCACTAAAAATAACTCAAACTTCATCCCGTGTTTTGATCCATGGCTAACAAACTCACCATTTTACACATTAAGGGAGCATTTATCACTAAAACATGGTATCCTCTTTGATATTTCATCTTGTATTTGTTTTTTTTTTTTAATTTGCCATTTGATACCTACTCTTTTCCAGTTATAAACATTTTAATTTCATCTAAGAAAGCAGTTGCTTGTAGGAGACTGTCAGATCTTTTAGTGTCATGTCCTAAATCATTATGAAAGATTTACTTTTTGTGTGAGACAGCTTTGCATATTAATCATATCACTAGACACATGTTTGCTGAGGTTTAGCTATGGCCAATAAATAGACAATGTCAACGGCGAAGCTGTTAAATCTTGGTGCACACATTTCTAACACATTGTATTGAGTTATGCAAGGAATAATCACCCTCCTAAATCCAAGTCAAACATCTCATAGAATATTTGTTTGCTTAATGAAAAACAAAGTTGTACTCTTCATGTGGGTGATTTTGAACAGTGGCTAAAAAGTCCATGAAAAATTAATTTAGCTCAATAAAGAATGCACACATAGCTCCTTTTTGAGGTTAGTAAATCACTTCTGCCATTTCTGCTAAGACACAATGCAGAAACAGATTAAATGAAAGGGGGGGAAGAACCTTCTAGGCGGACATTCTCAAATGAAATCACAAGAACCGGTAAAGGCTCTGCTTACTAAGATTTTTTTTTTTTTTTTTTTTTTTTGAGCAAAGGTGAAAATTCTTTACTCCAGCCCAAGCTCAGTACAGTTGGACCGACATGCCAATGGCCTTCCCAGGCTTTCCTGCATCCTGCTCCATCAGGCTAAAGCTCGGCCACTTCTGCACTTGGAAGGCACCACCCTCTGGATGCTTTCCTTACCCTGAGAGATGGAAAATCCCCTGCAATCATCATTGTTAAAGCTAATAGGATTAACATGCAGTTGAAGGTGTGAGTGCAGCAAAAACAGAGATCTAATGAAAGATGGTTGGACATGGTGTAAGAAAAAAAAAGACAAGATGAAGAAATAACAGGAATTTTCACCTGAGATGTTTAAGGACTGGCAGGTGATCCTAAAGACCTCTTTAAACTAATGTGGAAAATGGTCCATCCAGGAAGTTAGCACACCACTTCATCATCACTGAATTGGTAATTCATTTACACCTTTATTTACAGAAGCATATCTACCAAGATGTGGACCATATACTATAGTTAAAGGGCATGAACATGAACAAGATATACCCCGTGACTGTGAAGTTTAGTATCTACAAATTAAAATAAGGTGAGGAGACAGAGAGAGAATCAACACCTCGAGGTTGATTCTTTATTGATTATAAAATAAGAAAATATGGTCTTTATCCTAAGGGTGCAATAAAACATCACATCATGAGTAGAAAGCACAATATAAGGGTGACATGACGATACTTGTGTCCAGATGCTCAGTGGAGACTGGAGGAGAACCCTCAGCTACTGTACACCAGCCATGATGGGAAGGAACAGAGCCTGGTCCAATTAGGAATAATATGTTCAGATTAGGGTCTTTGAAGTTCCAAAGATACCAGGAGGCACTGCTAAGAAAGTAAGACGCTGGGATGAAAACCATCTTTGTAGCAGCTGACAACTGACTTTAGGGATATAAAAAATTAAATCACTCAGAACCTGAGTTTTAGAAACTCCAACGTAGATTAGAACTACCTTAAGAGAAAACTGTGAAGATTGAGATCAGGTATAGAGGGCATAGACAATGTGAAGTCAAGGTTACAGGTAAACCATAGGGCTAGCTTCCAGCTTCTCTGTCTGTGCTCAAAGTCCTTGGTTGCTACACAAAGCTACTTAGGGAAACCCCGGAACTGTCTGCACATAGACTCAAAGTTCAGGGATAATTGAAGAAAGCTAAGTATCCTAGTGGCTATTTTTATTTTAGTATTGAATATGTCATTGCTAAATTAATATGACACCATTACAGATTTTGCCAACTCATCATGTGACTTTTAAATAGATGGACGATATGCTGGACTGGACATAACCCTTATTCATTAAAGTTCTAGACTATTGCCCTCACATCAGGGAAAGGTCTATAAAAAGCTGGTATTTAGACTTTTAACCTGAACTTGCACAGAGTGTCATTCCCAGGAAATCTGATCAGCAAAACACTGAAGTACAGAAGTTCACAGTGCGCCTTTGTACATCTGGAAATAGTGGTGGAGAAATAAGTATCGGTGGATAAAAGTTGTGGAGAACCACTGAATTAGCAGTGTTTGATTTTGATCCAGCAAATTCTGTGGTAATTGGATGCTCAAAAGCCATATGTTTAGAACATTAACCAGTTTGATTTATATAAAAAAAATATATTTGTGGAATCCAGATGTAGGAAATGATGCCTCTAAAAGAACCCTACATATAAAATTGTCACTATTTCACAACAGGGATCTAAGTCAATTAGTCACTGTAGACTCAAAACAATTCCTTATAGGCCCATTTGAGAGACAGGTGACCTAGGAAGGCAAGAACTTGGTGAGTACAGCCTGCATACTCCAGAAGAGTGTTATACTAACGTATGCACTTCCCAAGGAGAGCAGGTCATTGTCTGCCTCACATGCTGATTGGGCAGTATTTGTTTTACTAAAGCACATGACTCTGTAAGTGCAAAAGAGGCATAGCACACAGGACAACTCCTGTAGGAAGACTTGTGAGAAGGGACATACCATACAGCTACAATCACCAGTGGTAGATTTCTCTTGGGACCCAGGGCAGTTTCTGAGGTCATGCGCCATGAGACTCCATAATGGCGGCCAAAGCACCACTCCTGTGGGAACCCTTCGGCTTGGCTGCTAACATGTGCTTTTCTTCTGACAGAACCTGTTATTGTGGTGTCATAAGCTGCATGCATAACCACATAGTCTTTAATATTTTTTGAAGTTTTTGCCATTAGTATGTCTCAGAAACAATAAATTCAGCAACCACTTAAATGAATAACTCACAAATAAATGGTCTGAACATTTTCTAATAAATAATAATGAGTGAAAATGGGACCTATTTTAATATTTCAAACGTAAATGCAGACTGGAGTGTATCCTAGGGTCAGACACAGCTCTGTGCTTAAATTTCCAGTAAAAATGTGCTCTGAATGAGCAATAAGAATTACTAAGTCTTGAGATCCTGGGCAATCCCATGGATCTTTCTGGGAAAGTGCAATATAGATCGTGATATAATAGCTGCAAACCTCCTCAGAGTGACTTTAGGTCATCAGCCAGTGAGTACACATCACTGAAGTTTCTCCCCCACCCCCTCCTCCAGCACTTCCTTATTAACAGTACCACGGATTGAAAGCCCACTTGAAACCTGAGGTAGCATTTTCCTCCTGAGTTGTTGTATGCGTCAGGGTAAAAAGACCTTTGTGGGTGAAATGACAATCCTACCTGTCTCACAGCTGGGTCCGGTGAAGCCTTGTGGGCATGCACACACATTGGCAGCAATGCAGGCACCTCCGTTTCTACAGCCATCTTTGCAGAAAGCTACAATAATCCAGATACATGAATAAATCAGACAGACAGTATCAGACACACGGTTGTCACCACATTGTAATCAAACGGCTCTAATCTCTACCCCCAGCCTTCCTTTACTCCCTGAAGACATGATAGCAAAGGATGAAGATACCGTGATTTCCTCATGAGATAGTAGTTTGTACACATGAGAGAATGTTTCCAAACATATACTCATGCTGAGTTCGGAAACAGTACCTGTGTTTTAATGGTAAGGAGATAGCTTGCCTGAAACATATCAAAACACAGCAATCTCATGCTGTGTGAAATGCATTGCGGATTGTATTATATTCCCTTGTAAAATCACACTGGAAAATAAACATTTAAAAGTGGTAACCATTTTAGATGAAGCAAATCATTAGAAAATGAGATGAGAAAATAGAAATGGTGGACTCCTGAGGCTCCAGGCCTATTGCACACTGGCTAATGTGCTAAAACAGGAGAGAAGTTTCTTATCCTTCTGAAAGGTCTGAGCTGGCCCACTGACACGCTCACCAACTGCAAGAACCATTCACTCCAGTGGCCTTCTGGGAAAGTTGCAACTGCCTACTGAGGGGAAGCCAGGGCAGAGACCCTGTGAATCTTGACATACTAAAAGCTGAGTTTAGGGCAAGCTTTTCCCTGAGAAGGATAGGGCTGAGGTGGGAACCACTGGAAACATGGTTTCTTGGTGTAGGCTGCCTCTGACACAGGTGAGGAGGAGGGGAGTTACAGCAGTGAGGAAAACCAAGAGAGGTGGAAGACAAAGCCAGGGTGGGTGAGCCTGAGCTTCTTAGAGCTCCTCTTCCCAGCTCAGCTTACCCACTGACTCATGAAGGCCGCTGCCACATGGCTCTCCTCACCAGGTCTGTGGGTGAGCAGCTCGTGCTGGTTCAATTAGAGATTTGAAGGTGTAAGCTCCATCTGAATAGCTAGCTATGTTTTCTGAAGGTGGTAAGGGAGGGAAATTTCTAACTCTGGTGTCAACCAAAGCCATGTAGGCTGTGTTGACTTTAGGCCTTAAGTCTGTCTCTATCTTCTGCACAAAGAGGGGGAGAAAAGAAAAGAACAACAGACAGACAGACAAACAAAACCAAGACAAAATAGAGCCGTGACCCAGCAGGGATTTTTAGATGCATTTGGAGCTTAAACATCATACATAATAACAAATGTCTTCATCGGGCCATTTCTAGACTTCCCTTAACTAATTCTCAAGCCTGTTGACAGCAGCACAGAAGACAGGGACTTAGGGACCAGTTACACTTTCATGTCTAACTCCCTTCCCATCCTCAGGAGGAAGTTGAGTGTTGTAATTCAGAAAACGTGTAGTCCTAACTTCCAAAGGGATTTTAAAGTTTCTTAGATGTGTTTCTCCATCCATGTGCCACTGTGAATCTGTTGGCATCTGCTTATAATTTCCTGAGTTACTTATACTTTATGACCTGGTTTTCATATCAGACAGGAATCAGTATCAAGCAGAGATAAGAGAAAGAAGCAGTGAGGCCAACACGCCAAACCACATATTTTGAAGGAACTTCTAAGGTTTTAGTTATATTATTCATCTTTTTCCAGGCAAATGCTTGTGAGATTTGGACTCTGAAATGAGTAGACCTTTATGACGATCTACATGAAAATCCGTGACATTTTGAATACCAGTGCAATAGACAGTGCACTACAGACCTAGCCTTAGGACTCACACTGCACTGACTCTGGTCTTTTCTTCTCACAGTCATGAGCACAGTAAGTCTCCTTTATCAAATGCCAAGGCAGAGGGTACCATGTATTTGAGAGGTGAGCAGCTTTGGAGTCCAAAATGTCTACATTATACAAATTGGCACTAAGGAATATAAACTCTATCCTGTATAGGATTTCATAGTTTCACATTTCCCATGTGAAGATGGGCATAAGGACACCTGACGAAAGGCTTGGAAGAAAGGGAGTTAATAAAGAGCAGTGAACTACAGCTGGAATGTCCACCCATGGCAACTAAAATGGAGGTGGACACTGGGGAAATTGTCAACTGGCACTGATAAACCAGCAAACACAAGAAACCACAATACACACAGAGCCAGTGTGCATAGTTAATATTGATCCCACAGTGACAGAAACTAAGGACATGGGGTGGTATTTCAGGGTGGATATCCCGAAATGTTCATGTTTGGGCCCCCAAACAAAACAAAACTGGTCAACCTAATACAAAGATTCACAGAAGCTGAAGAGTGTTTTGAAGAAGAAATGGAATTTGCAAATTAGAGGGAGAGGAAATCGGGGTGAAGAGGCTTATGATTTCAAAGATAAAGCAGCTTGTGATATAAAGGCCCAGGGCATGACTGTGGGTATAGAGAGTGACAGTATGCAAATGCTGAGCCTGAGGTCACAGAAGTGCAGGACAACCCAAACTGCTTGGCTACTTAGCTGCTGACATGGCCAAGGAGGGAGGAAGGGGCTGAGGAGAGGGTGATGAGCCATGTACCAGCACTCTGAAACACTCATGCAACGCCCTGTCCGTGAGGTACAGAGAATGGATGCCAAGGGACGGGAGAGAAGAGACGGGGCCTGGATGTGATGCGGAGGAGGTGCCACAGCAGCTCCCTACCTTTGCACATGGTCCCGTTCCCAGTGTAGCCGGGCTTGCAGACACAGTTGTGTCCTCCAACAGTGTTAAAGCACAGAGCGTTCTCATCACAATTGTGTTGGTTTGTGAGGCACTCGTCATGTTCTGAAATGAAGAATACAGCTTTGTTACTCAAGGAGCATTTCCACAGATACATATCACACATATACCACACATCTATCACACGTCAGTGTCTTGGTTATTACAGAGCAGTTCTGCCCAGTGTAGGTGTAGGCAAATTATAAATTAAAGACAGCTCTGGGTGGTTTCAAATTTTGCAGTATTATTGTGCTACTATAGAATTACACATATAGTCCATATTTTTAACTAATCTGTCCAAAAGTATTTGAAAAAAAGCCCTACCAGCGGCAGGACAGAACAGACCTTCTCTGAAATAGATGCCAAAGTAACCTCTGTGATTGACATTTCGGGAGTTATCCTTGTACAAATAAGTCTGCCATCTAACTTTTCCTCATAATATGTGATTGGTACCGGGCAAGTTCTGGGAGTTAGATGCCAGTAGTTCCTATCTGCAGCAACACTTGCCAATATAAAGATTTTTATGCACTGTTGTGGGGAGATCTTACCTTCAATGCCCTCCCTCCACAAATAAACCATCCTGTTTCTAGTTGGTAAAACTGATTTGCTTTCCTAGTACATGCATCTAATGTGTGCAAATGCATATATGATACACAGCCAACATGATGCCCCCTTCGAACCCAGAACGGCTTGTTCCTTTTCAAAGCCCTCAATCACTTGGTCCCTCTAGCACCCCTATGAGAGAGGCGGACCAGATAGATCACAATACTTAGGAGGACACAATTGTGGCTCAATTGATCACACAGCTTACCCAGGTTCCTAGGGTATTAGGTAACTTCAGATGTTTAGCATTCAGCCAAGATGCAGAAGTTAATAATAAATATAAGGTGAGGGAAAAATATCTAACATCAAAATCATGTTGGGCAGAAAATAAAATATTGAACGACATGTACACAGATTAGTTTAGGGCCCTGAACTCCCTATTATCTGAGTTTCTTCCACATCACTGATCAGGCTTTTCATTTTAGAACTCTATATCCAGAGCATTTTAACATTAACGTAGCTGTAACTTCAACAATTCTGTATTTGCCATGTATGGTTGAGACTATACTATGTGATTTAAGACAACTCTTAATGGACTGTCTCATGTTTTATTTTTTTTAAATATACATTAACCTTCCACTATGATCTCATGTCTCATAATATAAGGCAGCCCAATTAAGATCATTTTAAACTCTAGCCCTGTAATAAAACTTTTTGAAACTATTCCCAATAACCCATTAAAGAAACACAAAATTATCAATACCAGTGCATTAGAGTTGCATCAATGGATATTTGTAAGTTCCTAGCAAAATTACTCAAATACTAAAATCTAACTCCCTAACATTCTCTTATATCAGAACATCTCATAACTGTATGAGTCCTTGCTCATTGTAGTGAAGGAAAAGTGCTTAGTTACACAGACTCTTTACACTTAGGCATCCATAAAACGTCAGAGGGGCCAGACTGGGCAGTCCAACTTCCTTTGAATTCTTCTGACTGAAACAAAAAGAATCTATGCTCTAAAGTTGGTGCCTGCTGTCAGTTTAATTCCAGAACAGTTGGAAGCATTGCAGTTAATCTATGAATCTATATGGGTACAACTGTCCACCCGTTAAAGAAGCTGCTGCTAGGTTAGGTACCTTTCCATCCCTGACCATCTTGTCTTCTTCATTAGCTCACTGGGTAGAAGGCAAGCGAAACATGATTCGTTTAGCACCCAGAACTTAGTGTTCTACAAATCTTAAATAATCACCTGATAAAACAACTGGCTTACTCTCTCCTGACTGACTCAGGGTTTCAGAAAGGAGGTGTGTGTTCCCGAGAAACTGAAAGGCAGAGGCAGCGTTTCCAATTTTCAAATATGCCTTTTCACACACAACTGGCACTGCCTACAGTGCCCTTCTCCTCATGTTCTCCTGGAAAATACTAGCCATCCCTAGGAACCATGCTAATGTGCCAAGTCCTTTGTGGAATACCTCCGTGTGTCCTGCTTGCAAAGTCAGGGTTCCTCTAGGCCTGAGACCATATACCAAGCTCTGCTGTTCTCTCTTACTATACAGAGCTGCTTCTCCTACTTATCCAACCTCAGCTCCACTTGGGCATTGTAACTATTTAGGCAATAATGCTTTCCCTTCATTATTTAATAGAGAATGCTTCTTGAGATATACAAGTATATACTACATATATACATATATATATTCTGTATATAGACATATGTACACATTTAATCCACATTTTCTATATATAGAATCCAGAATCTTATAGAGATAGCTGGCAAAGACATGTTTCATATGTTAAAAGTTTTTTTTTTCTTGGTATACAGTGTAACCTGATTTCATACCAATGATGTAATTCAGTAAATAAAGTTTTTCCTCAGACAGTGGTATTCCTTCTTATGTAGATGTCACATAAATCGACAACATACTTGTATCCATCACTCACTCCTAACTTTGGTAGGATTGTATATTACACATTAGGATTTTTCTCAAAATAAATAGATGATTATAAATTGTGGGCAACTTCAGAAACTTGTAGTTTAATTGGAAGGAAAGGCAGAAAGCATGGTGCATGGTTGCCATCATAAGATGTACCAAAGCAAAGGAGGAAAGTCACAGAAGGTCATAGAATCAAGGGTCAGGGGGAACTTATTTCTCCTTGGCCAGGTAGAGGTCAATGTCTGAGCTCATGGAAAATTGAAAATTTGATATGAAATATGTATGTATGTATATATATATATATGCACACATATATATCTATATGCATATGTGTGTGTGTCTGTGGGTGTGGGTGTGTGTCTGTGTCTGTGTGTGTAAAATCACAGATTGTAAATTACAATGGCATCTATGAATGTTGATTCTTTTTGTAATATTGATGTTCTTACAGATTTGAATGAAACAGAATTATTCTGAATAACCAGAGTATGAGTCATTGCTTACTACAAGCCACATAATTTGTAAATAACTTAATTCTTACATTAGATAGAAATTATGTATCATTATTTTATAAGAAGTTAAATTTTCCCTGTAGAGGTTAAATAATTTCCCCAAGTTTACAGGGTTAGAAGCTATCAGAATTGTGAAACATAATATCTGACTCCAAAAGACATAAAATTGCTTGGTCATATATTTCATGTGCATATTTCTTCAAATCTTTCTTAGATAGTCTCCTTTATATTTCTGTGATTTTTAAAAGAAATATGTAATTTTATTAAAACAATATTATAAATAACTTGCAAATTAAACAATACACACACACACATACACATAGTACAATTAATCAGAACCCAAACTTCTCATTAATCTTCTATTTCGGTAGACTAGCCATTTTGAGGCTATGGAGTTTGACATTGCTTTTTACACTTGCTTTATCAAATGAAGTCTTATAAATTCATCCACCATTCAAAACTGTAAAATCCATGGGAGAGTTAAGACTAGAAAAATAATTGATTTATACTTTTTATGACTCAAGTGTACATTACCTGCATTGATGACTTTGCTTGCTTATACATAAAGCTTACACTGTGCATAAAGTTTAATGTTTCTCATTTTGTGTGTGTGTGTGTGTGTGTGTAGTTTTCCACTGCTTTACATTGAAAAGTTATCATTTTATTATTGCATTTTCCACCATACTTTTAACCCTGTATGGTAAAAGCCTCATCAGAATTATAGAACTTCCCAGGATTAACATAACTTTCCATGCATATTTACAGCCTCAACTTTACAAAGCCAAGAGACCCTTTAAAAAGAAAAGTGTGGCACATAAAATAGTCACTTGCCTTTGATGCAAGGTAGTCAGTTCATAGAAGCTCATGAAAAGCATACAGTAGTTTTGAGAAGTTTATGATAATAGTGTCAGTAAGTCTAGACAACTGGTTTACCTCAACAAGGACTGGCTGCCTATCAGATTTCCTCTTAGGTTTCTGCAGACCATATTGCACGCCTTAAAAAAGCGACAGAGTCTGCAGAAAGCCTCCCCTGCCCAACACTGTTCCACACACCTGCCATAACAAGCATGTAGTTCTCTGTGCTGACTGATGAAGATCCTCAAAACAACAGAACTGTGGATCTGCAGCACTGACCATTATCAAACAGCCAGAAGCACACACCATTTCTACCCTACCAACTCAGATCTTTGAACTTGCACACAGCTTCTTAGTATCAGCACAAGACCATCACCCCACTGCTGATCCTTTCAAGAAGGATGTAATCTGAGTTTGAACAACATTCTATGCTACAACATAATGATTTTTGGATGACTGAGGGTGTCTAGGAGGAAAAAAACTAGAATTCATTCATTCTCTACCCCCCTCCTTACTTTTTGCACCAGTTATTTAGCAAAGATGCTCCCTTCCACCAGCAGAACATATCCTCATGATTAAAGCCTGTGTGTCCTAATATCACTAACACAGTGGGACATTACTAATACGTTAGTTGATTTCAAACGTCTATGGTGAAATGTACTGCATTATGACCATAACTAAAGATGAAGGGCGAAAAACTACAAGCTATTTTAATGAGCAGTATCAGGGAAACCATGGGCTCCGTAGTGCATGCTCTGAATCTCAAACAGACGTGGTTTCAGATATTGGGCCTCAGAAAGACAGGTAGATGACTTTTCTAGATTAAAATGGAGAAATTACAACTTCTAGAGGGGACATATTAAATAGAACAAACAAACAAACAACAACAAAACAAACAAAAACCAATGAATGCAAAGACACATGACAGACACTTAGTAAGTACTTCTAATCTGTTTGTTACTTGTTGGGATTTTTTTTTTCCCCTTCATTAGGTTATGTCCTGGCTTTTCTATTTCAATCTGTTGGGGAAAACCTAAATATTTTGTAGAATTTGCTCTCTTTATAGACTTTTTAGAACCCAAATACATTTTGTATACTTTCTGGAATGCGTCTATTTTTAGTGGTGGCAAGGGAAAACTACTGGCTGTCAGAGTGATGAAATATTACTCATTTTGGTTCTTAGGATTGCTTATTTTATTCCCTCTATATTGCAGAAAAATCAGAATTACATCATTTTCACAGAAATATATTTTTAATGTAGTTGAAGTAACTGCAAGAAATCCCCTCCCCCAAAGCTTGGTGGGCACCCACTCACATTGTTGTTCACTATTGAATTTCCTGCCCACTGACCATCCCGGCTCAAGAGCGACTCCCTGATGATCTTCCAGGAGTTTCTTCAGATTGCCTCCTGTGGCACACTTGCTTTGCTCCTATCTGCATTTGCACCAGTGTGCCCACATCCTTAACTAACCCTTATTTGAACAAGAGTCCAAAGGGAAGCACCTCAGATGTCCTCCTGCCCCTGAGTGATTCCACAAAGAAATTCAAACTGGTTTAATGAGGGTGTTTTCTTTCATTCTGTTTCATGAAATCAGCATTATCTAAAGCATTGTGTGGCAGCTGATGTAACTGCCAGCCAAATAATCTGTAACTGTTCTCTGAACACATTCTGTGGTTTCTTCTTTTTAATTTTTCCTTACTCCTTTCTTACTTTTTTATATTTTTCATTTGCTAAAAATAGATTTTTTTTCTATATGATATACTCTGATTGTGGCTCCCTCTTCCCCAACTCCTCAGAGATCTGCCCACCTCCTCTTCTATCTAAATATACACTCTTTCTATCTCTTGATAGAAATCAGAATCTAAATAATAATAATAATAATAATAATAATAATAATAATAATAAACAAAAAGTCCAAAACAGAATAGAACAAAACAAACAAACAGAAGAAAAGGAGTCAAAGACAAAGCATATATAGAGAAACACAAATATAAACACATAAAGCACCAGAGACACACAGGAATCCCACAATCATACACATGCAAAAACACAAAACTGGAAGCCATGATATATTCTGTTTTCTTTTTAAGGCAAGAGATAGAATTAAGAAGTAGACGTATAAAAGCAAGAACCTTGTTGGGTGTGACAGTACCCACCGGCAATCCCAATGCTCCAGAGACTCAGGCAGGAGGGTAGTGAAGTCAAAGCCACTCTGGGCTACTGAGCAAGACCCTGTTTTAAAAGCAAAACAAAAAGACTTCCCTAATTAGTTTTAAATTTTTAGGCCAGAATGGTCGCTTATTCTTGTAACCCCACACTGCTCAGCACAGTGAAGATTACAAGGCCAGAAAGTAGAAGACCAAGCACAATGTCAGACTGAAGTGATTCTAGCAAGAGTGCTAGTGAGTGGGGCAAGCACCCTCCTCTCTAAAGATCAACCAGCCAACCAGACAAACAATGACAACAACTCTCAGAAAACAGTCCAGGGGTGTAGAAGGGGTAGTAAGCCTTGGGCTTCATGTAGCACGTGTATCACCATGACTGGCACAAGCCTGGTCCCCAGTGAAGGCCTGCTGAAGAATGCATCCTCACTTGGAGCTGTGTCCCAGATGAGCACTCAGAAAGGCCTGGTGATGCAAACCCTCTAGGTACTGAAGAGTGGCTAGCCTCGACTCCTTCCTGCTCTCTTCAAATGCTTGCTCCTCCTCTTTCCCTTCAAATTTAGTACTAAGATCTTCACAGGGAAACACCCAAGCCATCATGAAACACACCCTCTGACTTCTAGGAGCCATGATGCTGCCCTCCCCTTTCTCAACAGCTCCATGCCAGGGGCCTCGTGACTTCGTTTCAGTATGTTGGTAGTTCTTGTCTCCACTCCTCATCTCCATTTGCATGGCATAGCAGCTCTCAGGTGTGGGCGATAAACACTCTTGCCTGGATCAGTGCAATGGTCCTGTGAAGTCTACAAGTGGGCACACCTCCACACCACTGTCAGATGACACTTGCTCTCCCCGAGCCCTACCCCCTTTTATTTCTCTCTCCTACTCTCTTCCAGTTCAGCCTTTAGCAACACAGTATTCTTTGTTACAATCACCAAGGCACTGCCAACCTAATATGACGTTCACTGTGGCCTTTCTTCTTACCAGAGGCCCCCCCACACACATACACACACACTCACATATTACATCGTCCTAACTGAGGTTCTGCTAAAGACATGAGTTGAACTGTGTATATTCACATGGGCTTTGATGCTCACATGTATGTCGTGGTCTGTCAGAAACCATCCTCCATGCTGCATGGCTAATCTCTACTCACATCAGCTATGTCTTCTTCAGAAACCTTACCCAAGCCTCTCAATCTAACCTACTTATAGCCGTTCGAAAGGGAAGAGTCTTCACTGAGCTACTGAGATGCCTGTCTACAAAGGGGAAAATCACCAACACCTGAACTTACGTGAAGCACACCAGCCTCCTGCCCTGCTTTGGAAATGTGATACATTTTTTCCTGTTGTTAAAATCTATAGGTAGTATTAGAGGATTCAATCAATGAACCATGCCAGAGAGTACATCAGAACAAAATTCAGTGTAAGAGGGAACCTTTGAGATACAAAAGGTGCATCGCTCTGACCTGGACTCCCAGAAGAATGCCAAGCTGACATCGAAAACCATATTTGGACTATTAATCTTCTAGTTATAAAAGTTGAACAATTCATATTTTAAAAGGATGCTTTTCTGATCCAACAAACAAACAAACAAAACCTATCGTTTTCTTCACTGGGGATTTCGTTTCAGTGTGAACTCCATTTCACAGCTCCTCTTTCCTACCACAGTTTTCCTGAGCCTCCACCATAGTGCCATCCAAACACGACACCACTTTCCATCCCAAATGACAGCTTACATTATCTGTCAGTGCACTTGAACAAACGCGAGTAGAAAAGCATTGTTGGCAGCCTTTCATTTCATGCTTCTGTGCACACTGAGTTATGGGATTTAATTTTTTTCTGACTTTTTCATCTAATATCTTAATATCCACTATTTCTATTTGGAATCTGGTTGATGTTGTGATAGCATTGGTTTTAATGTCAGGGTTTCTCATGTTATAATAACAGGTATAATAGTTACAAGAAGAAGAAGGAAAATCCCTGCCTTCATGACGTTTGTAGCTTCTATTGCCTCAGATACAATACACACAAGTATAACCTATTAAATGTGTACACATATACATGATGTACCTGCATATATACGCATATATACACGCACATATTACACATGTATATGTGTGTGTATATATTTTATGTGTTTTATATACAAATACATGTGTATAGATACACATAGATTATATACAGACATATACTATATATGGAGACATGCACACACATATATACACATATATTGTGTATAAATATGTATAATTTTCAGGCACTAGAGATAGGGTTGGTGGCTAGCTTATGCCAGTGCTTTGTTCTGATGTTGGGTTTTAAGAATCAATCTAGAAATATGATACGTTTTTTTGTTGTCTTGAAAGCCACCTGTTTAAGATTCAGGGAGTATTTTTTTTTTTTTGATAATATAATATGGCTGAAGTGCCTCTTCGTTTGTTTCCTTTTTGCAATTTGAAGTGCCTTTTCTTCTAAACCTCACTCAGAACCACTCACATTTACTTAATGAGGTTCCTTCCGATGCAGTAATTCTCTCCTTGCTTTTCCTCACAGAGGGGATTCTTGTCCTCATGAACCACGGGAAGTTTTATGGAGCGGCCCAAGGAGTGTGCTGCTGAAGTCACATACGTTCTCCCTGAATAGTGTGCCCCACAGCAGCAAGCGGGGCCTCTATATCTCCTTCTGCCTGTCATTCTTCCTTGAGCCCCTGGCCTCAGGAAACCCAGCCAGATGGTTGCTTAGATATTCATAGAAATCTGACCCTAATCTCAGAAGAGGTATAGCCTGAGGTACCTGCAAATGAGAGGACTCTGCTTCCTCACTTTTACACACCTGCTTCCCAACTCCAAGGTTTCCTGACACCTTCTCTGATTCATCCTTTGATTACTCAACTATAACATGAATAACACTCAAGAAACTTATAAGCATGACCTGTTCCTGAAGTGGAAGTGGATATTTTCATTGCAACCAGCAGAGTTTTGCTCTTTGTAGCTCTCGTTTGATGCTATTTAGACATGTTTCTCACATCTTCCCCCAAATGATAGACCCCATTCATTTATTCATTATCTTCTTATGGAAAAGCTGGGTGAGAGGGGAGGCAGGAAAGCAAAATAAAAAAGAGCTGTCTTGGTCAAAGAATTGCCATCTTGAGCAGATTTCTGGGGTACACATGGCTGGCTTCACCACGGCTTGCTCATTGCCTGAATCCTGGACTTGCCTAGACTCTTGCTTCCTAGTCCCTATTCTCAAGCCCAAGAAAAACCATAAATTAAATAAGGAGGATTATGCTGAAAGTAAAACACTATTCTAAAATCTCTGGATCTGATAAAACCATGGTATCAGACAGAATTCTCTGGGGAAAAAAAAAGATGCAATCACTCAGCTACATGTCACACACACAGTGGTGCTAGAGGGTATACCGCTGTCCTCCGAGATTTACTTTTAGATTAGCAGGGACTTGCTGGAAATCCCCATGCTCTTTGACATCACATCCTGTCATTCATAACTGGGCCTTTCTGCCTAATCTAGACAAGAATGCTTTTACTCTATCATAGCACAGAACACCCTGGATTAGAGTTGGGTTTTACCTGTCGGTGTTTGCTTAGAGGTTATGAGCCCTTTGACTATAAGGCAGATGACAAAGAATGGTTCAGAGTGAGTTAGCCATGCCAAGTGGTTAACAGCCAATTCTCCAGTGACATCCATACATCTGAGTAATTCAACTTCATGGATGACCCGGAATTCCATGTATTAAGCATATTATTTTTTTTCAAACCTTCCAGAGGTGCCCTGTTGAATCCTGAGTGCTCTGCATAGTGTCTACCTGAGATACACTGCTCCATCCATGTTTATTAAGTGAGTACTTACACCAATGGAAAGGAATGAGTCAGTTTGGCATGGTATCCTGACGGTAGAATAGCTTCAGCTGGGGTCTTAGTAGCTCCTGGTCTGAGAACTGAAGACCTACAAACAAAGACTTTTCCTCATGTCTAATTGGATTCATACCCAGATTCTCTTATCTCAGTCTCCACAGATCTTCCATAGAAAAATTATTAAAGTATTTGTTATTGTGTGGCTGGTCAACACCCCCCCCCCAAAACCAGAAACTACATAATGTGATCTCAAAATCCTCCCCAAATTGGATCAGAACCCTCAACCTTGTCAACCTAATGCATACAGACACCTCTTTTCCTTCATCTTGATTCTCATCCATTCTACATTACAGATTTTATCTTAACTAAGATAAAATGAAATCCAAAACTTAACTGGGAAGAATCAAAAAGGCATTTGAAGATTCTCAGCTGTAATCATGAGTTTTCTCTAACATTCCTAGAATTTGATTATATATCCCAACTATTTGAATATATTTTATGAATATGTAAATGTACCCAGTGTTCTTATTTCATATGGCAGGCAGAATGATCAAAACAAAAGGACCTCATGCTACCTTCCCCGCTGTCTTCCTTAGCTTCTCTTTACACTTCGAATAGAATCCAAAGTCTTTGCCTTGACAACATACGCCCTCTGTACAGCCTCGCCTGCCTGCCTCCACTCAGACTGGCTTTCTGGGTTCCTTGAAACAGGCATCTTGCCAGCCGGCCCTTCTTGGATGATTTAATCCACACATTTTTACATATTTTCCCAGCTCACACATGCACTGATTTCAGGACTCTGCTCATCGGGTATGGTCCTGGATAAGGTATTCCGTATAAAAATATTTGGTTGTATATTTGCATCTGCCTTCCACATTAGAATAAAAATTCCATTAAGGTAGAAACCCTAATTGGTTTTTGCTATTTATCCAGCTCCTACAAGAATGTATTGGGGGGGGGGGTAGGGAATTCAAGAAAGCAAATTGGACCCTACATGTTGGCATCTCTTACCATTTGTTTTTTGCTGAACACACGAAGAGACTGGAGTTTAAGGGCATTTAGTGACATATCCAAGGTCATAGTTAATGAGCAGCAAAACTGGATCTTAATTAAAGTCTTCCAGATTTCACAACAGCCTTTGATGATAAAGAAAACAGTAGAGCCAAAGGGTACCCATACTGGAATCAGCTTTACAAATATTGGTCATTTCTGTTTTTTTAGACAAATCTCTCTCTAATGGGTTTTAATCTTGGTTTATTTTTGTTTTCCTTCCATTCATGGAGAGTGAGCCCTGGTGTGATTTTACAAACCCCTGCATGTGAAAGCTAACAGAATGTGACAGCTGGTCTGTCCCCTGCTCATCACACTCAGTGGTCTGTAACGGGGTAAATGACACAATTACCTGGTGTAATTACTGCTGTTGACAATGTAGTGTCCCCCAGGGATGCTTTATGAAATTCAAAACTGCTTTTCTTGTCAATCCAATCAAAACCTCTGCCTACAAACTTTGAGCAGTATTTTGCTGAATAAATATTTAAGATCGGAACCTAAATCTAAATAAGCGTCGGTAGCTGAGTCTACCACACGTGCTGTGTATGTTCTCTCCCTGACTCTGATTTCCTGCGTGGGAGTGGGAACCGTTTCAAGGAAAGCTTTGATTTGATCCACAATCATTTCTCCTTAGTGACAATTCAGAGGAAACCTCACAGCAAGGCAAGTGCACACACAAGCAGAGTGACCCGAGGACACAAAACTTCACTAATGTCTCACATCCATAGGGGACGACTACACATCGGATTTGTTGCTTATTTGATTTAAACTACAATTCTGGAGAACACAGACACGAACATTGATAATAGCCGACTGCTCCGAGGTTGGCTGCCTGCCAAAATCTCCCACAGGTATAAGTAGGATGCCATAAACAAACAAACAAACAAACAAACAAACAAACACATAAATAAATAAAGTGCAGGGGCGCTTACTTGCAGCTGTAACTTCTTTCCCTAGTCTTCCAAAACAGTACAGCTGCCAAATGCCATTCCAGACCAGAGCCAACAGACTAAACAGGCTAAGCACAGTATGAGGAGCAGCCCACTCATGAGGAAGCAGACCGAACTCTCCCGCTGTACACTCCAGAAGCACACCTTTCTCCTCTGTGCACAACCACGGTAGAAACAGAAGCGGGTTAAGGGCTGGTTGACTTAGCCTTTACAGATAAGGTTCCTGCTTTCATGGTGTAATAAATTCCTGGAAACCACACCGGAAGGCTGATTACTATTAAATGGAACTAATCGGCTCTTTATTGAGTTCACATGTTCTTACACAAATTGGCATCAGCGGGAATGTATACACGGGTGGGTAAGGTCAACAGTGAGGACCATGTTTTCACCATCACTGACACACAAGAATGACAAAAGTGGGCTGATGTCTAACTTAGCATGCCTTGACTGGATACAGAGCTCTTCGCCTGGAAGAGCTGAGTCCATCTTGACTTTTAATTTCAAGTGTAATATTCTTGTCAGCAAAATTAGACCAAATCAGCACAACTCAAACGCCAAAATGGATGTATGATGTGAATAGCGAGGTATTCTTAGATTTTGCACGTTAAAGGATACAGGATGCAGTCAGTGTTAATGAACGGTGTCTTACGACTGGGGATTGTAGCACTTTTAGAAGAAAACGCAAAGGTAAGTCCACACACCCTCTGCAGACTCTTAGACCCGGAGGTTTCCCTATGGTTACTCCAGGCCTACAGCAGTCCCACTACTCAATAGAGGACAGTAGAGCACTTAGCCACAGCCACCCATCCGAAACAAAGCACTTCACAATGTGTCCTCTCCATTCCTCACTGACGTCCTTAAATCTCTTTTATCTAATCTCATCTCTACTTCCTTCTACACGTCTATCCTGGTCTTGATATCCACTCACCATTTGTGCTTAGCATTGGAGTGGTGGTTGGCATGCCTCTAGGACGCCAGGGCTCACATGGTAGGATTCCAGAATGTCCCTCTAAACACAGTGCTGGCCTCTCGCTTTGTTTATAACATCTGTTTAGCACAAGGCAGTATTCACCCATCTGTGAGTTTCCTAATCTGCTAACCTGCCTTCCTTCTATTCCTGGTGGTAAGTTCAACTAAGCATGGGTGTCTGTAGGCTTAGATTTTTTTAAAACCTACTTTTGATACAGGTTTTCAAATGCTGTGACCCATCCCCTTCTAGCCTATCATCCAAAGGTAGGGGAGCAAAGATGCTAAATTGGTGTCTGACTCGCCCTGTGTCTAGTCTCCAATAGGTATGAATCAGATGGATGTATCCTGAGACTGAAAGGCTTTCCCATGCATGTCCTTTTTACATGCTTCATCACTCCGAGTTTGAAATTCTATAGGTCTGGAGACTAGAGGAGGTGCACTTGAGGGAAAAGAAAAATAGCTTTTCTGTTCAGAGTAGAGGAATTATAATATCAGGCTTTTATTGAAGTGTAATTACATTTCAAGAGACATGATATTATATAAAGTGTACCTAAATTTGGATACAAAGGGATCCAATAATATAATTTCATTCTACTATATTAATTTTAACCATGAGTGAGAACTATTTCAATAGGAATGGTCTAAGTAGTCACTTTGAAACGGAAACATAAAGGGTGTAATTTCAGCTTCAGCATTTTAACAGAGTCCACTATAAAGGAAAAATAGCAGGTTAGCAGAATCTAACGATTTAAAAGGGCCATTTGGAAACTGTCTTGGGAGAATTTTAAAATCTGAAATTTATTGTGAACATGCTCTTTATTGATGTGATTATCCGCTAGACGGAATTATTACAAAACAGATTGATTTTGGAGGTTTCAAATTAAATAAAGACAGTCTTCAGGAACAGGATATAAAGTTGTGCTGTCTCCACAGCAATAAATCAGCAGCAAGAGCAGCTCAGAAATGTCAACAGGAAGTCAGTTGGGAATGTATGGGGTGCTACATGTAGACAACAAGGGGCCTCTTGGGATGGACTCCACATTTCAGGGGTGCAGGCTCATGCTATGAAAGAAAGTGTTAATGGTGTAACAGGAATGCAGGCACTGCTTGAAGGGCCCAGGTGGCAGGCCATGTCTCTGAGTTAAAACTCATGCATTTAGCAACCACATCAGCCACTGAATTTGCAGGGGTTCCTGCTCCAATTTACTTAGAGTAAGAAGTTCAATAAAGACTTGCAATCCAGATAAATAACAGTAGATTCTCCCGATATGTTACAGTCTCCTTACATGTAATTCAATAACACTTTTTGAGTGACTTGACCAAATCAAGTTTTTGCATTCATATGTGCAATGTTCTGTGGAAAAAAAAATATATCTATCTATCTATATATATATATATATATCTATATATATATCTATCTGCTGGGAGGGTTGCTTTGCCTTTGTTCCTACTACCTGATAAATCTGCTTTTTCCCTACACTCATAACTACTACTATACAATTTGTTACCCTGAGGAGAAGAAATTCCAAAATCTCAAAAGTTGCCAGCCAAAAAGATCCTATAATAAACCTTTAATTGAGCGCATTTCCTATTCAAAACTGACACAGATCCAATTGCTTCTGTTATGTAACGTCCTGAACTACTTCAAACAAGACAGTTTTGACAAGTCTTTCTTGGATTTGGTTTTTCTAAAAAGAGAATAGTGGACTTAAGGCTATTTTTAAGGGTTTTCTTTAGCTGTATATGTAATGCACGTCCCCATTTGTCTACAGACATGTTGTGGAAGCAGTCCACCCAATGAAAGTTTGCTTCTTGGCTGATTTTTCAATTGAATGGCTTTGGTACATATAGAAAGTTAAGAATACAAAGCATGCAAAATAATAGGAATTGTTTTTAAGATGCAAGATGCATACAAAATATTAGAGAACTTTTCAAGCAGTTTACAAGAGCGAGGATACCATTAGATGGTGAAGTAAATCATGCCACTCGGCTTTCAGGTTTCCAGTTCTCCCAGCTGCTCTGTTGCCCGGGTGGCTCTGTATCAGACATGACAGTGGGCATTGCTTACAAACCAATTAAAATGCAGATATGTTTTCTGCACTTTCAGGGCTTATTAATATAATGAGGCAAATTAAACTTCAACAAAAGATATATAAGTCAAAGTAAATATTGTGAGAGAAACTATTTGCACGTCTTAGAGAATGATGTGAACGGCCAGATGAGATCGGATGATCCCAGAGCGCATTGGATCTAAAGGAAGAGTTCTTCTTGGCCTGGAGGAAGGCAAGGAACAGCATTGCTGCAAGCCAAGGAGAGGATTGTCCAAAGACCTTGGCACAGTCTGGACAGAAAATGTCCCCACGAGCTTTGCGCTCAACCTGTAGTGCTGTTTGGGGTAGGGGCTGTAGAATCTTCTGGAGTTGGGTCCTAGCTGAAGAAGTAGGTGCCTGGGGGTAGGCCTTGAGGGTTACAATCCCCCTCATTTCAATCTCTTTGCTTCTTGCTCCAGGAATATGTGATCAAAGTATTACAAAGAATATGTGAGCAGGACATTACAAAGCCACCACTGCCAGGCTCTCCCCAGAATGATGGACTTTATCATTTTAAACCAAAGAGCCAAATAAAGCGGTCCTCCTTTAAGTTACTTCAGATATTTGTTCTTGGCCATGAGCAAAGTAGCTAACACAACCTTGTTTTGAGACATCTACAAATGTCTGAAAAATAAAGAAAAGCAAAATGTCACAGTGAGACACACACACACACACACACACACACACACACACACACACACACAAACCAAACACATAAAACTAAGTTTTGACAACATTGGGTCTCAAACTAGCCTTAAAAGTTCAGAATGAAATTGTTATAACAATATAACGTAATTCAGGCGAAAACCATTAACAGATACATGAGACATATCCTCGGAAGACCCACCCCTGTCTGTGTTAGTTGTGTCTGGTTCAGTTTCAAAGTTCCTCCAGCAGCGTCTCTCTTCCCATCGCTCCGGCAGCTCTCTCTGTGACCTTCAGGTTAGGTGTGGATTGGAATTTCTAAGACCCTTGCTTCCTCAAATGCCTTTGACAGGTTCTCTCATCCACGACTTGCTCTACTCATCTTGCTGCCTTTGCAATGGCTCTTTCATCCTCCCCTAAACATTTTTTTCTATAAATTTATGAGACTCCCTACCCCACATATACCCTTAATTCACAAACAATCCATTTAATACTTCCTGAAGTCATCCCTCCTGCCTGAAAGTCTTTCTCAACCAGTGAAGCTCTGCTGATTGCTAAGCTTATTCTCCTCTTTCCATGTACGAATTATTTGCTTCCTGTATGTTCAATAGTTACTCACTTGAATCTTTCTGTTAAACCACCACAATATCCACTCACAAGCATTACCACATCATAGGTACCACTCAAGGCTAAATGACCCTTCTGGAAGCTAAAGATATCTAAAAGTCTATTTCGCAAGGTTTACTGTATAAACATTTTCTTTGGTTCGCCTGACTAATGAAAGGAATATGAAGAACATATCTTCGTAAGCAGTAATGATTACAGGATAGGTATAGTCAAATATTTATCAGGTAAACTTGAGGAGAAAAGGCTGACTCTTGTAGAAAAACCAAGAAATAAAAGAGGAGGAAGGTTGGCAGTGCCACAGGATTGTTTCCACATGTCACCCACATTGAGTCAAGTATTAGACGTGACCTGCAAGTGAAATTCACTTCTGATATCAGCTACAGTCACTGGTTTGTTGATGATGCTTCCTGACATGACTCAGTGCCTTAAAGGCTTACCAAATGGGTTTCAGGACTTTTCAAATAGCCACTGGTGTTATCTGAGCATGATTTAAATATATGAGACATTGTGCATCTGGTACTGTGTGAAGTTCTTCACCTGGTCTCTAATTACTGTCCAACTACTACTGCAGATGCTCTTTTCCCACCTTTGGTAAGTAGCATGACATGAACACCAAGGGGTGAGTCTCTGGCCTTTTGTTGCTCAGCAACTAAATAACAGAGCTGAGATTGGAACCCCAAGCTCTTTCTGCCAGGAGACTCTTTCTGTGTCTCCCTTAACCTCCAAAAGCTTTGGGGGCTTAATGTTTCTCTAGCTTTGATAACTAATCACCCAAGCAACTTAAAGATGGTAAAACTCAGGACATGAGTGATTAGCTTCTGTGTTCCACACTGTTTTGCCATGGTGGCACTGCCTTGCCTCAGATGCTATTTTGGGAACGTGGTAGCATAGCAACATGAATCATTAGAAGAAAGGATCTCCTGGATTGTACTCTTAAAACAATACGCTTCATAGACTGTCCATATAGAAATAGCTGAGATGGGATATGTTGTTATAACACATTATAAAACAGTGCCCCTCCCCCAGCATGGAACAATAACATGGACATTTTCTTTGCAATGGCACTGTCATTTCTAAATGCTCCTTTTTAAGGATACATTTTAAATGACCACAGGGTTACACACTTTTCCTCTTTGCCTTCCCTCCTTCTTGTTCCTTCCTGTCACCCCACTCTCAAATCAATAGTCTCTTTTTCATTTACTATTATTGTCACATACATATATGTGCATATATGTGTGTAAACAAATATATAAATACAACCTGCTGAGTCTGCTTTTGTTGATTGTATGTACATGGGTTCGGGGCTGGCCACTTTGTATCAGATCACCAATAAGGAGGCTCATCCCTAAGAGAAGCTAACTCTCTCCCAGCTGTCATTAGGAGAAAAAAAGAGAGACCAAGGTTGATTTTTAAAGCCTTAAGGTAGCATCTTATTTTATATATTTATTAAAAATTATATATATGTAGGTATATATGTATGGAATACATATGCAATATATATGGGATATATGTGGAATGTTATTAAATACACACACATTACATATATGTGTGTGTTGTGTGTATGTGTATGTGTATAGAAGTTATGTCACCTGGTCTGACAATGTTTTCCATAAGAACTATAGGCTAGCAAATATCCCAAAGCCAAACATAATAAATCTCCTTTCAAATGGTTTGCCTGATAGCCACAGTGACTCTCAATACAATATAGACTATGGATGTAGCCATTAGTTGTCTCGAAAAGGTTGAAGGTAAGCCCAATGTTGAAGACAGCACACAGTAAGGACACAGGACTCAAGCATACTTGAGCTTCATCTAACCTGAAACCCTCCTTTCTTTCTTTGGTTCAAGAAGATACCATGCAAATTGTCAAGGGAGGGAAGGGGTTAATAGTCCTTCCCAGTTGTAAAACCTATAAACTGCAACAAGGACCCAATTGACACACAGCCATAAAGGTGTGATAAGTGTCACTAACATTTTTTGGGCACCAACAGCTATTGGATGTGACTTAAGGCCCAGTCAACAGAAAAATCATGCTAAGAACTAGGAGCCGAGCTGGCTTCCCAGGGCTGATGAGATCATGGATCTTAGAAAATAATCCATGGCCACCATGTTGATGGCATAATTTCTCACTATGTTCTAGATATTATCCTTACACCCACAGATTCCAGTGGCCCCCATGCTTTATGAAAGAAACTTCTCTTTACAGCAAATGGAGACGGCCACAGAAAACCACAACTGTATACAGTACAAAGATCAATGGGTCACATGGCACCTAGCCCCAGTAAATAAATCCACATCACAGCTTCCGTAGCCATGGCTCAGGGAACATCACAGAAGAGGAGGTACAAAGATTGTAAGACCTAGAATGCTAGGAAGTCTGCTGTTAAAGGGTTTTTCCTACGGGGTGCAGCATAAACGAGGCCAGAAATGAGCATCAATGGGAAGAACATGATCACTTGGAAGGGGAAGATTTTCACTGGGTCTCACCCCCAGACAAAGAAATGCAGGCAACTTAGGACTACAGATATTTCTAAATTAATCAGGAGTAATTGGAATCTAACATGGCTGGGCCTGACAATGTGAAACTCAGGATGTTGAAACTTTACAATTAAAAACCTAGTTAAGAGTTGAGGGACAATCTGTGGCAGGAGACCTCTGCCTGGGCCACCAGGGCTCCATAGCCAAATAGCACCAGGAGAAAGCTACCCTTCCAGGAGTGTGGAAAAGCCGTGAGTGGGGTTAAGACAAGCACCACTGCTCAGCGGGACCCGCCTGGATCCTCTGGACACAGGGACTGAGGAAAAGCCTGGGACAGGAGCATTCTGGCTTCCATCTGTGGTAGGAGACCTCTGCCTGGGCCACCAGGGCTCCATAGCCAAATAGCACCAGGAGAAAGCTACCCTTCCAGGCCCTCAGGACACAGGGACTGAGGAAAAGCCTGGGACAGGAGCCTTCCGGTTTCCATCTGTGGCTGGAGACCTCAGCCTGTGCCACAGGGCTCCATAGCCCAATAGTGCCGAGAGAGAAAGCAAGACTCCCAGGAGTGTGGACAAGCCTGTCTGCTCAGAGGGACCCACCTGGAATCCCAGTACACAGAGACTGAGGAGTAGTCTTCTGGTTTCTTTTGGTGGCCGGGGAGCTGATCCTGTGACACAGGGCTCCATACTCAAATAATGCCAGGAGAGAGCTGGTATCTCAGGATTGCCCACACACCTTCGAGCACAGGCAAGACCACCACTTCTGTTCAAATTCACTGGATCAAGAGGGACCCTTGCAGAGCCATCAGGACACAGGAACCAAGGGACAGCTGGGGACAAGATCCTTCTAGTTTCTGTCTGTACCCGAGAGCTGAACCTGTGCCACAGCTCTCCAAACCCAAATTCCTTTCAGAGAGAGCTAGTCTTCAAGGAGTATTGACACAGAGGCTTGCAGGAGGGACAAGCCACAGCAGAGAGAGTAAGACCAGCTAACACCAGAGGTAACTAGATGGTGAAAGACAAGGGCAAGAATATAAGGGACAGAAACCAAGGCTACTTGGCATCATCAGAACCCAGCTCTCCCACCACAGCGAGCCCTGGATACCCTAACACACCTGAAAAGCAACATTCAGATTTGAAATCATTTCTCATGATGATGATATAAGACTTTAAGAAGGAAATAAATAACTCCCTTAAAGAAATACAAGAGAACACATGTAAACAACTAGAAGCCCTTAAAGAGGAAACACAAAAATCCCTTAAAGAATTACAGGAAAACACAATCAAACAGATGAAGGAAATGAACAAAACCATCCAAGAACTAAAAATAGAAAAAGAAACAATAAAGAAATGACAAAAGGAGACAACCCTGGAGTTAGAAAACCTAGGAAAGAGATCAGGAGTCATAGATGCAAGCATCACCAACAGAACACATGAGATAGAAGAGAGAATCTCAGGAGCAGAACATACCATAGAAAATATTTACACAACAATCAAAGAAAATGCAAAATGCAAAAAGCTCCTAGCCCAAAACATCCATGAAATCCAGGACACAATGAGAAGACAGAACCTAAGGATAATAGGCATAGAAAAGAGTGAAGATTCCCAACTTAAAGGACCAGTAAATATCTTCAACAAAATTAT
>CM052718.1:7858660-7903895 GCA_028551405.1 Uromys caudimaculatus | reverse complement strand
AGGAGTAGAAGGCAGGAAATAATCAAACTCAGGGCTGAAATCAACCAACTAGAAACAAAAAGAACTATATAAAGAATTAACATAACCAGGAGCTGGATCTTTGAGAAAATCAACAAGATAGATAAACCCTTAGCCAGACTAACCAGAAGGCACAGAGACAGTATCCAAATTAACAAAATTAGAAATGAAAAGGGAGACATAACAACAGATTCTGAGGAAATTCAAAAAATCATCACATCCTACTACAAAAGCCTATACTCAACAAAACTGGAAAATCAGGATAAAATGGACAATTTTCTAGACAGATACCAAATATCAAAGCTAAGTCAGAATCAGATAAAGCATCTAAACAGTTCTATAATGCTTAAAGAAATAGAAGCAGTCATTAAAAGTCTCCCAATCAAATAAAGCACAGGAACAGATGGGTTAAGTGCAGAATTCTATCAGACCTTCAAAGAAGACCTAATACCAATACTCTTCAATCTATTCCACAAAATAGAAACAGAAGGAACACTACCCAATTCTTTCTATGATGCCACAGTTATACTGATACCAAAACCTCACAAAGACCCAACAAAGAAAGAAAACTTCAGACCAATTTCCCTTATGAATATCGATGCAAAAATCCTCAATAAAATTCTCGAAAACAGAATCCAAGAATACATCAAAATGATCATTCACCATGATCAAGTAGGCTTCATCCCAGGGACGCAGGGATGGTTCAAAACCCAGGAATCAATCAATGTAATTCACTACATAAACAAACTCAAAGAAAAAAACACATGGTCATTTCCTTAGATGCTGAAAAAGCATTTGACAAAATTCAACATCCCTTCATGATAAAAGTCTTGGAAAGATCAGGAATTCAAGGCCCATACCTAAACATAGTAAAAGCGATATACAGCAAACCAGTAGCCAACATCAAACTAAATGGAGAGAAACTCGAAGCAATCCCACTAAAATCAGGGACTAGACAAGGCTGCCCTCTCTCTCCCTATCTTTTCAATATAGTAATTGAAGTTCTAGCTAGAGCAATTAGACAACCAAAGGAGGTCAAAGGGATACAAATTGGAAAGGAAGAAATCTAAATATCACTATTTGTAGGTGATATGATTGTATACTTAAGTGACCTGAAAAATTCCACCAAAGAACTGCTGCAGCTGATAAACAACTTCAGCAAAGTGGCCGGATATTAAATTACCTCAAACAAATCAGTAGCCTTCCTATACTCAAAGGATTAACAGGCTGAGAAAGAAATTGGGGAAATCACACCCTTCACAATTGTCACAAACAATATAAAATATCTTAGTGGGACTCTAACCAAACAAGTGAAAGATCTGTATGACAAGAACTTCAAGTTTCTGAAGAAAGAAATCGAAGAAGAACTCAGAAGGTGGAAAGATCAGCCATGATCATGGATTGGAAGGATTAATATAGTAAAAATGGCCATCCTGCCAAAAGCAATCTACAGATTCAATGCAATCCCCATCAAAATTCCAACTCAATTCTTCATAGATTTAGAAAGAGCAATTCTCAAATTCATTTGGAATAACAAAAAACCCAGGATAGCAAAAGCTATCCTTAACAACAAAAGAACTTCTAGGGGAATCAGCATCCCTGACCTCAAGCTGTACTACAGAGCAGTAGTGATAAAAACTGCATGGTATTGGAACAGTGACAGGCAGGTAGATCAATCACTAAGGATGCTGAACATTTCTTTAGGTGCTTCTCAGCCCTACGAATTTCTTCCATTGAGAATTCTCTGTTTAGCTCTGTTCCCCATTTTTTGATAGGGTTATTTGGTTCTCTAGAGTCTAACTTCTTGAGTTCTTTGTATATATTGGCTATTAGACAATTATCAATGGAATAGAATTGAAGACCCAGAAATGAACCCATACACCTACACAGTCACTTGATTTTCGACAAAGGAGCTAAAGCCACTCAGTGGAAAAAAGACAGCATTTTTAACAATGGTGCTGGTCAACTGGCAGTCTACATGTAAAAGAATGCAAATTGATCCATTCCTATCTCCCTGTACAAAGCTCAAGTCCAAGTGGATCAAGGACCTCCACATAAAACCAGTTACACTGAATCTAATAGAAGAGAAAGTGGGGAAAAGTCTTGAACACATGGGTACAGGGGAAAAGTTCCTGAACAGAACACCAATGGCTTATGCTCTAAGATCAAGAATCGCCAAATGGGACCTCATGAAATTGCAAAGCCTCTGTAAGGCAAAGGACACTGTCAATAGGACAAAATGGCAACCAACAGATTGGGAAAAGATCTTAACCAATCCTACGTCCGATAGAGGGCTAATATCCAATATATACATAGAACTCAAGAAGTTAGACTCCAAAAAACCAAATAACCCCATCAAAAAATGGGGAACAGAGCTAAACAGAGAATTCTCAACTGAGGAAATTCGCAGGGCTGAGAAGCACCTAAAGAAATGTTCAACATCGTTAGTCATCAGGGAAATGCAAATCAAAACAACTCTGAGATTCCACCTCACATCAGTCAGAATGGCTAAGATCAAAAACTCAGGGGACAGCATATGCTGGCGAGGATGTGGAGAAAGAGGAACACTCCTCCATTGCTGGTGGGATTGCAAGCTGGTACAACCAATCTAGAAATCAGTAGGGCGGACTCTCAGAAAAATGGACATAATACTACCTGAGGGCCCAGCTATACCTCTCCTGGGCATATACCCAGAAGATGCTCCAACAGGTAATAAAGACACATGCTCCACTATGTTCATTGCAGCCATATTTATAATAGCCAGAATCTGGAAACAACCCAGATGTCCCTCATCAGAGGAATGGATACAGAAAATGTGGTACATTTACACAATGGAATACTACTCAGCTATTAAAAACAATGACTTCATTAAATTTGCAGGCAAATGAATGGAACTTGAAAATATCACCCTGAGCGAGTTAACTCAGTCACAAAAGAATGAACTTGGTATGTACTCACTGATAAGTGGATATTAGCCCAAAAGTTCAGAATACCCAAATTTCACTTCACAGTAACTGTTGGACTGAGTGTGAGGTCCCAGATGGAGGAATTGGAAAAGGGATTGAAGGAGCTGAGGGGGGTTGAAGCCCCATGGAGGGAGCAAAACTGTCAACTGGCCTGACCCCCGGTGCTCCTGGAGACTGGACCACCAACCAAAGAATACACAAGGAGGGACCCATGGTTCGGACCACATATGTGGCAGAGGAGGGCCTTGTTGGCCATCAGGGGGTGGAGGGTTCCTTGGGCCTGAGGGTGTTAGAGGCCCCAGTAGAGGGGAATGCCAAGGTAGGAAGACAGGAGTGGTTAGGCGTGTGGGTTTGGGGGGGAATACCCTCATAGAGGCAGGGGAGTGGGAGGGGATAAGGGGTTTCCAAAGAGGAGACCTGGAAAGGGGGAAACATTTGAAATGTAAATAACATATCAAAAAATAAAAATTAAAAAAAAAAGAGGAAAAAAATAAAATTCCACTGTATCTTTAAAAAAAAAAAAAAAAGAGTTGAGGGACTGGGGAAGAGTTGTGATGATTTATTTGTATGATGGGGACAAAATCTTCCACAGATATCAGGAGGTATCCAGGTTGGAACTAGATGTGACATAGAAACAGCCCAGTGCTGACTGCATCTAAAGCCGCCACCACTAGTTTTGAAAGTAGGAAATGGAAAGTGAGAAGCTCAGTGGGTACAGGAGTTTGCCACCAAGCCAGACGACCTGACTTGTCTTGTATCTATGTTGGCCACAAGGTAGACAGAAAAAGAGAATTTCGGCAAGATTGGACCAACACACAGACACACACACACACACACACCCACACTCTTAAGTAAAAGTAACTTAAAAGTTTAAGTTATAGTACATATCTAAAAAATGAGAGCTATCCTTCAATATGAACATAAATGAGTGGTATTTTGTTCTCGGAGATGCTAAGAGCACAGAGCATAAACATACAATGTGGAGCTCACACAGTCGTGCACTAGGGTTATGTGTAGTTTTCCAGGTGTGGGCACATGCCTTCAATGTCCATGCATAAGAAACTGAGGCAGAGCTCTGTGAGATTGAAGCTGGTCTGTCCAGCATGCAAAACTTCTGTGCCAAAACTGTAATTATATTTCAAGAAGTAAGTGATAAAATTAACTGTGAAACTCAATCATATTTGGCTCATAATTGATTAAAATGACAGAAGCCTAAACATAGGGCTAAAAGGCCTAGTGAGCTCTGGTGCTTTCCAAACAGAGAGAAAAATGTCTAATGGAGAAGAAAGTGAGGCAGGGACGTGCGATGTGTTGTAGGTAAGGAGAAGGACAAAGACACAGACACTTGGTGTCCACATGCCTGGTCATGAACTTGAGTGTCTCAACTGTCAGGTCCTGGGCCAGCTTCTTGACTGGGAGTTATACTGTTCTGTGCAATGAATACGTCTCTTTCCTCGCCTAATTCATGGGTATTTGTGAGCGAGGGAAGATCCCACAATAAGGAGACCATGGCATGCCCCTATGCCACGCACTGTGAGTCTCTATGGAGGCCCTTCCTGAGGAGAATGCACTGCTGGACTTTTCTCTGAGAAAGGCCCCTTGTATGATTCTACTGATAATTACTTTATCCATTATAGTGAGAATTTTTAAAAACACATACAATTGATTAGTATGCAGTCAAAAAAATACCAGGAGCCCAAAGAAACAAAAGTGAGGAAGATTTAAATAATCAGTTTACAAAAGGATAAAAGAACGATGTACATACAATCAGACAATGCCCAAAGACCAATTAAACAATAGTAACACACAGTTACATTTGTGGAAATTGAAAGATCTTGCAGGAGAGAGAATAGAAGAGCTGCTGCTCAATGTATAGAAGTCTCACTGATACAAAATTTAAAATCCAGAGCTTTGGTTCTCAACCTTCCTAATGCTGGGACCCTTTAATACCGTCCCTCATGGGGTAACCCCCAACCATAAAGTTACTTCTTAACTGTAGCTTTGTTACTCTTATGAATCATAATGTAAATATTTTGGGAGACAAAGGTCGGCCAGAGCAGTTGTGAGTCACAGGTCGAGAAGCACTGTTCTAGAGTCTATTGCACACTGGGCATCAGCAGAGTAGCACCACGTGTTTCACTGCACATGTAAAATCTGCCAAGAGAAGACCTCATGCTGTATTCTTTCCAGTTAAAAAAGACATTGACAGAACCAAAGTGGATCTATTACTAATCTATTTGTCTGTCTACCTACAACATACTAAGACTAACAGGTGAGTTGAAAATGCTTCTACTGCACACAAGAATTCAGAGAATGAGCCCTTTTAACACACTTCTAGCGGGAATATAAATTAATACAAACTGACTGTCTAAGAGGAATTAAGGTATGTGAGATCTAGGCATCATAATTCTAACAGAAGTGGGGTTTTAAGAAAAAAATTGCACAAGAATTACATATCATATATGACATATAAGAGTAAAATTTTGAAAGAACTTTAACTGGCAGCCATATGTGACTGGCTAACTGATTTTGGGTTCTCTGTTTTATGGAGTGCTAGGATAACATGGAAATGTGCACTTTGAAACAGCATTGGAATAGAGTTTACAACTAACGGATTACCTGGGAAGACTAAACATGGCACTGCAGTGCATTTCCTGTCTCAAGTGAAAGCACTGGGCGCTGCTGGCAGCATGGAGAAAAGTTAAAACTTTACTCTTCAAAAATAAGCAGAGCTATCTCTAGTAGAACCAACATGAAGATTTTGGTTTCCTTCTTTGGGACTTTCTCTTTTTATTGCACTGTGAGTATAGAGAACACACATATCTACATCACAAAGAAATATATGTATTAAGAAAATGTAGTGCTATGAAAAACCAAATATAAACTTCCATATTAAAGTAGTATTTCTAAATTACCAGTGTCAGACTTTTAAATTTTACATGTTTGCTATTCCTCACATTTCAGTGGTGTTTATGCTGATAAATATCTAAATGCATACTTCTTGTGCGGCTCTATTATATTCACAATACAAAGATTTTGTGTAACAGAAATGAGCTTTCTGTGCTTTTACAAATACTTAAAATGCTTTACAAGCAATGAAGACACAGGGGAGAGTTCCTAACAGAATCGACAGCAATGAATTTGCTGAGTAAATTATAATGTAACCAGAGGAGATCTGAAAGGAACCAGAATGAACTGGTATGCAAAAGCAGACCTGTGGGAAGGGTGCTTGCTGCCCTCACATTTGCTGCTGGAAGGGAAGGATATCTCGCCATCAGTGACTCTGAAGGCAGAAGCTAGGGAGGCAGAGACAGCCTCATCCCAGTCATCTTCTGAGACTACTTGCAAGAAAGTATTCGTGTCATTATGTTGCAGCAAAAGAAAACAAAATAACAGATAAAATTGGCTAGGTTTTGCAAAGTGCTAAACCTTTTGAGTTTTTGAGTGAGGGACTGAAGAGACTGTGGTATGTGGCTGGGTTTAACTTTATAAAATACATTTGAGATAAAGTCCGGCAACATCACCGAAATAAAGAAGCCAGCACGCCAACAGGGAACCCCTGATCTCTTCACATAGAATAAGGCGAGCACTGGGATTGGGCGTGACAACAGAGGGAACATTTGCATTTACTAGAATCCCAGGGTTATGAGGAAGAAAGGAGAGGCAGAGACTAAATGCATTGTCCTTAATACATTTCCCTCTCTCTTTAAAATCCTGAAATCATATGTTTTCATGATTCCAGTGGGGTGATATTTCTTGAGTAATAGAACTGAATGCCTGCTAATGCACCTTCATTTGCTGCTCCTCCAGAACCATCCCGGGATTCCGGCAATTGGGAATTACTGCAGCAAAGCCAATGCACAGTCATAGCCCCCGCCCCTGTAGAACATAGAGCAGATGCTGAGAGATGGGTATCAAGTAAGGGAAACTCAAGGCAGGCTTGGTGTGTGTCTGCTTTTAAAGCAGCCAGCCAGGAAAGACCCAGGACCATAGTGAATGGCTAGAGCACACAAGGAGGCTGACATTTAAATCCCAAAGGATGAGTCAAGTGTGCAAGGGAGCAATGTGTGCCAGAGAAAAGCAGTAGAATACAGAGCGTCCCTGAGACAGGAGAAGATGGAAGTAGTAAAACAAGCCCTGAGAAATGAAATGCCAAGAGGAAGGCAAGGAGAGGAGAAGCAAGGGGCAGAACGGGCAGGACTATAGTGGAGAGCCACCAAAGGGGAAGAACCAGGGCATTGTGGGAACAAGCCTGGCGCAGTGGAATGAAGCCCCACGTGTCTGTCCCGGGGCACTGCGGCTCTGGGTGGGCCAGCAGACTCGCAGGAAGTGGCTGCGCTTCTTCCCACACAGTCTGACAGGCAGGTGGGGTCTGTGGGAAGCCTTTGCGGACCCTGCCTGTGGGTGGGGGAGGGGGCCATTCTCTGGGAATGAGTGGCAGCTGTTCCTGTGGGTTCTCTATCCCAGGACAGTGCAGGGGTGCCACAGATGGACTAGCAGGAGCGCAGCTGGGGTTCCCACCAAGACTGGGTTTCGGTGGCTTGGGGTGCCAGGCTAGCTGCTTAGACTCCTTAATCGAGGGCCAGATCACTCGCTTCCCAGGGAGGGTCCAGATGAAGAGACAGTCCATAATTCTAAGACATTTATTTTCATCATGTGGAGTGGCCTGGATGGAATTGTGCCCCCGCTCCTCTGGGAGATGAGAGGCAGATATAGTAACTGGGAAGGGGAGTGGCTAAGCCTCTAGGTATCTCATTAACATGGGGATTGCTTGGGACTGTGTGGCCACGCCTCTACCTGAGGAGGGGTGGTACGTGACCGTGACTGGAGCCAAAAGCCTCCCGGGAGTGTTGGCATAAAGTTTTCTGGTCCCTTGTGAATTGTTCCATTGGGTTGCCCAGATTTTACACCTGTGCTCAACCGGGTACCAGATTGCCTGTCACAGATCACTGCCCCACAGGGCATACCATGAGCCGGGATGATTTGTGACATTTTTGCTGTAACTTCTGCATAGAATGGGTAGGCCATGGCGAGAGCAGATGTGAGAAGCCAGAAGAGCGGGTGACTTAGCCTTCTATAATGGGAGGGAGACAAAGATGGTGGCCTGGATTTGGGATTTTTATTTTAAACTCTAAAAGCAAGGGTGTCTACGTGAACTGTGTGTGAAGAATGAGTGAGGGCCAATGGCTAATCTCTCAGCCCACAGCACACTAAGTGTGGGGGGGCATGAGGCAGGCATGGATAAGACTGGAAGAGACATGTTTCTTATTCTCAGGCCCAGCCTGCCTCATAGATACAGCGATCCACTCCATAGTTCAATAGTACTTCATGGTTACCTGGCTAACCATGGTTAACTTATAGGTACTGCGAGAGACATTTTAAATACCTGCTGCTCTTAGCTATCCATGCACTATTGAAACTCCAATGAGGCTAGTTAATACATCACATTCTCCTTCCTCATGCTCTCTGCATCCATCCGTTACAACTTCACACAGACAAATGTCAAGAGTATCTTGCTTAAAACTCTCTCTGACAATTATTTCATTATCTTTTTATGTCAATAAACAGGAATATACCATGGCCAGGTCTACTTTTGAAATTACTTCTGTGGTTTCTGTGTATGGGACAGATTGGCACTATTCACTGAAGGGTACCCCATTAGGTGAATGACAAACAATTACATCCTACCTCCCACTGTGAGTTATAAGTCTCCAGCAGTCCAGTGTTGAGCACATGTCTGTAAGTCAGCATTTTAAAAGTACTTTTAAATGATTGTGCCTCCTGCTACTATAAAGTTCTTACATATACATTGACTTACCTAGACTTTGAACAGAATATGAAGTGATGATTAATATTTTAACTTCTGTTCCCTAGAAGAGGGAATGGAGTCCAGTAACTTTCCAAGGGTCACACCATTAGCTATTCTGGCTGCACAGCCAGAATTCAAAGCCAGTTCATAAATGACTAATTTGGAGTGCTACATAAATTTCTTTGGCTTTCTTCCCTTCATCTCTAAACCGGGAACAGCACTAGTATTAATGGAGATAGTGACAGAATTAACTGATGAAGGGGTTAATACCATTAGCCCTTAGTATTAGTTGCCATGGTGACTCAGATAAACATGCCCCATGCCTAGAACACGAAAATGCAATAGCATATGGTCATCCCAGACATCTAAATTCAGAAGCCAACAGAAACCAAGAGAGTGAAATGTGAAGGGCTGGGGAGGGGAGCCTGTGACAAAAATCCAGCAAGAAGGGGCCCTGATGTTTAACCCAACAAAAATGAACTGGAGGATGCTGAGACACACAGCTGTCAGGGTTCACAGTCACTCCAGCCACCGTTTCCCTTCCAGGGAAGGATGAGAGAAGAGAGCAGCCAAGGTCCACTGCCATCTGTTGAGTAATGGTCCTCCACTTACAGAACCGAGAATTTAAGCAAGTTATTCATTATCTCAGGCCGATTTCTCATCTCTTAGGTGGGGACATTTGTTACATGGAGGTGAAAAATGGTACAGCCCATGTGTTCAGATAACATAATATAACAAGGAAAAAGCAGATGTGCAAACAATAGGTCAGAAGGTTGTGATTTATAGGACCCAGAAGCTGCAGATAAGCAGCTGACATCTGGGCTGCTGTGTGAAATTATGAATCACTTGGTGGGCGATGGAGAAGTCACTGAGGTTCCTACAGAAGGAACTGAATCCAATGCAAGGGGAGGCAAAGTTGGTGACAGAGCTAAGATCATGTGCAAGAGGCAAAAAGCTACAGGCAACAAGACAGCAGAACTTGTCTGGGTGTGGTTGTGTGAATAAGTGTGGAGTGTGGCGTGCACCATTTGAAAGGATTAAAAGGCTTAGGAAGGATGGCCTTGTAGGAGGAAGCATGTCATTGATGGCGGGCTTTGAGGTTTCAAAAACCCATGGCAGACCCAGACTCAGTCAGTCTGTCTCTCTCTGTCTCTGTCTCTCTCCCCCTCCCTCCATCTCTCTCTTTATGTGTGTGTCTCTATGTCTCTGCCTCTGTCTGTCTCTGACTCTCTGTCTCTGCCTCTCTCTGTCTCTGTCTCTCTCTGTCTCTCTCTGTCTCTCTCTCTCTCTCTCTCTCTGTCTACAGAGGAGGATGTAGCTCTTAGCATCTGCTTGATTGCACCATACTCCCTGCCATGATAATAATGGACTAACCTCTAAAACTGTAATAAATGTTGTCTGTCTCAGTCAGGGTTTCTACTCCTGCACAAACATCATGATCAAGAAGCAAGTTAGGGAGGAAAGGGCTTATTCAGCTTACACTTCCATGCTGCTGTTCACCACTAAAAGAAGTTAGGACTGGAACTCAAGCAGGTCAGGAAGCAGGAGCTGATGCAGAGGCCATGGAGGGATGTTTCCTACTGGCTTGCTTCCCCTGGCTTGCTCAACCTGCTTTCTTATAGAGCCAAGACGACCAGTCCACAGATGGTACCACCCACAAGGGGCCCGCCCCCCTTGATCACTAATTGAAAAAATGCCTTACAGCTGGATCTCATGGAGGCATTTTCTCCAACTGAAGCTCCTTTCTCTGTGATAACTCCAGCTTGTGTCAAGTTGGCACAAAACCAGTCAGTACATTGTCTTTCATAAGAGTTGCTTTGGTCATGGTGTCTCTTCACAGCAATGAAACACTAATTATACACCTGATAAGAACGATGGAGGCTTTATTGAGACATGGCCTTCAGAGCAGCAGAACTTATGTTAGTATGTTTTGAACACAGTCAACCTTCTAGAGAACCCTGCACCAACGTATCGTATCTGCCCTTCCTTCTTCTCTTTCTCCATTCTTCTCCCTCCTATTTTTACTTCTTCTTTTGTTGTTGTTTTGGTTGTTTTAGACAGAGTCTCAGTGAGTAGCCCTGGCTGGCCTGGAATTTTTCTATGTAGACCAGGTCAGGGATCCACCTGCCTCGGCCTCCCAAATGCTGGGATTAAAGGTGTGTGCCACCAAGTTGGCCCTTTCTATGTTTTTAATAGACAGATAAAAACTGCCTTTGCCAAAAAGCAAGATCGTTTAAGGTTCACCAGCTTTTAGGTGAATATGCTCAGAATGAGCTACTTAAGTGGGAGTCTGACCCAGTGAAGCAGAGATAGATTCAAAATGGAATCAAAAATGCCAGACTTCCGTCCTGGCATTTATTAGTGACCCAACGGAGGAACCCATGCTTTTAGCAAAGGTAGTTTTAAGTAAGTGTCTGTTAAAGGAGAGAGGGCCAGCTTGGTGGTGTGCATCTTTAATCCTAGCACTTGAGGGGCAGAGGCATATGAATTTAATTTAACAGAGTGCTAGGTCAGATGTCAACCCTGGGGATGCAACATGTCAAGTCACATGACCTCCTTTCCCACAAAAGGGGAGATGAGTATCAAAGTGGCCACTTGGGGAAGGCAGAAATTCAACATTTCAGGTCATCTTCAAGGTGTTCATGAATTTTTGGGCTGGCTGGGAGGAAAGATAAAATATGTAGAAGTGAGCAGTGTTGGCCAAATTGGTCCATTAACCATTATCCCAGTTTGGCTTCTATAAGAAGGGCCAAAGGACAAATCTCCTCTCTACCACCTAGCCCTAAAAGACACCCCCTCTCTAACACCTGACCCCCCTCTCTAACACCTGGCTCTGTGGAGATGCTGACTCCTGCTCCAGAATGATCTTTCTTTCTTTCTTTCTTTTTTTTTTTTTTTTTTTTGGTTGTTGTAATTTTTTTATTAGTTTACAAGGAACTAAGTTGCATTTTTCAACAAGCTTTGCTTTTGTTGTTTCTCTGCCCAGCTTTGTCCCTGTCTGTCCCCCACATCCACCCACCCCTGCCCATCCTCCTGCCCCCAGTAACCCCCTTCCCACCTTCAAGTTAGGCAGCTGCACCATTGTAAAGGTGCAGAATGATCTTTCATACCTGGCCTGTCTGCAAGACCTGCTGTTCCTAGAATCGAAGGCACTGCAGGTCTTTGACAGTAAGCAGAGATGTTCAGGTTGCCTTTGTATGACACTGTAAAAGCTACAAGAAGACATCTCAGTCATGCTTATCTTGGCTCCTTCAGCCTTGGGGCTCACCAAATGCTGCATAGAGATGTGGAAATATTTACCCCTAATGAGAGAGACATACCACCCATTTTAATGTGTGCAAAGAGAAGCTGTATGTCCCAAAGGGAATACATTTGTGTACACAGGTGTATGTGCACATATTTGGCATATATTTGAGGGTGTGTATGAGGCTAAAACTTAACCATGGATGTTGGTCCTCCAGGAGCATTTTATTTTGAGACAGGCTCCCAGGTTAGCATGAACTGACTAAACGCTAGTCTAGTTGACCAACCCCGCCATCTTCCTGTCTCTGCATCCTGAGTACTGGAATTACTGGCATGCACTAGCACTGTGCCCTGCCTTTTACAGGATGCTGGGGGTTGAAACAGCCCCCAGTTGTTCACAGCAAACACTTTTCTGACTGAACTCTTCCTACTGGAGTCATTAGTGTCCAGCAGTTTTCCGACGTTTACTTCAGCGTTACTTTAGGATTCGGCAGAGATACTGCTTACTTAAAGCCACACTTTTGACATTGTGTCTGTGCTTGGATCATCTCCAAGCCTTTGGGTGAGCACATTCGTCATCATCTATGAATCACAAGTTATAAACCACAACTCGTCTGATTGGTGTGTTAGGCGGCTCAGGTGAGTGGGCGAGGCAGCCTGGAGAGAGTGATTCTGGTATTACATATGCCTCACATTTCTTCATGGAAGCAGTGAGTCTCAGTGACTAGGACTGTGGTGAAGGACTTCTGGGTGGGCTATCTCTGCATCTGCTCTGTTGAAGTGCAGCAATGCAGACCCAGAACTAACAGAAAACAATTTGAAAATCTGGCTGGAAATCCAGGTTTTACAATGAAATCTTTTGGCCGGCTAAATCATTAAAATGCCCCCAAAGCCAAATAAATCTCCACTGGAAGCCAACTGCGCCCCACAGGCCCCTGATTTGTGGCTCAGATGAAGCCTTGCTGGCACAGACTCTTCCTGAATTAAAAGTTTACCCTCAAACCCTGCATTTGGAAGACAACATATATTCCCTATAACACCCCATATCCTGAAACCCAATGTTATGACGTTGTCTCTCTAGGTCACTTCTGTTATTAAGAAACCCCTTTTAAAAGAGGCAGATAAGAAATGTTCTCTTCTTATCTTTTAATTTACTGAGATCTAGGTAAGCTCATGATCTATTTCTACATTATTGTTGTATATTTGTGTTTCCAAAAGTTGAATTGAACTGTCTCAGAAATAACAAGCTCCTTAACTTCTAGAGCAAAAAACCAAGAAAGACAAAAGCCCCCTGATCATGAGAGCACGGAGTCTGAGCATGCATACGCATAGAGCTTTCCCTTAACAGGTGACGCCACTCTCCCTGCAATAAGCACAAACAAGTGGGAACAGAGTGCCCCTTGAATGCATAGTTGGGGACAAGTCAACAGTATTAGCTAATAACTGTGCCAGTTTTTATTCTATTCCCATTACAGCAATTAAAAATCACCAGCTTAAAATAGCATGGGCTGGCACCGTTCTGTGTGTTAGGAGTCCTACCCAGCCTGGCTTGGTTGAAATCACTGTGTACAGGGCTGTTCTCCTGAGGCCTGGGGCAGAGGCTGTTTCTGGCTTTCTCCTGCTTCTGAGGCAGCCTGTGCTCACATCCCTGTTCATCTTCACAGATGGCTGTGCTATATCTCCCTCATGGTCTCTGAATTCCACCAGATCATTCATGGCCTCCCCTGGGCTCTCTCAGAGCGCTTTCATGGTTCCTCACTGTGCTTCCCTGTTGGAGATTGGTTCTGATGCTTTGATCCAATCAGAAACCTGCATGTCTAAACACTAAAGGATCTCCATGACTCGGTGGAGAGAGACTGATGAATGTAGGAGCTACAGGAGATAAAGCCAACCAGCCATGTGAGGTTTCGGGCAGGTGGGCACTGGCCACCTCCCCGATTAGGCCTAGGGTAGCAGGCTGAGAATTAGAAGTGCCCAGTCATTGAGTTAGTTAAGGCGTTTCAAAAAGAAGCTAACGTGTGCGTGTGCGTTTCTTTCATTCTGGGATCCAAAGAGCTGCTGGGCAGGTGGCTGCAAGCATGCGGCCTGCTGTGAGCATAAAGCAAGCGGAGTAGCTAAAAAACTCATCACTACACTTCCCTACAATGTTGACTTAAACTGTATTTATTAGACAGGACGATGACCCCAGCACTACCCATTGTCATAGTTCTGGTGGAAAGAAACGTGCAGCATGAGTTTTTCATGTGCTCCACAATGCTTAATAGACACGTCATGCCCTAGCTCTCCTCTTATTCAGCTGGGGACCTGCTTCCTCGTGCCTAGCGCAAGGGAGGGGTGTTTTCCACACGGTCAACATATATAGTAGTCAGCCTCATATAGCCAGAACGGACCAGCATTTATATCCTTTATTCACCTTCATGAACCCCTCTCCCTGTAGTGTAGGCTAGACCCCGTGATTCACTTCTAATAGCAACAGACTATGAGAGAGGCAAGGGATTGGCAGCTCTGCATTCAGATCACAAAGACTGACTTCTTCCTGTTAGCAGGCTCATTCCTGCCATGGCATTGATGGATAGAGATGCTTATGATATTAGAGGGTCCATGCTATGCTGGAAAGAGCTAAGGGCAATCTACCACCAGCCACCAGTGGGGAACTGTATCAGCCAACCACAAAATAGGTGACCTTGGAGTGAATGCCAACTTCCCCAGTTCTTGCCAACACCCTGAGGGACCTGGAAACTGACCGCTCGGCTATGCAGCACCCAAGTCCTCAGCACACCAACTTCAGGAAATGCTGTGCTTGTTGCTTAAGCTTCTATGTGTGATGGTCTTTGTTATACAGCAGTAGATAACTAGCCCAGTGGTATTGCGTTTAATAAAATAACATAGGAAATCTCTTAAACAGAGGCAGAGAGCAAGAATTAATCACTGAGATAAGCGACAGAAGCAGGCCAGCAAAAGCCGTTCCTCCTCCAGACCACGAGGGTGGCCTCACTGCAGCAGAGGCACAAAACATAAATAAGTAAGGATTTTGATACGAGGGGGAAAGCTCATCTCTGGGTCCACAATCTTTAATGTACCGTAGCCATGACAGCAGAGAAGTGCCCTGGGCTGGGGAAGGAGACAGGACAGCAAGATCCATCGGGCGATGTTGTCCTCCTCAGGATCAGACACGTAACTGAACCGGGAGACGAACTCTGCTGTGGAGTGATCAGAAATATGAGGGAGCAAGAAGGGCAGAGTGTCATCCATCAGCAGTCAGGAAGGGAAGGAAGGTGTCTGCGGAGCCTGAGCAGTCCAGTCCTCTGCGGGCATCTGTTGCTAGGATGCAGCTATTGTCACACTGCTAGCACGGGTAACCTTTGTATTTCCCCTATGTGAATTTTCAACTCCAAGCCTCTCACACGAAAAAAAAAAAAATCATGAAACATAAATCAAACAATACATCCATCTGAAACAGGAGGGAGTTAGGGTCCAGTGAGTAACCAAGCCAAAGTGGGTGTGGCCCCATAATGAGGCCACTCCTGCTGTCTGTGTGCTCAGGACAGAGGTGGGCTGGCTCTCAGAGAGGCAGGTTAGCTTGGTTGCATAACTGTGAGATTCTGAAGATCAAACTGTAGCCAGCTAGGCTGGAGGTCAGAGCCAGGTAGGACAGCTGTGCTGGGCTGGGCGCCGAGGCTCTGACAGCTGTGCTGAGATGGGCACCGAGGCTCTGACATGCCTGAAAACTGCTGTGTCTGAGCAGTCAAGCTTCCTCCGCTCACCGACAGATTCTGAACAGATTCCTCCTGAGCTTTTCACCCTCCAAAAGGCAATTCTCCTGCCTAAGCCTTTACACCCATTCTTTGCTGAGCTGAGTGCTAATTGTATGCATGCACACATGTGTTTTAGAAAGGAAGTAAGCATGTAGCCTTGGCCTCTTGTGCTGCTGTGCAGACACACTGTCTGCAGTTCCGTAAACATCAACCTTCCTGGTGACTATGGTACACACTATCCTGGAAATGTGTCCTGGGTAATGGTTTTTAGTTCATTGTGTGTGTGTATGTGTGTGTGTGTGTGTGTGTGTGTGTGTATGCACGACGTATGCAATGTATGAGTATATGTGTGTGTATGAGATGTGTTGTGCATATCTGTATGTGCATGTGTGTGCACGCGTGTGTGTGCGTGTGCTTGTGCACTTGTGTGATATATTATGCATATGTTTGAATGAGGGAGAAGTAAGTTGCATATATGTGCGTGAGAGTGAGATACATTGTGTATATTTGCGTGCATGTGAACATGTGTGTGTTATGTGTGTGTGTATGTGTGTGTATACATATATATATATATATATGCGCGCGTGTGTGGTGCATCGTACAAATGTTCATACATGTGAAATGTGTTGTATATATGTGTGTGATGTGTTGTGTATATGTGGGGTGGGGTGCATGCACAAGGCTATTCGGCTCTGTAAAAGCTGTAGGAAGACATGGTATCTTCTAACACTTGGTGCCTTTTGCCTTGAGAAGGCTTCTCTCACTAAACCAGAAGCCTGGCTTTTCTCTGAGGCTGTCCAGCCACTGGGTGCGAGCGTCTGTGCGTGTCTGTACTCTGAAGCTGGATTACAATTAATCACACCCATGCCAAGCTTTTAATGTGGGCATTCAGGATTCAAACGTAGGTCCTCATGTTTGCACACTAATCGCTCTCACCCACTGAGCCGTATCTCTAGCCTCAGGTGATGGTTTAGAGGAGTAGTTTGTCATCACTAATTCTTTTAATCCTGGGGCATAGAAGTTTAATTTGCTTTTGTAACCTTTGTGTTTATATTTTTAACTTATGCAATCATAACCACAAAGTATAATAATATACAGTGAGCTACGGGAGGCAAGTGAGACATCCTTTTGCTTCCAGGGATATATTTGGGCAATTTCAAACCTAAATTTGTCTGAGTTTCAGGTCTTAGGTAAAGGTTGACATATATTGTAATTTTATTATAGTTTGCAATGTCAAGAAAACAAGATATGAAACTAGTAGTCGGAAAAAGTATGTCAACAGCCATGGCAGCTCAGAGCCATTTGATAGGATTGCCTGACAGTAGGCTTGTGGGATTCCTTAGAAAAGAAATCCATATGGAAGAAACCAGGCTCATCAAAGCTGTCCTCTGGAGGCCTAACCAAGTCCACTGACTCCTGGGGGCTCTACTCTGGGCAGGTGTGTATCCCAGCAGGGTCCCAGATGCCGCCCTCCCTCTGGCCTTGGTCTGACCCTGGATCTCCACAGCAATGGGAACATGCCTAGCTGAGGACGCACAGTGGATTCTTCTACAGAAAGAGTGCCACTCCCAGAGAAGATGCTCTTCTTTTATACCAGTTTCATTGTCTTTTTTTTTTTTTTTTAAGTCGCTGTTCACAGGTACCAACTAAGCACAGCTGAATAAATAATGACAGCGGTGGCCAACTTTCCAAAGAAGCTGTCTACTTTATGAAATTAATGACCCAATTTAATTTAAATACAACCACTGAAAAGCACCGAGACAGAAGGGGCTCAGAGAAATAAAGCATTTTTTCAGGAAGATACCTTGTCTAACAATAATAGCACCAGTAACAAGGCAGCTAATGCTTGTTAAAAGATTTCTCCTGAGCTGAGCATTTTATATCTAGTACAGCTTTATTTAGGACATTTTGTGAAAGCTGACACACCTAGTTCTACTTCCTGTAATTGTTCTCACAAGGGATTTCTTGTGGACTCTGTCCTCTGTCACTGTCCCAGAATTCCAGAATTCTCAATCCCTTTACAATTTATACACTAGTAGTTGCCTTGATACAGACACACAAGATGAATTTTGTATCTTGCTTAGCACTTGTGGTTTTGTTGACTCTATCAATGGCTATTTTAAATAACTAATGATAAAATTATTTTCCATTCATATAAAAGATTATGAGCATTGAGTTAAATTATTTTTGGAAAAAGGCAGAAAAGCAATGTTGCTGGCCCTTTTCAAAATAATGTGTGTATATGTACGTATATATACATAAACATATGTATACATATATACATATACATGAATGTGTGTGTGTGTGTGTGTGTGTGTGTGTGTGTGTCTTTTTGAGACAGAGTTTATTTCTGTTCTGGATTATAGGAGTGTGCCCACATGTACAAACAGATATTTAAATATTTAATGTGGTTTAAGTCCAACTAGTTTTCTTTATTGTTACTTTTGGTGTTTTTAAAAATGTTTTTCTAGGGGCTGGAGAGATGGCTCAGTGGTTAACAGCACTGGCTACTTCCACAGAGGAATGTGGCTCAGAGCTGTCTGTAGCCATGGTTCCAGAGGATCCATTACCTCATCTAACCTCTGCTGGCATCAAGCACACACATGGTCCACAGACATGCATACAAACAAGAAACAACAAGGCATTGAGTTGAGAAAGAAGAGCAAAGAAACTTGTTTGAGGTGGGACTGGTGAGGGGGGCTCCTTTCTGTCACCAAAGGGAACAAGAAAGGTCCCGAGAAAATAAAGGAGTTAGACGGCATCACTGCACAGAGCCTGGAGAGGTCATAGAGGTGAACGGAGAATGTTTAAAAATAAGTCTATCTTACAGATTGATTGGGAATTCTGACACGGGATTTCTGAACCTGGGCATTACCCTAACCCTCAGTGCCATATAAAGCTGCCGTCCAAAGACTATGCGCCATTTGTGATGTAATGAGGGAACGCGTGAAGTCAAGAGTCCCAGGGAAATAAATCATTTTCTCAAAAGGACAACTAGCATGGAATGGATCCCGTGCTGGTCTGGTCACTGGGTGGCCTTTCAGTCTCTGCTCCATTTCTGTCCCTGCATTTCCTTTAGACATGAAGAATTCTGGGTCAAAAATTTTGAAGATGGATGGGTGCCCCCCTGCCTCAACTGGGGGCCATGTCTATGTACTGGAGGCGGTCTCTTCAGGTTCCATCTCGGCTCTATTGGACATTTCCACTAAGGTCATCCCCATTGAGTCCTGGTAGCCTCTCACATCCCAGGTCTCTGGGACTTTCTAGAGGTTCCCCCACCCCACCCCTACCCAACCCTATACTGCTGCATATTTCAATTCATTCTCCTGCCTCTCTGGGCTTCTCTCCTGTGTCCCCCCCCATACCTAATCCTGCCCCCTTTCCCCCCTCCCTCCCCTCTCCCACCCAAGTTCCTCCCTCCCTCTGCCTCTTATGATTATTTTGTTCTTCTTCTAAGTAGGTTTGAAGCATCCACATTTGCATGCACAACAAACCCTGACACTATCACTGATGCCATATTGTGCTTGCAAACAGGAGCCTGGCATGGCTGTCCTCTGAGAGGCTCTACCAGCACCTGACTGAGACAGATGCAGAACTCACAGCAGACCATTGGACTGTGGTCCAGGAGTTAGGGGAAGGTCTGAAGGAGTGCAAGAAGATTGTAACCCTATAGAAAGAACAACAGCATCCACTAACCTGGACCCCTCAGAGCTCACAGCGACTAAGGCACCAACCAAAGAGTATGTATGGGCTGGTCCTTGGCCCCGGGCACATGTGTAGCAGAGAATTGCTTTGTCTGGCCTCAGTAGGAAAGGTTGCACTTAATCCTGTGGAAACTTGATGCTCCAGGGAAGAGGGATGCTGGTGGGGGTAAAGGAGGGGTGGTTGGGCAGGTGGGGAGCACCCTCTCAGAGGCAGGGGGAGGGGGATAGGGTGAAGAATTCTGAGAGGGAGGACCGGAAAGGAGGGCAACTTTTGGAATATAAATAAATGAAACAATTTAATAATAATAAAAAGGACAGGTGGGCTGTAAAAGGTGCAGTACACCCGGGAGCCCTAACTCAAGGTGCCTATAGCACCCCGTCAGCCCCCTGTGGTTGCGATAGCCAAATTGTTAGGTAACTTCTGTGGGCAGGTGTGTTCTACAGGACCGTCTCACTTCCTAAGTGGGGTAAGACTCGGCTAAGCCTTCTATCAGCCCATCCTTCCATCCTCCTGTTCCCACTCCAAGGAAGTGCATGGTGTTAGGAAGGGTATATATAGGTAACAATCACAAAATAAACCCTTCCTTTCTTATTGTAACAGTCAATCACAGACATGGGAAGACTCTCTAGGCGCAGGTCTCTCCACCCGGGCGTCTATCTTTTCATTGCATGAAATTCTTGGTTTTATCTTTACTATTCAGTTGTTCTACATTTGATCTGTTTATTACATACAACCTGTGCCAGGAAGATGTGCCCAGGAGGACTCATGATTTACCTAATTTGGTTTATGCCCATGTAAGTGAACAGAGAAAGCCATTTGTTCAGAACAGTAACCAAGAAAAAAAAAATCAATGCATAAAAACTGTTACGATTGCAAAGACCCTAAGGAATGAACGTTAAGGGCTTTGAGTGACTTCATGCAAAGCCCATTTCTTTTCCCCTCCCTTCTTCTGCCATGGTCTCCCTTTCTTCTTCTTCTCTTCCTCTTCCCGTTCTCTCCTCCTCCTGAGTTTCCCTTGTCTCCCCCCCCCCTTCTCTCTGTATACCTTATAACCGGTTTTTCCTCTATAACAGATGTGGAAGGGAGATATGTTATGAGTCATTAGTTAGGAACTGGTAGAATTTTCTTGGAAATAAATTATGCTAAGGAGCTTATAAACGTATGATCTGCCGAGGCATTTATCAAAATGGTTCACTGAGTCATCCCAGTGGCTGTGTGGCCACGTCAGACGCCAAGAGAACAGGTCTACCAACTACTGACTTAGGATTATGACCATGTGTGTGGTGGGGGCTGAGAGATTGCTCTTGAAGTTGAAGCTAATGAACCAAAAAGAGCCTATAAGAAAGTTTAAGTATTGAACAGTACAAGGTGAATTCAGCATGTCTACATAAAATAGGGACCTTTTCCCTTTATTTATTTTCAAGCAACTAACGATTAGACAAATGGTGGCTCCAATCAAAGCTAAGAATCCACAGACTTATCTCTAGCTTCGTGTCACCTCTCACCACGCAGCACCATGCGGGCAGGCAGCAAATGGGAAAAGGCTTCTGCTTCTTCACTTGATGAAGTCAGGAGCTTAGAATAGATTGTCTTCATGAATTCTTCTGCTCCTTCAAACTTAGCAGCCCGGGGAAAACCTAATTCAAAGTACTTGAAATTTTCAGATACACACTCCACCAAGCCATGGGGGGTAGTTACTTGTAGCTTGCAAGACTACCTCACTAGCAGCGTAAGGTTCTCAGAGCACAGGGGGCTTCCTGTATCGATTAGACCTGGATGGTGAAGTCATAGGCATTGCTCTTGAAGTCTTCTTTAAATGTCTGTGATGGATTTTCAGTTGAGACAGGCAGCGCTAAGAGTCTTCTGGGTATAGTTAAAAGTGCCAATTGTGTTAGGCAGAGGACTCTTCAACAGGAAGAGAGAGGGGGACACAGACATAAAAGATATTCACAGCAGCAGTCATCAAAAAAAAAAAAAAAAAAAAAAAAGGTGAAGAAGGAAAAACTTTGAGATTCAGGCATAAGTGGGGGTGGGGAGGTGGAGACGGTGCTACAGTGCCACAGACACTCTCTGGTACATCAATTGCAGCAGGATGTGCTCATCACTAAACTCAGAGCCAACAAATTGCAACTTTTAACAGAGAAGCTGAGTCCTCTTTAGATCTCACAGTGTCTCCTAAAGAGGAATATGCAAGATAAATTTAGGCATAAGGCAAACCCACAGAGGAGGTTTGTCTTGGAGTCTATTGCATATAAGCTCCCAAGTGGAGGCTGCTGTAAGGGACTGGCTGAACAAAGTTTTGAAGGTACTCATGGGCTCTAGATAAAAAATAAAAGCTATTCATATTCCCCAGAAATGTGGCTTTTGGGTACAGCCATACCTCTTAAACTGGTCGTTCCTGTTTAAGTAGACAGGAATTTAAGGGCCAGAGAAGTTTCTCCTTCATAACGAAAGCAGAGGAAATGGGTTTAGTTGGAAAGTTCAGTGCCTCATTAAGGAAATATGTTCCTGCCCTCTGCCAGACTTCTAGTCTTGGCTCTTCTCTAATCAGCACAAAAGCTTCAGCCCAAGTAGCTTTTCTGAAAATGATCTCAGCTTTCCTCTGCATCCTGCTGAAGAGGCACTTTGTCCATTCCATGAGAGACTCTGGAATCATGAGGGGACATTCTCCCTCACCAGTCAGAAACAAACAGTGGTTGGTGAGGCTTCATTTAGAAAGAGCATGCAGTGAGAGACAGACAGGCAACACACGACATACTCCATAATGGGGGTAAAGTTGACCATTGGATTCACTGTGGCTAGACATGCAGCCAACGCACAGTGCCAAACAAAATGAACCCCAGGAAGCATGCCCCAAGGGAAACATCAGCATGGCCTCTTGCTCAAACCCTGGAACACATGACTATAGAAAAGCAGAGAACCACTAGGAAGCTGCAAAGCTGAGTATCTGAGGATGTGCCATCAGCTGCCTCAGAAACCAGTCCAACTCTTCCTTTTAAGAAGCACAACTTCAGCTTAACCGTTTGTATGAAATATATCTATTGATATTATCATTGGTACAGTAAGCTGTGGGTTCTCCATTATCTACAGAAACTTACGTTATTTTATTTTTATATTTGAAACCATCTCTATTGCCCTCTTTCAAGACACTCTGCCACCCACTCTGCTTAAAAGTTTGATCAAGGAAAGAGGGAATTGTTCTCAGGATTCATAAATGTTTACACTGAACTGACAGAAGAGTAGGAATTTGTAAACCCCTTGGCATTTCTGTTAAATGCCTTTCTATCTGCAAGACGTATTTAGTTATGCCCCACAGAAAGAGATGTGCTTTCTCAGCACTGCCATCACGTTTTATGTCAACAATCTAATTTAAAGGATAAATGTCTCTTTGCTCCGATAGGTAGAATGTCCTTTGTGCACAGTAGGGTCACTGTAATACTCTGGGTGGACGATTACACAAACACATAGAATGACACCTTAGCCAGAAATGCTGCAGATGTCTTTCCTAATATAAATCCATACTGTTATGGCCAGAGAGTATGCTAGACTTCTCTTTCCTAGAAAGTTTATAGAGTATGTGTAACATCATTTTATCTGATGGAGAAATATAAAATTGGGGGAGAGAACAGAAAATGACAGAAAAAGTCCAACTTTATTATTTTAGATATTTTATTTTTATGTATCATCCAATTAAAATCTTTTTTTTTCCGAGACAAGGTTTCTCTGTGTAGCCCTGGCTGTCCTGGAACTCACTCTGTAGACCAGGCTGGCCTCGAACTCAGAAACCCGCCTGCCTCTGCCTCCCAAGTGCTGGGACTAAAGGCATGCACCACCACTGCCCAGCTGTATCATCTAGTTAAAAGGTACATCATGTTTCCAAAGGAACATCTTGTTTCCTGCTCACTTTTCCTCTAGTCCTGTGGTGGTAAAGCTAATTTCGCCCCGTTTGTTTTCATATGCACGTATAGAGAACCATGGACCAACAACAGATATTACAAGCACTTGGGACATCCCTGAACAGGACTTGGCATGGGACTGACGGGGACAGCATTTTAGGAAACATACAGAGGGGGACACATCAGTGTAGGCTGAGCTGTACATCACCAAGATGCTCTTCAGTATTCTTGCCTCCGAGAGACTGAAGAAGCCCTTTCTGAAAGAGACAGCCCCGTGTGTATGTAAGTGTTCTTCCATTACATAAAGTATCATTTAGGGGCTGCCTCCTGAAGAAGCCTTCGTAATTCACACAAGACTGGTGAAGGAGACCATGTAAGTATATACTTAGCATAATCTTGACTTTGTTCTTCAGCTTTTCTTTCTCTTCCTAACAAGAGAAATAAAAGTTCTCCTGACCGAAGCACCGTGGACTGTGTCCCTGAGCATTATCACGACTGTCTTAATTAGAGCAGCTGTGGTAACCACAAGAGACCTTCAAGACTAAGTCTACAGAGGCTCCTCTATCAGAGGGGACAGGGGAGTCATTTGGCCCTCATCTCAACTTCTAGCCACTCCCTTCCACCTGACCCCGATAGCTCTCAGGAAGTGCTGGAGTATACAGACTACAGAGAGTCAAACGAAGAGAGACTCCATCGCCATTGCCATGGGAAGGCATCATCCATGCTGGAGTGAGATTTTTCAGTGACACAGCTGTGGGGAGACCGCCCATACTCCTGTATGTACCCCTCAGCTATGCTGCTGTAAGTAAGCCCAGGAAACTAAATTTTGTTCTGTTGTTTATATTCCCTCGGGTGAGTTGATAGTGTGTGTGTGTGTGTGTGTGTTCTAATAAAAGTTCAGTGCAACACAGGAATGTTGCAGAACCAAGAATGGATTTGGGAGGAGAGTTGTATTGTTACTGCTGTGGGGAATGAGAAACGTCAATGAAGCCAAGCTGTCTGAGGCTAGAGTGTCTGTGGTTGCTCTCCTCCATGTAGTGTAGAATGGTATCCCTTCTTGTTGTATTTAGTAGTCATTGTGTCCCTGACATAAGTGATAAGACATGCAACTGAGGCTGAGCTGTCCATCCAGTGTGAAAAAAATCTGTGAGAGAAAGAAATTCCTATGGGGCCATCTTCTTCTATATCTTATGAGGTAATGTGGTCCCTTGATGAATGTTATTTGCCAAAGGTACATGGGGGCATCCTGAGACCATGATGAGGCAGAGAGCATGCTGCAGTCTGGAAGGAGTACGTGTAGAACAGGACCTAGACTTTCCAACCATACAGATCATCTCCATGGCTGTTGGTTGACTCTAATAACTAAGTAGTAAGGCCATATTGCTGAAAACACTGAATTTTGGATGTGGGCCATGGGATACCAAGGTGGACTGAACTAGAAGCTTCTTCCTTGCTGGCTAGCTCATATAGTGCCAGGAGTTGCTATGTGAACTACTGGGACAGAACTGTTACCAGTGGACCTACTTCACTACAGATCTATGTGCTTTACTATCAGAATAATAGAACCACCTGTGTTGTAATTACATCAGTGTTAAGAGTATAAGCAACTATTTTCCACTTGGATTTAAGGTCTGATCGAATTCCCACATTGGGCAGGAGAAATCCAGTGATGAGCCAAGGTCTAGGGAGATCATAGGCCAGAGTAGGGAGGTACTACTACTATTGTTGTTGTTGTTGTTGTTGTTGTTGTTGTTGTTTCATTTGTTTGTTTGCTTGCTTAATGCATATGATGTGCATTAAGCACAAATTTCTCCCTAAATATTTGTGTTTCGTCTGTAAGGTTATTGCTGCAGTCATCCTTGGTCAGAGATGCTTCCTGAAGTGAGTGCTTGTTAATGTATATAACATTTTCCTATCAAATTCCAGAAGAATAAATGATTTTTGTGGTAGCACAGTGGTCCGAGGCCCACAAGTAGAAAATAACCAAATATCCATATCATCCCTTCAGGACTCAGAGACCATCATGGAAGAAAGCGTAGAAAGACTTTAAGAACTAAAGAAAAGTATCATGGAATGCTGCATTTCAAGAACAACATCCATTTCTATCTTACCAAGAAGAACTGTGTGTGAGGCTGGAGACCCTTAAGATTAGATGGATTGAGGTTCCCTTATAGAAGCTGTCAGGGAAGAGTCATTAGATCCGTGCCTGAAAACCCAGGTACTCTCTCATGCACCTCCATTCCAGCTGTACATAATTTTAGTCCAGATGCAGAATTACACACAGCTGCTCTCAGGAAGTTCCAGAGTGTAGGGGCATGAACTTTTAAATGAGGGGGTGTCTCATCTGGGCAGCCATGGGGACCATGCAGCCATGGGGACCGTGCATGCTGCAGTAATATGGCTGTCTTGGGATCACCCACACTCCTGTAAATAATCTTTCATCGTGCTTTTACAAGCCAAATAAACTCAGGTTGCTGAAGCAAGACTTGGGTATGATTGTAACTTTGGTCTACGGTTAATGCCCTATGAAACTGAGTAAAGATTTGTTCATGTCTCCCCGAGTAAAGTTCATGCAATACCAAGTACTATATTCCTCCAAGCAGATTCACAATTAAATGCTAGATCAAGACGCAATAATTTCCATTTTAATTTTTGTTATGAAGAAACATTTATGACATACTTCTTAGAAATTTAAGAAACAGAAAACTTTGTAAACCAAACAAGACAGGAAGCACTCAATAACAAATAGGCACCGCTTACCTGTACACGAGTAATCATCAATCCTGATGTATCCAGTTTTGCAGATACACATGAAAGAGCCAGGTGTGTTCACACACATGGTGTTCTCACGGCAGTAATGGCGCCCTTCTGCACACTCGTCAATGTCTAAAAAGGAAAAAGGGAGCAGAGGTCAATGGTGCCCAATATTGGAGAATTTCCCTATGATCTTCCTTGCCAAGAAGAGAGCAATGGCTACTAATTGAACTGCATTTTAGAAGAGCATTCAAAAATATCCCCTTTAAGTAAGAGTGTTTGATGTTCACAAGACAGAAAGTATGTGTGCTTTTATGAACAATTCCTTGCCACAGTTTCAAATAGGTCTGCCAGTTTCAACTTGCATCATTATGAATAGCTTTTAAAATCTTCAGTGCATTCATCTACTCGTGTTTGATGAGATGAATCAGAAATTACAGATCAGGTTGCCTCAGTGTCCTGAAATCTTCAGTCACTGAGTCGGCCAACTGTTGTCTTGATTCACTGGCTATTCTGAACACCTTGGGGATGACTTGCAAGGGGTAAAGTGTTCACTGTACACAGAACTTGAAGGAATTCTCTTGAAAGTAAGAATCCAAGAGCATCCATTAATCAGAGATACAAATAGAGCAATAAGTACCCTACTAGATATCTGAATGCAGACAGGATTACAATGTGAAGAACAGATACGGATGAGGAATTATAAAATAGTAAAATATGATATGGAAGCTTATACATGTTAATTTTCACCTCAAGTTATAAAAGCTTATGGATGTTAAGACACAATACACAAGGATTTTAATTGTGAAGAATGCGATTTTTAACAATAAAACCTCCTCATTTAATAATACCCCTTTATGTGGAATCTAAAGCACTTTGTGAACACTTGTTATTGAGAGCCTATATTCTGAACCAAGGAGATGGTACAGTCAGGAAAGTGCCTGATGTATAAACATGAGGAATCCAGTTCAAATCCCAGCATGTGTAAAAGCCAGAGTGCTGGCATATAGCTGTAATCCCTAAGGCTAGGAAAGTGGAATAAGCCAAGCACAGAAAGACAAATTCCATATAGTATGAAATGTCGAAAGATTAATCTCACAGAAGTTGAAGAATATAATGGAGCTACCACATAGAGACTTGGAGGGCTAGGAAAATGACGATGAGTACTAATGCTACGGTTAAGAGAGGAAAAGGAATTTCTGTTGGATTGCTTCACCTTAGAGAGACTACAGACAACAATAATGAACGGTTTAAAAATATAGAAAATATCAAAAAAAATTACCATAAGGAAATACCTGTTTGAAAATATAAATATATCAACCCAATTTAAGTATTATATAATATATTCATGTACTAAAATATTACTTGATATACCATTAACATACAAAATTCTTTTGCATTAATGTGTCAGGTAATATTTAAAAGTAAGAAATATAAGCACTAGATGGGTCTCTGCCCAGCCAGATCTTGAATGTCTTTCCCCAGGGTTTTGCAGGATGAGTCCATCTGATTCTCCCCTCCCATCAAGTCCTACACCAAGTGTCTTGGCTTAGTCTGTCCATTCCTGCTTGCACCACACCAAACTCTAGGCTTCTTCTAGGACCCCCTATTCTTTCCCGCAACCCAGAGGCCCTTTTCATAGCACACTGAACTTCTCCACTCAGCCAACCCTGCACATCGTTCTCCTGGGTCTCACTGGATGAGTCGGCCTAATTCTTTTCTACATAAATCCTTCGCAAGCACTATCTATATCTATCCATATATTTTTTCACAAACTCCAAGATTACACCAAGATGTGCATGCTGCATGTCAGCCCAGCTTGTGTCTACCTGATTTCATTCTACCTGTAGGTCTCCTCTGGCCCACTGATCCTGTGTCATGACCCAACTTATTCTGTACATATCAGACAAAGAGCTAACAAAAGAACCCAATGTGCCTAGATTTCATTGCAAAAGTATAAGAAAGGAAGGAAGGAAGGAAGGAAGGAAGGAAGGAAGGAAGGAAGGAAGGAAGGAAGGAAGAAGACTATCAAGGCAGTAACTCTACATAAAAATCCATCATACCTTTAGAAATATGTTCAGCAATTAGAATGACCCAGATATAGACTTTAAAAGAGCAATTAAAACCTTTATCAAATAATTCAAGAATTGTAAAGAAGGCACAAAGGAACCAACTTAGGAAACTTAAAGAGAGTGCATGAGCAAGTGTCCCCCAAGACAACACAGCATAAGGCTGAAGGACACAGGAAGACAATCCCGATGGAGGAAGTGGAATCCCATAAAGACAGGAGCATGGAGGAGCACTCAAGCTGAAACAAAAATTAAATTAAAAAAACCAATAACCCAATAAGAAAACTCAAGGGAACACCTTACAAGCTGATTGAAGCCACAGAAGACAGAACATCAGGACTTGAAGATAAAGCAAAGGATCTTGTCAAAATAAGCAAAGAATATGAAGTTTTTATTAAAAACACAGGAAAGGAACATACAGGAAATGTGGGACACCATGAAAAAATGAAACTTTAAAATTATGCAAATAGATTGAGAATACCAGGCCAATACCATAGACCATATATTATACAAGATCATAGTCAAAAACTTCTATAAACTATGAAAAGACATGCTCATATAGATACCAGATGTACACAACAAAGAACTAAGTCCAGACTAGAAATTGCCTGTGTCGCATTCATTGTTAAAACACTAAGCATATAAAACAAAGTAAAGAGTGTTGAAAAGTGCAAGGGAAAAAACACAAGTCACACAAGAAGAAAACCCATCAGAATAACAGCTGATTTCTTTTTCAGTTGCAACTTTGAAAGCCAGAAAACTCAGGAACAATTAATACTAACTCCCAAAACTCCATGACAGCCACATGAGATTACATCCAGCAAAACTATCTGTCATAAAGGAGAAACTTTCCATGATATGAACTGTCTAAATATATTTTATCCAAAAGATAAAATCTAAAGAAAATACAGAAAGCAATATTTCAGGCTACCAAGAAGAATGAACATAACCAGGAGACTGTAGAAATAATAGCAAAGCTACAATCACTAAAACACAAAGTACCACTGAGAACACAACGGCAAAAGTCAATAACACAATGGCTGCAATTGTGTAACTTTCAATAATAACTTTAAATATGAATAGCTTCAATTCTTCAATCAAAAGACACAGACTGGTTGAGTGGATCAAGAAATAAAATCCATATTATCTGTTCTCTACAAGAAATGCCTCTTAACATTAAAGACAGTAAGCACCTTAGAGTGAAAAGATGGACAAAAATGTACTCCAACCAAACAGGACCAACAAGCAAGGAGTTACTACCCTAATATATTAAAAAATAGACTCCAAGCTTAAACTTCCCAGAACATCCAAAGAAGGACATTACATCCTAATCAAATGAAACAATTAATCAGGAAGATGTTTCTATCCTAAATGTATGTGTGCAAAATTCTGGTGCACCCAATTTCATTAATAGTGTACTATGGGACTCAAAGTCACAGATTAACATTAACCAATTAATAGTGATTGACTTCGATACCTGACTTTCTCCAATAGGCAGTTTGTAGGTCATCTGCACAAATACACCAAAACACACATAGTGTCACACATCAATAGACTATGCAGATATTGACAGAGTCTTCCATCGAAACACCAAAGAATATGCATTCTCTTCACCAGCAGATGGGAGCTTCTCAAAACAGATCTCATCCTGGGACACAAAACAAATCTTAACAGATTCAGAAAGATTAAGCTAACTATGCACATCCCATCTGACCTCAATGCAACTTAAACTTTACAGCAGACAAATTTCTAGTAAATATACATACTCGTGGAGACTGAATAACTCATTACTGAATGATTACTGGGTCAAAGAAGAAATCAAAAGAGAAATAAAAAAATTCCTCGAACTAAACAAAAATTAGAACTACATTCTAAGTATCCATCTTCATAACCATAGATGAGTATAGTTCTCAACCCTCATCAAAGAAGCTTTTCTTTGCAACAGAAGTAGACAATGACAGAAAACTGCAACCAATCACAATGCAAGGGATACAAGGTCTTGTGATGCCCAGTCTCAGCTGATGCATGTACAGTACAAATCCTGCACCTAAGGCTCAGGGGTTGTGCAAAGAGGGGACTGAAAAATGTCAGTAGCCAAAGGAACAGCATGTTTGCTGTGAAGTTTTAGCCCTTAAATAGATGCTATGCCCATTAACTCTCATCAACATGGCTGCCCAAACAGTATCTGAACACAACAGTACCAATGGACAAGCTAACACAGAAGGAAAAGAGCTCATGAGGCCTCAACTCTGGTCAAAGAGCTACAAGCAAGTAGGGATGCTGAGAGCCGGGGAAATGTTCCTCCCTGGGGAAGATCCCCCAAGAAGCTTATTTATTTATAATCTCCCAATTAATTGTTTAATACAAAGTGGTCATCCCTGAGATTATAGACATTCAAGTCCCATTATACAGACTGGGCACATACCAATACCAAAAAAAAAAAAAAAGTACAAATGTAGTTAAAGTCCTTAGGCATCGGCTTGTGAATGAACTCCAGGCTGAATATTAAGAAGTCTGTGTGCACAGGGGTCAGATTTCATTTGCAGAAGGGAGCAGCTAACAAAGAAGAATGCAACTCCGTGAAAACACACTGGTCACCACAGGGAGGAGTTACTCTGCTCATGCCATGGCCCCTCCTCAAACAAGCGCAGCTCTTGGAGGAGATGGGGCAGCAACTTCAGGGGCCAAAGCAGAACTGTACAGGCCATGGCTGGAATGGGGTCCTGTACAGCTCTCTATAGAGACAGCATCCTTTTAAAAAGTCTCTTTTCAAAGAACCTGCTACCAAGCGTGACAAATGAGTGTGAAGTGCCCTGAGAACACTTACAGCATTATGAACTTTGATTACACGAAAATCCTACGGGACAAGGTGAGCAAATCAGACTGTGAATTGAGATTAATTCTGTTAATGTGATCCTGGAACACCACGCATGGCAGAAAATGTCAGTTATAAGCATAAATAGGTGTAATTTGTGCAAGGGTAAGATGACCTAAATACAGTCATTTTACCGTGGTTCCTCCTGGGATCTCCAGCCCACAGAGATGTGAGATCCCGACCTGTCCCATTTCCATTTCTGTTTGTGGGCTCTTCTGTTCAAAGCTTTCATACGGCTAAATAAAACTCAAGCAAAGGTCGATGTGGGATCATAAAGCAGAACAAAGAAGCTTATTTAATCGGAGCATTTAGGAACTTCAGTCTGAATGTTACGGAGAGGTTGAGTCTGTGTTCAAAAGCAGCAGAAGGTAAGCTTGGGCAGAGTCCTAAGTGAAAGGAGGCAAAAGCAAATTCTATGTGTAGCAGTTAAGGTGATTCTTGCCAGGGTGACCAGCCACCACTTGCTGGTTGGGGACAGACAGACAAACAGATACACACACACACACACACACACGCACACACACACACACACACACACACACACATTCTGCCATACATGGGTTTATAAACCAAGACAGCAGAATTATGCCATTATCACCTCATTCCATCAGGTGTCTCTTGACGCTAGCACTTCGCTAGCAGAATTCTAGAGAGCGAGATCTCTGAATGTCGTGGTTCCTGGACAACAAGTGTTCTGTGTGCAGACAGTTTTCAGGTGTATCTTACTATAGATCTACTTCCTCTTCACTACGCACATCAGCAAATTTCAAGCTCTCTGATAGTTGCTTATCTTTAATATTCATTTTTATTCTTTGAGTATAAAATGGCCATGCACTGTGTTCCAGATGCTGCATTGGGTGACAAAGACAAGTTTATCTGAAGAAATTCAAACATAAGTAAATGCCTGTGTTATGTGTACTGCATAGTACACAAGAGAAACCTGGGCAATGTTCACTGGACAGGGAGCAATGAGCTCCATTAATGGAAATACAGTGCTTGTTCTGAGCACCTGTTAATGTACCCAGGAATGTGTACTTGGCAATATAGATGATTTTATATTCTATATAAACTTGAGAAAACTTGAGAAAACCAGAACTTATTTATATGAATAATGGCACCAGGCCCTATATACATAATACCATTTTTAAAAATCAATCCTGTGAGGGGAGACAGTCAAAGAAAACTTAATGGTGGGGCCAGACAGACTTGAGGTGGGTTTTGAGAAGACACTGGCTTCAAGTGAAGGGTTTCTATGGTGTTAGGAGGGCTGCTGTGGAAGTGCTGTCTGCCTGCCTAACATTGAGCTAGATACAGTAGCACGCAAGCCTGGGGCTGATAGCAGAAAAAATAACTTACACATTTTAAGAATTTTTTCATAACAATTTAATGCAAGTCTTAGTTTTAGGTGGTTGCAAAATTTAAGGTACCTCCCCCAGCCTGGCTTCTCTGGTTTTAATAGCACCAGTAGGTTTTTGCTGGGTGATGATGCATCTCATCTATTCTCAGTGGAATATAAGATTTGAGGACACAGAACTTGGCCAGGACATTGGCTGGCCCCAGCTGTATCTCTACTGGATGAGTCAATAAATCTTTTCAAGGCTTTTCTCCTTAGAGGTCAAAGAGGAAGCACCCTCGTTTGCCCTGGTCTGACCTAAAGCTCAGCTTGGCAGTGATTCCACATTGTTCCAAGGACAGGTCCAGACAGTCCCCTGGATGTGACTTCCTGCAGAAGGGGCAGACACGCCCTTTTGTCTTTCTCGTGTGTGGATTGACTCTCAGTTGAGTGGAGAGCCTGGAATGGCATCCACTGCCGACACAACTGCTGCTCATCTCCAAGTCCTTAATTCCATCATCACAAGCCAATTTTCAAGTCAGTGCCCATTGTTCAGGATTTTGGTTGTCTCAGAGGGAGAGTGACCCACATGGTGGTTGTGGTTTCTGCTTCTCTGCAGTTTTATAGGATAGGGAACATATTCTATTAAACTAAAAAGCAGAAGCAAACCATGTTTTTGGTTCTTGAAGACTTTCTTTTGGGTCTGGAAGCCTTAAGCTGATCTATTTTAGAAACAAGGAATTTAGAACTCCCCCTTTTCCCTATCTGAAAGCTGATATATAATCTGTAATTATTCAGAAACACAGAGTTTTAGAGCTGAGATGAACTTGATAAATTATATAACTTAACTAGAATAATTATATTCAAAGAGACAGGCGAAAGAAGCTAAAGACAAACTGGTTGGTAGGGTTCGGATCTCAAAGCTCTTGGGGGCCATGCTGAAGAACTGGACCTTATCACATGTGAGAAAGGGAAGCATAAAGAACAGGGTAATTGAATCATATCTGTGCTTTTGGAAACTCCCACCAGCACAAGTTTCAGGCAGTTAATGAGTGGGAGGCACAGAAAGAGCTTTTCTAGATTAAGGTCCAAAATGAATGTTCTTTCTGGCCTCTGGCCTTGTTTCTGGACTAAACATGCAGGCAGTGAGCACTTAAGTCTCCCCACCCCCTACCCACACTCTCCCAGCCCCTACCATTCTATTTTCTATCTTGAAAGCCAGAAATACTGCTCTTTTTCTAAATTATGCTGCATTTCTCAAGTGACAACATTTATCTTGCAGAGCATTTTGGGGAACACTAAGGGCTTCTTGCTCAGCCAATACAATGTTGAGCCCCTGCAGTTCAGTTCTGAGATGCCACATATGCAAGAAAAATACAGACCAGCGTAGGATATTGTTAAGCCTCTGCTCAACAGCTGTGAAATACCCACTGGGCAAAGCTGGCAAAGAGATCATCCACGTAATTGACAAACCGGAAACAGAGTAAGTTTTAAGGAACTTGAAACTGGGATGAGATTTGAGAGCAATATTTGGAGAGATAAGAATATTTTTAAAAATATAACATTTGCAAGTCTAAATAGGCTTCTCAGTAGAAAATCAGCCCAGACAGAGGACTGTCTACAAATAAGTTGCCTGGAAGGCAGCTACCAGCATCATGTACTGTGGCAACACTACAGCTATTTACCAAGATAATTCTATATTAGGAATCACACCCACCAAAGTGCACATTAAAACATACAGGATTTCATTAGTCACGGCAAAACACTGCTCACCAATTGGCTTCATTCCTTTTCACCTCTATCTACTTGTTATAAATCTCATGAACATTCCACAAGAATAGGGACCCTAGCATTCATTGTATTAGCTTTCTTGTTATATTTAACTGAGCATATTATTCTTGGGACTGAGATGAAAGAGAGAGAGAGAAAGGGGGATAAAATTTGAAGACAGCATAAGAAAGAATTGCAAAACAATACTTATGGAGAAAGTTAAAAGGAAGAATATTGAAAAGTTGGGGTTCAGTGTCATGAATGTTTTATCCACTGAGATTTCATGGCTTCCCTCTACATCTAGTACTAACTGGGATGCCATCATCAAGAACTCTGAGAAGAGGCCCCAGTAAAGGGGAATGTCAAGGTGGGAATACGGGAGTGGGTGGGTGGGTGGGTGGGAGGTGGAATTCCCTCATAGAGGTGGGGGAGGGGGAGGGGATAGGTGGTTTCCAAAGAGGGAACCACCAAAGAGGGGACCTAGAAAGGGGGAAACATTGGAAATGTAAATAAAGTATCAACAAATAAAAATTTAAAAAAAAAAGAACTCTGAGTAAGACTAAGTATCAGTATTAGAAGGATCTGATTGGATTTTTCTGATAAAAAAGTTGCATCTAATAAATAAATCACAATGCTGTTTGGTAAACATAACACAATCTCCAAACCTAGTCTTACAGGAAAGGAGAATGTGGTATCTACTCAGCGGACTAGTGGAGAAGTACAACTATCCAGGACAAAGGACAAAGAAGGGGAGCTATACTCACCACAGGAAGCTGGGCTGATGAGTAGTCATTGTGGTTCACAGAGTAAGTGGGTAGCAGTGTGTAAAAATCCTGTAAAATCTATGAAGGTCCAATGCTTTCCTTTGGTTGTTGATTATCTACAGAAATGCCACTAATGACACAAACACATCCCATACATGTGCTAGGAAGTTTAAAAGGTCTAATGCATGGCACATAAAGGTAACCCTGACTCCCAGACATTCAGTTTTCTCAGTTCTAAGGCACAGCACAGCCACTGTTATCAATTTTTTGTGCAGCCTTCCAGGTGTTCTCATTGCTTATAAAAGTGTGTGTGTGTATATGTGTGTGTGTGTGTGTGTGTGTGTGTGTGTGTGTGTGTGTGTGTGTGTGTGAGACAGAGAGAGAGAGAGAGAGAGAGAGAGAGAGAGAAAGAATCAATTGCTTATCAACATCTTTTAGTCATAGGGTATGTCGCTTAGTGGGTTCAGTTCCTTTTTTTCACTGCCCATAAGGCAACTTGGCAGTATTAAAAAACAAAACAAAACCATACACTGGATATAAAATTGTTTGTGTTCTGGTACTGACTGGCTCCCTGTAAATTAGTCAGAGAAGCTCTCATGGATGAAGCCCTCTTTTTTCAGCTTCTAACTGAGGAGGTCTAGACTGGGAAGGAACTGGAGAGATGATTACAGTGATCATGGCTTTAGATTGCTGGATTTGAGGTCTAGGCAAAAATGTCCAGTGAGAATCGCTCGTCCACATCTTATCTAGCAAGAAAAACTTAATTGCTCTCAAACGTTGCAAGTCACTGAAGTAACTAAAGGTGTGTCTTGGGAAGCATCACCCAGGAAGAAGGCATGAATGAAGAGGAGAAGCTCCTAGGGAAACCTGAGGAACATGACCTCATAAAGAGAAAGTAAAGACTGATGTGTATCAGTCAGAGTCAGCAGCCGAACCAGAAGACTGCAGGCACAAGGCAAGCCTCAGTAGCAACCAGCACCATCACTAAACACAGCCTGTATCTACAAATGCCTTTCTCCCAAGGTGGAAGTCACAACACAAATTTCCAGTATCCTTAGAAAAAGGTGACTAGAACTATCTTAGCCAGGCTTTCTAATGCTGTGATATGCATGCCACCAAAAGTGACGCGAGGTAGAAAGGGTTTATTTAAGCTTATAGCCCATAGTTCACTAAGATGGAAAGGGAAAGCAGGAACCAGGAGGCAGGAATTGAAGCAGAGCCCATGGAGCAGTGCTGCTTATGGCTTGTTCTGGGATCACATTCAGCTGCTATTATTATACCTGCCAGGACCACCTGCTCATGAGTGGTACTCCCCACAGTGGATTGGGCCCTCCCACATCTATTATTAATGAAGAAAATGCCTCACAGACTTGCCTAGAACACAATATTATGAGGTATTTTCTCAACGGGGTTTCTCTCTTCTCAGATGATAGTCACTTATGTCAAGTTTATACAAACCTAAACAGTGTTAAGGACTATGACCTTAATCTACTTGCCAGGGATATGTATATAAAATTTTAATTCAGAAGATAACTATACAACTAAGGAAGATTGTAAATTTTCCAGTAAGAATGGTGGAGAAGGCATTCAAAATATAAGTAGGTAGCATCAGCTTCAGGTCATTCTGGATGTCACCACAAAACATAAGGCAACATGTACATGATACATAGAGGAGAGGTGATGGGATTTGCACCCAAATATGGTATGTGATGTTTTGACTTCACATCATTGAAGACCACACTCTTACATGTTAGAAGCTGCCTAACATCCTCCAACACATTCCTTTCCTAAGTAAACTATGAATTATAATACTTGCAACTCAGAACCCAGATAGAAAGAATCATAAAGACAAAATAAATGAACATTTGAGGGAAAGAGTAGCCAGTAAAGCTAAACACTGCCTAGAGGCCAAGCAAAACACTGACTAACAGGTATCTGGTCTAATAATACAGAAGTTACTGGGGGTCCCATTGAGACTGATTTGTGGAGGGTATGAAATTTGAAAAATCTTGATAAAGGAGAAAGAAATGGAAATTTCTGGTTTCTTTGGAGACTCAGTTGTGCCATCTAATTTTTTTTTCTGGAAATTGTCTTATGAGAGGATGTTTTTGCTGAAGCAGACAGATGGGAGGATTTTTGCTGAGAACAGACACGTGGTGTTTTCCTGGAGATGCCTGGAAAAAGAGCATGTGATGTTTTGCTAGAGAGGATGCTTGAGAGAACACATGATGTTTGAAAAGGCTATAAAAATTACCGAACAGACAGTGGATGACACTGTGTGGTATTGGTTTTCCTTGCCACTCTTTGCTGATCATCGTTTGTGATTACTTTGTAGACAGAAATGAACGAAAGAGTTTATGGTGGTATTCCTGAGGTGTCTAACTGCTTCAGCAGACTCAGGCTGATTGGCAGAGCCTCTCGGTTACTTCTGGATCAAACTGCCATTGCTGATTCATGAATGGTGTTTGTAAGTGGATCCAGCTATCACTGCTGATTTGTGTGAACTGACAACTGATATCTTGACAATGCAAATTGGATTCACACCAAAGAACTATTTCTAAACAGGCCCACATTCTCCTTTGCCACGTACTTCCTGTATATGCTTCTTATGGCTGGTTAGTTGCTGTCCTGACTGAATCCAAGCTGCTTCAAATTAAGAAACAGCTGGGGGCTCATTCGAAACACAAACTTTAAGATTCATCAAATTCAAGAACATTCTTTCTAAGAAGGCTTATCTTTTTCTTTAATATTAAAAACCAATTTTACAATTATATATTTGTTTGTCAGAAAACAAGGATTTCAGTCCTTACAACATTGAAATTGTTGCATACTGGCAGTCACTAAACTGATGAAAACATTAGATCAGAGCCTTTCAGGAACGATATGGAGACACTCCAATTCCTACTGGCTCATTTAGATAAAAATCACAGAGTAAGCAGCACTGCTAAATTTGGCAATTTTAATCAATTTTTAATGTCATTTGGGAATGACAGTTGCCCAACAAATCAGTATGCACAGGTAGCAATAGAATTGTGGTCCCTCTTCACCACACTTCTGTCTGAGGTATGAACACAAAGTTTAATTTAAACACACAGTTTCTTTCAGAGTCCATCCTCCATAGGAAAGGGTAATCACTTGGAGTACAGTTAATATAGAATTAAGATGGTTTTGTATTTAAAGAAAAAATAAATAGCCCCTTATGTATTATTAAAACTCAGAGGTCTATTTTTATATCACATAAATGAATACGGAATAGAATTTCGATTTAGCATGCCTATGTCTGTTCAGCAGTACTTTGTGCTCATTAAAGGCAGCACTGGTCTCCCAACCGTCCCTGTATCAAAACACAAAGGACTCTTCCTGCGGAATACTTATTGGCCTAATCAAGTTAGTGCCCTCTCTGTCACACAGATCAAATCGGTTGTTCTTCTCTGAAGCTTTTGTTTCACTTATATCTGCTTCTTGGGATCCTGTTCATGTCACTCACAACTTGTTCCTAGTTCTGTTTGTTGCATAAACACTGAAACCAACATGAACTCTAATATCACACACCAAGTTTCTCCATGTCGCCTCTTTGTGTGACCTGTACTCATTTCCAGCTTCGTTATTCACCATCATTGGCCATGCCCAAGCACAGACAGTCATTGTCAACCCATTTTTATTAACAGATGCCCTGAAGAATATAAGAGTCATACTATAGTTAGATTTGATTCTTTCTGAAAACTCATGAATAAAGAGAAGGAGAGAATTGTAAAGGGAATATTAATAGTTCATCTTGAGCAACCAATTGTTAATTAGCCTCAAGCATATTTAACAAATGTACGTAGAGCATGTGACTTGGTTTCTTTGAAGGGAAGATGAAGTTGGCATTTATAATTTAATCTCTCTGCATACCTGATCTTCAGCTTAATAGCACTACAAGAAGACTTTTCCTATAAGTTAATTTTTAAAATTATTAGTCATATGTTCTGCACATGTCACTTCAAATGGATTCTATTCTAGGAAAGGGCTTTTTCTCCTCTAAAATTTGCATTTCTGTAATAAAAAAAAAACCCATTGAACGACTCTTTATATAATACACCTGCAACTGATTTGTTTAGAATGAATTGCTAAATTCCAGCCAGAACTTTTCTCTCTGATTTACGTAAACAAAATATGTATAGGTAATTATCAAGTTTTTAACCTATTTCTTTATACATGCATACACATATGCAAAAATGAATCCCTGAGGTTACATTTAAAGATTATTCATAGAATTTGCAAAATGAACAAATTATATATGCTCTATGCTCAAAGACAAATTAGAATATAATTTGGACCAAAAGGAAGTTTGACACAGTAATGTGGCCATAGAAGCCATCTGTTATAAATTAGTTACTGAATTAGCTAAAGATCTTAGTAGAAATGGCTTCAAGTTTGAGATGATTTTTATCATCTAAACTCTAAAAGAAATATTTTCTCAACTTCTCATTAGTGATATAACATTTTAATTCCCAAAACAAAGTGTTGCATAATGTCACTCATATTGGAATTAATAAATATCTGTGAAAGCATAAATTCAATGACAAGCTTTTACTTTTCACAACTTATCTTACTGGAAGACATTTTTCTAAAATTAGTTATGGTTAATTTCTTCCCTAAAACCCTCATGAAACAAATCCCTCCTCATTAATAGATAAACAGAATGAGACTTGGACATGCCAAGCACCCTACACAAGTTTACTCAGTAACTAGCCAGAGTAAGAGCAAGTCTTGACCAACATCATCAGAATTGCAACCATTTGTCACAGACGGATGGATGTTAATTTTATTTGCCTAAGCATATTATGTGCATTTGTCTACTAAATACTCAAATTTCTTCTGATTTCAAATTTTCTCAGCTATGAAGAAAAAATGAAATTATGAAATTTGCAAATAAAATGGGCAGAGATGAAAAACAAATCTTAGAGAGGGAGGGAGGGAGCTCAGAACCACGAAGACCAATGCTATGTGCTCTCTTTCACATTTATAACCTAGTTCAAATCTCCTATTTTGTGGGTGTTTTATTTTTCCCACCATTACACTGTGATTTCCACATCACAGAGCATTCAAAGTAGCTCCAAGAGCCCCTATAGCCCTTACATGCTGATATATAAGCCGTCCTTCACCCTTGCATAGAACCAAAATCCCCCAAGGAAATCAAATAGTGGAAGCGGACATTTGGAGTGGGAATCAAGATCAAATAAAACCATATTCATTTTCTCTACACAGTTTAAACCAATGAGTCTCGACTGATGGACCTTTGGCCCTCGGACGAAATATGTAAAGTCCTGAGACGTTTCTAGATATCACAGATACCACAAAGGGGAATGCAGACTGCCACAGGAGCTACTGACTAATGGGAGTTAGAGACCAGACCTGCTGCTAAACACCCTACAGTCACAGAACAAGCCCACCATGAAGAATTTCCAGAACAAAATGTCAACAGTTCAAGCAAAAGGCCTGCTTTAAACTGAAACCACTGTTACATAAATTGAGTAATCCATCTTCTTAGGCAGAGCAAATTAACTAAAGACTCCAAAGCAATGATTTTTTTTTTCAAAACTCATCTTTAGAAGGATCTAGATACAGAACATAACCAGAATAGCCTTCTTCAAACTTTAATCTGTATAAGGATCCTTTGGGAAACTTAAAAACATGCCAAGACTCACAGCTAACCTATTTCAGAAGGACAGAGGTTGGGTCCAGGAGCACGCCTCTGTTAATAAGCTGAGCAGTTATGCCAGGGCAGGTTGAGCCTCACTCTTAAGAAACAAGGTAAGAAGCCAAACTGTATATTGCTGCTAATGGATATAAACAGTGTGAACGCTAAATTCCTCTCCAGTTTAGCACATGGCAGGAAAGTGCTGGAGAGCTACCTATTTATTAAGAAAACAAATTAATGTATTATCCCAGGCTTTAAAGCAATGTTCCTTGGTTTTTGTGTACATGGGGTAGGAATCACCTGCAGTTCATGTTACTATGCAGATTCTGAGTCAGGAGCCAGAGAGAAAGTAAAAAATGTGGCACCAAACCATCTATTACAGGTCTCATTACCCAACAGCAGAGGAAAATGGGTGTACGATTTAAATGTTGGCTCTGATGGAAAACTGTCTATGAAACACAAGCCTAGCAGGTTTCTCCTCATGACCTTATGACTAACATGCATGCCTAAATGTGATAGTTTCCTGATGAAAGACTACATTTCCCAGCTTCCCTTTTGGACTACAGAAATTATTTCCACCCTAATAAGGGGCTGCATCCTACCTTCCTTTGTAGACATATTAGCTGTCCTCACATGTCAGTGACAAAGATACTCCCTTGCTATGAATAAACATGGTCCAGCCTAAGACAGACCAAGCCTCTTCTATCTCTCCTCCTCTGTCTCTCTACAGCTGCCTTTTAATACTCGAACACCTAGCACATAGTATGCTCTCAGTTACTTAGAACGAATGGGTGCTAAACAAAGTTTCTTTAAATTAAGCCTGAGATAGGTTATTCATAAAGCAAATTGCCAAGGGCTTGTAGACCCACCATTGAGAGAACAAAGTACTCTATATAACAGCTACTAACTATTGGTAACTGAAGTCCTCTTTTTTTTTTTTTTCTCTTCGTAGCATCTTGAGCAATCATGAACTCCAATAAGTTCCCACCTGCATATTTAGTGACCAGTGCATGATTAGGGGTGGAGATTGCCTACCTGGAGGGTCACGTGCTATGGCACACTGGCTCAAAGAACATTGAGTAATGCTTCTTCTACTGGCTTTGAGAAACCATACACATGAAGAAATTCAGAAAATCTTTCTCTTTACAAAGTTAGATTTTTAAGGTATAAGTATCTTTATTTCATATTAGAGAAGAGAAACAAGTTCTAAATGGAAAAAAATACAAATGAAAAGTCCTATCTCTCTTCAGATGACAATGTTTAATAGATATAAAGTGTTTATGCATGAATGGAAATTGCTTTGGAGGCAGTGAAACCTGTGCCTGAAGGGAAGTAAATGGTGAGCAAGTCAAGAACAGCTACCGGCAAGTTCAAATTTAGTAATTCGGAAGAAATTTCCAGAACTTTCACACAGAACTCAAGTTCCTGGGAGGAAGACACCCTGTTAAAGATTCTACAAGGCTGACTTGGAATACTTGAGATTCCGGCCACATGGGCTAGCTTATTCATCTAACAGACCCTTATTGCCCACTTCTGTGTATGACGTCACATCCTTTTGACTAGGAGACGAAGAGTCTTGGAATGTATTGACTGAGCAGACTTCTTCTTTCCTTCCCTCTTATGGTCAGGCCTCTTCCATTCTGATCAAGGTTGTGGTAGTTTAAATGAAAATGGCTCCCATAGGCTCATAGGGAGTGGCACAATTAGGTGTGACTTTGTCGGAGGAAGAACTGTGTCACTGGGGGTCAGCTTTGAGGTCGCAGATGGTCAAGCTATGCCAAGCATGTCACTCTCTTCAGCTGCTGATCAGTCTGGATGCTTCTCCAATACCATGTCTGCCTATGTGCTGGCCTGCTTCCTGTCATGTGAATGAGGAACTGTAAGCCAAGCCCAGTTAAAGATTTCTTCATAAGATTGCCATGATCATTGTGTTCCTTCACAGTGATGGCAACCCTAGGACAAAGGAATGCCTCCACTGTCTGTCCGCTTGGCTCAGGGTGATGGTTTTCTCCTGTCCTTAGGGAGATGGGTCTAAGACAGGTTCCCTGGGTTACAACTGCAGTGTCAGTGGATCTGGCAGCTCCCCTTTGCCTGGAGCTTAGCAACTGCAAACCCTGGGACTTGTCCACTTTAGCAGCCCCGCCAGTTAATTCCTTACAATAAACCACACTGCTCCTTTTATCTGTGAGATCTCAACCGTACGGCATTCTTGAACGCTTTTTTTGTTTTGTTTTCTGTGTTTTTAAAGAAATGTTATCCTAACAAACCACAGAGAGCGCATCATTAGCCATAGCTTTGAAAGCTACCAGATCTGTAAGGCTTCCCTAATTAATCCCACAGGACTTGGTTCTCTGGGCCATTCATCCCGGCTGTATTAGGAGGCCTCTCATTAGTTCCAGTAAGGGCTCTTGGGCTTCATTTGCAATCAAAGATTTCTACTCATTTCATATTTCCCTTCCTGTCCCATAAAGGAACTCTTCAGGGTCCCCACTCTGTTTATTCTTAGAGGAACCAACTCAGATGCCTCAACATTCCCTACCTCATGATATGCCGATGTCGCCTGAGTCAGGAATTCCTGGCTGAGAGAGCTAGCTGTGAGATGGCAAGCAGCTGAACACAAAGGGGAGGAAGAGGGGGGAAGGAAGGGAAGGGGGGGAAGGGAGTGGAAGGGAAGGGAGGGAGGGAGGAGGAAGGAAAGAGGTGTGGAAGGGGGGAAGGAAGGAAGAAAAGAAGAAGGAAGCAATGAATTGAGAAAAAAAATGGAGGAGGAGAAAGGGAATTCCCGTGGACCTAACTCACCATGTCTCTAATTCTAAGAAGCTGTCCTACTGTAGGACTACAGATTTAGTCTTTCTTTGAAATTAACATAGCTGTATTAAGAATATCTTTATAAAGAAAGATACATAGGATTCTTGTTTGTGAAAAACTGAATTAGGTAAGGTTCCTAATAAGTAAATTAAAAGTGGCAAAAAAGAAAGAAGAAAGGCAGGCAGCAGGAAGGAAGGAAGGAAGGAAGGAAGGAAGGAAGGAAGGAAGGAAGGAAGGAAGGAAGGAAGGAAGGAAGGAAGACCAGCAGAGTGTGAGGACAGTTGCAGGTTGGATGAATTTGCACCCTGAATTCGCTGGTTGCTGTCTGGGTAAATGATCTTAGGCAAGTCATTTAGATCTCCAGGCTCCTCGGGTCTCTCAGCTATGAGAGACAGTAATAATAAAGGACAGGGAAGATGTCCGGAGAGGGCTGGGAGGACTGTAAGAGCCAGAGCCATGACAGGGACGCAGAATGGCTGCACAGGATGGGGAGGCTGCACACAGCGTCTCTCTGCGGCTGTGACAGCATGCATAGGGTCTGTGAAAGATCCAAGCTCAAGAGCTACTGGCAATTAATTGATAACTGCTAGGAGAGGGAGGTAAATCAACTTTCTTTTAAAAGTGTGGCCCTTGGTGAGCAGACCACAGTGATCCAGTGGGAGGCCACACACCCAAGGGTACCTAGGCGGCACAGATTGGACTTGATGGTTTAAAATAGTATGTATTATTATTATTTATTATATAATAGTCGTTATTGTTACCTACTGTAACAAATGCCAACATTCACACATTTACACTACACTACACACACACACACACATACACACACACACAAATAAAACAGACATTAAAATGATAACAACTGAACCCAACAAGTCCAGAAAACAATTCTACCAATAAAAAGTTACGTACTTTGGGTTTCAGACTATACCAAGCTCTTACAAACACACAGACACAGACACACACACACTTGAAGACATGTCTGACTAGATTTTATAATTATACATGACGTGCAGTTCTTTGCATGATTCACTTCTGTAAGACAATCTCTCTTCTCAGTGCATCATCAAAGGCCCGGAGAGCAAACCCCTGGTGGCTGTGAGATGTGTAGTCAGGGAACTGCAGCTTCCTTATGATTGATATGGGCAGCTGGGACTGGGACTTCCAGGATCTACAGCACTGACGAGAAATTTACTGGATGAGTTCTGGGGTCCCTGATCAAGAAGGCAAATATGACCCTCACAGGTGAGGAGAGACAATAGTGTCAACGCATCAGGAGGCCCAGGCATTTCCAATTGAAAATAAAAACTGGATAGCAAATTAGCGCGGGGACAAAGATCCCTCTCAGGAGCTCAGAAAAGCCGGGAGAGGGCCAAAGACACGCCCTACAGCTCACCAGGAACTGCCCTGAACACGTGAGACACAGGGACCGAGATCAGACCCGGTGCCACAGCTCTCCAAACCCAAACACCTCTCAGAGAGAGCTGGTCTTCAAGGAGTACTGACACAGAGGCCTGCAGGAGGGGCAAGCCACAACCAGACAGAGTAAGATCAGCTAACATCAGAGTCAACAAGATGGCAAAAGGCCAGGGCAAGAACATAAAGAACAGAAACCAAGAGTACTCTGCACCATCAGAACCCAGCTCTCCCACCACAGCAAGCCCTGGATACCCCAACACACCAGAAAAGCAAGACTCAGATTTAAAATCATTTCCCATGAGGATGATAGAAGACTTTAAGAAAGAAATGAATAACACCCTTAAAGAAATGCAAGAGAACAGGGATAA
>CM052718.1:7836660-7858160 GCA_028551405.1 Uromys caudimaculatus | reverse complement strand
ATGCTCCACTATGTTCATAGCAGCCATATTTATAATAGCCAGAAGCTGGAAACAACCCAGATGTCCCTCCTCAGAGGAATGGATACAGAAAATGTGGTACATTTACACAATGGAGTACTACCCAGCTATAAAAAACAATGACTTAATGAAATTTGCAGGCAAATGGATGGAACTTGAAAATATCATCCTGAGCGAGGTAACTCAGTCACAAAAGAATGAACATGGTATGTACTCACTGATAAGCAGATATTAGCCCAAAAGTTCAGAATGTCCAAGTTTCACTTAACAGTAACCGCTGGACTGAGAGTGAGGTACCAGATGGAGGGGTTAGAGAAAAGTCTGAAGGAGCGGAGGGAATTGGTAGCCCCATGGAGGGAGCAAGAGTGTCAATGGGCCTGACCCTCCCCCTGGTTGTCCTGGAGTTCAGACCACCAACCAAAGAATACACATCTATTGACCCATGGTTTAGACTACATATGTGGCAGAAGAATCACCTCAATGGCCATCAGGGAGAAAGGAGAGAACTTTGGGCCTGAGGGTGCTAGAGGCCCCAGTAAAGGGCAATGTCAAGGTGGGAATATGGGAATGGGTGGGCGGGGAGGTGGGTGGTAGAATTCCCTCACAGAGGTGGGGGCAGGGTGGGATAGGAGGTTTCCAAAGAGGAGACCCAGAAAAGGGGAAACATTGGAAATGTAAATAAAGTATCAAAAATAAATAATAAAAAAAAAAAAGAAAAGAAAAGAAAAACTGACACTTAGCAGAGAACTGCTCTGAAAATACAATCCCCAGCTAAATTCTGGACAATGTTCAGACATCACATGTGAACTGAAAAGAGATGAAATGAAATGTAAATACTTAAAACCATAGTAAGAACTCATAGGAGGCAGGCAACAGGAAATGGGTAGAGAGAGATATATAATTTCAAAGGGGAAATGAGGTGAATATAGCATTCACAAGGGAAGGAAACTCCAGTGAAGTTTCAGATATCAGTTCTTTTATATCTAAACACTGGGCAAGCTGTGAGGTTGTAAAAATCCCAATTTTATCCTACTGGCAGTATGTCCCTTGTGTTTCTGTTGTTGTTTGTTAACTTGACATCAGCTACTGTTTTCTGGGACAAGGAACCTCAACTAAGAAAATGCCTCCATCATACTGATACGGAGGCAAGTCTGTGGGGCGTTTCCTTAATTACTAATTGGGGGAGGCAGGATCAGCCGGAGGAGGCAGTGCCACCCTTGGTCCCAACAGTCAGAGCAAGCCAAGGAGAGCAAGGTGTAAGGAGAGTTCCGTCATGATGTCGGCTCCAGTTCTTGACTCCACTGCCTTGGCCTTCCACAATGGACTGCGACCAGGGCATGGAGGCCAAATAAACTCCTTTCTTTCCAAGATGCTTTGGTGTTGGTGTTTTGTTACAGCAATAGAAATCCCAACTACTAATACCTGTAAAATTCAATTAAAAACCAAGAAGGGAAGTAACTTAAAAGGACAAAAGCAAAGGGTTGGTAGCAAAGTCTTTGAGGTCTCCTTTCCCCCCTCTCTCTCGAGACCCATGTCTTCTGTGACATGCTCTTTGGAGCTGCAAACTGGCTCTCCTGCCACCTCTTCAACCAAATCGGGGACGTTCATGTCCCCAGTCTCATCTGTCAGCTTCATTGCCAAGGACGATTGCCAAGGACGCCTTTCGGTTCTTCTGTACTTTTCTTGATCTCCCGGAAGTAGATATACCTTTATTGTGTCTGCCAGAAGTTGACGTGTAAAAAATTGGGCCTGAGGGTGCTAGTGGCCCCAGTAAAAGGGAATGTCAAGGTGGGAATATGGGAATGGGTGGGCGGGTAGGTGGGAGGAGGAATTCCCTCACAGAGGCGGGGAGGGGGAGGGGACACGGGGTTTCCAAAGAAAAGGGGGATCATCGGAAATGTAAATAAAATATCAAAAAAAATTAAATAAAAGAATGAAAAAGGAAAAAAAAATTCATTCTCTAAATCTACATGCTAGCAGTTCTAGGGGGTGGGTTCCTTGAAGAGACACGAGAAGTTTTGGTAGTGGCTTTATAAAGAGGGGAATGGAGTGAGGGTATTTTCTCGGAATCAGCATGTCATACCCTTGGTTATATCATGGGGCAGGAGGAAGACTTGTACCAGATGTGAGCAGGTATCAGTGCCCTGCTCTAGGTACTTCACAGATTCTGGAAGGACAAGGCAAAAAAACTTCTGTTGTTTTTAAAGTAATTGGTCTCAGGTATTCTGCTATTGCCACGGAAAATGCTAAGGAGCATTCAACATTCACTTGGAACCCGCTCTTCCCTGGGGTCCTGGGGCACTGCCCTCTCCTCTCTTCCCTCTGACATTTTATTTATCATACCACTTTTGTTATTTTTTTTTAAATAAAATGCTCAAATATTCCTCAAAATTCTCTTAAGCATTTCTTTCTATCTGCTCAAAGATCATTTACATACTTAACAATTTCATTGTATATCCAACCATAAAGGAACTCCACATCCATGCATATTTAAACAAATATGCCATAAACAGAACTAACCCAAGACCATTTTCCCAGCTTCTCCCTTAAGTGAGCCTCATCAACATTCATCTGCTTTTGCCTCCAAACCATATGTACTGGCTAGTTTTGTGTGTCAACAAGACACAAGCTGGAGTTATCACAGAGAAAGGAGCTTCAGTTGAGAAAATGCCTCTATGAGATACAGGTCTAAGGCATTTTCTCAATTAGTGATCGGGGGGGGGGGGGAGGGCCCCTTGTGGGTGGTGCCATCTGTGGGCTGGTAGTCTTGGGTTCTATAAGAAAGCAGGCTGAGCAAGCCAGGAGAAGCAAGCAAGCCAGTAAGGAACATTCCTCCATGGCCTCTGCATCAGTTCCTGCTTCCTGACCTGCCCTGCTTGAGTTCCAGTCCTGACTTCCTTTGGCGATGAACAGAAGCATGGAAGTATAAGCTCAATAAACCCTTTCCTCCCCAACTTGCATCTTGGTCATGATGTTTGTGCAGGAATAGAAACCCTGATTAAGACACCAGAGTCAACTTCCACGCCTTCTTCCTCATCCACTATCACCAGTCAATCCTCAGGACCTGGTAGTTTTACCTCACAGATGCTCTTAAGTGTATCCAGTTCTCCATTACCATTTAAGTATCACCAGTTCCCATCAGGCTGCCTTCCCCACTTCTGCCTCACAGCTGAAGTGATTTCCTTAAAAACAGGTAACCAAGACCTTTGTGCTACAATGAAACTCTGTTATAGATTGAATATGAAATGTCTCTCACAGGTTCAAGTGCTGGAACACTTTGTGAATGTACCCAAGTACTATGGGGTGCTCCCTCTAAACTCTAGATTAGGCACAGACCACACACCAAATAGTGGTTTCCAAGGGCAAACTAAACACAAAGAGATCCTTTATTAGGCAAGGAAAAGAGAAAAGGTGGCTGAATCTGAAGCAGGCAGAAACAGCAGCAAATGGCTTTGCCAAGTGTGAATTTTAAGAGGGAAAATATGTCAGAATGAGCTAAGATGAACTGGGAAGTTCTGAGTATATATTTTAATTAGGGTAGTCAAAATAATGAAGTTTGATAGCTGGACCTTGGTGATCAGCCTCAGGAATGTGTCAGGAAATACAAAGTGGCCAAATAAGGGAATAGACCTTGTTGGTCAAGGTTTAGCAAGGGAGAGGGAAAGGGGAGGGGTGAAGCCCACCAGCGCCATATTTGCCATGCTCAGATCGGCCAGAGCCCTTGACTTTGTCTCCAGGAGCTGTCACTGTTTGGAGAGGCTGTGTAACCTTTGGGATGGGGATCCTAGACGCACAAAGCAGGTCACTTAGAGAGAGAAACCTGAGGGTTATACACTGCTTCTAGTGCTGTCTCTGCTTCCTGACTGCCTACACCATGGAGCAGCCGCTGCACACTCCTGCTGGCCAACACTGAACTGCCCCTGTCCCCCAAGCCTGCTCTGTGTGGAGGACTGAAGGAGGAATGTGAAGATCATTCTCTCTTGAAGGTGCTGCTGCCAGGTGTTCTGTCACAGTGACCAGATAAGAAGATGCAGATTGCAGCCTTTGACATCCAAGGCTCCCTATCTCTCATCCTGCCTCTCAGAAGCACTGCCGCCTCCTCTCTCTGACTGGATCCGGCTGCCCTTTATCTCCTAAAGTGCTTCTTTCCTCCCAAGGAGCCTGGCTCTTCCACATAGGCCGTTCCTTCTGTCCCATCTAAGGCTAGCTGGTGTCACTCACCCTCCATGTTTCAGAATTAAATTAAGCTCTGCACAAAATTTTCCGAGTCCCAACACTTACCTAGACTGGGCTCTTAGGTAATCTATTTCTCTTTCAAGGTTCTTGTCACATGTTAGTAAATGTTATTTAATAATAGATGTGTTGTCTTCTTTGCCTGAGATAGTATCAGCCATGTGCATCTCCACGTATGGCTTCACATTTAGCACTAACCTTGTACAAGCGAGGCATTCAATAAACGTGTGTGTGGTGAATAAATCAACTTTAACATTTACTGATGCCGTGGCGGCGCTGAACAGGCGCACTACAGTCAAAATCAATAACCACAATTATAGCTGTAGCATTAAAACAACCTCACAGATTTAGGAAATAAAATTTATGTCACTGACAAACTATCATTCACTTACTTTTAATGTAAAAAATCTATTTTGTTTTTTTTACTGGGCCAAGGCTCTAGCTGAGAAGTACCATGTAATGCAGCATCAACATTCAAAATATGTCTTGTGTCTAAAAAGTCAAAGCAATCAACAGTTAGCGCAATGCTAAGATAAAGACAGAAGGTGAATTTGATAAGAATATTGCCAAGGAGGGCTGGCAAGATGGCTCAGTCAGCCAAGGTGTTTATCAGGACCCACGAGGGAGAAGCAGAAAACCAACTCTTGCAAATTGTTCTCTAACCTCCACATATGCACTGGCACATATGTGTATACAAGCATGGGACACACACTCACACACACACACACAAATCATATATATATATATATGCTATAGATGATAGGTAGGTAGATAGATAGATGATAGATACATACATACATACATACATACATACATACATACATAGTTAAAATATAATTTTTAAAAAAGAGAATATGTCCCAAGAGGCTGAGAGTGTCGCCCTGTTGGCAGAGTGGTTGCTCGGAGTGGAGGAGGTAATAGTTTTGATTCCCAGTACTGTATAAACCAGATGTGGTATCACAAGACTACACTTGCAACATCAGAGCTTTAGTTGGTAGTGGCATATAGTATCAGCAGTTCAAGGTCATCCTTGGCTATATAGGGACTTTAAGGCCAGACTGGGGATATAAGAGACCATGCCTCAAAATAGCATCAAAAGGCTGTTTCCCTAACTAGACCAATCCTGTGTGAATAGGCAGAAGTACAAAAGGATTTGATGCCCTGGTGTATAAAAATTTCAAGGTTTCTACAACATCCTTCCAACATTTTCTCAAGTTTTGAGGGTTATATCTTCAAATGACCAAGAACAAGGCTATAAAGCATTTCAGCATGATACATTCAAGATGGGAACGGATATAAACTTGCCAGGGGAACAAAACTGGAAACTATTTAAGCAAAGAATGTCTTTAAATCTCTAGCTTCGAAGACTGTTGCCCATCTCTATAAATGATAACTGTATTTATGTGTTGCTTAACCTCCAAATTCTGATTCCCCTGGAGCCCTTTGTGAGTCCTACACCATGATAAACCATCTGTGTGGACTGTTGGCTCCGCTCTGAGAATACACTGTGAGTGTGTTCACCCTCGCCACCCTCTCTGTCATTTTTCTGACTTAGGCCGGGCCATCTTTGCAACAGCCTTTCCCTGGTCTCTCCGTGAAGATACAGTTCATCTCCCACATTGCCACCTGTTCATTACCTGTCCCATATAAGTACAAGAATATCTACGTGAAACCATGGCCTCACGTCCTTACAAACCAGTGACATGTGCTGGCCCTACTGATTCTTCAACAGAAGCTCCTGCTTTGTTCTTCCCATTACATCTTTCTGTCTCTAGAGCATTCCACGTTTGCTTCTACCTAGGACTTTTCCACACGCTCTTCCTTCTAGTTGGAATGTACTGTCCCAAGTCTTTCTACTGTTTTCCTTATTATCAAGAGACCTGAGGGACAGCCACTTCAAAGGCTGAGCATCCCACTTACATGAATCCCCTGTCACTTCCATCTGTTTCACTTCTTTCCCGTGATTTTCTACCACTTGCAATTATCTTCTCCATGGTTACCAGTTTACTCTGTTCTCTTCCTGCTAGAACGTAAAGTTCCTGAGCATGCAGATTTAATCATTTTGCTCACCATTTACTGCCCAGTGCATAGAAAAGTACTTGCTAGATACTCAAGGCTCAATGAATATTTTTTATCTAAGTGCATACACTTAACAAAAGAATCAGCTAAAAAAACAATGATCAGAAGATTTAGGTTTAAGAAGACATATGTGTTTGCATCATTGGTCACATATATGTTTGTATCACTGGTTACATGTGCACATCAATAATGCCAGGAGAGCTCATTACATATAAGGGTACTTAACTATTATGATGAAAATAGGCAATTTTGCTAAGGAATTCCAACTGCATGTTTAGTAAGAAAAAAAAAAAATCACAAAGTAAAAATCCATTCCTTACCTAAGATCTGTTAAAATAACTTTAAATAAATTTGCATTATTAATGGGATTGGAAAGCCATGAATCCTTCCTTCTGCATAAACAAAAGGGTCCCTTCAGGGCTGAATAAGAAGCATTGAAAGAAATACTTGATCCAAAGGCAGCTTTAAAAGTGAATACCAATTCTCGTACAGAGAAAGTCTACCTGATTCCAAGGGAAACAGTACAAGGTGGTTTCCCCAGAGCCAGCCAGTTCTCAGAGGAATGAACAGAGGCTGTTGTCACCATACACTGTCTACCTCCAGTGACCTGTGGTGTGAGCTTGATAACTGCAGGGGTAAAATGGAACCTCTAAGTCCCCCAAGTACCCAATGCCATCAGATCAGTGTTCTCCTTTGGACACACATTAACCCATTGATGGTTAAGGTTTAAATATGAGCCCCTTGGAAGTGTAAATTCCAGCATCACAGGGACTTTCCGAGTCTACAGGAGCACAGCTGGAGCCAAACAAAATGTATGGCCCATTCACTGTATTTGCATCATAGCTGTGAGATAACAAACTACCTTGAATATGAGGGTTTTGTTTGTTTTTTTTCCAAATAAGCAAGACATGATATTTTCTATTGGGTCTACTTGCTAGGTAGGAAAACATAGCAGGCAAATGACCACTGAGGTTGCAAACAGCAGCAAACAAAAGTAGCAGTAGACACTTTGTCTTCCTGGTAATTGACTACCTTTGTCACACAACAGTGTCTAGAAAAATCCAACTGTGGACTGTAATTCGGACTGTAAAATTCGGACTGTAAGCCACGGTGATCATGTCAATACGTGAGCTACCTGAATATCTAATTATGAAAAAGAGAAGGCAATTTTACAGTGGAGACATTGTTCTAATTTGAGGAAGAGACACGTTAGCTTATTAGCAGGTAGCTGAAAAAGTCTAATTTGAAAGATAATTATTTTTAGCTGATTAATATGCTTCAGATTAAACTCGCTGCTTTTAATGGGCCCATCAACTTGACAACCTGGGAAATTAATACATTTTACATGCAGTAGTCCCAGCAGACATACACAGCCAAGCTGTGCATGAGTGGGAGGGTTACCTTCGCAGTAGGCATTGTCCTCCCGGAGAGCCCGGAAACCATCCCTGCAGCTGCACACGGCCCTGTCGTTCAGGTTCCTGCAGACCGAGTTCTCCATGCAGGTATGCTTCTCAGAACAGAAGTCATAACCTGGGAGAAGAAAGCATTAGGATAAATAAGATTGTGACAGGATGAGCTGCTCCATAGTGTCCTTTATTTTTTCTATTTTTATTGAAATTTTTTTTCATACAATATATTCTGATCACAGTTCCTTGCCCCACCCCCAATGCCTCCCAGATCCTCCCGCCTTTCCATCCACCAAACTCCAGGTCTTCTTTCTCTCCCTCTCTCTTTAGAAAATAAAAAACAGGCAAAGGAAAAAAAAACAGGCAAACAAACCAGAATTAAAAGAAGGAAGGAAGGGAGGGAGGGAGGGGTAGGGGAGGGGAGGGAAGGAAAGGAAGGAAGGAAAGAAGGAAGGAAGGAAGGAAGGAAGGAAGGAAGGAAGGAAGGAAGGAAGGAAGGAAGGAAGGAAGGAAGGAAGGAAAGAAGGAAGGAAAGAAAGTTAGTTCTAGGCATTGGTGGCATACTCCGTTAGACCCAGCATTCAGGAGACTCGAGGCAGAGGCAGAGGCGGAGGCAGAGGCGGAGGCAGAGGAGGCAGGGGCAGAGGAGGCAGAGGCAGAGGAGGCAGAGGCAGAGGCAGAGGCAGAGGCAGAGGCAGAGGCAGAGGCAGAGGCAGAGGCAGAGGCAGAGGCAGAGGCAGAGGCAGAGGCAGAGGCAGAGGCAGAGGCAGAGGCAAAGGCAGGTAAATCTATGAGTTTGAAGTCAGCCTGCTCTACAGAATGAGTTCCAGGACAGCCATGGCTACACAATATTACACAGAAAAACTCTGCCTCAAACAAATGAACAAGCAAAAGAAAAACAAAAAAGAAAGAGTGGTTAGTTTTGAAGCTCTGGATTCTAAAGACGTCTTAGGCTTGCTATTGGACATATATTATATAATCTGATAACCCATGCAGCTGCCCTCCTTTCTCTCCACCATACCCACCACCAGTCTCTTTCTCAGATTCATGACTTTTGGTTTTGTGACCCATTTTATTTAACTGGGACCCTCTGTGTGTGCAGTTACCAGTGGCCACACAACTGAAGACAAAGCCTCCCTTCTCCCTTTGCCCTGAATGTCCCTTGCTCCCTGAGCAAATAGCTCTCCCATAAGGAGAAGGCCCCTGAGCCCCTCTTCAATCTATGCCTGGCTGTGGCCATGACCGCTGTTGTGCACTAGGGCAGGCACCCGTAGCTGCTGTGATTTGCTGACTGAAAAAAAAAAGTTTCTACTCCAAATGCATTCATATCTTTTTGGTTACTGAGTTCATAAATGCTACCCAGTCCTTAATCATCTTAGTATAACTCTCTACGTATTTGAAACAAGGATTCCCTGAGTTTAAAATGAATGTTACAGTAAAGGCTAACACAGTAGATGGGAACACACATTATCAGTCCTTTAGCATCCATCAAGCCAGAGGGAAACGTGCCCGACGAGATTTAAGGGATGAAGGGATGAAGAAGATTAGGCATTTTTGGAATTGTTGAAAAGATGTTCAAAATCTCAAAAAACGAAAAAAAAAAAATGTTCAAAATGAAAATTACATCACTTTAATCTAATTTTGTCTGAAGATGTTCTTGGCACTGTATAACCATCCAGAAAAAGAACGTTTTTATGAGTAACAGGATTTTCACAGATCCCAGAGTCTTTTTGATGAGAAAGAAAAATGGGGCTTTTATAAACAGTGACACCAATTACGTCTGTTCCTGCGGACTTCTTTGTTCTGTTGAAGCCCCTGCTCGATAATATCTAAAATGCTGAACTGGGAAACCTGAGTGGGGGAATCCTTCTTAAATGGAGATTGCATGATTGTGGGTCAGCCAACAAATTTTTAAATTGCCTAATGCATACTTTACGGTAAAAGCTTCAAGCTGCCTGGTGATTTACAGTTTTATCCCATCTATCAGAGCACAAGAAGGACTTAAAATAAGCTCGTGTCTATATAGCCAGGAATGACAGAAAGTTAAGAAAATCTCAGTGGGCACTCCTTATGTGTAATGAAGTTGGTGCCCGCTTTCACCTGCAGGGGCACACTCTTATCTCTCAATGCCTGGACTATTTTCAATACCACTGCAAAGTTACATTGAACTCTATTACAACTTTCAATGAAACATTACTGGTGCAACTTAACAAGCCTAAAAAATGGACCTGAGGCACAGAAAGTGTCATTCAAGGGAGGTAGAAAAAACATCAAATGGAGAGTGGACACTATAAAATCATCATTTAAAAAATTATAAGTGTATAAAAACAAAAAATAGAGTTATTAATATCTCTTTAATCACTTAGAAAGTTGATTTCTCTTCATAATATAACGTCTCAGGATTAAGACTAACTATTTGGAAGCAAAATTCTCAAGAGAAAAATTTACACAATTCAAATTTAAAAATGTAAACCTTTGAGGCTGGAGATACGGCTCAGTGGTTAAGAGCACTGACTGCTCTTCCAGAGGTCCTGGGTTCAATTCCCAGCAACCACATGGTGGCTCACAACCATCTGTAATGGGATCTGATGCCCTCTTCTGGTGTGTCTGAAGATAGTTACAGTGTACTCATCATATACATAAAATAAATAAATCTTTAAAAAAAATATGTAAACCTTTCTTTGAAGGCCATTTTCTTTCTTTCTTTTTTAAGTACCTAAATTAGGATTGTATTTCTTAAAAAGCATTTCATTGGCATTTTACAATGCCTGAGGGGAAACAGTTCCATGTAAAAATTTTTCACTACCTATCCCAGTAGTTCTGTACACAATCAAACTAAAATTTAAACGCCAAAACCCTTTCTTTTTAACCAGAATTAAGAGGAAAGTATATTAAAATAGCTCAGTCTTACAAGTACATAGGAAACTCTGCAACTGAGTGCTGGTGCAGTGCTAGATCTCTGGTTTTCCCAGAGTCTCAAATCTGTTTCAGATGGTTGTGGCTCTCTATGGGAGTTATCTGGTAAGATTTCACTCATTTGTTTTCTTGAGTTTACATACTTCAAATCATTACCTTTTCACTTTGTAAACTTTCCTCCCATTTCTAAGAGTCCTCCATCTCATCTAGAACACTCTGTGTGTCCCTTCCTATTTTGGCTGTGCCACTTTAAGTCCTACCCATCCCAAGTTCATTCCCACATCAGGAACGTTAAGACATGCTGTAGAAGCATCAAACTCCATGCGCACACACACAGGAAGTGATTGCTCATCTCAAGATATTTTCCAAGGAGAAGAAAAGCATATGGTCCCATTTTCATGTTATTTAGACAAAAAAGTTAAGAAATGCTTGGGTTATTTGTTAACTCAAAGATGTGCAAACTAAAGTGTTCAGTCAAATTCCATTTACTGTAAAAGCTATCCAATAGATATTTAAATTTGTTCTATACATACATACACACATACACACACACATATACATACACACACACACACACACACACACACACACACACACACACACACACACACACACTTTGTTGGCTCCTCTGAGTATTTGAGTCTGTATAGTAAAATCTCAGATTCTGGATGCTATCTACTAATTCATAGGGGATTCAGATTCAATTGAAGCAGGTTATTTGTAACCTGTAGACATTCACTCTGCCAGAGATGTCTGCATCCTCACTGCTGTGAATGCATTGTGTGTGCACCGCTTTTGGAGCTGCAGACCCAGCTTTCCACAAGATCCGATCTCTGCCTTGATAGACTGCATAAACGCAGTCTGTGAAAGCTAATCCATCTTTCTCACCCACTTGATTTTATCAGTTGTAAAATTAGGATTGAATCCTGTCTTATAAAAGTATAGGGCTCAAATGAGATCTCTTAGGCATGTGGTGATGACAAGAACCTCTAATCTGGTACTAATGACTCTAACATCAGATACTAACATCTATAGCACAGAACCAACTCCAGCATTTGCTACAGCCTAATGCAGAGATCACCTCTAACACAGCCCAGTCTTTCTGTTTTCTTCCACTGTATTTTAAGCATTAGGTCTCTGTAAACATTGTCACTGTCTTTGCAAGTATACATGGAGCTCTGTGCATTTCTGTTAAGAATTCACAGATCATATGAAGCCTAAGAAGAAGGAAGACCAAAATGCAGATGCTTCAGTGTTTCTTAGAAGGGTGAACAAAACAACCACAGGGGGAAATAGTGAGACAAAGTGTGGAGCAGAGACACAAGGAAAGGCCATCCAGAGACTGCCCCACCTGGGGATACATCCCATATACAGCCACCAAACTCGGACATTCTTATGGATGCTGGGAAGTGCTTGCTGATGGAAGCATGATAAGCTGTCTCCAGAAAGTCTCAGGCAGAGCCTGACAAATACAGAGGCAGATGCTCACAGCCAACCACTGGTCCCAGATGGAGGAGTTGGAGAAGGAACTGAAGGAGCTGAGGGTGTTTGCAGCCCCATGGAGGGAGCAACAGTGTCAAATGGCCAGAACGCGGGGGCTCCCAGAGACTGGACCACCAACCAAAGAATACACATGGAGGGACCCATGGTTCGGATCACATATGTGGCAGAGGGCCTTGTTGGTCATCAGTGAGAGGAGAGGCCCTTGGGTCTGAGGGTGTTAGAGGCCCCAGTATAGGGGAATGCCAGGGAAGGAAGACTGGAGTGGGTGGGTAAGGGGGAGCACCCTCATAGAGGCAGGGGGAGGGGGTTGGAATAGGAGGTTTCCAAAGGGGAAAACATTTGAAATGTATATAAAGTAAATATCTAAAAATAAAAATTAAAAAAAAAGAATAAACCTTCCTATAAAAACAAAAATGCATTTGTCCATAAGTAAGGAAGAAGAGAAGAAGAGAAAGCAAGGCACGTAGGTGACAAGAATCATTTATGAGCTGGTGATAGACCAGGAGAGAGGGTATCCGGTAACTCTGTGGTGAATATTAACTGGTTTGGCAGTAGACATTAGGCATGGATTTGTCATATTTGGGGTGGTGAGAGACCTAGTTAGACTTAGTCTGACTTTTGGCCCAAATCCATTCAGGAGAATGGACTTTACCCTGTGCAGTACTAAGATACATCAATCAATGTATCCACTGATCTAAACAAAATAATTTCTTCAATTCTAACTAATGCAGGCCACTGAAGCTCAGACCTGGGACTTTTACTTATCTCGTGAGGATATTAAACATTTTCTTCTGCCTCTGAATCATCACAGTATGAATACAAACGCAAGCATGTCAGTGGTCTACTTGAGAATACAAGCAGCCCCAAGACCTCAGGGGGGAGAGGTACTCCAGCCATGAGCTGGCTCTGAAATCTGAGTCGTAGAGCACTGAAGTTGGTTTGTTATCTACTTTGGGGGTTGTAGTGATTTGAATATGCTTGGCCCATGGGAGGTGGCACTTTTAGGAGGTGTGGCCTTGTTGGAGGAAGTATGTCACTGTGTAGGTGGGACTTTGAGATCTCCTAATGCTCAGACTTCTCCAAGTGCGGAAGAGAGTGTCCTCCTGGTTGCCTTTAGATGGAGATGTAGAACTCTCAGCTCCTTCTCCAGCACCGTGTCTTTCTGCATACTACCAAGCTTCCTGCTGTGATACTAATGGACTGGACCTCTGAAACTCTAAGCCAGCCCTAATTAAATGTTATCTTGGTCATAGTGTCTCTTCACAGCAATGAAACCATAAGACAGGGGTCCACAGAGTCCATTTTCTGGCCAAGCCAATAGAATTCAGTGTCCATCACATGCCCATTAACAAATGCTAATGTAGCTATGTGTAGTCTGAAAGCTAATATATTTTCCCAGTGTTTTCTAAAGTGTATATCAAGGTGCATAACAAGAAAACAGAATTTAAATGCCAGTGGCCTTCTTCTGAGGCAACGAGAGTCAATGTGTAAATCCCACTGCTGAGCCATGAAGCTAAAACCGACAACCGCTGTAATATATTATTACTAATACACAGATAAAAATGCCATGAAAGTAACTACTGAATATTGTGGGGAGTAGGAATCACTCACAAGGGAAAGAGACAAACCCACCTCACCTCACATAGCTAGGAGGTGTGATCAGGACACGGTCTTGTAAACAAAGGGTGGGGATGTCAAGGGAAGAGAGGGTGTGAGAGGAACGTAGACACAAATCCACATCCACCACGCACTCGTGTCTAAGGATCCCTCTTCTATTATGGAAGCTCTGGCTTGTGCCTGTTGCCCACTTCCTTCCAAGGTTCCCAACAGTACAGAGCAGGGCTCCCTCCCTGGGTCCTCCTGACTCTTGCTGTCAAAGGTGGCCCATGCAGAAAGCATAGGGGACAGTGTTGGTGGGTTTGAGTTGGTTTCTAATTCCTGCCCAAACTTTAGGGGAAGGTCAAGAATTTTGTGTCATGATGGCCCTCAGAGACACCTGCTAACTAGTTCTGAGCCACATGTCCATTCAGAGGTGAATACTGTGTCTTTAATGCTAGGCATGGGACAGAAAACAGGAGGTCATTTTCTGACAAATTAGTTTGTCATAACAAACGTAAAAGAGTTGACTTAGATTTAAGACTTGGGAACTAGACTTCCTCCCGTGAAAGTCAGAGAATGTCAGGAGAATTCTTTTATTAGTCCTTCAGGTTCTCAATGCTTTAAGAAGGGCCAACTCTAGGGGATGTGTTAAGGCATGTCTGTAACCCCAGCTGCTCAGGAGGGTGAGGCAGAAGGATTACAAACTGAAGGTCAGGTTGGGCAATTTAGAGGCCCTATTACTAACAAGGGAATCAGAGCAGCTTGTTTAATTTTAGTTTCAGTTCAAGTAGTGTCTAAGTCCGACCTCCAAAGTCTAGGCCACTCAACTTACCATGGATGTTTAGAAAGAGTGATGTCATGGGCCCCACTTCATATCAATTAAAGCAGGATATGGGAGGTGAGCAATCATGGGAAACACATTTTAATGTGAGCAGTTTAAATATGGAACAATGTCTTCTGGCTAATTTTCCATTTCTTCAATTGTGCTTTGAAACATATTAATGCTCAGAAATGGGTGTGAGCAGAGTGTCCCTTAACACCTGAGGCCACAGCTCAGCTTCTTACACAGCTTGTCCCACTCCACTCGGACTAACTACTACTGGGATGTTCGCTTAATCTCTGAGCAACACCTCGAGCCTTATACTGAGTTGGGGTTAGTCACCATTGTACTGCGGTTCCTTTGGCTGTGATAGAAACACTGACCAAAACCAACTCAGGAAAGGGAAGAGTTCATTGGGTTTTCAATCCCAGGCCACAGTCCACCACCGAGGGAAGCTATGAGAGGAACTAAAGGCAGGACCTTAAAGTTGGGCCCCTTGCTATTGCATGCAGCAGGACCTTTCACTCACAGCAAGAACCATAGGGAACTGCTGCTTGATCAGTCAGGCTCATGTTCAGCTAGCTTTCTAATAGAGCAGGACTTCCTACACAAGGAATGCTACCACTCACAGTGGACTGAGACCTCCTATATCATTTAACAATCAAGATAATCCCCCCGCAGGCATGTCCACAGACAAATCCGATCTTAGCAATCCCTCAAGACTCCCTTCTCAGAGGACTCTAGGGTGTGTCAGGTTGATGGTTATGTGTCAAGTTAAAGCCAGTTATGTTGTAGTTTTGTGCACTTTCCTCTTGTCTATGGCAGAGTCTAACCCTGCTTCCCTGCTTTGGATAACTTTGGTTGCCTTGAGCAAAAGGAATATGGGAGAAAGGTGACGCTGTATTAATATCAGACTTCCATAAAACTCCCAAGCCATCATTTAACAAACCTGACAAGTGTCCTTCCTGACAGTGCATGAGGAAATGGCCTGAGGCTACGTGAAGAAGGGGTGTATGACTGTGTCACATGACCGTATCTAGTTTCTCAGCTATTTCTACCAAGATTCTAGGCCAAGAGTAAGGCCTTCCTAAAACAGTCAGTCCTGCCCAGCTTCTAAATAACAGAGTGACACCAGTCAACATATGAAGAAGTAGAAGCGCCTAGCCAACCTACCTGAATGTGTGACCCAAACACTGACATCTACAAGAACCTCTAGTGAGGGGAACTCACTGCTTCCTGAGGCAGCTCATCGCATCTGTGAAGAATTTTACTGTTTGCTTACAATGAACTAAAATGCCAGGACTGAGGTACTTATGGTTCTAGGCTAATCAAGTCAGAGGCAACACAAAAGCAGTGATGCACATTTATGTATCCTATCTTCTCTGTAGCTGTGAAGCCAATGCATGTTTAAAAGTGGACCTGATGCAAGCAGGAAATCTGGTGCGGTCTGCTTCTGCATGTAGGTCAGCTGGAGAAACAAACGGAGAAGAAATGAGAGCAAACCTCTCAGATGGATAACTGTCTCCTGCAAGGATGGGCCAACTCAGGTTTAGAGGTCAGACCCAGAGACAGGTACAGACATATGGTAAAAATGCCTAGGAGAATCTCTGTTATAATTCAACAAAGGGCTCGGGGCTTCCCACTGTGTTCTCAATTCAGGTAAAATGTTATTAATCTTTGGAATTAATTTATCAAATTTTCTCATGTACTTCAGTTATATTACCTCCCTACAATAACCCTTGTATATAAATCTTTTAATATGTTTTTGTTTTTAATTGGCATCTAGTAGTTGTGCATATTATGGGATGTCTTGTGATACTTCAGTAGATGCACACAGTACACAATGGTTTGAGTAGGGTAATTGGTACAGATATCACTGAAGATGTATTCATTTCTCTGGTTAGGAATGCTCCAAGTCCTTTCCATTAGGAAGTCTGAAATACTCAGTTAATTGTAAGCCACACAGATCTTCCTGAGCCACAGAAGATAAAAATCATTCTTTCCATTCACCTGCACCCCTGGGTCTGGCAGCCATCTTTCTTCATCGTCCATTCTCTGTGCCTTCCTGGGATCTAGTAAGCACTGTGCTGTTCCCCACTTCTTTCATGATATTTACTTGTAACCCCTGTGGGTAAGTTTAAGCATGCAGTGGGTGTCATTCTGACTCCAGTTTGTGTCATTTAACGTAACTTCCTCCAGTCACACCCACGTCCTTACCTGAGAGTGATATCATTACTTCATCAAAGCCTTACCTTTACAAACCTTGCAGCAGCTGTGAGACAAGGCAATCTGGTGAGACTCGGGACAATCCAAGGCTGGGCAGCCAACACTCTCAACAAGCTTCATGGTCTGCTCCTAACGGACGACAGAAAAGAGATGCCTGCAGTTTCATAATTAGAACTTGCCTGGAGAGTTACAGTCAGAAGACTCTGCCCAGGCCATTGGGTCATACCTACATGGCACTAAATCTCATCTGGCCAGCCTTCACAGGGAGCCAGTGGCCCTGGGTGTCAGAAGCCAACACACTGTAGCCAGGCCAGCAACATCGACACCTGCATAACCCTGGAACTGTGTGTTAGTTTTCCAACAGATTTATAAATATTGTGACAAGCATAAGCAAAGACAGAGCTTGGGTTACAGTAACAGTACACTCTGAATTCAACACACGTCAAACCAGCAAATTAAGCTGGGATGTTTGTATGAGGTTGCTTCAAAGTTCTGTTAAGAAGAGTCTTGCTGGGTGTTGTGGTACATATCTATCATTTTGGGAGGCAGAACGCTGTGACATCAAGACAGGCCTGCTCTACACAGTAAGATCCAAGCCAGTGAGGGCTACACAGAGAGACCCAATAATGTGTGTGTGTGTGTGTGTGTGTGTGTGTGTGTGTGTGTGTGTGTGTGTGTGTGTGTGTATGAGAGAGGGGGGAATGAGAGGGACAGAGAGAGAGGAAGTGAAGAAGGGAGGGAAACACAACAGACTCACAAGTGAATTTGTAAAGAATACTGATGTTATTGCTCAAAACTACCATGAAAATGAGGGTCAAATGTGTGTCTTCTAGGCCAATATTTAAGGATATTTTCTGGCACACAGATGGAATTCTTGAATGAAAAAAATAAATGTAACAGCGTCAGCATCAGCAGCCTGTTCTAGCAACCAAATAGACGAAGTCCTCTTGGGAAACAGCTAAATAGAGTCTACTTTTTGGACACCTGGAGTGGCCATGCCCCAGAACAAACACTTGGCTCCTTCTGCATTGTCGTCTCTGATCATCAACAAGGATCCTGACAGTGCTCCATATGACGCCAGTATAGATGCGACAGAAAAGTCTCGACTTCCATTTTAACTGCTGCACAATAACTTGAGTTTTCTTTTTTATATCATGGCTGGGAACCTCTTTCATGAGGAAATATACATTTTAATAATTGCATTTTCTGGCTTACATATGCAAATCATCTTGTCTCTCCATGAAAGCAGAAGATGTGTATAAAGTGGATTCCAGCACTAGCTTGCCTTCCCTACAACAGTAATTTCAGCTCTGGTTGCTCTTAGGTTCAAAACCATGAAGCTGTTCTATGCACCTATTAGCGCCAAAACCCCCTAGAACACATTTTCAATTCCGCAAGGCTGATAATAAAACAAAAAAGCACTAGAATCAACAGTACAGATGACGGAAACATGACAAGTCTGTCAGTTACTTAAAGCTGGGAATACAGACGCTAAGGGACCTGAAGAAAGAGGAAACAATGGAGATCCTTAATGCCAAGAACTTAGTCAAGAATCACAAATGCAGGATGATTCGACAGAGCTCTGCTGTTCAGTCCACAGCCCCCAGGTACACGTGCTTGAACACTATGATATGCACGATATTGAAGACGTTGCTCAAAGAACGGAAAATGTATCCCATTAATTACTTTTAAGAATTTCAAGTTGAATGATGTTTTAGATATATGGACTAAATACCAAAAATTGAACTCAACAAATCTTCTTTGTGCCTCGTGCTCCTGTTGGACATCCCAGAGCTGAGAGCAGAAGAGATACAATCTTGTGTTTAAAAACCAAAGGGCACTACTCACCTAATGAACACTGAGTGGTTGCAATGTTGCTTATATTCAGACCTCTAAGGCTGAATATGGGCTCATTTAAAATTAATGTGTTTGTGGGCACAGTCCTATGACCTGATTCTCTTACCTTTAAGAGAGGAACCGCATCACAGGGATACAAATTGTAAATTTTAAAGAAGCCTCCCAAGTTCACCATAAAGACAAGAATCCACAGCTCATCCCTCCTGGCACAGATCTATCTCTTAGCATCTCTGATTGGCGTATCCTCACTCATTCTTGGGTGGATGTACATGAAATGGGCCTCCTCTGAAATCTCATATATCCTGGGGAAACCCTCAGGATTTTCTTTTCCCCAGCCCTTAGTAATTCTATACCTAGTAGTTTATTGATACAATTGGATTAAATTATTTGTATTTCATTTTAATACTACATGTGATCTCTGGATTGTCAAATCCATGCACAAGGGACATTCAAGGGGAAATTTAAAGCTCAGATGAAAGACCAGCTTTGACTGGTGAGGTGTTCTGCTTTTCTGCTCTTTGACCTTGTACCTGGAAAGCCAACCCCATTTCCTGTGGCTCTTCACATGCCCTTTGTAGGCCATGGAGTAGCCTTGTGGGTTTTGCCTTGCTGTATTTCAAGACAACTTCCACAGGACAGAGACAATCTACAGTGTTTGCTTCAGGGATCCATTTAAATATCAATATCAATGATATCTCTGTATGACAATTAATGTTTGCTAGATGGTTTGGTGTTTTATTTTTCAGTTAGGTGAGTGATATTTCTCACCAGAGTCAACATCATGAGAGACAACAGGTGGAATCTATCCTCTCTTCCTTTATCCTCACAACAGAGAGCAAGGAGTTGATTTGAACAAGAAACGTTTCAGTTTCATAAAACTGATTTGACCAAGTAACTGTTTTCACTTGTTGTAAAATTGTTTTATAGCAAGTAGCTTACACTCTTGGAAAGATCATGGAAATGTGTTCCTCTCTGAACGATCACTGAGAGTCCGACTTTCTTGTTGAGCTGGGATTTGAAAGGAGTGTAGTCTGTAAGGAAACATTCTCGGTTGCTCACGTAATCGGAGTGATTCTGGGAGAGCCCAAGAGCAGCTTACCTTGCATTCATACAAGACACATGTCCCAGAAGATGAATAAACGGTGTTCCTTTCTCCCTCAAAGTAGCTCCGCCCTTGGAACTGGCAAGTTGCTTTAAAATAAAACAGACACAAACCAAAGTCTTGTTAGAAAACATGGTTCAGAGACCTGCAGACCAGTTTCTTACTATTTTACTTCTTTTATGATTCAATGACTAAAACTGTACACTCTGTCTCCTGTAAGGAACATGTAAACCTTAATTAGCACCATGCAAGTTAAGGTGAGAGGGTGAAAGGAGGCACAATGGGGAGAATGGGGGATTCAGAGGTGCCAGACTAAGACTCTGGAAAGGACCTTTAGACTCTGATTTTTCTTTTTTAAGTCTCGTATGCTTAGAACACATTGCATACTTATATGAAAATGCCTTCATGGAACTCAGCACACAGACAATGAATACACCCAGGGAAGCAGATCAGTGCTCAGCTTGGCCATCATCAGAGAAGCTTCCTCTTGCAACAGCTGGGACAAGTACAGAGACCCAGGGCCAGACCTCAGAACACTCAAACATAAAGGGATGTCTCTAGCAAATCCCTCCCCCCTCATGGAACTTTGTGGAAGAAGAAGCAGAAAGAGCAGGGATGGAGGATCAATAGTAACTATCCACCTATGATCTCACAGAGACTTGGGCAGCGGGCACAGGGCCTGCATGGGTCCGCATCAGATGGTTTCCTAGCTGAACCCGGGAGCCATCTCCAATGGAGAACCACTTGCAAATGGAAAATTCGTTTTCTCCACTGGGACTCCATAGTGAAACAAACTACGCTTAAGGGTAGACTAGATCTAGTGCAGTGGACAGCCAACAGGAAATTAATTCAACAGCATCTTTGGAGGTTCTTTGTCTCAAAATGTGTCACAGCTTTTAAAAGTTGTATCTCAATTTTTTAATTTTTATTCCATTTGTTTATATGTTTCTTTCTTTTTACCCTACAGGTCCTTTGCATATATATGATGCCTCCCAGCTTAGTGTTTTGGGGAGATTCCTGTGTACAGGGAAAGAGTGGGTCTCTGTTTGCACACTCTGTCCTGGGCTCTTTTCCTTCTGTTTGCTTTGTCCTGTATTCTGTTCTATTCTATTCTATTCTATTCTATTCTATTCTATTCTATTCTATTCTATTCTATTCTATTCTATTCTATTCTATTCTATTCTATTCTTTCTATTCTATTCTACCATTATTCCTTAGCAGCCTGTTTGTTTTGTAATAAGTGGCAGGAGGAGGCAGACAGGTGTGAACCAGGGGAGGTGAAGAGGAACTGGAAAGAGGAGGAGGGGCAACCACAATCAGGACAGTATATGAGGAAAAACTCTATTTTCAATAAAAAGGGGAAAACACAGCAAAGCTTGCAGCTACCTGATTGGCTGATGGCAAGCATTCTCCTTAAGACCCCTAAGTAGGCACCTAGGTGGTAACAACTGCCTGGTCCATTTTAATATGCTATAGACTTTTAGGACAAATTAGGAAGCCCTTTTAATTAAAACATGCACATGTAAGCTTTATGCTTTTTAGTTTATATTACTTTACATGAATATTTGTGAGTCGAGACAACTCATTTAAGACATTGAAGTGAATGAATATGGGCCTACCTTGCTTCCATTTCAATGAAAGAAAAACTGACTTTAATCATAACTTTAAACATAATTGGTTAAGGTGCATAGATCTCCAGTCATTTCTTTATCTAACTTGCAAAATACTTCAAATTGAAATA
>CM052718.1:7820464-7836560 GCA_028551405.1 Uromys caudimaculatus | reverse complement strand
CACACACACACACACTGAGCAGCCTGAGTCCCTCCCACCCACCGCCACTGGAGCAGCCTGACCTTAGGATCATTATCTGGCTTCAGGCTTTAGACTCTCAACTGATTTTGCTTTGCAGTTTTGCATTGTTTTCGTTGAAAGCACCTATCATAAATGCTAAATCCCTCACAGCATACAAATCCACACCTAGAGAACTGATCTGGGGACAGATGGAAGAGGGTTGTCTGATGCAAACAGACTCTAGCACTTTGCTCCTCATTTTTAATAAATTCAACCTTGTACTCTGGCCTTACAGAATTTACAATGTCAACACATATCTTTCTTTTAACTTCTGTTTATATGAATCAAAAATATTATTTTACTCTGGAATTTATATTTCCTCTCATATTTAAAAACATAACTTGTCAGTGACAATTGTTAACATTGAAATCAGACATATTTGGACTGATATTATTGTATAAATATTAATGCCAAATTTTGTAATCTAACTTTCATCTTTTAAAAAATTAGCTGCTTATTTAAAGGAATATATTTAATTAATGGAAACCATGCAGAATTTTTTTTTTAAAAAGCCATTCTTCAGCTTGTAATAACAGCAGTTTTTTAAAAAGCCCTTACTCAGCTTGTAATAACAAACTCAACTACGTAAATACATCTACTAGAGAACTGGTTATAAATTTTAGGGAGCTAGCTGGAAAATAATACAACTTAATTATATAAATTATGTTACAGGCTGGCTGAAAGTTGCTCACTCATGAATATTTAAAATGAAACAACTGATATGTCAGTTGTACACTGTATGTCACATTATAAACTAAAATAGCATATGTGTTTACTTAATAAACGCAACTGATTGCTAAATATTTCTTCAGTGTATAACTTAAAAGTGTGCGGGGGTTTTTCTTAGTAAATCCCATAAACTCAATGTACCAGAGTCTGACCTGCTGTACATTCACTTACACGGAATACATACTGCATTTTATAAGAGAATGAAAGATGAACCTTTCTAATGTCTCTTCAGCACCTGAATTCAAAGGTTTTTAAGCTTACTGTGGGACTCAGTAGCTGCAGCCTCTTCCATTCCAAGAGAGGGAGGAAGAAAACTATCCTGATGCTGTGGCCTTTCTTGAGCAGAGGTGAAAGGAGATAGGGTGAAATCACAAGGGTAAACTCTCCTCATGCAGCATAATTGAATAGTCATTCAGAGCAGATGGACTTTCTGCTCAAAACCTTTTTTTTTTTTTTTAATTTATTTATTTATTTGGTTTTTTGAGACAGGGTTTCTCTGTGTAGCCCTGGCTGTCCTGGAACTCACTCTGTAGACCAGGCTGGCCTCGAACTCAGAAATCCACCTGCCTCTGCCTCCCAAGTGCTGGGATTAAAGGCATGCACCACCACTGCCCAGCCTGCTCAAAACTTTAAATCAGGAGACACAAGTAGGCGACTTGTGGGACAATGGGGACCAAATGGAGCTGTGCAGAGAGGGAAGCACAAGGCGGCTGGGCACACTCTCTACTCCCTGTCAGGCATCAAGCAAGGATGCTGAGCTTGGCTTAGGGGGAACCCAGAGGGACGTTTTTCCTCATTTGGATTTTGTTGAGTTACTGTGATCTCCAATATGCTAAGATAAGTTTATGTAGAATATCTACGATGCCAACAGGATTTGCTTTTTCTGCATTTTGTAAATGAAAAATGTGAAGAAACTCAGAAAAGCTATAAGGACTTCTGAAGACATGGGGAGCATGAATCTAAACACCACCATTAAAGTGTCTGGGGTTCCTCAAAAAGAAGCTAGTGAGGTAGAACACAACCATCCACAACTCACAAAAATGTGCCCTCGCTCCTTCAACATGCCTGGTGCCCTGTAGGTACCAGGACGCAAACATAAATGAGAAATGATCCCTGCCGTCGCTGTTTAGTAGGCAGACAGACTCACTTATAACTCATTTCAACAGAATTTAAGCTGGCATTCTACAATGAAAGAACTCATAAACGATAAACAAATTAGACAGGAAGATCAATTCCGGAAGAGTGACAGACGTACAGAGGTCAGAGAAGAACACACTGAAGGGCTGGCCAAGGAACGAGACTCTGGATCACAGCAGGCCATCACTGACTTGTGTCTAATCTGGAGGAGGAGGAAAAGGTTTTACTGGAGTGGACCTGAGTTATACTGAGAGGCCGTCTAGGAGCTGACCCATGGCCATGATCATCCTCGCACAGAGAAAGGAGCAGTAAGGAAAGTAGCCAGTTCTTCCCTAAGGCCTCCCAGTTCTTTGCTAAGGTCTCACCCTGGGAATGCACACAAAGCAGGCCAGGACAATGTCAGCCACAGAAGCCAGACTCCTAGAATTGAGAGTAGGAGAGACAATGGAACTGGGGACAAGGATCTCCAAAAAGTTGCTCACTGTGCACCTTTAAGAGATCTCCTCACAAGCAGAGACCTGAGGAAGATCAGGAAAGAACAAAATGCTTATTAATGAACAAGTTTTGAAGAGAGAACAAAGACTTCATTTTTTTTAAAAAAATGTAGTTTCACCATAAGAGAAAAATTTTGATGGATAGCCAGTGGGTAAAATGTGGGCATTGAGCAAAAGGAAGATCAAGTATCTAACACAGGAGGGAAGGTGGATTCGTTCTATAGAGCGTTTTAACCAAGTTCTTCCCATGCAAGTCTGAAAGTCTCAAGGGCGGCCTTAAACCCTGTGGATGCTGCAGTGTAAGACCAGATCCAGATTCCCAGAACTGAAGAGCATCTGCCATTCTCCAGTGAACTGCCAAACACAAAATCTCTTCCTAGGACCTTGTGTCAGTGAGCTCTGTTTTAATTTAATTGCATGCACGGGTCTATAGTCAGAAAGCCTTCATGGCTTTCCTAATGTCATTGTATATACGTAAGTGTGCCTGTGTGCACATGTAACACTAACTTCCTTGTGACTCAGTTTTAGAGCTCTAAACTTCAAACCATTTAACTGTTGAAAGCACAATGTCGTAATTAGGACATTAAAAACTCCATGTTGAACCATTGGATTGGGTGTAACTTACTATATAAGAAAGTGAAACTCCATATATCTCAATATAGGGATCATCTAAGAAGATGTGTTCAATTATTCAGCCATTTCACTTTGTGCATGAAGCAGCTAACGCTCTGAAGTCAGAATAGGCCACAGCAGTTGGACCACGTCCGTGGCATGCTTTCTATGACTGTGACCTATCACAGTCACTGTCATTGCTGTTTGTGTAACTCTGAGGAGTACTGTTAGAATCATGAATTATGCAATTTTGTCAGCCAGAATTTCACATGCACAGCCTGTTCAGAATTAACCATCAACACTCGTGATAATGTGGGGGAAATCGATAGGTTGATATCACAATGGGCATATACATTTTAACAAAGCTATGGTAAACACCATACATTACAGTCACTGGTACCATAATTATGGAGGAATCTGCAAAAATAATTCATGTTAATTACTTTTACTCCCACCCATTAGGACAACGGAAATAGCAGAGAGGAAGAGTGGAGACAAAACTGAGGTAGAAGTGACAGTCGTCAGTTGTTAGAAAGTGGGAAATGATTGATAACCACAGACTGAGAAACAGATAAGTAAAAGAAGCCAGTAAAACTGTGAAAATTCGAAATTGCACAATAAAATCCTGATTTACTGGTCTTTAAAGCAGAGCTACGAACTATAATTTCCCCCAGTGAATTTCAAATTAACTTCTACAGTCTGGCATTGAAAAAATTCAAATCCAACTGAAATATTTTGGAATATATAATCAGAAGAGTAAGTCATATTTCACATCTAAAGTCTGCTCACTGACTCCGTATTTAGTTTCTCTTTACAATCGGTAGATTGAAACTACATGTTGTCTATTCCAACTTCCTAAGACCTTTAGAGTGACCTAGCACCATTAAATGTTAACCACAGCTCTATGATTGTACTTCAGCTCAACAACTGGGAAATGCAGCCTGGTGCTGGAAGCCTAGCCAGCTACAAAGGGCTAGTGAGGTCATGATTTTTGGAGGAGACCTACAACCACCATTTCCTAAAGCAGCAAAATCTCAAGTAAATTCTAAATATCTGACCTTATGTCCACAGGTAAGTGTAGTCCTTACCCCTCATCTCTTTGCAACAGAACAAGGCCATTACAGAAAACCACACCCATTCAAAATGCAAAGTTGTGGAGCCATCTACAAAACACCCCTACACTGAAGGCGTAGAGAACATAGCAGAAGAGAGGGAGGAACGACGGTAGGAGCCAGAGGATCAGGAGTTGCCTGTGAGACGTGTCTCCTACTATTGTCAGAAGCTGCACCCATAACGTCTCACCAACCTGACTCCCCCAAACATTAGCTGAACAAGGACAGCAGTGGACCACCAAGGTGGATGGGGAAAAGCTCACCAGGCTTGACCCTATGCAGAGAACCTCAGGCAACTCAGGCATGCTGAGAGCCGGAAAGACAGTCTTCCCCACTGAACGGCACAGTAATTGCTTATCCAGTACCTAATGGTCAGCTCTGAAAAACGTGCATGCGAGCATCATTATACAGACTGAGCAGGTTATATTTGGGAGTATCTGTTATACATATTCATACATTTATGTAATAAGAATCGATGAAAGAAGAGGCCATGGATTGAAGAGAGAGCAGGGAGGAGTGTGGGGGAGGGTTTGTTTGGAGGAAAGGGAAGGAAGAAATGATGTAATTATATTTTCATCTCAAACATTATAAAAGTAATAATAATTTGAAAAGAAAAACAGTGACACTGAAAAAGAAAAGTTGAAGACACAAAGGCTGGTAGAATCGACTCAGGGGAGATGCCGCCACGGTGCTTATTTGCTCCTTTAAAATTCCTTTGTAATGTACCAAGAGTCGATCGTCTTTGGGTTGATTACACTGTCTATTAAAGGTAGCATTTCAGACAAAGGTTTTGAATTCCGTGTTTCTTTCGGGAGCCTTCTCAAACACACCGAGAACACAGGCGGCTGTTTCATTGTGAGATGGTGTTAGCTATTTGTTGGTGATGTCCAAAGGCAGTTGGCTGGAGGAGAAATTTTCTCATTAACTACTATTATGCATATTTGTGCTTTATTACTTTTTTAATTTTATTTATTTATTTTTTATTTTTTTATTTTTTTTTATTTTTTATTATTATTATTATTATTTTTTTTTTTTTTTTTTTTTGGTTTTCCGGGACAGGGTTTCTCTGTGTAGCCCTGGCTGTCCTGGAACTCACTCTGTAGACCAGGCTGGCCTTGAACTCAGAAATCCGCCTGCCTCTGCCTCCCAAGTGCTGGGATTAAAGGCATGTGCCACCACTGCCCAGCACATTTTTTGACAAAAAAAAGTACAACAAACTCATGCAATGGACAGGCGCATTCAATAGACACATCCACAAATGCTTCGTCATCTGAAAAGCCAGCTCAGCTATGCATGCTCTGCACAGCCCCAACTGTTTTGTAATCTGAATTTATTTGCTGTCAGGTCCTAGCATGGCCATAGTAAAAGGCTTATCCACTAGCTGACAGGAGCTAATCTCTCTGGGCCCTTTTATAGTGCTTAAATCTTGCCTGTAGTGCTGAACACACAGCCCTTCTCTCTATTTGGTTGCTCCCTTTTAAAAATGCATTTCTATCTGAGAAGGGGGACAGGGTATCATTTTGTATTCAGTTTCCTTAGCACCCAGCACCACCCTGTATGACTAAATCTTAAGTTTCTCTCTCTCTCTCTCTCTCTCTCTCTCTCTCTCTCTCTCTCTCTCTCTCTCCCTCCCTCCCTCCCTCCCTCCCTCCCTTCCTTTCCTTCTTTTCTTTCAAGTAAATGCTCTTCCAGCTTCCTGGTTGATGAAAATAAGTAAACTAGATTTTCTCCTTTGGTCTCGTTTGTTTATTTGGAGTTTGAATCTTAATTATAAAGGTTCTACAAGCTGGATCTCACAGACCCTTCCTACAAAATGAGCCAAGCAACTGTGACAGGGAAGGGTGTGATCCTTTACCTGCATTATGGTAGAGAGCTATTGACGTCAGTTAGAAGAGGCTCACATCATGTCTCTACTCGGACAACTCCATGAAACAATGTTTCCTCCCTTAGCCCCCAGTAACGCCAATTTTTATGAGCCAATGCGATTTAAGAAGAAGAGAGCTCCAGGGTGCTTAAATAATTCACACATTCATTAATTATACATGATGGCTTCCTTTAACTATATCTCATTAATTGTTTGGGAATTTAGTTGTTTGCAAAACTAATATTAGATTTAGGGAGAGAGACCCTGAGAGGTGGTGCTCGGCTCCCTTTTCCCACCTGAGCACATAGCATCTCCAGGCTTCCACAGGACTAAAGAATATGCATCTGAGGGGGTCTCAATCTAGGTCAGTAGCCTATTCTCCCAAAGAGAGAACAGATCCTAAAATAGCATAAATCCTGCATTGGTGAGGATCCACGAGGTAGAGAAGAACAAAAATAACTTCCAGGATAGAACAACAGGAAAGGTTCAAAAGACTGCCCAGGTCAGCCTTGGGTTTTGAAGTCTTTAGACTGTGCCCAGGTCAGCCTTGGGTTATGAAGTCTTTAGACTGTGCCCAGAGCAGCCTTTGAATTATGAAGCCTTTAGACTGTGTCCAGAGAAGCCTTGAGTTATGAAATCTTTAGACTGTGCCCAGAGAAGCCTTGAGTTATGAAGTCTGCAGACTGTGCCCAGGTCAGCCTTGGGTTGTGAAGTCTTTATAGACTATGCCCAGGTCAGCCTTGGGTTGTGAAGTCTTTAGACTGTGCCTAGAGCAGCCTTGGGTTATGACGTCTTTAGACTGTGCCCAGGTCAGCCTTAGGTTATAAAGTCTATATACTGGGGAAATTCAGTATTTAAAGAACAGTAATAAAGATTTTAGTCAGCTACGGTCCAGAGGGACTCAGGGGTTTTGATTTTAACTTGACTTTTCCCAGTTAAATGACAAACAATGGGCTGGTAGATGGTTGAGGTGGGAAAGGTGGAGGCCACCACAGCAATGCCCTGACTTCAATCTCCAGAACCTACATGCGAACAGTAAAATCTGACTCTCAAGGTTGTCCTCTGACCAACACAACTATGCCATCTCCCTTAGTAAGCATGTATACACTGTATACGCATGCATGCACAACATTGATTAATTAACTAATTAGTCAATTTATTAATGTTAAAATTCTTTAAGTTACAAGCTAAAATATAATCTAAACTTAATTTTATTTAACAAGCATTACTATTCTGATTCTTTTTTTAAAATGTGTGTGGGTGTTTTGGCTGTGTACATCTGTGTGCTACTTGAGTGCCTGGTGCCCCACTGAGGCTAGAAGAGGGTGTTAGACCCCCTGGAACTGTAGTTATAGATAGCAGTGAGTTGCCATGTGGCTGCGGGGAACAAAGCCCAGGTACTCGGCAAGAGTGGCCCATGCTATGAAGCACTGAGCCATCTCTTGAACCCCCATTCTAGTCCGCATTCCATAAAAGAGAATATTTTAAGAAAAAATGATTTAAAGAATTCCTTGAGGCCTCAGATGATTAAAAATAAATAAACTCTAATGAATGGTGATAAGGAATTGAAGCTAATACAGTATTTTGTCAAAACCTAGATCCGTTAGTGTAACAGAACAGAAATAACCATGAGGCGACATATTTCATTGACAAGGAAAGTAGAACACATAATATAAAAGGGGAAATTTGCACATTGTCAAATATTTCAAAGCCAGAATTGGAAACCGTATGACAACACTTCTGTGTATGTTCTCTTAGTACTGAATATCTAGTAGATTCGTCAAAATGTGAAACATCTACTATTTGAGTTAACCTTGTGAAACGTTTTTTCCCACAATGATGACACCTTTTAGCTATGTGCTGTTCTGATATTACAATGGAACAACTGGACACAGACACTTTGTGCATTGTAATGCATGAATCATGTTGCTATAAGCCATACACATTAGTACTTCAGGAAATAACATGGGAAGACCCCAAGCAGCCAAAACATGAACAGGGTTAGTATTGACAGAACAGCTCTATAGGGAGGACATTTTTAAGGCGCAGTTCTCTGAGAGGTACATAATGGCACACAGTTCTCTGAGAGGTACATACGGTACAACAAGAATATATTGAGGGGTAACCAAGAGCTGCCGAACAAGATTTCAGGTGCACTCAACAGAAGGGAACTAATTCCAAAGAACCTGTGGATACAGAAGTCTTAGACCCTAGGCGAGAACTTAGCACTATCATTTTGCTATGCTAATACGGTATCCAGCTGCCTTCTAAATACTTATCCATATACCTACAGGCTAATCCAGCTCTTACCCTTCATCAGGGATGCTTCTTTTTGCAGCAGTTGGAGGTTAAAAAAAATACAAGCACAAATGATCAAAACACAGAGAGCAGATTACGGTTAAGTGCTTGTCCATATATGATACATTTCCTGCACCCATGGCTCAGGATCATACAGGGTGAGGAAGCAGAAGATTGACAGGCTAGGATTGTTGTCAAAGTGGCTCTGGACATGACAAGCAGTTGTATTCATGAACTCAAGACAGCTGTGGCTACCTACACAAGATCAAGTTAGCTATTATTCCAGCATGAAAGAGCAGGAGAGGGCTCACAAAGATCTCCTGCTAGTTGAAAACCTACAGACAGTTGATACCAGGAAGTACAGAAAGTCAGTTTCCTCAAGTGTGGTGTTCTGGTAAGTTACTGACGCTACAGTGGACAGCACCACAGGGACAACAGTAATTGGGCTCAGTGGGAGGGCCCTGAAGAAAAGGGACCTGGGCACAAAGAATTACAAAAGCAAACTTGTGCTGCCCAAGTTCAAAGGAAAGAAGACAGCAACAAAACAAGACATGGGAGAAGCCTATCAGGTCAAACCAGAAATGAGGAAAAATTATAGAAAACCTCCTGCCGAGTAAGAAGTCCCCTTCCCTATTGTCAAGGGGTGTCAGCAAAGTTTGGGGAACAATGGGCACACACATTCAAGAACACCTACATACAGCCCAATCCTTCAAGAACCCCATAGGAACAAGCATTTGAGAGGAGCTCGAGCAGAGGAAAAAAGTATGAGTGTGTGTACCTCTGGGAAGGAGCACTCCTAATGCAATGACCAGAAGACACAGGGTCGTAATAATGTGCTGTGTGTGTGTGTGTGCACCCTCATATGCAGCCAGCTGAGAAGGCTACTCACGCTGGGAAGCACTGATCATATTTAAATATGAAGAACATTTAAAACTCTCTATTTCCCAGACACATGCTAAGCAGATTAAAAACAACCTCTGAGGGTGGGGCTTGGGGTTTTTATTTGATGGACAGCTAGGCTGAAAAACTATTCTTTATTATCCAGAGAAAACATGATTTAGAAGAGAAAAAAACGTTAAGATTAGAACAGTAATAGTCACATAAATACCCAGGGGGACCGTTATACCTCATACTATCTGATGGGTAGTTTTATCTATTCCTTAAAGATTTTTAAACTGGGAAATACAAGTTAATTGTAAACACAAATATGTCTACAGTACTTTAGTACAGAATATTACCTTTTTGTGTGTTTTTAATTTATTTTTTCTTTTTTTTACAGAATCGTACCTGTCATGATATTTCAATATACGGATCTGGTGTGCTGAACCAACCAGCGTAATGAGCATAGTTATTTCATTATTCACACAATGTACAACAGGCTGTTGTGATTGGTAATCGCTACCGCGCGCAGTGGGACAACTCTTCTTTTGCTGTGTTTTGAGAATCGTTCCCCAAATTCCCCCGCACGTCCCTATTTTCTTCCAGTAATTACTATCATACCCTCCTCTGCTCTGAAATAAGCTTTTTAGCTCCTACACAGGAGACAAAGCACGTGAGCTTTGCCTTTGTCTAGCTACATTAACTAACATTCTATCTTCCAGATCTCCCCATTTTGTCAAAATGACAGTCTTCCATTGTATTTTGTGGTGATCAAATATCCCACTGTGTGGGTGTGTATGTATGTGTGTGTGTGTGTGTATATATATATATATATATATATATATATACACACACACACACACACCACATTTTCTTTATCTACCCAGTTGCCAATGGACACCTGTGATTTGGCATTTTAATCACTCTTCAACAATAGGCCATAGGCATACCGGTGAGTTCTGGAGAGTACCCAAGAGCAATGACAATAGCCTGTTGCATTTGAGGGGTCAACTCCAACAGAGAAATGTAACCATTTCTGGGACCAGGATTCTCATTTGTCCATCTGTGATATAGTAGGGGCATTGTTGTCTTGTTGCAGGGTAGCTGCATTTAAGATCATTCTATACACATATATGGTTGTATTTTAGGAAGCTTCGGCGGTTTTAGTGTTTTACATAACATTTCCAGGAGACTTTTAGTGTTGGATTCCTCCTCACGTTTCTTCCTCTGCCCTGCCCTTGCTTTATCTACTCATGGATCCCTACTTGTTCCAGAATTACTATTTCCCTCTTTATGACACTGTGGTCTTTCTTCCTTCCTCTGAAACTTCCACATCCCCAAGGCCACCTGGTAATTTTCTGAAGTCCATGAATATTTACATTGAGACACAAGTTATTTAAATATTCCACATTAACCTCCACAAATGTCAGGAAACATTGCACCTCTGGGTTACCTAACTCAGATTGATTATTTCCAGCACCCATTTACCTCCAAATTTCATAATTTCATCCTTAATGGCTGAAAATGTATAAATGGACCACATTTTCATTATCTATTAATCACCGAATGGACATCTAGGCTTTTTTACACGCCCTGGCTACTGTGAGTAGAGCAGCAATGGACGTGGATGAACAAGAATCTCGACAGTAGGATTCAGAGTTCCTGTGTATATGTCCAAGAATGGTAGACTTGGATCACATGATAGATCTATTTTTAGCTTTCTGAGGAACCTCCACGCTGATTTCCACCGTGGTTGCACCAGTTCGCACATCCACCAGTAGTGAATCTATACTTCCATACCAATATGTGACAATTGTGTGAGGTTGACCTTAGACATTCTGGCTGGGGTAAGATGAAATCTCAAAGGAGTTTTAATTTATACTTCCCCGATAGCCAAGGATGCTAAATATTTAAAAAATATATTTTTCAATAGCTTGTATTTCATCATTTGAGAATTATGTTTAGTCCTATATCCATTTTAAAATTGAGTTTGTATGTCATTATGCTTATTTATTTTTTGAGGTTTTTAAATGCCAGATACTGACCCTCTGCCAGATAGTTAGCTGGAAAAGATGCTTTAACATTTTATAGGCTGCCTCTTGACGCACATGATGGCATCTGCTGCACTACAGAATCTTTTTAGTTTCATGTAGTTCTTTTGTCAACGGCTTGTTTAAACAACTGCACTACTAGAGCCCTATTCAGAAAGTCCTTCCCAGTGCCTAACAAGTCAGGCATACTCCTTATGTCTCCCTTGATAAGATTCAAGACACTGGGGTGGTTGATCCATTTTGAGTTCAATCTTGTGCAAATGAGAGACAGAGGTGTCTCTCATTCTTCTAAATGTAAGTATCCATTTTGACCACCATTTGTTAGAGATGCTGTCTTTTCTCAAATGTGCATTATTGACCTCTTATATGTGGGTCCTCAAATTTATCTCATTGATCAGTGTGTCTGTTTTTATGTCAGTGTCATGCATTTTTATTACTATAGCTCTATAGTATGACTTGAAATCTTGGGTGGAGTTACATCTAGAAGTTCTTTGTTTCTTTAGGTTTTTATTGTTCAAGATTGCTTTAGGTATCCTTGGTCTTTTGGTTTTCCATAATAAGTTTAAGATATTTTCCATTTCTTTGATGATTCTATATTGGAATTTGATGTGACTTTAAATCTCTATATTGCTCTTGGGAAAAGAGTCATTTTCACAATACTAACCAAATGTTAATTATACTAATCCATGAACATGGGATGCCTTTACAGCTTCTAATACCTTCAGTTTCTTTCTTCAGAGATTTAAAGATTTCATTGTAAATTTAAAAATCCTTATATTTATTTCAACATATATATTTGACACTATTGTGGATTGAATTGCTTCTCTGATTTCATTCTGGATATGCTTGTCATTTATGTATAGGAAGGCTTCTGATTTTTCTGTGTTAATTTTGTATCCTGCTATTTTGCTGAATCTGTTTATCGGCTCTAAATGTTTTCCGGTGGAGTCTTTAAGGTCTTTTAGACATAGAATGTCATTCGCATACACTTGTTTTTACTTCTTCCTATCTTATTTGTATCCCCTTTATATCTTTTTATTGTCTCCTTGTTCTAACTAAGACTTCAAGTACTATGATGAACACAAAGGGAGAGAACAGACATCTTTGTCTTGTTCCTGGTTTTAGAGAAAATTCATGAGTTCTTCGCTTTATAGCAAGAAGTTATTGGTGGGCTTGTTGTATATTGCTTTTATTATGTTGAAGCATACCCCCTGTTTACCTAGACTCTCTATACTGGCTGGTTTTGTGTCAACTCGACACAAGCTGGAGTTATCACAGAAAAAGGAGCTTCAGTTGAGGAAATGCCTCCATGAGATCCAGCTGTAAGGCATTTTCTCAATTAGTGATCAAGGGGGGAGAGCCCCTTGTGGGTGGTACCATCTGTGGGCTGGTAGTCTCGGGTTCTATAAGAAAGCCAGCTGAGCAAGCCAGGGGAAGCAAGCCAGTAAGAAACATCCCTCCATGGCCTCTGCATCAGCTCCTGCTTCCTGACCTACTTGAGTTCCAGTCCTGACTTCCTCTGGTGATGAACAGCAATGTGGAAGTGTAAGCTGAATAAACCCTTTCCTCCCCAACTTGCTTCTTGGTCATGATGTTTGTGCAGGAATAGAAACCCTGACTAAGACACTCTCCAGGATTTTTATCAGGAAGTTAGATTTTGTCAAAGGCTTTTCTCCATCAACAACAATGATGAGATTTTTATCCTCTAATCTATTTACATAGTGGATAATGTTTATTGTTTTATGTATGTTAAATCCTCCCAGCATTTCTGGGATGGAGCTGATTTGATCATAATAGATAATCTTTTTAATGTGTTCTTAAATTTGGTTAAATATTTTAGTGAGAGTATTTCTGTTTATACTCTTAAAAAATATCAGTCTATAACAACTTTTCCCCTTCTTCATTTTCTTCCTCTTACTCCTCTTCCTTGTCCTCTTCCTCCACATTCTCCTCCTGGACAGTTTCTGGGTTTGTTGTGAAAAAACAATGGATTCATGAAGATAATTCAGAAATGTCTCTTCTATTTTGAAGAATGTTCAAGGTGTATTGGTATCAGTTCCTTGAAAACCTGATAGAAATCTAGGCTAAGTCCACCTGACACTGAACACTTTTTAGTTGCATTTTTAATTACTAATTCTATCTAATTAGGAGATAGTTGTCTATTTAAATTAATTCTATAAATTAATCTACTTATTTTAGATTTGTCACCATAATATATTTATATATATTATACATGCACATTGTTATGATTATCTGAATTTCCTCAGTATTTATTGTAATATCTTTCATCTCTAATTTTATTAATTTTGATTCTTTCTCTTGAGGTTAATCTAGCTAAAGATTTGTAAATCTCTTTAACCCTTTCAAAGAACCAACTCTGTTGTATCGATTTTTTTTTTCATTTCTATTTCATTAATCCCAGGTCTGATATTGATATCTCTTGTTGTCTATTTGTTGTACACCTTCAGGTACATCTTTAAGTTATTAATTTGATTCCTTAATCTCTTTTTATTTATGATGCTATAAATTTCATTTAGAATTGACTTCATTGTGTCCCATTACATGAAAAGAAAAATGTTAGAAGTCTGGCTAAAAACAAATGTGTGACTAACTTTATTTTAACAAGACAAATGGCAAAGCAACTGTTATTTCAACATCTGAGTGATGGGAGCTCTTAGTATAAATAAGGTAAGATTTTACAGTGAAAAAATAAACCTCTGATTAATCCTGATATGACTCTTTTCAGAAGCTCACCTTGATTTTCACAAGCAAAGGATATTTTCTTTTGCTCTATATAACACCACTTTCTATGTATCTAGAATGTAGTTCCCAGGACCTTGTATGGTAATCTGGTGTCTCTCACTAACTGTAAATTTATTGAGAAGAGAGACTATGTTCATGTTACTATCTCAAATATCTACAGAAGCATCTGGAACATAAAGATTTGCACAAAGGAATACAAGCAGTTATAAGTATCTGTAGCCCAGTAACCCTAGTACCATAAACCACAGGAGATATAATCAAGTATTAGGACATGTGACCAGTGACTGTATTTCCACATACCACAGGAGACATCATTTTTATCTCAAGGAGAGATCTGTGCTTCTATGTTTACTGCAGCATGACTCTTAGCAACCAATATATGAAAATGACCAATCCATCCATAGATGAATGGATAGAGAAACTATGATCAGACACTGAAGCACATAAACACATAGGAGCACAACAGAAAGTCAGTTGATCTTCAAAATGATGGAAACTGCTTTTGAGACACAATAGATGAGTCTGCAGAGCATTACTCGGCACAAATTAAGCTAGACATAGAAGAAGTAAAGTGTAATGCCATGCTCATGTTGAGTGATACTTTTCTTGCTGTGATGAAACAGCATGACCAAGAAACTTATAAAAGTCTTTAATTGGGTGTATAGTCCCAGATGATTAGAACCCATGACTGCAGAGCAAAGTCATGGTAGCAGGAACAGCTGAGAGCTCACATCTCAAATCACAAACAGAAAGCACTGGGTATGGCACTTGGCCTTTGGGACAGCAAAGCCCACGCCTTGGGACATAGCTACTTCAACAAGGCCACACCTTCGAATCCTTCCTGTGATGATTTGAATATGCTTGGCCCACAGAGTGTCACTATTAGGAAGTATGGCCTTATTGGAGTAGGTGTGGTCTTGTTGGAGAAAGCTTGTCACTATGCAGATGGGCTTCAAGTCCCTCCTCCTAGCCACACGGAAGACAGTCTTCTGGCTGCCTTCCAATCAAGATGTAAAACTCTTGGCTTCTCCAGCACCATGACTACCTAGATACTGCCATGTTTCCTGCCTTGATAATAATAGACTGAACCTCTGAACCTGCAAGCATGCTTCAATTAAATGTTGTCCTTTATAAGAGTTGGTCATGGTGTCTCTTCACTACAATGGAAACCCTAATTAAGACACTTTTCAAACTGTTCCACATCAACTAGAGACCAAATATTCAACATGTGAGCCTATGGAGGCCATTCTCACTCAAAGCAACACATGGAGCAGAGTGGAGATTGCTGGATGCCAGGGCATCCAGCAAGAAGTGAGGGAATGTTGTCATTCTCAAAACTTGGAAGTATAACATGAGTAAGCTTTGAATATCTATGCAAGAGATGTAGCTATCACCTGTGGGTAGAGACCTCTGCCTGGGCCACCAGGAATTCGTAGCCAATGAGCGCCAGAGAAAGATAACCTCCCAGGAGCTTGGAAAAGCCGTGAGTGGGGTTAAGGGGAGCAACACCTCTCACCCAGACCCGCCCGGATCTGCCAGGATCCAGGGCCTGAGAACCTGGGGACAGAAAAACTCTGAACCTTCCGGTTCCCACCTGTGGGTGGAGACCTCTGCCTGGGCGACCAGGAGTCCATAGCCAATGAGCTCCAGAGAAAGCTACCCTCCCAGGAGCTTGGAAAAGCCGTGAGTGGGGTTAAGGGGAGCAACACCTCTAACCCAGACCCACTGGGATCCGGGGCCTGAGAACCCGGGGCCAGGAAACCTCTGAACCTTCCGGTTTCCACCTGTGGGTGGAGACCTCTGCCTGGGCCACCAGGGGTCTGTGCCTGGGGACCTCAGCCTGGGCCACAAGGCTCCAGGAGAAAGCGGGTATCCCAGGAGTGCTGACACATGTTTGAGCACAGGCAAAACCACCACTTCTGTTCAAATTCACTGGATCAAAAGGGACCCTTGAAGAGCCTTCAGGGCATAGGAACCAAGGGACAGCTGGGGACAAGATCCTTCTGATTTCTGTCTGCACTCCAGAGTGGATCCTGTGCCACAGCTCTCCAAACCCAAACACCTCTCAGAGAGAGCTGGTCTTCAAGGAGTACTGAC
>CM052718.1:7791508-7819964 GCA_028551405.1 Uromys caudimaculatus | reverse complement strand
GAACCTGAGACGGTGACCATGCACACCTCTGAACCTGTGACAGTGACCACCCAAACCTGTGCTTTCTACTTTGATGCACTTAAGTTTTCAACTCAGTGTATTTTCTTTATTCTTTCTTTATTATAACAAACAAAAATCTAACCAAATGTTTGCCTCTAAAACCGACTTTTCTGAACAAGCATAATTGGCTTCATTCTACATAAAATGAGCCACTACCAAGAAGTTCAATTTATACTTTCTGTAATAAATACATCTATCTTTCACCCTAATTATAAACACTGGATGAAAATTCTATCCCTTCTCATCCCATATGGAAATTATATTATGCGTAATATATATGTAATGTATAGCACAGACATGACTCTTAGGGACATTATATTACTGTGACGAATAACTACAGAGTCAAGGGTTAAATATGGTGTTTACCTTCTTGCTAGCAAAGGCCCTGAAGCTGTACAGGTCATCTTGCTGCAAAAAAATGCCAAAATGATAGGTGCCCTCACTTCTGTCTGTGACCTTTGTCCCCTCATCTTGTCTTCTGTGCCCTTACCAGAATGATCTGAAGTGCTCTGCTTATACCATTCTGGACTCCTCCAAACATTTTCAACTTTTCCTGAATGTCAATTCTGAAGCTGAGCCCACATTGTCAAGTAATTCCTTAGCAACAACCACCCTTCCTAGCTCTGCGGCTAACAGCCCGGTGACACAGACTGGGTACATGGCTAGGAAAGAGATTCTTTTGTAGGTCACAGTCCACGGCCCCGAGATGAAGAGCTACACAGATAAGCCTGCATTGTGGAGAAGTCTTGAGGTACTGTCAAGTGTCACATGGCAAGAGTCAGTGACCGTATGCGTGTATCTTCCGACCTCTTGTCTTACAAAGTCATCGCTGTTCAGTCATGGAGTTTACCTTGGTGGACCTACACAATCATCATCATTTCCCCAAGGCCCCACTGCTAAATGTCCTAGTCAGATCAGCTTCTATGTTCTCATTACTTTACACTGGAGATTAAAGTCCTGTATGAGCTTTGAGGGTAGAAGATGTTTGGGCTATCACAGGAGCATTTCTGTCTCCAGAGAACCAGAATTTCAGCTCTTGGCTTACACTGACTTCCTATTTCACTAATGAAATATTTGATGCATCAGAACAGTAATTATATGGAAATAAATAAATAAATAAATAAATAAATAAATAAATAAATAAATGGCTGAATAGTGATACTACTGTTTTTCTTGGGCAAGCAAATGAGCTTCAAATCCTGGTCTCTAACAAGTGGGCATCCTTACAAAAAGCAATGGATGATTCATAAGTTCCCAGACTCAGAACCATTTTTTTTATGTGCCAGCTTAAAATATAAACCCTAAAACATATATTTGGGGGTCTTAATACAGACTTGAAATTAGAAGTATTAAAAGTGGGGGAGTGCGCATACAGTGAGCTATAAGACAATCAGAAGAGCCGGTGCATTACTTTAGGACATGAAATATGCTAAGTCTAGATTATGGAACACTCACCAGCCAAGTCTTTGCTAACTGAAGCAATGTTAGGTCGCCTGAGAGTGTGTTGGCAATGGGCACTCCAAGGTTCCGTTCTAGACCCTAAATCAGAACTTCATTTTAATGAGATCCCAGACTGGTTTATCTTCTCATTAAAACCTCCAAGAAGCACTGAGGTCAGCAGTGGCTCCTGTGTATAGGCCTTACAACTTATCTGATTGAAAATTTTGTTCTCTGTCAAACCACCAGTGCTGTGACTCATCAGTGTTGCCTGCCTGCAGTTAAAAGTTACAAGTAGGTTAGCTGTATGGTATCTGTCCTGCTTCATGAGCTTAAAAGGATCTGTCCTGAGTTGCTAAGTTCACTGAAAGACACCAATGGCCAAACTAAATGAATGTTTATAAATGAGGGCAGGTGGGAAGTACAGAAGTTACTTAATATATAGAATGTATCTGAAATATGAAACAACCCCAAATGGCAAGGTCTGGGCCTCAAATCCTTATAATCTATCATTGCTTTATGCCTCTGACCAGAAATAATATATGCTGGTTTGTAATAAAAACCAGGGGACCAGTAACTAACGGGGCAATGGTGTTGTTCAGAAGCAAAGCCTCATCTAACATGGGCATTGTATAGGTGGTACTCAACAGGGCTGGGGATGGGGGTACATCCACCATTCTGATCAACAGACAGTTTGCTAGTTAAGGCTCCAGAGTTCTTAGTGACGTCATGTTCAGCAACGATATTTAAAAGAACTTTTTTTGCCTATATTTTATAGGGAATACTTTTTAACTTGGAGACAGTTTTTGCATAAAGGATGTTCTTAAACTTTACTCCATGAGAACCATGTCTAAACAGAAAAGGAGAATCCCTTTCTGCCCCACCCTTAGACCAGACTCATTTAATTCTTGACCTGTAACTATTTTACATACTGTGTAAATATGTACAGAAAAACAGAGCCTCATATGTACACCTGGTTGTCTGGCTCTTGCAACTAGGGATAGAGGAGCCGTGGCTTCTGCGTGCAGTGTACTCTGACGCCCACTTACTTTTATTATCTGATCCTAATTTACTGCTTTGCACAAGATTGTCCAAATCAACCTCCAAGATGCTTAAAATTGTACATGTCTTATTTTTTCCTATTCTGATTTCAAAATGGCATTGTGCACAATCTTTATTGAGAATGAAATAAGCTCATTTTTAAAACAATTACCTAACAGCACTGCAGATAAGAAACTGCATTTCTGCTTAAGTGTGTTCCTTCCATCTTAAATTGCATTTGGTATGAATGATGTCTAGATTATTGCTCTTCTGTTTGGTACAAATAGCAAATCCTCTCACTTGTTTCAAAGTATCTCACTGCTAAAGAGACTAGCCTTCTGATCAGCTAAAAAAATAATCCCATTTTTCCTTTAGTACCATACTAGACAGTTTGATTTAATTATTATTATAGACATTTACATAAAGCTTTCTTCAGAAGAGTTTTAGCCCATTTAAGCAATGTCATTACATGGACAGAGAAACTCCTTTGAGAAAATGTAATGGGGCATGCAAAATAATAAAACCCACAAAATACATTATTCAAGGATTTTAATAATGAAGAGAAATTGCAATTCAGACTGAAGAGCTAGAAGCTGAGAACTCTCTCTTATTTTAAAATAAAGCGTGATTAACCAGGTGCAGCATAGTGCCCTGAATCAAAGGGCAGCATCCTATGCTCTGTCTTCTGCAAAACTACCTTCATTTCAAAAAACATAAATTCGGGATATTCACACACCATCAACAGAATTTACTTGAGAAGTAGAACTGCAATTTATTTTAACAACAATTCTACTAGATAGCACTGTATGGTTAAAGTGAAATGTTTGGGCTTCTTAGGTTCCCCTTTCTTAAAAGACGTCCCATGAATCAGTATTGTCTTGTAAAGTTAGGAGGAGGCACAGGAACGCAGCCCAACCAATGCCCTTTCAAAGACCCAGTGAAACAAAAACGCTTTGTTCCCGAATTCCCCCAGCTGCCTCTTAGTAGTGCTCCTTCACTAAAGAAAGAAAACAGCAAGTCCATATTTTTGTAGAGTGAACTGGAAAGAGCTGGCCTTATAATAAAAACTACTATAGTCCTTAATCCAGCGACTCCACCCTTAATGAGCTCTATACCCAAAGCTATAAGAAGCGCACCAAGCTTCTATAGGAATGACGTCATATTGCTGCACATAAAGTGGGGGGAGCACCGCATAGACTTTGAGAGGAGAGAAACAGAATCACAGCAAACCTTACAGTGTTATAACATGCAGCAATGTCTGATTGGTATGGGAATGTCAGCATAAGTCATTAATAATGAGAGCCAGAAAGATGAGTGACACCACTCGGCATAGAACAGAGAAAGCCTGCACCGTCATAAGTCAGTGGGTGAGGAAAATTACTTGGCAAAGCACACAAGAACTAAACTCTAAGAGGACGAGGAAGAATAAAATTTTCTATCCTTTTTATTTCATATTTCCTGTTATATGCTGAATGTTATGTATGCAGTTTTGATTAAGATGCTAAAATGCAGTACACAAACCTCGCTGGCTCCTCTGAACCTACTTAGCTAGACCAGTACGCACATGAGAAATGAGCTCAAGAAGATATCAGCACAGTGGTGTATACAAGGAAACTGTTAACTTGCGGACATTTTCATGCTGGAATGTAGGAGTGTGTGCACATGGTGTAGACTTGAGTTAGTTGCAATGACTAGGGAGATTTGTAACAAGAAATCTGGAGCCAAAAGAGCTGCCATGCCTTCCCTCACCCCACGCCTTCCTTACTTTCTCTCTGTCTACCCTCATTCCATCTTTGAGTCTCACACCACACACACTTGTGCTTACACAGCTCTGTATAGCCCACACATTAGAAAAGAAGCCAGTGTTCATAGATGCTTAGTGTATTAACTCCTCTGGACAAAAACAGAACACTATTTTAAGTGCTCTTTTTAGCCAGGACTTAAAAACAAGTCTTTTCAGAAATAAGTCGTGTAGACAGCTTGATTTCTGTGACTGAGAGGATGATCTAGAACATCAGAGGCTACAGAGGATTCTAAAAGTGTTTCTAGATATCAGAAATGAACTTCATATACTGTGTGAGAAAGGGCAGCAGGGCCTCTTCACACAGCGGTGCAAGTGTTTATTGTTGTTCATTTGTTTTGTTTTCTTTTTTATTAAAGTCAGGGCCGAGTGATAAGTGGGTCCCACTGTCTTGGGTAAAAGAGCCATATTTCACCTGATGCTCAAATTAAGTCACAGATTTCCCTGATACAAGAACATGAACAGGTAATCTTCTTTATCTACTTGGTAGGAATTTGTATTAAGCAGTAAAAGGCAGGATGCCCTCCACCCCAGCTCAAAGAGTGAAGTGTCTGTCTTCTCTACTTCTATTACTATGTGCAAGCATCTACCAAGAAAAATTAACCATTCTTCTAGAGTACAAGCAGGTAAAAATGATCACCAAAATAGAGATATATCATTTCTGGAAGTAATTTAACTTGTCTAGCTTAAAGAGATCAATACAATATTTTTAATATGAAGCCGTATTTTTCCAAAGAAAGTATTGATCAGCAAAGGTATGCTCACATTTGCATTCTTTACAGCACTTGCCGTCCACATACGCAGGAGCTGATTTAGGAGGGCAGTCGGGAGCAGGGCAGACCAGAGTCTCACACTGGATGGTCCCATTCTGAAAAGCAAACAGCATTTAAAGAAATGCCACATAGAAATTCAATGCTCCACAAAGGCTTTTAAATCCATTTCATAGATTTCAAACGCTTACATAAAATGTCATTATTCTCTTTAGCAATGCCCACAGTGTGGTGACTCACAGTGATGCGGGCTACATTTGAACAATTGAGACTGGCTCCTATTTTTACCCAGCAGCTGATCTTTACTAAGCACATCCGCACCTTCTATAGTGAAGCAGAGAAGGCCACAAACTCACAAGGAAATGGCAAGCAGAAAGATGGCCTGGAACACCCTGCTACCTCCCGGTCGCTCACACACCAACCACGCACTGGCTGCTCTGACTTTCCTACTCAGTATGTATACTTAGCAAATCACACCCAGCATTTGGCTTAGGTAGATTTCTGCTCCTCCTTTGGGAAGGTTTCACTACAACTGGAAAATGTTATAATTTTATTATATGGTAATCTTGAGTAAAAACCCATATTACACAGAGATGTACATATGTATACACATAGACTATTCATGGACAGACCTCCACCCAGATGCACATATGAATCTTCACATACAAAAAGATGCCCACAAATGTACATACACACAGATGCACATTCACGGGTTTATGTGCACAGGGGTACACGCAAATATACACACATCCACACAGATGACATGCTTGGTTGCTCTCCCTTGGCCTCTCTACCTCTCTGTCTCTCTGTGCCCCCACCGACCCACCCACAGATACATTCACATACAGATCACTTTGGATCCTTTATATGTGTGTGATATTCTGCCTTTGAACCAACTGGATGAGTGTGGGGAAAACTTTCAGGCGGAAATGCGAATAGATGTATGACCCCTTCACAGAGCTCTAGCTTGACAACAGACGAGTTCATGTGGAATCTGAAAGTTTAAAACCAAACCTGACTTGAAGCTTTCTTTGAAGCAAGGATATGGTTTTGAAATAATAATGCACTAAAAATAATTTAGTACTGAGGATTAAGAAAAGTCACATTTATTTAAACAGTGCAGTGTGTATTCTATGTTAGCCAACTATTAAAGACTATTTAAAATCCATTATTTATATTATTTCTGTCTAGACACAATATTTAATGCTCTATATAATTCAGTTTCTTTATAATTCATTAATAAACACACGAAGGAGAATTCCCCAGAAATGCTAAGGGTTATAGGACAGACTCCCTTGGGATTTGCTTCGCTAACCTAATTTGAATTGCTAACTTCATGTATGCACAGATGTGCTTCATAACATTCCCACACCAAGAGAGTCTTTAATAATGGAACACACAGTTCTTCAGAAGTGACCAGGTTTGCTTGCATTTTAGTGATGCATTTAGAAAAAATAGGTCTTGAAATTTTCATGATTACATTGTCTTAATAAATATTTAACCAGTGGGACCCCCGGAGTCCCCCGGAACAGTGAAAGGAAGGCATACCAAGCATGTGCAGTTCTTACAGCCGTCTGTCCAGGACTCAAACTCTCGGTAGGTGGCTCCCTTCATGGTGCATGTCCGCTCACAATAGCACTGATCCAGCCTGTTCATTCGTTGTTCAGCTCTGGACAACTACGGCACAAAGACAGGGCTCACCATTACAGCCACTTGGAAATGCAGAGCACTCTAGCAAGCATCTAACATCGCTGTCTAAACAGCAATAAAACAATGGGCTGTGCCCATCACTAATTATTATTGAGCCATCATCAATTATAAATATATTAAGCCTGTACAATTTTAAAGAAACATTTCCCGACATGAAATGAGACTAATTCAGAATAACACCATCCACATTACAGGTAAGAATCTTTCATTTTTTAAAAAAAGTATCTAATTCCATTAATATGTATACTCAAGTAAAAAAATAATATTTAGTATTTACATCATATAAATAACAAACTGTTCACATGGCCTTTAGAAAATCCTTCAAGACTATGCAAAATTTAAAATTTGCTGAACTTGTCAGTAAACGTGTTATGTTCTTCAGACTTACAGTGAATGAACCTACAGCTGTAGCATAACAGTTAAAAACTGTTCTGGAGTTATTTACTTGGCCAAATTATGGTGTCCACATACTTTACAGTGTCTTTCTGCCTTCCTATTTGCAAAGAAAGCTCAGTAGAAATAAATAATTAAAGCTAGGCAATCCTAGGTCTTGACGCAGCGAGGCAGAGAGGCAGAGTGTAAACCAGGTAATCTGCCCCCTTTCTGATTTACTGAGTCATTTGTTATACAGATGGCTAGGATTTAAATATTTATACACCTTAATAAACATTATAGCCTTCTTCCTTGAGCAAGGATTCCAATCCAGTCCCAGGAAATCTCAGATCGTCTACTTTAAGGAACGTCCCCAGCATCTATGGTGGAAATCTATGGTGATAAAGGGGCTTGGGGAGTCACGTGACTGTGGCGCATTCTCAGTGTATTCTTGAGTCATTTTTTTACCTTGGCTGATGTCTTCGATAAAATGTCCTGCAGCTCCATGATTTTCTGCACGAGTCCATGGAAGTCGTTGCATGTTGGACAGGCTGCAATTATAAACGGGACACGGATGAGGCTATATTTATAAGGGGCTCCATCTGATTAACTCTGTGCTGACAGTCACTGCGTGTGACCTCCAATCTCACACTGACTGACATTCTAGACAAAGGGAAGCACAGGTACACTTCTCATCACAACGTACGGGGCAGGACGGATAGACTTACTTCGATTAAGATCCGGGCACTGAGCAATGAACCCCTGGGGCATGACAAGCAATTGCACGTCTTGCATTATTCCCTGTGTATGAAAACATGAAAGAAGCATTATTTCCATTTACGGAAATCATGCTCAGTAGGCAAGTTCCTGAGGAAAAATGTTAAGGAACAGATCTACCCAAACCCTTGGGTCTAGAGCCTTCTGGGGTCTGTTCCTAACCAGTCCATGCCAGGGAAAGACATCAAGCAAAACAGAGAATTACCTACGTGTTTTCTCCTTGATAATGCTTTTAAAGCTGTAAGACTAAATGTCAAGATTCGAGGATGTGGCTATCGTCTTATTGCTTTGAGGAGTTATTTTTAGTTCACCACAGAAGCAAGGCTTGAAAGTGACCTTTAAGCATCGACACGAAAATCACTACGGGCTTTCTCACCACAGACCTGAGACCAGTTTTGTACTAACAGTAATCAAAGGGGAAAAGGTGGGTAAACTGAGTCATGAAAGCAAGCCCACTTGAACATTTCTCTTTTAAAAAAAAAAAAAACTGGGATTTTTTTTAAAAGTTGATCTCTCAATTCATAAAGGACCGAGGATGTAGTGAGCAGGTGTAGCAAGACTTAGATTTAGCGTGCTCAGGAACACAGAAAGTTTAGAAGCAAGCTATTTAAATGCCAGCCACAAATGACGCACATTGCACAGAAGGCTTTGCGTTTGCATGCACGCACCCTTAGCTGTCGTGCTGCTGGCTCGATGGACTCAAAGCAAGGCAGGTGGATGTACAAACAACCTCTTCCCACGATCTTCCCTCTTCCCTGCCACCTTCTCTCTTATCCATCTCACGTACTTGTGTTATATTTAACTATATCTTCTTGGAAATCAGAAAGCCTAAGGACAGGGGTACCTGTACCAATATGTTATCAAGAGAATAATATCCCTTCAAAGATCTACTGCCCAAATAGTGATCTGTGTTTACATATTTACTCTGATTAACAGCATGTGTTGATGCGAGCAGTAACTTTTTCAGTATACAGTGTGGCGAGTACTAAAATCTGTTCTTGATTCTGGAATACAGGAGTAGCCTAGGTGAAAAAATCTTATGGCTTTGCAGAAGAACACGGAGATAGTCTGGTGTGTATAGTATGCAGGTGACGCACTGCACACATCTAATGGACAACGTTCTCAGACCACAATAAAGGCGGCAAAGCATACAGCTATACACATAATTGATGTGTGGGGACTGTGAAGCCACATCTGAGCTCGAAGACGGCCATCGTTAAACAGAAGGGAGATTTGAAACTCACAGCACGCATCTGTCATCCCTTGCATGGGAAAAGAGCATTGATTTTTAGGGTTTAAAGGGTAGAATCAATTTCGCACATCTGTCACCTGGTGGCTGCCTGGCTTTGGGCCTGTTATTTCACCTCACTGGGTAGGTGGTGCAGAGTTATAAGAAAGTGACTGGACCCTCATCAACATTTTCAGAGTAACAGTTTAAATTGAATAGTATAGTCAAGTCACCTGGTTTCCAACGAACAAGTAATATTAAGTTTTGGAACTCTCGCATTATATTGTTGGCTTAGAATTTCTGAGTTGACTAGTGCCTCTTCACTCTTGAAGACCACAGGTTGGACATGCCTCTCATCATTCTCAAAAAACAACGGTCACAGCTCTGGGGAAATGTTCACACAACAGGCAGTGGGCCAGCATTTCTCTGGCCTTTACTGATTCATCCTCAAGACTTCCAGAACTTCAGTTGGGACACCTTTTGATACTCTACAGGGAAGAGATTCTGAGTGCTTCTAAGTTTTCACTAGAGATACATTTTGACTGCTTCCTGTTTTCAGGGATTGGTACATGAGGAAACCATGTATAATGTTTCTAACTCAGGTTAGTAATGTCTCTGCAAAAGCATCACCAAAGGTGATATTTTAGTGGTAGAAAGTTTATTCCTCAGTTAATATTTAACTTTAGGAATGTCATGTTGATCACTAATTGTGTCCTGATGGTCATCTCTACAATATATTTAGATCAAATGCAAATAAGGGGTGACATTTTACCAGTTTAAAACAATGACCTAAGAAACAGAAAGCAAATAGAAATACATACAAATAAAAACACACAAACAGAACTTTGTTTCATGCCATAAAAAGTGAAATGTATTTTTGCAAATTCATTAGAAAGCTTTTCCATTTTACTTCATGCTCAGACTCTAGCCAAAAGATACCTTAAAATATCCATGTGCATTATTTCTCTGTCCCAACCAAAATGTGGTGCCCAGAGGCAAGTCTGTGGAAGGCATTTCCACCACTCGTTCATAGATCCTGAAAGACAAGATAGCAGAGAAAGGCTGTGAACACACAGGAATCCCCTAGTGATAGCGAGAATCTTCGAATTCTTGAAATGAGAATGGTTCACTTACTTATTGCAGTCGATGTGTAAAATTAAGTGGGAGGCACTGAAGGCCAAGGAGAGCTTGTGCCACTTGGCATCGGCCAAAATATAAGGAAACACTTCCGTGTGAGGACGGTGAGCGCCAGAGCGGTAATGTAGTCTGATCTCATGCCGATGGCCACTGCTTTCCAGTTCCAGATACCTTGATAGAGAAGAGCCACATGGGACATGTCAGAGGTACAGTTCAACAATGGCTATGGCAGCCTCTTCTCCAGAGAGATGGAGCAGACATACAGCTTCTACTCCCCCTGCAAAGTTCGACCAGACATTCCAAGTAAAGAGTATAACAGCAGGCCATACTAGAACATACGTGATATGGAGGGACAGGGTAATAACACTGGGAGCTATGGTTTAAGTGGGGATGGGAAAATGGGGCTGGGGGGACAAGGGGAGAGAGGGAAGAGTGTGCTGACTAACACTAAGGCTGTAGTAAGAAGGTTTATGAAAATGCACTGGCTTGTAATCTACTATATATGTAATGTGCTATTTATATATATGCAATATACACATGTGTGAGTTTATGCATACATGCATGTATGTATGTACAAACAGAATTACCCACAAATGAGTGACCAGTGGTGCTCCCAGAAGAGATTAGATGTTGAGTGAAAGTCTCAGTGAGAAGTACAAGTTACTCCCACAAGTTCTTAGGGAGACCCCCTGATGCCCAAAACAATAAGAGGTACGCCATTGCTTTTGGTTGCCCACCATAAGGAGATAGTAAGACCTTATTGCTGAAGACACCACGTAATGTTTTGGTTTCAGAACACAGAGAAACCAATTTTGAATAGAAAATCTCTGCACTGGCTGGACTGCACAGTACAAGAAGGTGCATGCAGGCTGCTGAGGAAGACATCAACCACACCACCCAGTGCTGGACTCTGACTGCTGGGGTGCTCATTATCAGGCATGATGTGCCTGCTGTGTGCTGGTGACAGAGCTGTGGGTGGGAATATCCAACTGCTCTCGTGATTGAGCTTGTGCCACAAGAGGTAATTCATGCTTGACGCTGTTAACATGGTTAAAAGAGAAGAATTCATAGGCCATGGGGGAAACCTATTGATGTTGGTTTACTAAACGATCATGTTGTCACACTGCCTTCTAAATATTTATGTTTGCATCCATGAGCTTGGGTTGTGCCTTCAGCCTTGGTCATAGAGGCTTCTTCGTGATGGCAGATAGTGATTAATGAGGAGACATGGGCAAAGTGCTGGAAAATGGTGACTGGGAGTCCTCAGCCATAGGTTAGACAACTATACCATCCCCATCCGAGGCTGGGGGAGAATCCCAGAGGAGGGCACAGAAGAATGTGAGAACTACAGCAGGACAAAAACTGCTGTGAAATTCTGTCTTCTGGCCATGACATGGCTGTGCACACACGGACTCAAAGTAACTGTTATTTCCTCACACGAGATCTATGAAAGATCAAGCAGTAAGAGATCTCATAATATGAAGTAGAAGGAAGAAATCTCATGGTGTCCCAGGCTAGACAAAGAACTATAGGCAGCTAATGACTGTGGAGAGAGATTTACCTATTCTAAGGATGAGTTCCCTAATTGGTTATTCAGTACAAAATGGTTAATCCATCCCCAAATCATATAAAAACAAGTAATAAAAATAGACTCATAAGGTTTGTGTGTGTGTGTGTGTGTGTGTGTGTGTGTGTGTGTGTGTGTGTGTGTGTTAATTAAAGAAAAGGAAGACATCAATTTGAGAGGGAGTAGGAGTCTAAAGAAAGGGTTAGAGGGAGGAAAAGGAAGGGGAAAGTGATTAAAATTAAAATTAAAATTTAAAGAATTCCAGCATGGAACCAGGGGCTCCTGAGACCGCTTACCTAGCTGGGGAACTACTGGGGATTTGAAACCTGCCCCACACCATGCGCATATGGACGCACTAATTGAACTCTGTATTAAAGGTAAATGAAAAGGAGGACATTTAGAGGGAGAAGTGATGGAGGGAGCGTCTCCTGGGGTGACTGAGAGCAATGGAGGGGGGATATGATCACAGTGCATTGTATTCCATAAGAAAATTTCAAAGAATAAACAGAGGGAGGAAGAAGAGAGGAAAACACCAAATAGGTCACCCCAGGAGCCAAGAATTAAAAACTACTTCTTATGTTTAATTGATATTATAATAATTTTATGAATTTGTGGTATAATGTCTATTTTAATAAATGTGAAAGGAGAAATTAGAATAATTAGCATACCCTCCACATCAAACATTTCTCATTTCTTTGTGTTGAGAACATTTACAGTCATTTCTTCTGGTGGTTTTTAAATATACAACAAAGTATATATTGCATTTTCTTAGCCATTCATGGGCTCCCAAATTGATTCCATATCTTGCAAAAGTAAATAATGTTGTGAAAGCCTTAGAAGTGCAGATACCTTTCACACACTGATCCCCTTCCCTGTGGATATGGACTCAGGAACAAGGCAGGATGTTTTCAGGAATGCTCTCTGGTTTTCCGAAATGAATACATTATTGTTCACTCTCTCTCTGGGTGTCCGACTTCCCCTTCCTCCATAGCATTTTTAAGATGATAATCTTACAAGAATAAAATTTCTTTTCTCATGTAAGACCAAATACTTAATATGTTAGCAATTCAACTAATCAGTTCTTTAAGAATAGAAAAGCAGGGCTGGAGAGATGGCTCAGTGGTTAAGAGCACTGACTGCTCTTCCAGAGGTCCTGAGTTCAATTCCCAGCAACCACATGGTGGCTCACAACCATCTGTAATGGGATCTGATGCTCTCTTCTGGTGTGTCTGAAAACAGCTACAATCTACTCATATACATAAAATAAATAAATCTCGAGGAAAATAAAAGAATAGGAAAGCATTTGCTTTTTAAAACAATTAACATCTGTAAACATACCAACCACTTCTATAGCTGTTAATTCTCAACATATTGAGTCAAGAGCCACGGCACTACAAGCAGATACCCTCCTGTAGATAGTATTAGAAATCCTACCTGTACTGAAATCCTGCCATTGAAAACAATGGCAGCTCACTGATAATAAAGAAGACATCATCCACTATAAAAGACAAAATCTTTGTCATTGGTGCAGCTCTCAGAGGGCACAATGGCAAGTGGCACTATAGTCAGTCTTTGAATTCAAAGCTCCACAGTGTTCCTCTCTGCTGCCTAGGACCTGGCCAGAAGGCCTGTCTTCTCCCTGTCTCCATTTCCTCAAGTGTACAATGAAGATGCAGCAACATACACGTAAAGTAGGCTACCCTCCACACTGGAAACACTCAGTGATGTTAACATTTTATTGGTCAATAACTTCATAAGGTCTATCTTAAAGCCAGCTTTAGAAATGACAAGCAAAACAAACACATGTTTAAATCATTTGAAATTTTATTTTTGAGGTTATTATATAATTACATCATTTCTCTCTTCCCTTTCCTCCCTTCAAATCCTCCAATATAGCCCTCCATGCTTTCTTTCAAAGGCATGGAGAACAACCCACTCATAGAGAAGCTTACTGACTACACTGGTAGGAAGGGAATGTCAAAGTCCGTCAAATATAAGAAATGTGGCAGTCAGACGCAGACACAGACACCGACGTAGGTGACACTGGGCATTCCAGTGGAAAGCTATATCCCATAGCTACTTCCAGAGGTTCCCTCAGATATTAGAGATATGACAAGAGGAGGGAAAATGTACATTGATTGGCATCCCCTACAAAAACCGCCTTGACACTAGTCATGGTAGTCTGCTTGTTTTTCATATTTGGTCAATGGCAAGGCAGAACGATTCAGAAACTTAAGAGACCTCAGAGTCTTAAATCTCTTGCCACTGACTGTGGCAATGGGAGAGTGAAAGCTCTCTTTAAGCTTCCATCTCCATCCCTATTAAATGGAGACAATATGACTGTAAATCTCATACAATTGTTAACAGAGTTAAATGAAACATGATCAAATATGTATACTGTGTGGTTCCCGACAAGGGGTAAACAATCTGCATATGTCTCCTTAATGATTTACAGTTCCTATCCTGTGGTCATACTTTCTATTGCAACACCATGAAAACTTCACACTGGACTGTATCTTAAATAGATGTGAGTCTCTGTAACATAAAGTATTTTAATAGGAATCTATCCAAATAACCACAAAACAGTTCCATCTATGATATGCCCATGAAAACAGTCATCCAGATGGCTTGACTACATCCAGTAACACCTGACACCCTCCTTGGGTACTTTATTTTTAATAAAAATACCTCTCTTTAATATGTGAGCATAAAGAAATGAATATCTAAAAGATAATGAGTTACTAGTTTAATCACTTTTGCACACATCTGCATGGTATGCACCGAAAATGTGACCTTGAACAAGACAAGAAATGCCTAAAGCTTAGAGATCCCCAATAACAAATGCGTGATGAAAACAATGTTTACTCTTATTTCATAGTCAGTGAGAAAAGGACTCTGGAAGTCCTGCAGCATTAAGCCGGACAAGCTCCAGTAGGTGAAGACAATGTTTCACGAGTAAGGTATCCAGGATCCATAGCTGTATTCTCAAGAGAAAAGGTCAGTAGCAACTGCAATAAATTCACAAATGAAGATCTGGCACTCAATATTCTGGCTTTAGTAACAACTCTCTATCATATTACCCTGTATAATAAATAGGGAAATAGTCACACTTGAAATCGAGGCAATCTTTTACTATTAATAATGAGGATGAGGAGACAGTAGATCTAATACTGTAGGGAGTGTAGGAGCCCTGCAGTGATGTGAATGAGTAAAGTTCTGAGGGACGTGTGCTGCTGATGTGGGCACAACCATATCAAGGACCCCATAGCCTCAGGCTCATATGGATGGCAAGACCTTTCTTTGGGCCCAGTGCAATTGTGTGCAAAAAAATGTTCTCCACAACTTTATCTAAATCTCCCATCCCCCACCAAGGATATTTATAGCCTGAAGACTGCTCTCCTAGAGAAACTGTTTCTACCAAGATTAGCTGAACCTGTCCCTTTGATCCAGCTGTATGCATATAAAATTTACTTATTTGTTTATCTGGATGCAATAGCACCACCTCCGTGTTTAGCTGTATTCAATATCTCCTCCTTCCTATTCAATGGTACATAATAAATCCACTGAGCTTATGGAGGGTTAATGAGGTGCTACAGTTTCTCCATCAGAAAAACCCAGACCACCCAACCTGGTCATAGCTTTCTGTATGTATCGTCCATTCATCTGTCTTCCCTTCATTCGCTCACCACTCCATCAGGTCCATCCATGAAGCCTTAATGAACACAGCATAAGACCATCTATAGGGAACCTCAATGTCAGCTCATGACACTCCAAGACCAAGTTCCCTGCACAAAGGAGATGTATTTGCCCCAGAGGAACAGGAGGCATAGACAGGACATAAAGTCCATCCAGGACAAAGATGAGAGATTGAGAAGGAGAGGGGAACAAGGGAGAGTGGAGAAAAGGGTAGTTGTGGGGGTAGGGGACAACAGAAGACTGGCTCTGGAGAGAGAGGAGACTGGTGTGGCCCATAGGCAAATGGCAGTTTATAAAGGTAAAATGGGAATCCCTGTATTAGAATGAGATGTTTAATGTTGATTGGGTATGTTAATTAGGTGAGCCAAAGAGGGCTTTGGATGGCTGGACCTCAATACTTTGATAGATGGACCTTCATAGTGAGCCTCTCCGGAGGAGGGACTTGCCAAGTAAGGGAATACATCTTGGTGGCCAGCTTTAGGAATGTAAGCTAATACCTTTTAGCAAGGCAGAGGGAGTGGAAGAGGGGAGCAGGCCTGACAGAGCCCTGTTTGCCCTTCTGGTTAGGGTCCCTTCACTATCCCTTTGATCCTGGAGAATCGGATGTGTCTTAAAAACATCCAGTTGAGAAGTTAGTTAGTCTTGTATAAAGACTGAGAAGAACACGTACACCAGAGCACTAACAGTAAGTGAGCAGACTCACAGCACAGGGAGGACCATAAACAGGAGAAAAGGGAGCAAGGACCTTATCTATAAAACATGAAGAGAATGCAGAGGTGAAGTTGCAGTAGCCAAGGAAACTGACAGGAGAGGGTAGCCCAGAAAGAAAATAGACTGCTGTGGAGACAAACATGGTCAAAGAACACAATTTATTAGTATAGAAATGTCTCTATGAAGCCTATGGCTATGTATAATTGATACATGTCAATTTTAAAAAGTTAGGAAACAAAGACAACAACTGCTGCTTGAGAAAGTCATCTTATTTGCCTCCACTGAGTGGTGACCGAGGACGAGCAAGAAGGAATTGGACAAGACACGGGAAGAATTGCTTCAGAGAAGTGTGGCCTCAGAAGGATGAGCATGGGGCACATCGCTGTAAGGCAGGAAAGAGGTACTGGGAAACATAAGCTGCTCTGATGGTCTGAGAACGCATATACACAGGTGTGCAAAAATATGGTCTGTGAATTATTTAAGGAGCTCACAAATTTGATGGAGTGCATTAGTAGACCCCAAGCTAAATACTCCTGCCTTGCAGGAAGACAAAGCAGGAGACAAGGGAATGGCTAGCTGCAGAACACTTGACAGGAACATGTATGTGAATGCACACACACACAGATAAACATACACATGCATGCACACATGCATACACACACATACATATGCATACACACACACCCCCACAATCTTGTCATCTAAACTAACAGGTTAGAATTAACTTCAGAAAACATACGAAAGTGGAGGAATGATAACACTTCTTATCTTCGTCGGGATTGTCATTGCTCTGATGAAACACCATGGCCAAAGCAGCTTGTTTCTATATCGCGGATCATTGTTGAAGGAAAAGGTCAGGCAGGAATTCAAACAGCAGAGAACCCTGGGAGGTGGGAGCTGCTGCAGAGCCCATGGAGGGGTGCTGCTTTACTGGCTTGCTCCTCGTGGCTTGCTCACCCTGCTTTCTTTCTTATACAACCCAGGACCACCAGCCCAGGTGTGGCAACACCCACCATGAGCTATGTCAAGCGCACATCAATCATTAATTTTAAAAATGCCCTAGGGCTTGCCTACAGCCCAACTATGAAGGCAATTTCTCAGTCGACTCCCTCCTTCAGATGACTCTTGCTTGTGTCAAGTTGGTATGAACTACACAGCATGCTACCAATGGTCTTCTTGGCTTGGCGTGGTGGTATACACCTTAGAGGTAGGCAAATATCTGTGGGTTCAAGGCCAGTCTGATATACTTAGTGAGTCCCTGAACAAGCGGGCTGCATAGAGAGATCTTGTGTCAAAATAAAAACAAATCAAAATGCATTACTAATGGTCTCATTTGTAGAGGAGGTGGGACACTGGCAGGAAGAGAAAGGTTCTGGGAACAATAATTAACCAGTGTAGCAGATCAAGGGGCAGAACTAGAAAAGGCTAGGCAGAAAGGTACAGTAGGGCAGGGAGGTGGGCCACTTAGGAACAGTCTAATAGATGATTGTGGACAGCCTTGAGTTCCTAGAAGCAACTGGCTGAGCTGTCTGTACGTCATAGAGATCCCTCACTCTATTGATGATGCTATGTTGTGCTTGCAGACAGGAGCCTAGCATAGCAGCCCTCTGAGAGGCTCTACCCAGCAGCCGACGAAGACAAAGGCAAATACCCATAGGCATACATTGGACAGAAGTCAGAGACCTCTGTGGAAGAGATAGAGGGAAGGATGGAAGGCCCTCAAGGAGATGGCAGCCCTGCAGGAAGGCCAACAATGTCAACTAACTTGGACTCCTGGGAGCTCTCAGAGACTGAGCCACCAATCAAAGAGCACATACTGGCTGGCCCCAGACAAATATGTAGCAGGGGGCTGCCACATCTGGCCTCAGAGAGAGAGGATGACCTAACCCTGCAGTGACTTGATGCACCAGGGTTGAGGGAGGTATAGGGGCAGGGCTTCTCTCTCAGAGACAAAAGGGAGAGGGGGGAGGGGAGGACTCTGAGAGAAGGTCTTAGAGAGGGGCAAAATTTGGATGTAAATAAGTAAGTAATAAATAATTTTTAAAAAGAAATTGAGCCTGAAGTTAATCCCAGGGATTTCTTATGCCAGGGAAAGGGGAATGGAAAACTCTGGAGACATTAGAAAGGGAGAGCAATAAGGATTTTTGTTTCAGAATTAATACGCAAGTGACTGAAGAAAACACAGTGTTTAGCCTGAACGCTGGAAACCAAGCGGCTGCCCTTTAGAAATAGAACAGGTTCGAGTGAGCTTGACTAAAGTGACGACCTCAGGTTCTGACTTGCACAGCTACATAACTCAGAGACCCAAGGGAAATGGGTGCAGCAAACATCCCCCAAAGCCAGGGAAGAGGCTGTGAAACCTCATTTCAAAGGGACTGGGTTTAAAGTCAATTGAAAGGATGAGTTCTGCTAAGGAAAGGCTAAAGTCAGGGGTGTGAGCAGTAAAGCGCCGGTGGAGGGAACCGGGAACATCAGTCTAGTGGAGCACTGCCCAGAGTTCAACAGGATGGAGACCAGGAACTGAGAACGGGGGCATCACAGCATGCTGACTTTTACTGAGGCAGGAGAATTGGGCCTGACTGGAAGGAACCCAGCAAAAAGCAAGATGGAGCGAGGCAGGCAGCTAGAGATGAATGTGATGTCAACAGGAGGGTATTTGTTGTTGTTGTTGTTGTTGTTGTTGTTGTTGCTTTGAAATATTTATACACTGAAAAAAATACACCAGAGAAGAGACAAAACGAAATGCTAGCGTGGGTGTGTAGAGCTGAAGTACGGAGCGACGTCCTTGAAACCGGACAGGATCTGCTCTACAGCTGCAGTGCCGGCCTTTGAGAGGGTCACAGACAGGAAACACCAATAAAACCTCCGGGAAGAAGAAAAGACACATGTGGCTGCAGTAAGCAGCGCGAGCGGCTTTGGTGACTGACTGTCTTTTGATTTATTTGAGGGTGCATTTCCTCCTCTGAGCGAGGACATCCGGGATAGCAGTGCGGGGGTGAAGATTTGAGACTTTGTCTAGGCTGAGAGAGCAAACGGACTGCAGCAGGAAGCATTAATGGTGTGTTGGCAAGCAATCAGATGGTGTGTTAGGATCAGTCAGTCTGGGTCAGCCACAAGAGTATAACCGAGACAGAGAGACGAGCCAACAGCTTGGGGATAGCCACGGGATATTAAATTCAGTTAATTTCGTGAGTACATGTGGAATGGGTGAAGTGGATTTCAGGTCCCAAGCAAGGGCAGGGAGGTCCACTGCCAAGTTGGCCACTGACTTCATAATCTACGAAAGCACCCCACGTTCTCACCTACCCATGTGTAACTCAGTGGCTCTCACTGCTTTTCACACCAATTACTAGATCCGGTCGTTCACCTCACTACATGAGTTTGCTTACTCAGAACAGTCTTGCTGATGATCACTGTAGGTGTGTTGATTGACAGGCAGTTTTAAGAACCACAAATGCTGGATTGGGAACTTTTATAGCCATGGTCATAGGAAGTCACTCTTCGGTACTCTACTCTTCTTATATATTTCTGGAATCTGTCTCCGAGCATTTTAGTGAAAATGTGAGTATCATTTCATACTGGATACATAGGTGTATGTTCCTTCAAGATCTGAGTAAAAGATCCTAGCTCACACTGAAAAGACAGTGAAGTTAGGACCTGATGACGTCAGGTTTAAATACTGACAACTGTCCTCTCTCCACCATCCTGCCTCCTTTTCTGTATTCTCTGGCAGGACAGCAGTTCTCACCCTTCCTAACAACGGGACCCTTTAATACAGTTCCTCCCCCAACCGTCATGAATCACAATGTAAATACTGAGTTTTCATTGCTCTTAGGTGACCCCTGTGAATACATTTTGTATCATAGACACTCCGCCCACTCTGTTCCTCCAGCCTCGCCTAATTAACTTATTACATTCAAATTTGAATTTCTGTTTCCTTCACACAATTTTGGTAGGTCCAATTCTTCTAAATTTTCCATTATGTCTGTCTACGGTTTTTCCAAACAATCTTTTTAAATTTCTTCAAATTCCTGTTATGTCAGCTTCTCCAACATGCTTGTCCGAAGAGCTTTCCTTTCGCTGTTCCTCTGTGTTGTGATTTTAGACTTGATTTTATTGATTTTGCTCTGACCTTTTTTTATTTACTTTTGTTAATTTTGGTTATGCTATGTTCTTGTTTTTATTAGGTTATATATTTCACAGATTTTTGTTTACATTTTTATGTGGCCATTCATTTCTAAAAGTCTCTTAATATTTCTTTCGCTATTATCCCAAATGTTTTGATATTCTGTTTTTCCATTTTCAGTTTTTAAGGATCTTTAAAACTTTTCCTTCTGATTTGTGTTCAGTTTTCATCTATCTATAAATTGCCTAAAACTCACTATTTCATTCCATTGTAATAAGGATATTGTGCATATAATTTCCATTTTTCAGTTTATTAAGAGTTATTTTGCCAGACAGTGGTGGCCCATGCCTTTAATCCCAGCACTTGGGAGGCAGAGGCAGGCGGATTTCTGAGTTCAAGGCCAGCCTGGTCTACAGAGTGAGTTCTAGGACAGCCAGGGCTATACAGAGAATTCCTGTCTTGAAAAACCAGAAGAAAAAAAAAAAGCTATTTTAGGGCTGTAGAGATGGCTCAGCGGTTAAGAACACTGATTGCTCTTCCAAAGGTCTGGAGTTCAATTCCCAGCAACCACATGGTGATTCACAACCATCTGTAATGGGATCCAATGCCTTCTTCTGATATGTCTGAAGAGAGTGACAGTGTACTCACATACCTAAAATAAATAACTTTTGGCCGGGAAGTGGTGGTGCACACCTTTAATCCCAGCACTTGGGAGGCAGAGGCAGGTGGATTTCTGAGTGCGAGGCCAGCCTGGTCTACAGAGTGAGTTACAGGACAGCCAGGGCTACACAGAGAAACCCTGTCTCCAAAAACCAAAAAGAAAAAAAAAAAAAAAAAAGAGTTATTTTCTGTCATAGTATACACTCTTTTCTAGACAAAGTTCCATGTGTTAGTTACAAGAATGCCCGCTGCAGCCATTAAATGCGATGGTCTACAGATAACATAAGTTCTTTGGGTCTATAAATGGTACTTTAACTATCACGGCTGTCGGTGTTTCTGTCCATATGATCCATCCAGTAGCAATAGTGTACAATCCCAATCCCCACTATTGTTGGTTTAAAGCCTATTTTTCCCTTTGGGTCTAATGGTGTTCTATAAAATGGGTGGCTCCAACATTAGGACAAAAACGTTTATAATTGTTGTATCTTGCTGATGTTATCTTTTCTTGATTATAATTGTATATATTTTCTTCACATCTTACAGCTACTTTCTGCGTCCCCTCTTATTATCTTTTAAATTAACATCTGTTTTATCAGACACTAGTGCATCCACACTTGCTCATTTCAGATTCTATTGGATTGAGATACCATTTTCGCCCTTCAATCTGTGTGTGCATCTCTTCTGATGACGTGGCTTCTTGTAGGGGGCTGGAGAGTTAAAGCATCTCGATTTAGTAAGCATTCAAAGGCACACCCTTCAGAATGTCATGCTGGGTCTTGTCCAGCTGCTCTACACAGGCTTGACTTCTTTTGCCCTATCATCTTTCTGTGTGATAGTTTCCTATAATATTGATGATTTTGGATTGTTTTTCTCGTCCAGTGAAACTGGTACATTCATATGTTGTTAAAATGTTACTTTCGTTTAACTTCTTGGCATGAGAATCTCTCAAGCATTCTTTGTGTGGCTGCTCTGCTGATCATAATTTTTCTTAGCTTTTTCCTTTCCTTGGAAAGTCATTACTTTTTTAATTTTGAAGGGTAGCCTTGCTGGAAATAGAAACCTGAGCTGGTGATTAATTTCTTTCAGGATTTGAGAACCGTCATTCCTGCCCTTGAAGGGTACCTACTAGAAAAGCATCTCTTAGTCAAGAAGGTCTGTCCTTAAATGCGACGGTGGTTTGTCTATTGTAGATTTGTACATGTCTTTGTCTCATACTTTCAACAGTTTGACTATAGAGTAACAAGTCAAGACTGCCTTATTATCCTGTCTATCTGGGCTTTTATAGGCCTCCTGCTCCTGGATGCCCAGCCCTCTCCCAAGACTGCAGTCATTTTCTGCTATAATTCCATGTCACATGTCTTCTGCTACCTTGCTGTTCATGTCTTCCCTTTGGACATGCTGATGATAAAGGCATTTTTCAAAGGCATCCCAAAGGCTTTGGATGGTCTTCCCATTATTTTTTTCTTTATTTCTTTATGAAAGAGATATCTTGAAAAATCTTTGAGCTCTGATATTCTTTCTCTTCTTTGATATAATCTATCCTTGAAGCTCCCAAATGAATTTTTAACCTGTCTTCCTGAGCTCTTTATTTCTAAAGTTTCTATCTCCTATGCAGGGGCTGTAGCTCACAGGTCTGTCTTTGCCCAGCACACATGAAGCTGTAGGATTATTCCATCATCCTGACAAACAACAATAAAACCATGGAGTTTTCTGTCTCTTTACAGAATTTCTCATTCATATCAATCACTGCCTTCTTAATTTCATTTAACTATCTGAATTCCTTTGTGTCTCACTAAGCATTTTTTTATTATTATTCTTTTAGTTGGGTTTTAGTAGGGCACACAGCTGTAACCCAGCACTGAGGCAGAGGCGGGCATATCTCCATGAGTTCTAGGCCAGCATGGTCTACATAGCTTCCTCTGGGCAAACCAAGGCCAATAGTGAGACCCTGTCTTTAAAAAACACAAAAACAAACATTCTTTTGAATTCTTCATCAGGATTCCATGAGCTCTGGTGTCTGTGAAGTCTGTTACTGAAGTTAGGATGTTGAGGTATAGGCACAGCACTTTGTTTTTCTTATTCCCTGTGTTCCTGTGTTAAGATTGCATATCTCATACTGTCATGTCTTCATCATGTCAGTTATTGAATTGTATTTTCTAAGGAACAATCTCTTGGTTCTCTTTTGATTCCGTTAAGTAAATCATTATTGTCTACATATTCATACTGATATTCTTCTTATGAATACTTTATATTAGGAAAACTGCTATCATTTTATGAGTCTAAAACCTGATAAAGACATTAAACGAGAGAAAAATTAAAAACTAACTTTTTATAAAACTAGTTATATCAAGCCTAAGTGATGCTAATAGATATAATTTATTCACACATAAAGAAAACAGCCAAATGGCATAAACTATAAAATTAATGCTACTTTTATATTTCAAAGTCATTCAGTGTAATTCATCAGACAGCGACAAAGTAAGAAAAATTCATTTTAATCAGCAGAAATATGTTTGATGAGATATAAATCCATTAGTATTTTTAAGTGTTGGTGAATAAATGCAAAGTTCTTTTATACGAGATAAAGTAGAAAAACAAACAAAGATATGTCAATAACTGGGTCATACACACAGTGCTGGAACATCAAAAGATATTTCCACCAGACCTGGAACAATGACGTCAATCAGCTCATTTCCAGCCCGTTCTAAACGAGCGTTCTTGGTAACTCCTGAAAGCGCTGGCTGCCTCTGACTTTCACCTGCGGAGAATTTGCCTCCTTCTGGATTGCCTCTCCCAGCCTTGACACCAGGGTTTGTGCCTGGTTCTATTGTATCTTCTCCTGCAATGTTTGCTTGTTGTCCCTGGGAAGCCTGCTCATTTATGGCGGGAGATAAGGGAGGGGCAGTGGATTTAGGGAAGGGGAGTGGGAGGGGGGCAAATGGGAGGGGAGAAGCAGGAGAGGAGAGGCTGCAGCCGGGATGTATTGTATGAGAAAAAAATGAATAATCGTTTTTTTCTAAATAAAAGGATTGTAAAGGAAGAAATACCACCATCTTATTGGTACTTAATATGATTATTAACTTAGAAAATAAAATTCTACAAATAAAGTGCTAGAATTAGTAAATAAGTTAGCAAGCTTGCTGATTAAATATTAATGTGCAAAACTCAATTTTAATAAGTAAAGACAAAATGAAATCCTAAACAATGCCAATTATGATAATATCAGAAGAGAATTTCCAAGAATAAATGAACCGAACCGAGATTATGTAATGACTTTTTTTTTGTTTGTTTGTTTTTGTTTTTGGAGACAGGGTTTCTCTGTGTAGCCCTGGCTGTCCTGTAACTCACTCTGTAGACCAGGCTGGCCTCAAACTCAGAAATCCACCTGCCTCTGCCTCCCAAGTGCTGGGACTAAAGGTGTGCGCCACCACTGCCCGGTATAATGACTTTATTTTAAAAGACTTTAAAATATTACTGAAAGGAATCAAGAGATATCTTCTATAAATATACAATGATCACCCCAGTCTTTGTACTGATTTCATGAGAGTCCAATCAAATTCCAAACTGATTCTAAAATTTCAGTAAAATGTGAATATATATATATGTATATGTATATGGAAACAACAGAATATATAGGATTGTCACATGAAAATTATTATATTTAATATACTAATTAAAATTAATTTAAAAATGGACCCATGCGTGACTTTAAAAACAGTAATTAAGCTGAATAATGATTTTAGAAATATGTGACTGTAAATAACCTAATAACAGGAAGAAACAATGTTTCTTTAGAACCAATCTCTTCTGTGATAAACTTAATCTTGCAGTTCTTCAGCTTTTGGAAATAGTTTGTGGGAAGATGTGAAGGAATTTGGAAACTGGGCATTTAAAAGTCCCCAGACGCTGCCAGCAGACCACACTGGGATGCTCTGATGCGACCTGGGAAGTTGAAGACACTGAGAGAAGTGTAGACAGAGAAGGCTTACTCTCAGTTGGGCTATTAACCATGAGTTGTAAGGAGTCCTCAGCAGCTTTGCAGGAAAGTCATTCTGAAGCTCTGGTGATGAGAAGCTCCATCACACAGGGGAGCTCAGCAGGCATCCTGGGAGAACTTAGAAAGAGACAGCCACTGGGGGAGACCCTTTCAGCACTGCCTTCTGAGGTGCTCCAGGGGCCAAGGTCACCCCCCTACTGTTCAGGCTGAAAGAGTCAAAGCCAGAGGCAACAGTTATCTTGGGCTGGTTACTGCATGAGTTCTTGCTGCTGCTGCTGCAGCTGCTGCTGCTGCTGCTGGTATTCCCTGAGAATTTCCAAACAACTGAAATGAGCACAGAGCATTCTCAGCTATGGAAAAGAAAACTAACCTGGCCCAGGGTTCTACCTGACATAAAAATACCAAAAAAAAAAAAAAAAAAAAAAGTAATTTTCATGTTTTGACCATATATATTTTTGTGAATAAGTAATTAGAACAATTAAGTACAAAATATCTATATATCTTCCTTACCATGTAGAGCATATTGATAACTGCACTGGATTAAATTGGCCACATGATTCTATAGGAGAAAAATACATTCCTAATGTCTTCAGGAGCAATAGAAGGCCAAAGTGTTCAGCCTTACTTTTGAAGGGAGTGGAGAGGTCAGGCCCCTACTCTAAAGCAGGCAGAAGGGCAAGCTGCTCAGACAGTAAGTGGGAGGGGGCAGTAATCCTGAGCAGCCTGGGCAAATGCTGATTCTAGTACTTATTGTGACTCTACAACTGAGACACCGCCTCTCAAGGGACATTTCCTTATCTGTGAAACAAGGATAGAGACTGTGCCCACTGCTAAGCCGTGGTGAACATTAGATGAGATTAATTCACGCTAAGGTGTTTACAGAATTGTCTGACACAGGAGAAGCCCAATAAAAGTTAGGCCTTATCATGCAGAGAAATCTCTGATGCCCTTGAAAACCCAGCAGCTACCGCAGAGCCTGATATCAGCTCCTTGATTCTCAGCCATTTATGTACTAAATTTGGGTTGCCCACTAACATGGCAGGTACTACATCAGGCCAAAGTAGGGAGGAGAGCCCCATGCAGGCGCTCAAAGAAGCTCCCATGGCTGTTCTCAACTGAATCAGGATGTAAACTGTTCTGAATGCAGGCTGTGACCATCTTTGTGTCACCAGGCGTGTCTGTGTGTTGTCATACCTCAGAGTTCACGTGACACTACTTCTGGAACCTACTTAGAAATGAAGTGCTTAAAAAAATAAGCACATTTCCTTAATGTGACTGATCAAAAAAATTCCTTCAGCACAACCTGAAATCCACAACTCTGGAGGTACAGAAGATTCTGTAGTTTCTGTTTTTTTTTTTTAAATTATTGGCTAATAAAAAATGAATGACTAGCTTTATTTTTTAAAACAAAAACATGCACTTAGAGGATTATAAACAAAAAGCCAAGAACAGACTTCACTCTCAATTGCACATAAATAAAATTCAATAAGGAAAGATGTAATCGCTACTTTTTACATTTTTAATGTAGGGAATGCAAATATCCATGTTAAAATGAAATGTAAAAACAATTTGAGCTATGTGTTTTGGAGTATGTTTTGTGTAAACACATTGTCTTCGAGTTTGACTACAAGCATTAAATAGGACGCTTTTATGGTATTCCCATTGGTAAGAAGCGACAGTGCCCATTGCAATGGGAAGAGTCAGAGATGTTTAAAAAAAAGCAGGGGAAGCTTTGATGAGAAACAAATTTCTGCAACAGAACCAAAAATCATCTCCCATCAAATCCTAATCAAGGAGGAAAAGCCCTGGAGAACCTGTGGGCTCATGAACAGCTTCAGTGGGAGAAGATCAGCACCACGAGAAGATAAAATGTCGCTCTGTGTCTCAGCAGAGGAGTGTGGAACACAAGAAGAGCCGGCTTCACTGCCATGAGGGTCCTGACAGGAATGTGTAATCTGTATTGTTCTCATGGGGTGGCACTGATGACGATCCCACAGGATGAAGGTAGAGAGCCTATAGGTTAGGATACTAGGGCATGAAAATACCTATAAGCCTATGGGGAAGGCCACAGACGGTACTAGGTCATGGAGAGACCTATAAGCCTATAGGGAAGGCCACAGAGGGTACTAGGTCATGGAGAGACCTGTAACCTATAGGGAAGGCCACAGAGGGTACTGGGTCATGGAGAGACCTATAAGCCCTAGGGAAGGCCACAGAGGGTACTGGGTCATGGAGAGACCTATAAGCCTATAGGGAAGGTCACAGAGGGTATTGGGTCATGGAGAGACCTATAAGCCCTAGGTAAGGCCATAGAGGGTACTAGGTCATGGAGAGACCTATAAGCCTATAGGGAAGGCCACAGAGGGTACTGGGTCATGGAGAAGCCTATAGGGAAGGCCATATTGGATGCTAGACTATGGGAAAATGGAGTTGCTCCACTTTGGAGGAGATAATAAATGACCACAAGGTGAACATGTGTTTCTTTTTTAATAAATTGTTTCATACAATGCATTTTGATTCTCGCCCCAGATCCTCCCCATTCTATGTTCTCCCCTCCCCCCCAATAGAAAATAGATGAAAATAAAAATCAACAAATAAAAACTAAGACAAATAATACCAAAATGAAACAAAAAGCACACAACACAGCAAGGCAATGTGTGTTCATAAATACAACCAAGAAGGAAAAAAAGATATTTCTTAGATAGAAAATAGGCTGGAGTTTGTAGACTGGACATAGCAGGTTATCAACATTGATCTCTACTTTCATCATTGCTTCTGTGTGTGTGCACGTGTGTGTGTGCATGTGTGTGTGTACTCACACGCGTGCACACACACACACATGCACGCGTGCATGCATAAGTGCATACGGTGCCTTCCATGTAGAGGAAAAGAATATGCACTGGAACTGCCCCGAACCCACGAGACACAGGGACCGAGGTAGGCAGGCTTAGAAACCCCCCTGGATCCCAACAGCGGGTGGCTGAGGCAGGAAACTTATGCCTGGGACACTAGGATTCCATAGTCAAGCAGCTCTGGGAGAAAATTTCTCTCCCAGGAACTCGGAAAAGCCCCGAGCGGGGGGGAAAATGAGCCCCAGCGCTACCTAATTCCGCACGGTTTCCACGGGCCACAGAGATTGAGGGACAGCAACTTCCGGCGGCGGCCGGGAACCTCAGCTTGGGCCACAGGGCTCCATAGCAAATTAGCGCCGGGACAAAGATACCTCTCAGGAGCTCGGAAAAGCCAGGAGAGGGCCAAAGACACACCCCACAGCTCACCAGGAACTGCCCCAAACCCGCGAGACACAGGGACCGAGATCAGACCCAGTGCCACAGCTCTCCAAACCCAAACATCTCTCAGAGAGAG
>CM052718.1:7731198-7791008 GCA_028551405.1 Uromys caudimaculatus | reverse complement strand
TAGTCAGGGTTTCTATTCCTGCACAAACATCATGACCAAGAAGTAAGTTGGGGAGGAAAGGGTTTATTCAGCTTACACTTCCAATTTCTGTTCATCACTAAAGGAAGTCAGGACTGGAACTCAAGCAGGTCAAGGAGCAGGAGCTGATGCAGAGGCCAAAGAGGAATGCTGCTTACTGGCTTGCTTGCTTCTCCTGGCTTGCTCGGCTGGCTTTCTTATAGACCCCAAGACAGCCCACAGATGGTACCACTCACAAGGGGCCCTCCCCCCTTGATCACTAATTGAGAAAATGCCTTACAGCTGGATCTCATGGAGGCATTTTCTCAACTGAAACTCCTTTCTCTGTGCTAACTTCAGCTTGTGTCAGGTTGACACACAAAACTAACCAGTACAAGGAGTTTGGAACTTCTGCCTAGAAAATCTCTAGATGGCCATAAATGGAGACTTGTGGATTAGCCTGATTAAAGTTCAGAAGATCAGAATGTTGAGAGAAATGTGGACAGTGGAGGCCTGGCTCATGAAATTTCAGAGGGGAACAAAACTCTTATTGAGAAATCAATGAGAGACTCATCATGTAATGGTCAGAAAATATCTGTCTGTGCTCCTGAGTCCTTTAGTATGACTGAATTTTAAAGCGAAGGACTAATTTGTTCAGTGAAAGAAATCTTTAGAAAAGATCTCATTTCGGTTACTGCCCCTGACCTCATCCATGTCTACATCGAGAGAAAGCAAGACAGAGAACGGACATATACAGGCTGGTGAGAAAAAGAGGATAAGTTTAAAGTTACTGACAAGACAGTTCAAAAGCAGGTGTGATTATTAAAGAGATTGTAGCACCTTTAAAGAAAAGCCTCCTACTCCGCATGAGAGAATACAAAAGACAGTATGAGGGCAAGACCCTCCCTATCAGAGGCTATAATTTATGAAAATGCTAATTTACTTGATCAGAAGAAGCATAAACTAAGAATTCCACGTAAGGGTCCAGTGGTGGTTTGAATAGGAATGGCCCCCATAGACTCATGAGTAGGAATGCTTGGCCCTTTGGGAGTGGCACTATTAGGAAGTGTGGTCTTGTTGGAGTAAGTGTGGCCTTGTCAGAGGAGGTGTGTCACTGTGAGGGCAGGTTTTTAGGTCTCATATGCTCAGGCTATGACGAGTGTGGATCACAGTCTCTTCTAGCTGCCTGCAGATCCAGGAATTCTCAGCTCCATTTCCAGCACCATGTCTGCCTGTGTGTCGCTATGCTTCCATCATGACAATGGAGTAAACTTCTGAAACTCTAAGCCAGTCCCAATTAAATGTTGCTGTTACCGTGGTCAGGATGTCTCATCACGGCAATAAAACCCAAACTAAGACAGGTCTCCTTGCTCCAACATGGTCACCTAGGGAGGTGTTTTCCCAGAGTCAACCTTAAAGAAACACAGAAGCTCGTGCAGATGTGATACGGTGAGAGCCAGGCTACACAGCAAGCTCCTATCAAACTTTGATGTCGTTATTCAGAATGTACTGGTTTTGTGGCTATGAGTTTACAAGATTGGAAGGATCATGGAATCTTGTGCCGAGGTTGAAAAGAAACGATGAGGGCAGCAATGTGCTGGATTCTTTGAGGGGACACTGGGAGGCCACTGCTTGGAGCTGTAAAACTGAAGCTTTAGTTGCAATGGAGACCCGAGAAAGCTGGAGATTCAAGGACCAAGAAGCACCTGCCAACAGAAGTGCAACCATGGAGTCAGAAAAAAAGGGGGGGGGAGCTAAGTGGGTGTCAAGGTTTGGTGTTTGAGTAATTGGGCCTCATGGAGCATACCCTATAATCAGCTGACTGGGGAAGAGAAGACTGAGGCCTGGCTTACTGATGGTGCTGCACACCATGCAGGTACCAAAAGAGGACATCTACAGCAACACAGCATCTTTGTGGGACAACTATAAAAACATTGGAGGAAAGTAATCTTCACAGTGGCTAGAGTTTTTGGAAGTATACATCTTCATGCATTTTTGCTGAGAGGAGAAGTGGACCACTATGTGATTATATATTGATCCATGAACTCTATCCACTGGTTTCACTGGATTGTTAGGGCCTAAAAAGGAGCATGGTTGGAAAATTAGTAATAAATATATTTGGATAAAGCTACGTGGATAGACCTCTCCTAATAGACAAAAAATGTGAAGATACTTGTGTCTCCTGTAAATGCGCATCAAGTTATTTCAGCAGAGGAGGCATATTTTCCACAGGGCTGTGTGTGCTTTTGACCAGCATCCAGTTTAGGATATTGTTTCTTCTGTATCCTGAGTTCCTGGTCCCAGGAAAGAAAGGGTAGAAATGTGAATAGTGCTGTTCACCATTAACTGTAGTTGACCTACTAGGATGTTTTCTGCTTCCTATTCCCATGACCTTGTACTCTGCTGGCCTAGAAGTTTTGGGTTCAGAGGGAGGAACACTTCTTCCAGGAGACACAATAAACACTCCATCCAGCAGAAGGTAAGACTTCTTTCTGGCCATTTTGAGCTCCTGATGGCTTTAAGTCAGCAGACTAAGTGAGAAGCCTCAGTGTTAGGATGTGTGACTAATCCAGTTTCCATTGGAAACAACTTCCTGTCCAGTCTGGGGTGCAGGAGATCCTTTACGGTATCTTGTGGTATTACTAGGTGTCATCCCATCCAGTCAGTATGATAAGTGGCCCAGGCCCTTCAAGAATGAAGGTATGGGTCACCCCTTAGAATAAAGAGCCAAGACCCACTGAAGTGCTTGCTGAGGGTGGAGGAGATACAGAATAGGGAGCAGAGACATGTTATACGTACCAACTAAGGCCACATGACTGTTTACAGCCGCAAGGACTGTAGCTGACATTAGTGTTTATGTCCTATTTTCCTAAGAATGTATTCATTTGTATACATAGTAAGCAGATATTTCTGCTTTCTTTCTTATGTTTCTTTATCATGGGATGTAACACTAACTGAGATAATATCAGTGGGCGCGTGTTACAAATCTATATTATCATTCTTAAGTTATGGTACATTTAAAGGCTTAAGTGTTCCTCGGGGAACTTTGATCCCCCAAACCCTTTGGAACCTAGAATACTATATTTTAAGTCCCAGATGCTGGCTACTGTAATAGCCAGAACCCTTTGTAGCCTGGTAGGTTATATTCTACGTTCCAGAGGTTGGCTACTGGAGCAGCAAGACCCATGGCTTTCCCTGCTGGGGTTCGATTTTGCATGAAGGCTTGTTTGTCATGATCCTGCCCGTGTGTTTTAGAGGAAGAGCACTAGCTTGTTGTGCCTGAAGGTGTTGGAGCTACAGGAGTTTTAGAAGCTTACTGTTAAGAGAGTTTCAACTTTTAAAGACTTTGGGAATTTTAATGTCAGATTCTGCTTTACATTATGAAATAAAGTGAGACTGTAGGGACAAGGGGTGTAAGGTTATGATTTTCAAGTGATGTTTTCATGGATTATGTTAACAATGGAGAGAGTATTACTGTTAGCTTTGTCAACTTGACACAACCTAGTCACCGGGGAAGAGAGCTCCAGTAAGTGGCTGTGTAAATTGGGCTGGCTTGTAGCATGGCTGTGGCACTAATAAAAAGACAACCTGGGGAGAAAAGGTCTTATTTCACTTACACATCCCGATTACAGCCCATAGTTGAGGGACTCAAGCAGGAGCTGAGGCTGGAACCACTGAGGAAACCTGAGTAGTGGCTTGCTTGCCTGCTTTCTTACACAACTCAGGACAACCAGCACAGGAAGCTAACTACCCATAAGCATCTGGACCCTCCCACATTAGTTATTAATCAAGAAAATGCCCCCCACAGATATGCCCATGGCCAATCTGATGAAGGCAATTCCTCCACTGAGGGTCTCTCTCCTTTGGTGTCCCTAGCTTGTACCAAGATGCCAAGGCTAACAATCCCAATGGAGGATTGCCTTATTGACGTGGGAAAAAACCCTAAATGTGAACAGCACCTTCCAAAAGTGGCTCAGAGAGAAAGATGAGATGTGGAAGAAGAAAAGCTTTGCCTCTCTGCTCACTTGGCCTTCACTATTGCTGGTAAGCACATCTACTCTGTTGCTGCTGCTGCTGCTGCTGCTGATTCCTTCACTGTTATTAGAACCATGTTCTTAAGGTTTTCATCATGGCTTACAAACTGACAGCTCTCCAGGAACCTCTCAGGCCATCCAGGCAAGATTCTTACTGCTGAAGTACATAGACCACAGACTGAGTAAATATCGGGTTCTCGGCCTCTCTGGTGTGAGATAGACATTGTTGGACTATGACCCTACTTTGAAAGGCAGTCTAATAAATCCTAAACCTTCTCTTTAATATATGTTCTGTCAGCTTTGTTCAATCTGGAGAACTCTTACCAACATAACATGTGATACATACAAAAATTTACAAGAATGTCTTAACAACACACACACACACACACACACACGCGCGCGCACACACACACGCACACACACACACACACACACACACGCACGAACCTAGGGAATGGGTGAGATTGCACAGAGAACCTAAATGAACTAATAGAATTTGGTCCTCTGAAAGATAAGCATGTTTCTAGAAGAAAGCAAGTAGAAAACCCCACTCTCAAGCGGTCAGTATGAGCTGCATGTTATCTCAGAGACACTGTAGGAGGGACAGAAAAGCCCTGCTGCCAGGCCAGTGGCCACTTTCGCACAAAGTTGGTAAACAGCAAGTGGGGCCACACAGCCACAGAGGAGGGCCAAACTGAAGCCTGCCTGAGAGCCTAGAGATTGGTGACACAGACAATGACAGCCAATCGGGAACAGCCACTTGGAAGACATGCTTGGTAGGACCAATGGGACACGGGTAGAGGATATAAAGGGTGCTCCCTGAGATTTAATAAATGAGCTTGGTGCTGCATTCTCACCTGCTTTTAGACTCTGTACCATTGAATCTGCGCCTTCTCACCCACTGCCCCCAAGGGGGATGCCTGGCAGAATGGAGTACTCAGGCAACAGGACACTATAAATCTCCAGAAGAGGAAATGGCTCCTAACTGAATGACCAGACTCACCTTCTAGAACCCCGAGTGCTGAGCCATATCTTCTCAATTACTCTGCCAGAGGTGGGACAGGGGTGAGCTGATCTGCTCAGAATGTTCAGAGCATTTAGCAAATCCACACCCACTGTTTTTCTGCCCTTCTCTCTTCGTGCTATGATTTGAGTTTTAAAACTTGGGTAAAAAGCTGGAGGTTCTACACAGTAGTCTATAGAAAGTATCTTTGTTACATTTTATGCTCTTCAAACAGAGAAGGAGGACAGGGCATTGCAAAGATCCCTGCACTAATTCTGCAATTGGTTCTTAGCTTCTGATCTGCTGTGTTCTTGGTGCTTTCTTCCTTCTGTGAGGGCCACAGGTAGAACAGGTTACCGTATTTGTAACTACTGTTGTGTGGAGCTCTGTGTTCTGATGTATATTCCTATTTCATGTCCGGTTACTTTATATGCCAGTTTTACATCCTCAGAAAGGCTGGTTTTAATCTTCTTGGCGGTGAGAACTATATACTACACCTTTCTCCTACCATGATAAATACCAGTGCTTATAACCCAGGACAGAAGAAAAGATCCAATAGATGCTTGTTGAATGGCTTTAATTTAATATTTCTTCCCAAGGTTTAGCTGATAAAACAGCATGCCTATCTTCTATACATAAGAATAAGTCTCTCCCCTCTCTCCTAATCCATCACTGAAGCAAGGCTAACAGCTCTGGACACGCCACACAGCTCCAGGCTATACTTGCAATCTCACAGGCAAACATAATTTATCCTGCACAAAGGTTTATGGAGAAGTCCTGGGAGGCATAACCCATACTAATTACTAGGCTCACCTATCTCATTAGTCCCAGCCTGGAAAGTTGTTAGAATTTAAAATTCTTTTGAAACATTAATATCTGAGCAGAGTTTAAAACATGTTGCTTTCTGCCATCCTAGCTTTTCAGATCTGAGGCCTGTATCAAGTTGTAAACATCTTCCTCTTCAGTTCACGCTCTGCTTATGCACAGTCATTTCCCTTTCAGTATTTGGGAGATTAAATAAGCAGCATTGCCTCACTGCTAATTACACAGATAGTACGATTGATAGGCTCAGATATCAATACTCATCTTAACACCCAATGCGGTCTCTCATTCACTCTGGAGACGAGACACAGACTTTATTCTTGTTTTCATTCTGACTGAATATGTACACCGAGGATCTATTCACATACTTTCTTGTAAACCAAACTTCCGCTATGGTCAACCTACAATTTTTAAATGTGGCCAAATTTGAAGACATCATTAGCAGATCAGTTTGTAGAACCTTGGTGTGCATTCTTACTTACTGCAACATTAGTTTCAGGCCTTCAGAAAATTCAATCTGCTATGCCATGCTACAACGGATCTGAATCTAGAATATTCTGGTTTAATGAGTCTAGTAGTCTGAACTCTGAAGTGCTTGGCACCTTGGTGGGCAAGGAAGACATACAGAAGCCAGGATGTAGCCGGAGAGGGTTCACGATTGAGCTGCCAACTAGGTTCTGAGGGAACAGTTCATATCTAACAATCAGCGATGTGAGGGTGAATTCAGGCTTACAGCAGTCGGGAAACCCAGGCAGAAGAAGCAGTGCATGTGAAGCACGGACATACAAAGAAAGATGGCGGCATGTTCACGGACGTGCAGCACTTCAGATTGCTTGAGCATATGCGGTGTGGGAGGGAGGGCGTGGGGGCGTGGAAGGAGTCTAGACAGGTGGTTAGACTAGAACACAGTTCTGAGAGCAGCCTTGCCAGAGACACTGTGTTACATAGGGAGCTGTGGGGCTAAGAGGAAATTCAAGCAGAAACTCAGTCACATGCACTGGGCAAACAGAACAGAGCATAAGGAGTAGCTGTGACTCAGTTGGCATGTGGCACCGCAGGGCTCTTCTTAGGAAATGAGACATCAGTAACAGAATTACAATCAGCTCTGTGACTAGGGAGCAGATACCCTGGGTTCCCTGTCCTGGCCAGAGTGGCTCAGGGACTGGAGGTAGATGGCATAGGAAGCCGTACCCAAGGTTAGACCTGCTGACACAGTCCACCAAATACAGCTTATCCTATAGGGGAAAGCATAATAAGCCTGCCCACTTAAGACTGGCAGAGTGCCCCCCTTTACAAAGCACCCTTGGGAAGAGAGCCATTCCCACCCTGGGTTGTGTTCAGTTCTAAGAACGAGAGGCACAACCTGGCATTCTCCCAACAGATTTATAGGAATCGGAGAGTACAGAAGACTCAGAAGTCTCAGAATGGATGAGGGAAAACTAGGGTATCCATAGCAGTGGGGTACAAGAGCAGAATCTGGTGCACTACTACAGATATGCAAGAGACCTCCCCAGATGCACAGCACACTTGGAGGTACCAGTGGTGCTTGTTCATGTTTGAAGGTCAGAGGCTTTGTGTGCTGAAGCTGAGAGGTGTGTTGGGGAAGCAGGGGCTAATATTGTTCTGCACTGAAAATCTGACTGCATTCTGCCAGGTCTGGAACAAGCATGTTCAAAAAGAGTGAGAGGTAAGGAAGACAGACCACTTTGAGAGAGGCAGAATGTGGAATGCAGGACAGCTGATGGTCGTACATGCTGCTGCCCCTGTGCAATAGAGGTCATTTTACCCTCACTTGACATCTAGGATTATGTCAGACATACAGTAAGGATTCCGCATATAGTTGCTGAATGAATACCAAAGGTTACCATTAACTGAAGGCTTACCATGGGAAGGGTTTTCTAGTTCTGTTTATGGCAGCTGAGTAGCAATTATTAGCATCTTGTCTTATGGAGACATGTAAGGATTTGACTCTCTGCCAGAAGTCCTCAACCTCTGGTCAGCTGACATCTTAGACCAGGTAGTTCTTTGGCGTGGGAGGCTCTGCTTCCTATCGTGGATGCTATCAGCTCCTTAACCGCAGATAGGATGACATTCCTAAGGATAAAGACCTCAGACATCGCCAGGAACTGCCAAATGTTCCCTGAGGTACAATTGCTGCATTTTGAGAAGCACTGCCTGAGCTTGCCAGATCACGAGCCTTGACAATCCACTCTGGACTCTGAACTTAGTCTTGACTTTACGGCTGCCAGGTGAGCACATGACAGCCAGAATTTCCTACAGGCTGACTGTAAGCCACGTAGCATGCTGAGAACCTATGGCATCATCTCGTCTGGGTGTCAGTGCAGCTGAGCGTGGAGATGCCTGCCTCTGAAATCAAAGTCTGTAGAACAATAATTTAAATGTCCCTATATTAAAAATAAAGTGAAAGTCGGTTCAAGTGTGCTGAGAATTTTGGTTCCATTTAATGTTATGTGCACGTCTTACATAGGGTTTTGTTGCTGTGAACAGACACCATGACCAAGACAATTCTTATAAGGATGACATTTAATTGGGGCTATCCTATAGGTTCAGAGGTTCAGTCCATTATCATCAGGGCAAGAGCATGGAAGCATCCAGGCAGGATGGAGCAGGATTATTATCCAGGTACAGGAGGAGCTGAGATTTCTGTATTTTCATCTGATCTGAAGGCTTCTAGAAAACTGGCTTCTAGGAAGCTAGGACAAAGATCGTAAAGCCCACACCCACAGTTACACACCTACTTTAACAAGGTCACACCTCCTCCAACAAGGCCACACCTCCTCCAACAAGGCCACACCTCCTCCAACAAGGCCACACCTCCCCCAACAAGGCCACACCTCCTCCAACAAGGCCACACCTCCTCCAACAAGGCCACACCTCCTCCAACAAGGCCACACTCCTAATAGTGCCGCTCCCTGGGCCAAGCATATACAAACCATAACAGTGCACAGGATTTGTTTTAGTCCCAAGTTTAGGCTAAGGGGCTGCTTCAGTTTGTCCACAGCTGTTAACTATGATTGCCTTATGCTCTAGGAGGGGCGTGACTTTTGCCAGCTGCAGTTAGTTTACATTTTGAATTCTGGGGACTCTGAAGAAGGGATAAATGCCAGGGCCCCAAGAGAAGTGGGAGGCACTCTGAAGAAGAACAAGGGAGGCCGTTGCTCCCCCTGCTGCTACTTTTAAAGTGATTTTATAAATGACATAGATAGGAATTACTCAGTCCTTTACAGCTGAAGTCCAACTAGGCAGTGAGTAATCACTTATTTTTTTAAATTTGTGTGTATAGCTGTGGGTGCCAGAGAACAATTTGTAGGAGCTGGTTCTCTCCTTCCCAGGAAGGTACGGACTGAAGGCATTCTGTCATGCCCGGTGGCAAGTGCCTTCATCAATGAACCATCCTCCAGCCTCATAAAAAACATTTCTTTTGTACAGTTTTTGTACATGAGTAGTAACTAATTTTTCTTAACATACTCAGCAATGAGCTCCCTGGCCCATCAAGGCTGTTTTCTCTGATATCATTTCCAGCACTCTTTGAAATATTGGGGAACACCATCATAAAAAATCTGGTACCATGTTTGCTAGGGTATTATCCCCTCTGGAAGTAATAGTTCTGTGCCTCGTTGACTAAATACTAGAAATGTCCAAGGATTTGAAATGAGATCCCTTGGACATCAGTTTTCAGAGACATTTAACATGCTAGATAGCCTGTGCTAGTGTCACAGGCCTGGAATCCCACATCGTCAGGAGGCTCAAGCAGGAGGTTCCCAAGTTCGGGGCCAATCTGGACAACTTATTGATACTCAGTCTCAAAATAAAACAGTAAATGAGGCTGGGCTTAGAGCTCAGTGGCACAGGGGTCGCTTAGCATGCTCAGGGCTTACCTTCGACCTACAATATCACACACATGACAGAGCTGACAGAGTGACTGTGACCAGGGCGGGTTCTGCGGGTTATAGCTTGCCATGCTCACACTGTCAGCGCAGCACGCAGACTTCCCCAGCATCACATGGAGCAGCCCCCAGGGCAGGTTTTGCAGATGCCATTTTGCTCTTTAACCTCATAATTTTGGGATGCTGTTCTTCAGTGATTTTATTTAACAGATATTTAAAATTTGGTTATATAATGTTTAATTTTTTATACTGTTCAAATGGGGGTAAACATATCTGTCTACTAAAAATGAGCATTTCTTTATGGGGAAAGCATTCAAAACCCTCCCTTGTAGCTCTGTAAAATGCATATACTGTGCACTATAACTTCCTATAGGTGCCCTCCTATGAAAGGCGTGTGTATACACGAGGGCTGGAACATCCTGCATACCCATGCCAGTTCTGTCATGTCTGGCTAAAATAACTGAATGTCTCTGAAACTTGGTTGCTTTCACCCCCCACCTGTAAACTAGAAGTAAGAATAGAACATGGGGCCTCTGGCATGGCTGGATGTCTATAAAACACTTCAAGCAATGGTTGGATCATGGAGAATTCTCAATTACTACATTACACGTATCCACGTGCCAGAACACACATGCACGTGTTGATGACCCGTATTCAGATCGGTGAGATAATACAGTGAGGATGTAAACAAATAGCCAAGCCCGGCATCAGGTAATAGGACACGTGGACAGCATTTTCAGCAGAGCTGAAACTCTTACATTTTCATAATACTTTTTAAGGGACAGGAAAATGACAGTGTAGGGGAAGCCACTTCGGCCTGCCATATCCGGGCGGAACAGCCACCGCTGTATCCAGCTTGTCAGCTGAGTGGGAATCTGTCAATCTATGGGGCTTTCTTTTGCCATTTTGTGGCAGCACCTCACCATCTGAGATGGAGGAGGGAATGACGGCTGCGAGGTAGCAATTGCAAGTGTGACGAGGGTTTAATTCTGGGCTCTCCCACACCTCTCCACACGCCAAGGGATGAGTTCGTATTAGATCATTTCCTGCTCCCAGTATGACCATCTGTGGAGGAGTACTCTCCATCCGTGTGCTAACTAGGATGCTACAAGGTATTTGCATTTGTCTTTAGTGACCTTAGTAAGTCTAAACAAATGCTTTAAGTAACATTAAAGCATCGGGTTCATTAAGGGAGAAATCAGTCTCTCTGCATGTTTTCACATTATTTACAATTTCAGAAGTAAAGACAAACAAAAAATTATTTTACAAAGGTGTTGTCCAGTGTTGATTGTCCATTCGACAGAATCTAGATTTTGAGTGTCTGGGAACAATTGTGATGGACCATGTTGATTGTGTTAAATGAGGTGGTAAGATTCGTCTGAACTGTGGTGGGGCTATTTCCTGCGCATGGTACCCTGGATGGTATAAGACGGGAAGCGAGGTGAGCACCGGTGTGCACTCACTGCTCTCTGCTTGTTCCTGGTGGTGCGACATAACAGGATGGGATGGGATATGTTGGAGAATGACGTGAAGTGATGCAGTATGACATGAGATGACTTGGTGGGATCTAAGGTGACCTGCTGCCTTCAGCTCCTGCTGCCTTGGCTTCCCTGTCATGAGATGGAGCCTAGGACCGTGTGCCAGAATAACCCCTTTCTCTCTCAAGCTGCTTTTGTTAGGATAGTTTATCACAGACAACTACCGTTCCCACTAGATTGCCCCCAAGGCTATAAGAGGTTTTCATAATGACACTGTTGAAAAAGAAATTAAGTCTTTTTGTCACGCTGTCCTGGCTGGTTTTAGGTCAACTTGACACAAGCTAGAGTCATCAGAGAGGAGGGAACCTCAGTTGAGAAAATGTCTCCATGGGATCAGGCTGTAGCTAAGCCTGTAGGAAATTTTCTTAATAAGTGACTGATGGGGAAGGATGCAGCCCAATGTGGGTGGTGCCATCCCTGGGCTGGTGGTCCTGGATTCTATAAGAGAGCAGGATGAGCAAGCCATGGGGAGCAAGCCAGTAGGCAGCCCCCCTCCATGGCTTCTTGCCTCAGCTCTTGCCTCCAGGTTCCTCCCTGTTTGAGTTCCTGTCCTGACTTTCTTTGATGATGAACAAGCTGTGGAAGTGTGATTCAAATAAACCCTTTCCTTCCCGAGTTGCTTTGGCCATGGTGTTTCATTGCAGCAATAGAAGCTCTGAGACACACACCAGTAAGAGTACCGGGCTCCATCCGGAAACACAGTTCTTCTGTCCCATGGGGTTGGGACACTGTTTAACCCAGGGTTTTCCAGGTATTTCTGTGACCAGTGGCACACATGTAAAGGACATATGCTTCAGGTCACATCAGACTTTCTGACTTGATGGTGTCTAATTCTAACAATCCTTTCAACTTCATCCCAGACCACTCTCCCTCACCAGCCCCAGGTCACATGTGCAAGCTTCAATGAACCAAACCTTGAAACTCCATCTCTTTGTAAATATTGTACTGCCTTGAATCTCCTTCCTTATGTCATTGGCTCAATGAACGAGCGCCTAAGATCTCCCCTCATTCCATATCCACCAAAGACTTCTGATAGTTGGTAGCTGAGACTGATTCTTCACCATCACACCATTGCAGGTGAGAATACATTAATGTGGGCGGAGCTTGACAGCTCAGCTCATGGCATGGCCGGCAGCCTACCATGTACATGGCCTCCTCCACTGCAATACAAATTTCCAAAAACATACTCTAGTCTTACATCTCCAATTTATCCCCTAATTGATATAACCTAAGACTCAATAAATGTGGCTATTTGGGAATAGCCTCCTTTTCTGAGAACTCATCTGGTAGCAAGTTTCTGTTTGTTTGGTTTTGGGGTGGGTTTTTTTGGCAGTTGTTTGTTTGGGTTGGTTTTTTTTTTTTTTTTTTTTTTTTTTTTTGGAGTTTTGTTTTGTTTTGTTTCATTCCCATTCAACAATTCCATGATACAATGACAAGTGGCCAAAATTTCACTTTTAGTCACCATAAGCCACCTCACAATGATAAATACACAAAATGAAGAAACAACAGGTGAATAAAATCTGTTTAGTCATACTTCTCTCCCTCTCTCTCTCTCTCTCTCTCTCTCCTTCAGTCAGATCCTTGTTATCCATCTGCTGCTCCTGGAATCCCTGACTTCAAATCGACTCACTAGGTTGTTAAACTCCTCACACATTGATGTATTCCTGAGAGTCTGAAGCCTGCAGCCTAACTACAAAAACTTATCATTCTACGATTTATTGTGATCGTAACTTTTAGAACGTTAGTATTAATGAACTCTAGACCATTTGGGAAACCGCCTTCGCAGAGAGGACTGTCATACAATTTTGTGTCTTCCTTTGCATTCCTGCCTGTAACTTTACAAATTATTTAATTGTCTTAGAACTTGCAAACGCATCCAATGTAAATGATATAAAACAATAAATAGCTAGCTTGCTCCAAAGATGAAAGTTACTACGTGAGTACAGTAAGAACATTTTACCATATTTACTTCAAAATGGAGTTAGAACTGAGTCCCACAATAAAGGAGCTGGGTGTGGCAGTGTGTGCACAGTAGGTACTGTAGGTACATATAGGTAATAAGGGGAAATTGGGGTTTTCAACAAAACAGTAACTGTCACGTGAAACTAACTTTTTATTTGTAGTTACAGATTTGTATTTAAACTATGAACCTAGTTCTGTTTAAAAATAGTGCAAGCATTATTATTCCAGAAAACTACAGTGTGTTTAAGAAAATTTCACAAACAAGATAATATGAATAATTTAGATATATAATGGGAGTCAGCAAATTTCTTTCAAAGATACTCATATTTATAATCCCAATACTCAGACAAAATGATTGTGAGTTTGAGTCTATCCTGGGCCACCTAGAGAGATACTATTTAAACTATTTTTACAATATATACCCCAACAGTTCATGTGTAGGCCCCTTTTAGAGTGGTGAACTGGAAAGCAAAAACCCAAGTTTGCAATCCAAGCTACAACACACACATCGATTGCTCTTAAGCTGTCTTATACTTCCTTGTCTTTTCCAACTGGCATGATAAAATACTGAATAATTCTTAAAGGAGCAATGACGCATAGGCATTTTCTGAAGAACTCCAAGTCGTTTTGAACAAAGCTCTACCTTATAATACACTATGATTAAGTGAAAATAGCACAAGGTGTAGCCACTCGTTTTCTGTGCTGCTTTTCCAATGTAAGAATAGGTAAGGGGAATGGAGAAATGTCTACTTTGAGATGCTGAAGCTGTGTTTTTCTGTGGCCCACATTTAAGGAACTAAGAAGTAGTCTCACAAAAACAACCCAGCAAGCAGAGCCCTAGCCCTGATTTTTTTTTTTTTAATTCCAAAACTAATGCAGCATAATGACAAGCTGGAGGAAAGCCATTATAATTTTATTAAATTTCAACAGTTTAAAGGCTCAACAGACTAAATCGCACTTGTGCGCTGGGCGATGGCTCAGAAATCTGTGCACTGTAAGCACAACGGAAGGGAACGGACAGAAATTGGCAGGCTGTGTAGTATGACATGTTAAAATAGCTGCCCTCCCCTGCTTACTAGGCATAAGTGCTCCCTGTGCTCCCTAAGTGCTCCCCATGCTCTTTTCCACACTCCCCACTTCTCTACCATAGACTCTGTCACTAGATTCTAGGATCAAATCTTTAATTCCACAGGCCTTCAAGAATATGAATTGTAATGCTATCTGCATATTTCTTTCCATAGCAAGGGCAGTCCAGATGTCCTGTCTCGGCCACAATGCAGCAGTGGCCATCAGACTTCCTCCCCACTCTACAAAACTATACTACTATGCAAAATATGGAAAGCAACTATTTTTAGATAGCACATGCCTGTGAATTTTAAAAGAACCCTGGCTTTCTGCCTAGGCATGGGGAAGTGCATGAGCAGAAGGCTTTGCTGGACAGAGACAGGAAGGAGATGTGCAGGAGCAGACATTCAGAAATCTCTACAGAGTTCCCCCAGAACTCCATGAATTTCCTAAGTTCGGCTAATGACCACGCTGTGTGTGTGGACAGGGTAAGACTGATTGGCAGTGAGCAGCCTCTAGTACAGTACAGTAGTTCTCAATGTGCTTAATCTGGGATTCTTTAATACAGTTCCTCATCTTGTGGTGACACAAAACCATGAAATTATTTTCATTGCTACTTCAAAATTGTAATTTTGCTGCTGTTATGAATTGCAATGTAAATACCTGGAAAGGGTCGTTTGATTCCCCCCAAAGGGGTCACAACCCACAGGTTAAGAGTCACTGCTATCGGCACTTTGAGTTGAACAGGAAAATGCCAGGGTTCACACAGTTCTGTGCAACTTAAGATTATAATTGTTGAAAGTAAAGCACCCATGCTACAAAACATCCACATCAGAAAATTCCAGAAAGACTTTGTCATCAGACGCCAGGAGTATGGCCATTCTGTACCTTCCATCCATTTCTAAAACCAAGCCTGAACAGAACAGTGATGATCTCCCAGAACTCCTATCCAGAAAAAGCGATGCTCAGAGCTACTTAAACCAAGGTAACAAATTTAGTGGAATGCAAAGGGCCTACAATTACCAGAGCACCCCTGGGGAGGGAAGTGGGAGAGAGGGAAGGAGGGAGGAAATGGGGAGTTGGTTACCTGAAGGGTGTGTGAGACTTGTTTTTACAGTTTATTTAATCATTAGGGCAGTGTTGGGATAGCTCAGTGAGCTAGAAACAAAGTCATCTTTAGACAGTCAAAAAGATTTTGATGCAAACACCTTGAGAACTTTATTATGCAAAGATGTTTAAAAATAATTCGTGTTCGAAAATCAAATATCCATACGGAACAAAAATTATCTTAAATTTCGTCTCACATCACATGAAAATGAGTAAAATTGTATTACAGGCTTCACTATAAAAGATAAGAACCATGAATTTTCTAGAGAATACATTCGAGAACTTGGGATAAGCAGCTATTTGTTTGGTGGAGTACATAAAGTACCAGCTGTGATATAAAAACAGACAAATTGGATTTCATTAAAATGAAAAACACCTATTCATCGAAAGAAAATAGAGGCAGAATTGGATAAAGCAGCAAAAAAGCCAAAGGTATCAAAGATTGCCAGGAGCCACCAGAAGCCAGGAAGGGGCCAGAGGGACTTGTTCAGAGTGATCCCTGTCAATACTTTGTCTTCAGACTTAGGTCCTTCAAAGCAGTGAGGATTCAGTTATTAAGTATAAGATGATTTGCTAAGGCAGCCCAGCAAGTTCACGTGATTAGCTCTTGCTTGTCATAAAACTTCTTTAAGACAATAAATGAAGGCTGAAGAAATGGCCTTAGTGAATAAAGGCCGTGCTATGCAAGTGTGAGGACCATAATTTGACTCCCTGTCACCCATGCAAATGTCAGAGTCAGAGGATGCATCTAGGACCAGGCACTCCCAGGGGGGGGAAGTAGAGACTGGAAAAATTCCCCAGAATCACTTGAGTCAGGAAGCCTGGCATAAGCAGCAGAAAGCAATGTAAGGAAGACCTTTAATCAAGCAAGGTAGGAGTTGAAGATCCACACAGGGGGGTCACACGATCCAATTATCACAGCACTAGCATTTACATACATACATACATACATACATACATACATACATACATACATACATAATACACACTTAACACATACTTATTTTTAAAAATAAGATAAATATGGATGTTTAAATATGAGAGGAAATTTTAGGGAAACTATAACAGCAATATATAAAGAGCATCTAAAATTCAACAGCAAAAAATGAATAAAAACAACATAAAAAATCTTAACAGGGCATGAAAGATGCCTCAAAGGGTACATGTACTTTGCTAAACAGGTTTGATGATGTAAGTCCAATACCCAGGACCCAAAAATAGAAAGAGAGAACAAATTCTTGCAAGTTGTCCTATGAACTCTACACATTCACGCATGCCCACATGCACACAAACATAATGAAGGAAAAGTGAAAAACACACTTCAACTTACAGACACAGATAAGGACTTTCTGAAAAGAACTCTGGTAGCACAGGAAATAAGATCAATTTTTCTGACAAGCGGAATCCCGGGAACTAAAAAGAAAATCTGTATAGCAAAGGAAACTGTCAATCAAGTGAAGAGAGAGCACATAGAATAGGAGAAAATCTTTGCCAGCTATACATCTGATGGAGGATAAGTGCCTGGGATATACAAAAAAACCTCAAAATCCTAAATAGTAAAAAAAAAAAAAACCATGGGTGGGTTAAAGAGTGCCTCAAAAGGAGAATTTCAGGAACCAGTCTTGGACCAGGGTAAGACCTTGTAGTGCTTGGGGATTTCCCAACATGAAGCAGCTTCAGAGGTAGGTCTGGCCCCAAGTTCACTGACGCCTGATCAGGCTCACTGGTGCACAAGAAGCTTAGCATCTCCCAATAGCTCCATTGGTGTCTGAGTTCCACAATTCACAGGAAGAGCTACATACCTCTGACCCTCAGAGGAAAACTCAAGAAAAGCCTTTGTCCCCAAATACCAGCCCCAAAGAGAAAAGGCCCACCTCAACACTACTAGGATTCAGTCCTTTACCAAACCCTGCAAAATATTCCGCCAAAAGAAAGGGGAGACATGAATAGAATTTTAAAAATAAAAATTCAAAAAAAAAAAAAAAAAAGGAAAGAAAAACTCAAGCAACAGACTAACCACAGTTGCATAAGTCTCGGCACAGACAGAGAAATGTGAAAAAACAGGGGAACACATCTCCCGTACAAATCACTGATGGCACCTAGTGAGAACAGCTTGGAAAAAGGACCACAATGACTACACATATATTCAAACAACTCAAAGAGGACTTGACTATAATCCGGGAGAACACAAAGGAAGGAATGAGTGAGGTGAAGAACTCAATCGAAGAGTGACAGAACTGCCCAAGGAAACCCAAACCGAAAGAATGTTGAAATGGAAAGCCCTGGAAGGCCTGATCACCAAACTGGACCATGTGGGAAATGGGCTCTGGATGGATGACAAGGTAGAGGAATTGGATCATTCGGCAAATGTCAATGATAAATTTAAGAAAGAAATATGATCAGAAGTTAGAGAGCACTGCCACACCATGAAAGGGCCTAACATTTGGATTATGGACATAAAAGAGCAGGAATGCCATGTGAAGGCATAGAGAATACTTCCAAGAAAATCAAAGAAGAAAAATTCCCAAACTCAGAGAATGCGAGGTCTATTCAAGAACAAGAGGCCTCAACAAGAACAACAGAACTCAAAATAGCTCCAGAAAAGAAACTCCCCATAGCATACTATACTTAAAATGTTAAAAACACACAAAAGATAAAACATAATAAATAAATATTAAATGTCACAACATAAAAAGATCAAGTCACTTCAAAGGCAGACCTATCTGAATAATGCTTTGTTATTCCAAAGAAACTTTTAAGCCAGAAGAGCCTAAAATATATATTCCAAGTTCTGAAAAACAACTATCAAGCCAGAATATTAAATGCAGCAAAAATATCTGTCAGCATTCAAGGAGGAATAGAAAGTTTCCAAAATAAAAGCAGAGTAAAGAAACTTATGACCACTAGGCCAGCTCTATAAAGGATATAGAGGGCAGGCTTAGGTCTAATGATCGGGATGAACACACCCTAGAGGTCACAGGGAATGAATGAATGATTTTAGAAGAACCAGAAATTATATGAAAGGCAGGAATTAAGATGCTAATGTTCTAATTCAACAGTTATTATTGTTCAATAATAATTCTCAAGGCTAATGGTCTCAATCCACTCATAAACACAGACTTGCAGACTGGATTATTAAATAGGATCCATCTATTCTCTTCCTCCTGCTAACACATCTCACAGGCAAATATAGACACCATCTCAGAGGTGGGGGGAAAGGTGAGAAAATGTATTCCAAGCAAATTGAGCCAAGAAACAAGTGGTCATAGCTATTCCAATATCTGACAAAATAGACTTCAAACCAAATTTATTCAGAAGAGATAATGAGGCTCACTTTTTTTTATATATATACTCATTAGAGAAAACAATCCACTAAGAGGTTACTGAAGTCCTAAGCATACAAACCAAACATATGGGTACCCAAAAATGAAACAAATACTATTCGATCTAAAGCCACAGGTTAACATCAACACAGTGGTAATAAGTGACTTAAATACTCCACTCTCACCAACAAAAGGTTACCTAAGCAAAAACTTAAATAAATACAAGAATTAAATAAAATCATGAAACAAACAGACCTGACAGACATATATAGAACATTTTAATAACATTAAAGATTAGACAATTCACAAGAGCTCATGAAACTTTCTTCAAAATTGACTATGGATTAAAATAGAAAAGAAAAATCTTACACATATGGGAAAACTAAAATAATACTCTGCATTCCATCTGACCACAATGGAATAAAACTGTATATCAACAACATAGAAACTATAGAAATTACACAAGCTGATGGAATGTAAACCACACAATATTGAATGATAACTGTGTCAAGGGAAAAAAGAACAGGAAATTTAAGAAAAGTAAAATCACAACATACCAAAATCTAGGGAACATTTATGTGGAAAATATAAAGCATTAAGTGACTACAAAAAATTTGGGAGAACTTAAATTAACAATTTAATAATGCACCCAAGTTTCTTGAATAAAAAGAAAGGCCAACCATAGCAAGACTGTAGATGAGAAGGAATAATAAAAATCATGGCTGAGACTAATGAAATAAAAATGAACAGAAATTAATACAAAGAATCAAGTGGGGCTCTTTGAAAAGATCAGTAAACCACTAGCCACATTAACCAAAAGAGAGAGAAGAGAAAATCCAAATCACTAAATTAGAGGTGTAAATGCAGACAATTCAATAGGCATTGAGGAACTTCAGAGAATCATAAGGGCATTTTCAAAAAATATATATCTATATTCCACCACACTGCAATTTTTTTAAATGGAGGAATTTCAAGGTATATGTGGTGTATCAAAGTTAAATCAAGATGGAGAAAGTAATTTAGATAAAACCATAATATCCCATAAGAAAGAAGGAGTAATTTTTAAAATCTCCTAACTAAATAAAGCACAGAGCCAGATGGGATCATCAGAAAAGTCTACCAGGCCTTCAAAGACAATCCAGCACCAATGTGCCTCAAAGTATTCTGTAAAATTAAAAATGAAGGATCTCTTTCCAGTTACTTTTTTGAAGCCAGTATTACCCTGATACCAAACATACACAAAGACTCAATGAAAAAAAAAGAGCATAGTAAGCCAATCTCCCTAGTGAACACAGCTATAAAAATTCTCAATAAAATACTTGCAAAGATGGTATATTCTTTTTGTTTTGGGGTGAAATGTTCTGTAGAGATCTGTTAGATAATTTAAAAGCACATCAAAAAAATCATCCACCATGATGAAGACAACTTAATTTCTAATTTCAGAGATGAAAGAAATGGTTTAATATTAGAAAGTCAATATATTTAATCTATCATATAAATAAACTCAAGGACTAAAACCCACAATCATCTCATTATATGAAGAAAAAGCCTTTGTCAAAATCCAACATCCATTCATAATGAGTATCCTGTAGACTAGGGATACAGGGGATATTAATCAACATAATACAGACAATATATTCTTGTAAGACTCCTAAAAGAGGAATACAGGCTGTCTCTGACTCTTTTGCCTGCTTTTGAGATCTTTTTCCTCCTACTCAGTTGCCTTATCTGGTCTTGCTATGAGGGGAGGCGCCTAGTCTTATTGCAACTTGATATGCCATATTCGGTTGATACCCCTGTGAAGCCTGCTCTTTTCTGAAGGGAAATGGAGGAGAAGAGGAATGGATCTGGGGGAGAGGGGAGGGTGAGAAGGAGGGACTGGGAAGAGAAGAGGGAGGGGAAACTGCAGTCAGGATATAATATGTAAAAGAATAAACTTTTTTTAAAAAAGAAAATCAATATATATATGCTCTTCTTTCTCTTCAGATTGTAAAAATCTCACTTTTAACGGAAAACACAATAAACCCACAGCCAACATCATGATAAACAGGAAAAAAATGTCAACGCATTTTTACTAAAATCAGGAACGAGACAAGACTACTTACTCTCTTCATTTTTGTCAACATAGTAACTATAGTCTTAGAGCAATAAAACAAAAGATAGGTAAAGATGATACATACAGGAAAGAAATAAGTCAAAGTATCCTTCTTTATAGATGCTATAATTATACAAACATATATTATACATTTATATAATTATATATATATATATACAAATGCATATTACATATATATTACACTAAAGACTCCATTAGAATTCTCTTAAAGCTAATAAACACATTCACAAAATACCAGAATACAAAATTAGCACATGAAAATCAGTAGCCTTCCTATCACCAATGACAGACAACATAATAAGAAATTGGGGGAATAATCTCATTTAAAATAGTCTCAAAATGTAAATAAAATAAGGGCTGGAGAGATGCCTCAGTGGTTAAAAGCACTGGCTGCTCTTCCAGAGGACCTGGGTTTAGTTTGCAGCATCCACAGGGCAGCTTAGAACCATCTGTACTCTCTGGGCACCAGTACCACAATTGGTGCACAGACATACATGCAGGCAAAATACTCATACACATAAAAGTAAATTTTTAAAATGGTTCTTAAATAAATAAATAAGTAAATATATATGACCCATGGTTGAGGGGGATAAGGGGATAGCAAGTATTGTAACCAGAAGTCTTATGAAACCTCACTGGTTTGTAAGCTAGTTAAAATATATTCATTTAAAAGGGAAGTTTGAACACAGGTATCCCACATACGTCTCTTATATGCTCCCAGAAAACATGGGCTTTTTCTGTGTAACTGATCAGTTGGGCTCCAGAACTACCCAAATCAACACGCGCTACTGCCATTGCTCTTTCTTGTTCACCGTAACTAGATAGATCTTCATCCTCGGGGCACTACACACTTTGATTACAGGACACAGGAATACTCCGGAGCTGACCAGGAAGCTCTCTCCCTGCTGACTAACATTCACGGTGCTGTAGAGTGCTGTGCGGGTAGCTGGGGAAGAAAGGACATCGGTGGTCTTACCCTGCGCTTGGTTCTACGTACTCTGTGTGCTGTTGAGGCAATGGTGGCAAGGCTGTCTGTGTGGTAACTGACTACTCTCTTGACAGGCCTCAGGTTCACACTTGTGACTGCTAGCATGGTCAGAAACCATGAGCAGGAGAAGAATAGGCCCTAAGGGGAAACTTGCTGATACTGTTTCTGCTAAATGGTCATGCTGTCAAATTGCTTTGTGAATATTTATGTTTATATCCATAGATTGATGTCACTCGCAGTCTCAGTGAGAGATGGAACACCTACATCAACCTACCCTTCACACCTGTGACTGAGGCCCAGGAAATACTGATGGTGAGGGAGTGGAGAGAACATAAGAACGGATAAATATGGAGAAGAGTCGCAAAGTGCTCTCCTCTGGGCATGGCATGGCTGTTGCACATGTGAACGCCCGGCAGCTGGAGCCATCAGCACAGTATCAACCTAGTGAAAATTTCTCTCTTAAAGTGGGAGGGGGTTCCTGGTGGCCCACCCTTAGCTCTGGACCTGTTGGGAACTGATAGCTGATGAGGAAAAATGATTAACTTCTTTGGAGGAGTGGCAATCTGTAGGTTGTCTGTTCCCGGTTGAATGACCCCAAGCCTGCGTGCTTATGAGCATCAACAATTGAACTCAGTGAGTTATTTTTTTTTTTTTGAAAAATGGGAGAGAGGGCTTGAAGTTGAGAGAGAAGTGTTTGTGGATGTCAGAGAAGTTGGAAGGAGGGAGGTGAGTGTAGATATGACCAAGATGTGGCATATAAGTGCTTTTTGACAATCCATTAAGCCCAGTTTGTGCTGTCATATGTACATGACTATGGGGCCATCCACCCTGCCAAAGGAAACCTACCGGTGGCCATATCCCCAAATAGAAATGATTCTCCATCCCCAAGATCATAAAAAAGATGAAGCTGGTGGGTGCTAGAAGGAATACGGGCGGAGCTGGAGGGAGGAAATTAGTGAGTAGACATGACACTTCACTGGACACATGTATATAATTCTCAAAAATTAAAAAAGAAGTAATAAAAATTAAAAATGGAAATGAAAGTAAATTACCTAGAAAGACATGTTGGGTAATGTTATAGCAGCTTGACTCAGAATGACTCGATCGCACTAACATTAAAGGGACCAGAGGAATCTAGATACGAAACAATGACACAGTAGATGACTCCATTTAGAGAAAGTACAATGGGAAAATCTAAGCCATTGCTACAAAACCAGGCCTTCCTCAAAGGTGAAGAGGTGGTGGAAGAGGCCTGGCAGGTGTCACTTGGAGAGATGATGGAGAATGTTTGATGCACTCAGCTAGAGGGCCCGGAGGGATGAGACATGCCACTTGTAGATTAGAGCTGCATGCTTACTGCCGACATTGTGTGGCACACAAGCCATGGTGCGCAGAGTGTTTTCCAAGGATAAATTTAAGACTACTCTCCCTTAAAATTAATTTCAAAACTTTACATTTATCTTTTAATGTTTTTAATTTAAAAAGAATTACATCTTAAACAAATCACTAATTCAGTAGGAAACATGACTTCTAAAGATTGAGTAACAACAAACCTTTGTTTTTCTTTCTGTTGGTGTCCAACAGCATCACAGAAGTGCTGATCATTATGTGCAACTGAGAGAAAAGAGATTTTCGTTTTTAATTTTTAAAAAATCATTTAATTATTTTCTGTATATGGATGTTTCTCTTGCATGTATCTCTGTGTTACCTGCATGCCTAGTGCCTGGGAGGCCAGAAGAGGGTATTGGGTCCTTTAGAATGGGAGTTACTGACAGTGTGAGCCACCATATGTGTGCTGAGAACTAACCCCAGGTTCTCTGTGAAAGTCTCATGTTCTTAACCCTGAGCCACATTTCTAGTTAATGTTTTTACTTTAGGGGAAATTCCCAGCATTGTCAGGGGAGTGTGGTGTCAGGTCTGTTCTTTGTTTGTTTGTTTCCTCATTCATTTGAGATTCTTTTTTATTTTTCTGGGACAGGGTTTCTCTGTGTGGCCCTGGTTGTCTTGGAACTCACTCTGTAGATGAGGCTAGCCTCAAACTCACAGAGATCCTCCTGTCTCTGCCTCACGAGTGCTGGCATTAAAGGCATGAGCCATCACCCACCCGGCTTCATTTGAGATTCTTGACTGCAGATGGAAACAGCTGTAATGTAATTGTACTGAAGTGTGCTAAGACCGTCTCCAGTTTACAGCTCACTGAGTGTACTGATCAACATAGTTTCTCTGGAACTGTGGTCATTTGCCATGTTGGTACACAACGGCTGTTGCAACCCTTTGCGTTGTAAATTGCTGCAATAATGGAGCAGCCTGGGTTCCCAGGGAAGAAATGCTAATTTTTCCTCCACATTCCCGAATCCATCCGATAAGATTAAGTACTGCATTAATTTATTCTAAGCAATGGAATATGGAATCCATTTGAGATGATCAATGCAAAATCAATTCTGTTTCTTCTCTTTTTATATTTATTTATTTATTTATTACTTTTTTCACAGGCATGTGATTTATCATACAAATATTTATTTGTACTTGATTTTTTTTTAATATTTCCAAATGATCTGTTGGGTTCTCTCTGGGCTTTCTCTATATAATACATACAAGTTTTCTAGGACTTTTTAAAAAAATTTATATCACTTTCTAGAGTCAGAATCATCAATCTACATACCATACCATATAATGTTATAACTCACGACCAGCAGCGGGTCTTTGAGTGTTACAGAGAGGAAGCCATCGCTGATTGCCAGGAACAGTTCTCACCCCATCAAGAACTTAGGATCTTATACAATATTCTATGTTTCTGACAGCTTCAGGTCTAATGGGTCAGGACAGAAAATGAACCCAAGGGCCTCGCACAAGCTGGCAAGTGCGCTGGCACTGGGCTACAATGGTTGCCTTTATTAACCCTTTGAGATCGTCTTGCTATATAACCCAGCCGAGCCATGAACTCCAGCTCCTCCTGCCTCACTTCCTCAGCTGTCCTCAATATACTTTAAGGCGTGGGCGTGCTGATATACCTTTAACTATAATCATCTACTAGTTTACCTATTTAGAACATCACATCCTCAGTGTAAAAGAGGAAGCTGGTAACAAAATCGTGGAACTTAATTCTTCATAAATAAAGTTAAGTCATATGCTCATAAAGGGTCACAGTAGTGGACTGAGGATCCAACCTGGACAGTCGGCACCATTGATGACCATTGGCAGCATGGTAATTCATTCTATGCTAAGGTCTTCAGTACAGGAAGGGTGCAAAGAGGGTTAAGGGTAGGACATTTGAAACCTCAGTCTCATAATGAAATAAGAGTATTAGATTATTTTCTTACTTACATGTGCTTTACGCCTATTAAATCCTATCTTTCAAACTAAATTACAAGAAGTATTAGAATCACACATCCTATTTTACTTCATATTTATCTCCACCGAGACTAATACAGTCAATTTAACACAGTGGATTAGTTCTCCTTTCTTATGTGTAACAACAGGGATAATGTTTTATAAATTATGAATGTCCCTTCCTTACCACATCCAACTTGGCATCCCTAAGCACTCTTCTGCCTGAGCAGAAGAAAAGGGCCAAGGTAATATTCAACTTCTAGGATTCAAAGCTGGGGTTTTGCTGAGAGACCATAGCTTTTGAAGCTCCTGGCACATCTATTTATGCCTTTCTCAATCTCTTCTTCACAATCAGGAGGCATGGCCAGGCTTGCAACATGTGGCTCAGTGAGTCCCTTGGCTCAGTGAGTCCCTTAGCAGTGTACAGATGCCTATTCTATGATGAGAGAGCAGGACAGAAGGGAGAACATAACATGCTGCTAGTTTTTAAAATCCCATTTATTAGAGTGTTCTGGTAAAAAAAAAAAATGAAAAGAAAAGAAAATGTAGTAGCAAAGACAGGAGAATCAGGGCTTCAGGGATGTCTCAGAGGTAAACACACTTGCCACCAAGGCTGACAGCCTGAGTTCAATATACAGAGCCCACATGGTAGAAAAAGAGAACAGATTCTGTCCTCTGACCTACACAGGTGCTCTGAGTCCATGCTATGATTATCAGTCTCTCTACCTACATGGATGGATGGATGGATGGATGGATGGATGGATGGATGGATGGATGGATGGATGGACAGACGGGTAGATAGGTAGATATGTAGGTAAATAAGTAAGAAAGTGGCTTTTTTTCCTTGTGGACTTGATCTGGGAAATGAAGAAATGAGGCTGCCTAGATAAGTGAGGGTGCCAGAGAGGCCGAGAAAGGCTCATGCACATTCCCAACTTGACCTCGCGGAGAGGAACCTTTCAGAGAAGAGCATTCATGCAGACTGGTACAGCAAGGCGGCTTCTCCAGCTAGCTCCAGCAAGAATTACAACCAGCCGAGAGAGCTTTGGAGTATCAGTGGAAGCTAGAACAAAACAGACGGACAGCAGACACCACCAGGCTCTGATCAGGCTAGGAGAAGGCCAGTGTGCAGGGGCCAGCGCTGACTTGATCTGAAAGTGCAATCAAAGCACACAGCAAGAAGTGGGTGTTGGACATCACCCCCAGAGAGCAGCAGAGGCAGACATAGGATATGGGCACTTAGTCCTCGCTGGGGCTAGTAAGCAGGATGGCCCTCCAAAACTCTCAACTTACTCCTCAATGTGTACAGTCACCAAAGCTGTCCCCCTGCTTCATGACTCATGATCTTAGATGAAAAAGAAGTCCAGACTAGCTGAGAAATTATTTTGTTTTTCTCAATATACTCATTAGTGCTTTCCATCTAAAAAAAGAACTGATTCTTTAAGCAGCAGGTATTGGACAAAAATTGATTTGTGTGACTAGACTTTAAGAAGTCTGTAAGGCAACATGACAAGCTGCTAGCACCTCACTGCCTCGTCTGTCCCCATACGGGTCAATGTGAATCTAAACAGGTCTCTGGCAAGCAGACCTCTCACCGCAACACCCCTCCCCCACCCCACACACACACCCTGCATCCTCCCACCCTCAGGTAAGCCTACCCCACATCCTCCTATCCACTGCTCCTTATAATTCCACCCAAGCCCAGGAACTCATGCCTGCCATTTGCCGGGGCCACATAAGCCACACCATCTCACAAACATGTGACTATTTGAGTCTGTTTCTTTCTGTTACGTTTACACATTAAGGGGAAAAAAAGAATTCAAAAGTCAAGGAGTTTGGTGTTTTGTTTTGCTGTGTTTAAGATTAAGTGGATATAACACTTTTTGGAGTGGGGCATGATAAAATGAATTCCATCAAAATTAAATGTACTTGCTCATCAAAGGACTCCATTAAGAATGCAAAGAGACAAGCTACAAACTAGGACACAACGCTTTCAAAATCAATGCCCTGCAAATGACTTATCTCTCCAATATATATATGTATATATATATATATGTATATATATGTGTATACATATATATATGCCAACAATAAAGTCACAAAAAATTCCTTTTCATAACCACTGAACAGTTACTTCACATGCAAAAAAAGAAAATATGTGATATTTGGTTGAGTACAGGATGAGACATTAAGAAAATATAAATAAATCCCATATCGAGATGTCCCCTCACACATCCCAAAGCAGATACAACCGAGGAGCAGAACACAAATGCTCATGGTGTGTGGAGCATGTGCACTGTTCACATATGTGGGCTTGAGTCCAGACTGGTACTAAGTGGGGAACTGCTATGGCTAACCCTTTGAAGGTTCCTTTAAACATTAAATATACATTTATCTAGAAACCTAGGTAGTAATGCTCCAAATAAGACAATATTCGATATACAATCATCAAAATGCATCAGACTAAATATGAGAGATTTATCACTTAATCACATGTTAATTATACTTTGATGAAAATAGATATAAATAATAATAGCTTTTTGAGGACAGTGATATTTTTGAGAGACCAAACTACTAATTTAGTAGAGTTATAATTATTATTAGTGATAGAATAATGCACATTTACAAATAATTACAGCAATATAAAATGATTCAAGCAGAAATGGAAATCTGAAAATGGGGTAGAGTTAAAGATGGAGACCAAGGATATCTATTTTATCGATTTATTAGTACTTAAAAAGAAAATGAATAAAGAGAGCCACTTCAGAAACATTTTGTTTTTCTCTAAAGCCATAATATAATAATGGCATTCTTAACAGCTTGTTGTTTACAATTATGTCTATGATTTAACCTTTGAAGATAATACTCAACTAGTCGTGACCCTCAGTATATCAAGGAAGAGGTAATTGGGTCTAAGGAGATGGTTTGGTAGGGACTGCCCTTGCTGCGTAAGTATAAGGACTTCAGTTTAGGTCTCCACCACCAACGGACACACTAGGCACAGCGGCAGCAGTTGTTCTGGTGCTGGAGACAGGAGGAGCCTTGGGGTTGGTAGCCAGCTAGGCTAGCCAGTTAGCAAGCTCCAGGTTCAATGAGAGATCAGTTTCAAGTAAGGTTAAGACCAGTTAATGAGAACACCCAACATCAATTTTAGGCCTCCACGATATGTGTGCACACACACACACACACACACACACACACACATATGCATGCCACAAAAGAAGAGATTGCTCCAAACAGCGATGTTTTAGTCCTCAAATAATTAATACCAGTATCACACTAAAACAACTGAAGAGGTCAAGCTGCAGAGCATTCTAAACAGTCCCACAGAGTCACTGCACAATCTGCCAAACTGAAAAAAGGCAAACAGCAATAAAATGAATTAAACTGGTGACAATGTCCTCAAAGCCCTGCCGTGACAGTAAGCGGCACTTACTTCCACAGGGAGTCCACAGGCACATTTAGCCATGGTGACAAAAATGTGTATATCGGTCTCAATGAAAACAAGCAGAGACTTCTGGAAGCATTACATTGATGTACGGTGAAAGTAGAGCATCGTGAAGGATGAGTATGATTAAGCTCTCAGCCAATCAAAAGGATATAGGAGTCTAAAATAAGTACATACTATACTTAAAATATCTACATCTATATATTAACGTATTTACATATTAATGAATAAAAATAGATTAGAAAGCTGTACATACCATCTACCAAGTAATACAACACTTCTATTTTACTTAAGGAACCAAGAAAAGCGCCCTACACAGCTATTGCTTGAGGTATAAACACCAGAATTCCCTCTTCTATAAGTAGGCTGCCATAGCTGCTTGGCTAATTCTCCCAGGCTTACCTGCCTTCTACATCATAAGTCACCAGGAGTCATAAATTCACAGTGTTAAGTAAAGATTAAAAGTTAAACATCAGGAGAAATTTAGTAAGAATTTTGGTGAAGGAGTTTTCTTTCAGAATAATGATGAGACATACACATATTAAAACCTGGTGCAAATCAAAGTTTATGACTGCAGGCGAATAACAAGTTATGAAAATATAAATGGATAACTGGAATGCTGGGAGTTCAGTTCAGGACTAGAAACTTGCTTGGTGTGTGTTGAGTTCCAAGCCTTGCCCCACACCATGGCAAAAATGGGTAATAGCAGAGATAAAGATGATAGATAGATAGATAGATAGATAGATAGATAGATAGATAGATAGATAGATAGATAGAGACAGACAGACAGACAGATGATAGAATAGACAACAGGTGATTGACAGTTACATGATCTTTTTAGCATGCTGTTTTTTACTTAGCTATGACTTTCCCTTTTTCTTCTTGTGTGTGTGTGTGTGTCTGTCTGTCTGTCTGTCTGTACACACGCATGCGTGCATGTGCATGGATGGCATATGTGGGTAGATGCTCCCATTTTCATTTACCAATCATTTGGTGATATACATGAGAGCTGTGGGTGGATCTGAATAACATCTCCGAACATTCTGGGATGCCTAGCAAGAAGAATTTGCTCCAGCCGGGAGTGAGGCCGGGTGGTGACTCACTCCTACAGACGGCCAGTGTACCATGTGCAAAGGCCCTTTCCGGTTTCAGTGTTGGCAGGGATCTGCTGTGGGCTTCAGAGCCAGCAGCACCCAGCTCTCCACACCCTGCAGAGGGAAAGCAGAGTCTGGTGTGTGGCGTCTTCTGTCACGGCCTGCTCATCCTCAGTACCTACAATGCCACCAGGACAGATTTTGCCTTCAAAAGCATCTGATCCTTTGTTTTGCAGGAAATTCTGTTCTGTCTTCTTTAATTAAAAAGCGGTCTCTCTAGAGAGAGAGCAAGTATCCCACACTGCCCACAACCTCACTCATAGTTCATAGATTTATTTTGGCCAAATCTTGTATATTTAATCTACTAAAATTATCACTCCCTGCCTCCATTGTGGACACTGGCAGGGAATGTGATTTATTCTTTCTTTAAATGAATAAAGTTTGGTCTGGATGGTATGCCAGTCTAATGACCTGTGTTTATTTTGAACTCCTCCTCCTAGTTCCTCCATGAGCAGCTATGAGTGCTTACATACAATTGTCTTTTGCTTGCCCTATGTCCGTAGTTAATGGATCAGAAAGTGGTAGAAATCGGCCAGCACTACAGGGCTTCACAGCCCAGCTGGCCTTTTCCCAACTTCACTCCCCAGCTTTACGAATTTGCTGAGTAAAATAAAAAGTAATTGTCCGTTACATAGGTGGGTTATCTCTCCTCAAAGGCTTCCTGCCTGCTCAGTGATTCACAGGGTGAATATTCTTCATTTTCTAGTTGTCCCTGAAACATGTCCTAATTTGAAAATACATGATCAAAGATCAATGCAGGTTATATTACTTTTGCTGCAAATGCAACCAAACTATTAAAAATGGACCCTGTAGATGCAAATGGATAAGAACTCACTGTGATGCCTTGCTCTGTACCTGCAAATGTATAATGAAAACTTTCAAAATAAAACTCTTAAAGTGATAAAAAATGATGGCCCTACATGGTAGTCTCGATGCCTGCCAGGTGAGCAACGGTCAATGTCCACGCTCTTGTCCCCTCCTGGGCTTCTGTCAGTTCCCAGGCTCCCACTTCACACCCCAAGACCTCACACCCACTTCCAATGTGTCCTGGTCTTGCATTCCAGTCGGTGTGTAACTGAAAGTTTGGTCCTGTATTTTAGGGGTGTGTTCTTTACTGTAGAAGCTAAAGATGAGTTGCAGGAAGACTTTACTGAGGGTGACCCCAACTTGAGTTGCAAATGCTAAAAGTCACACTAACATTAGTTACAATTTCTGTCATTGAATTCAAAGTGAATGAACTTGATATAAAAATCATTTGTGTGATATGAGTTTCAGAATAACAGCCAAACATTAAATGTTTTAAACTCCCAGGAAAGCCTACGTCCAAGGTCTCTGGATTCAAATTTGAGCTAACAATGAGTCCTCTTTGGAAATTTTAACACATTTCTCACTTCTATTTGAAGTGTGACGTTTCTTCTCCCACAGTAAAGGATCCCTTCACTTTTATTTGAAAACCAAAAGCAGACTAAAAAGGCGCAATGCTTGTTTTTTGTTAAGTTTCTTGCTTTACACTATCTATTATATCAGGGAATAGAAAAATAGTAACAAAAGCAATAATGTCAATACTTCCCTTATAACAGAACTTTGGAAAATCTGTCTCAGAAGGATGAACAACTTACAATGAGCTGCCTTTTTGGACTAGTCATGCTTTAAATAAGTCTGTTATTTATAATATACTTAGCGATTTGATAGATTTGATGACATGTAGGAAGAATATACTCCTGAGTGCCTCGTCTTCCTCCAAACAAGATCAACAGGCTGGCAGGAAGCACCCAGGGTCAATGTCCACCACTAGGAACACCCCACCTCTCTGGTAGCCCTGGGCAATTTGCCTTTTAACTTCTCCTTGGGATAAACTGTCAATGGCCAGGAAGAACTTATCTCGGTTACAAGTTCATGTCAAAAAAAAAACAAAAAACAAAAAACAAACTTCTGTAATGGTTTTCAGTTATCAATCACTGCTTAAGTAATCTCAAAAAAAAAAAAAAAAAAGGTAGAATATGACTTATGTGAACTTTTTTGTGATGTTTAATAGTCCACTACAGGCAATGAGTTAGACATTATGAGCACAGAATTAGATGCAGGATGGCTCATTCTAGGAGGTTCTCAGCTTAGATAGGTAACCAGAATAAGTTAGATGCTACACCCCAGTTCATGGAGAGCTGCATGGATGACCACTACTGTGAATGGCCCCCTTGAGCCCCCATGTGCAGCGCTTCGTGCGGTGACAAAGGAAAGGGCATCTTCTAGTAGCAACCTTCAGACCCAGGACAACCCAAGGGGCTTTTTAGGAGAGAATTGTTCTACGCACAGTGTTAAAGCCCATCAGGTAGATGGGAGAATAGGAAAACCTGGACATCACAGCTTACAATGAGAAGATTAAGGAAGAGGCGAGAATCCAGTTCAATCTCAACTGAATTTAAAAATATCTAACTCCCATCCATGATGTACTGAAATAGTTTGCCTGCCCAATTAATCTCCTCTGGAACACACTAGAAACATGCTTTTTTGTTGTTGTTAGTGGGTAAGTGAATGGAAAATCCTTAAAATGAGCCAATTAGTTTTGGGAACCTATTGAAAGTGTTTTTCTGATACTGACACAGAGTTTGACTCATCCTGACTTCTTTTTGGATCTTACATTTGCCCTCTACAATAGCAGAAATATGAGAATCATAAGTCACATAAGTAATTAAATTTCTAGTAGCCACATTAAAAATGTAAAAGAAACTGTTTTAATTTTAATAACACATTTATTTGAGCCACTATACCCAAAATATTATTCAACATAAAATCACCATAAAACAGTAATGAAGTTTTGCGTTTTTATGCTGTCTTCGGAGTCTATTTTTATACTTTGATCCCATTTCCATTTGCAGAATGCATATTCCAGTAGTCCATGGCCTCTCCGGTTAGAGACTATATAAGACAGCCCAGTTTGAGAAAACAATTCACAAATTTGACTGAACATCAACATCACAAAAAACCTATTTCAAAATACAAACTCCTGGGATTCACTCTCAGAGACACGAGGAGTCTTGTAACAAGGCAGTCAGAAAAAATACTGATTATAACCCAACATGTGAGAGCCATTCCTTTAAAGCAACCAAAGTTGATCTAGGTCGTCCTATGCCTGAGTCTCCAGTCTCTAAGAGGAATTCCCGCACTGCTGTGTTTAGTCTCTGAACTAATATTTCTAGCCTCTTCCAAACATGTGCCACCTGGAGTTGTCTCCAAACCTGGCAACTGTTCTCTAGACAGAGAAGAGCCACAGTATAAACAATCCAAACAAGTCTTTATCGTCCCCAAAATGTTTCTTGGTACATTTATTTGAATATGAGTGTCCCGGCCAATTCTTCAGTTCATAACTCTTTAACTGAAATTTTAAACTTCCACTTTCTTTTTTTTTTTATTTATTTATTTATTTATTTATATTTTTATTTTTTGATACTTTATTTACATTTCCAATGTTTCCCCCTTTCTAGGTCTCCTCTTTGGAAACCCCCTATCCTCTCCCCCTCCCTGCCTCTATGAGGATATTCCACCTCACACCCACCCACCCACTCTCTTATTCCCACCTTGACATTCCCCTTTACTAGGGCCTCTAACACCCTCAGGCCCAAGGGTCTCTCCTCCCCCTGATGGCCAACAAGGCCCTCCTCTGCCACATATGTGGTCCGAACCATGGGTCCCTCGATGTGTATTCTTTGATTGGTGGTCCAGCCTCTAGGAGGACGGGGTGGGGGGTGTCATGCCAGTTGTTCCCTCCATGGGGCTGCAAACTCCCTCAACTCCTTCAGTCCCTTCTCCCACTCCTCCATCTGGGACCTCACTCTCAGTCCAGCGGTTAAACTTCCACTTTCAAGAAGCATTCAGTTAGCCTAAGATCTTCAGCATGCTGCCTACTTCAACACTGGCTGTGGAAAGGCCTCTCTGAGTAATTCAGAGCATTGTGTGGAGGAAAACTGCCTTTCTCAACTCTCAGCATTCCTCATGACAAGAGAACAGAGCACTGCTGTGATGGGATGGCTCTTCAGCCTCCTCTGAGGTTACGTAACCACAAACATTATAATATGCTACAAAAGTCAGATTTGCCATGACTCAGTTAATGTCACAGTGTTTGCTCACTGAAGGTTTACTGAGCACAGTGTGCATAGTTTGTAGACTAGGAGGCTAGACCAAGACAGACTCCCAAACTCCAAGATATCAAAATCAAGACAGAATATTCCTTTAGTTGGAAATGTATGTATGGAGTTCACTAAACACTAGGCTCTTGGATACGTAACCACGAGTAAACTAATAATCCCCATTCATTGCAAGCTCTCTGCTAGAGCTGGCTGATAAGAATTAAAATGATAGCTAAGAACAGCAGTATGTCAGATGATAAATATTAGAGAAGCTATGACATCAGAGTAAGGCAGATCAAGAAAAGTTGTAGAAGGGAAGACACATTATGCTTCTGTTTCTTTAGAGAACCCTCAGTGATACGTGCAACCAATGGGCCAAATCCCCAGCATACCACACATAACAACTGCTTAGCAAGGAACCCAGCCCAAGCAGGGGAAGGGAGTTTTCACTTCTTTTCTGAATGTTTAACAATTCTCTCCACAGTACAGGACTGACAACCCAAGATCAACATGACTGTGCTTGAGAAGTTAGAGTGACTCCAGAGGGGGCTACAGAGCCTTTCTCCTGTCACCTCCCTTCTGGATCGGGCACATGTCAGGCCATAATACACCCCTTTCTATCCTAACCTGCCATTTGCTCTTGTCCCATCTACCCAAATCCACGTGTGTGTGGAACAGGAGCCTCGAATGAGAAAATGTTTCCATCAGGTGGCCTGTAGGCAAGTCCGGGGTAAGGGCATTGATTACTGATTGATGTGGGAAGGCTCAGCTGTCAAGGGGTGCTATCACCCTTTAGTAGATGGGCCCTTGGTTGTATAAAAGCAAGCTTAGAAGGCCATGGAAGACAAGCCTGTAAGTATCTTTCCTCCAAGGCCTCTGCTTCAATTCCTCCTTCTGGGTTCCCACCTCTGCTCAGGCTCAAGTCCCTTCCCTGACTTCCATCAATGACAGGAATATGTAAGGCAAGCAAACTCTTTCTTCCTCAGGTTGCTTTTGGCTGTGCCCTTTAGCACAGCAATAGAGAAATTGCAAAGAAACTGTAAGAAGCAACATGGCCTCCCTTGCCCATTAGATGCTTTCATTCATTATTCTGGACTGAAGAACCATTTTAAGGGGAGAGCAAAGGAACCTTAATCTGTTTTCTGTCCTAATAATTGGTATTACAAACACCTGAGTATATCTAGTTTATCCTTCAGTAACTCTCAAGTGAATTGTTTCTGTCTTTCCTTCTTCCGTGTTTGTCATTCCTTCTACCTGTGTTTACATACACACTCCTTGTGGTTCTGTGCGTTAGACCTGGGTCCTTCTGCGTGTTAAAGATATAGATGTGCACCATGCATCAGCACACCCCCGAACCTTCTCTTGCAAGGCTAGCCTCAAACTTGTGAACCGCCTGCCTCAGCCTCCTTAATATGATCAAGTTCATACAACTAGTTGATCCAGAACTAAGACTGGACCCCAAATACCCAGCTACAGAACCTTTGGTCCTAGCCGCTACTGCCTATGAACAATAACTTGGCATTAACGCTATCATGGCCTTCCTTTGTTAAGACCAGCTGAGGGGAACTTTGATTCCCTTTGTACAAAAGGACACTTCTCTTCCACAAACTGTTAGCAGAGGTACCACCAAGGACAGCTCCAAGTATGCATGCCCAAGATTCCTGCTGCCTTCAGCTGGCCATAAGGGATAGCAACTCTTTTCTTCCCCTACAGTTCCTTACACTAGAAAGAGAGCAAGGAATATGTGCTATGTGCTAAGTGGAAGGATAGCAACAGGAAGTATGTCACGCCCATAAGGGTTTAATGCCTGCTGCCTGAGCCGTCATTTAGCACCTTAGCAAGTACTGAATCACAGACAGATAAAAGCAAGGACATGAGAAAGCACGGGTGCCTGCAAGAGTGTGGGTCTGCAACCAACCCGGACAGAGTGACTGAGTGAAATAAAGCCAAAGCAAGGCAGTAACAGGTCATCTCAGCCATTAGACAGGTGACACTGCGATCATGACATGCACTCTCTGCTGCCCTCCCAAATGACCACAGTCGCTCAGAATCAAGCCTGGTGGTGTCCATCAGAACCCCAAGCACTTGTAGCTGCCCTTGTCAAGAGGTAACTCACTTGGTGTCCAGTAGTATACTAACAGCCCAGATCACTAACAAAAATATTCTTGCTTTCTTTCCCCCTTCTAACTATGTCTCCTGAATTAACTTTTGGGCGAATGAATGGTATATATATATATTTTTAAGTGACACTCCGTTTTAATGTTTGTTCTCAGAATTAGCACATGGTTAAATCCTGGAGAAGATCCATTAGATGCTCTGTATTTACTCTGAAGAATGATTAACATAATTTAACTGTCAAGTTCAAGACCAAGTTTCCATCCACCATACAGACAGACTTGTGGGAGCTGGTTGAGGGCTCAGAAGAAAGTTGAATCCAATTACACATGATAATTCCAAAACAGATGCTACTACTCCTGCTGTGCCAAATCACACCACAAATAGAGGCAAACGTAGACAAATGTTCTACCTCACAGTCCAGGCTTCAGAAGGCCAAACTGGGATTCGGGAAGAGTGTCGGGGGGATGTGTTCCTTCCTTTTTACAGTTTATAGATTCTGTCCACATTCCTTGGCTCATGTCTGCTTCCACCCTCAAAGACAGCAAGCACCATCAAGTTCCATGTTGTGTCACATGGACAGTGACTCAAAGATCTCCCCATACCAGGATAAAATGTTGATTGCCCAGACAGGCCAGACAATGATAACATAAGAATAACCCTCTTATTTTAAAGCTAGCTGATTACCTAAATAACCTTAATTGCATCTGCAGACTTAAGAGTCCTCTGCTGTCTAACAGTAGTCACAGTTGCTGAGAGTTAGTATGTAGACAGTTGGGGAATTATCATTCAACCTAGCATACTGTCTCACAGCTGCTAAAGATCTACATCAAATTCACAACGCAACATGTCCGTGCCATTGCCAAATCATATCTCAGTAGGAAAACAAATAAATTATTTTTAAAAGCCATACAATTATTAAAAATTGTGTTCGAGATGTATTTATTTGTATTTTATGTGTTTTGGGTATTTTGCTTGCATGTATGTCTGTGTACCATGTGCATGCAATATGGCAGGAAGCAGGAAGACATCATATATTCCCTGAAACGGCAGTTAAAACTGGTTGTGGGCTGTTATTGAGACTGGGAATCAAACCCAGGTCCTCTGGCAGAGCAGTCATTGCTCTCAAGCACTGAGCCATCTTTCTAGCCTGTCATATAAACCAAATCATTTCAAAAACCCTAGGAAGAACACATTAACCAGATGGTGGGCCAAGACTCAAAAGTGTTATTCCTGGTATAGAGAAAGAACACCAAATTGGACAATAACCACATGTGTAATGCCAAACAGGCCTATTCTGGGCTGGCCTCCATGTCCCCAGGAGCTAGTCTAGTACCTACAGATTGGACCTCTAGGACTACCCTGTAACCGGGGGTGTCATACATAACTCCAGGCTCAGATCAGGCAGATAAACTTGATCTTCAGACCCACCTATCTTCATGAGAGACCCAGATCTCAAAGTAATCTAAGTAGGAGGTCAGCACTCAACAGACTCAGGCTGCAGACCTCGGCATATATGGGCATTATATATCCCAACCCCTAATAGTACTGAGCTGACCTCCATTGTCCTGAATATCAGATCCACCCCAACAGGAAGCAATCACACAGCATACAGCCTTAGTTTTTAAACTGGTACTCTCAGATCCAGCAGCCCCACAAAGAGACAACGGGCCCAAATCAACAATTAGTATTCTCTGTAGACTCAGGCTCCAGGCCATGCCTGTAAGCAGAGAATCCTGATCTTTCCTATATAGTCAACCAACTTAGACCCACACTAGTGGGTCTAGGAAATAGTTCTGACTACTTACAATGTGATACATAATTACCAAGAACTTTAGCACGAGCACCACACACAGAACATCAAATGGCCTGCCCCAAATCACTGGACTTTCTGACTGATGAAGAGCTCCCCAACACAAGCAAATCTACAAAGATGATAATAAGTCCCTACTTCTTCAAATGCACATTCAGAAACAAGAGACATGAGAAATCAGATTGAAAACATTATGAAAATAAGAATGCTTTCCCAGTTCTTGAACCAGAAAAGAAGATAAGAATATCAAATGTCTTATAAAAATGTTCAGAACAATTACTGTCCAAGATTGCTTCTATTACTTTGATGAACAGTGACAAAAAATGGCTTGGGGAGGAAAGGTTTTGCTTGGCTTCCAGGTTGTAGACCATCATCAAGGGAAGTCAAGGAAGCAACTCAAGACATGAACCTGATGGCAGGAACTGAGCCAGAGGCCATGGAGAAATAGTGCTTACTGGCTTGCTCCCTGCAGCTTGCTCAGCTAATTTTCTTACACAGCCAAGGACCACTTGCCCAAGGGTGTCACTACCCACAGTTGGATGACCCATCTCACATCAATCATTAATCAAGAAAGTGTCTTACAGACATGCCCATAGGCCAATCTGACAATTCCTCACCTGAGGTTCCTTCTTCCCACGTGACTCTTCTGGCTTAGGTTAAATTGACAAAAGCTAACTAATACAACTGTTCTGAAGCAACTCATTACACTTTAAGAAATACCAAAAGACAGAGCAGATAAGAGAAGCCTGATGCCAAACCTGAAAACTAGAGCTCACTCTCTGGTACCCATATGATAGGAGAAGATCAATTCCCACGTGATATTCTCTGCAAGTATTCATTAGCATGAATGTACATACGCATGTGCATACACGCGCGCACGCGCGCACACACACGCACACACACACACACACATGAGTTTTTTAAAAAGAAATATAAAGAGACAATTCAGTGAAAAGGCTAAAGACCCATTACAGAAATTCACTGGAAACATTGAAATTATTTTTTAAAACTCAAACTCACTCTGAAACTGGAAACTACAATGGAAAAAAAAAAATAAGCAACAGAGCAGAACAAAGTATCAGAAATGGTTGCTCAAAGATGTGTTCTCTTAAAATATGCCACCTGGGAAGAACAGGCCAAGAGATCATGAAAGCAAATGTTAGCGTGGCAAGGCTTTAAGGAGAGAGAAAAAAGGAAGGGGGCAGCTTATTTGGAGAAAACTCTCCAAATATGGGAAATTGTGTAAAAATGCCGGTAGAAGATCAAAGTCTCCAATAAGAGGTAATCGCCCAAAACCTCATAAGAAACAGACAAGCAATTTGTCAAAAATCAAGTCAGGGTTAGGATTTGCTGGTGAAGCGTCCACACAGATATTCACACATTGAAGGCCTGACACCCAGTTGGTGGCAATTCTGAGAAGAGTCTGGATCACGAGGGTCCTAGTTTCCTAAATGCGTGAATCCACTGCTGAAGTTAAAGCTGAAAGGATCTGAAGTGGTAGCATGCAGAGAACTTAGGGCAGGGTGGCTGTGCTTTAGAAGGTCACATTTTGTCCCGGCTGTTCCTCTCTCCCTGCTTCCTGGTGCTATGAGGTGACCAGCTGCCTCTTCCATTGCAGGGATGTCTTGACTTAACTCAATCCCAACACAACTAAACTAGCTGCTTTTCGTGGACAGAAAAAAGGGAGTGAGGCAAATTTGGTTTTTTCCCCCTCTCTTTAAAGTATTTTGTCACAATAACAAAGAAATTAGCATAGAAAACAAGTGGGACTTTCCTGTTACAATACTTAATCAACCATGTTTGGGAGAAATTTGGAAAAGAGTTTGAAAACATTTAGAGTACAGTCAGTGGAGCTTAGTGTATGGTCCTCAAAAGAACAGAATGCTGGTCAGAATGCAGACTCGGAGAGAAGGCTGCTCGTGGGGGTTCAGAGGGAAGGCTGCTCATGAGGGATGGGAAGGAAATTGGATAGGGAGGCATTGTGTTACACTCTAGCAAGAAACTGGATACATTTTGTCCATACCCTGAGGCTTTGTAGAAAGCTGGGTTGAAAGATGGAAGAACTAATTAATCTGAAAGAAGTTAGAAGTCAACTCAATCCTCAAGATGTTTCCTGAATATCATTGGCTGCTTTAGTCAAATTTACAGCAAAAAACAGGAACAACAACAACAAAAAAAAAAAAAAACAGAGTAGAAATATATTTAAAAATGTGCAGTTGGTCAGAAAAGGACCTGGAAAGCTAGAGCAAAGGAGGAGGCTTTGCTAAAAGTGTCACGTCTGGGGATCTGGAAAAGCTCAGTGAAGCACTTGCTTTACAAGCATGAGGACCCTGATTTCAGTCTTTTAACTCCATATAAAAAATGCTGAGAGCCAAATGGTGACTCACACCTTTAATCCCAGCACTGGGGAGGCAGAGGCAAGCAGATCTCTGCAAGGTCAAGGTCAGTCTGGTCTACAGAGCAAGTTGAAGGACAGCTAGGACTACACAGAGAAACTCTATCTTTAAAATAATAATAATGAGAGAGAGAGAGAGAGAGAGAGAGAGAGAGAGAGAGAGAGAGAGAGAGAGAGAAAGAGAGAGAGAGAGAGAGATGGGCATCTGACACATACTGATATTAGCATCTCCGAGGAAGCAGAGTTGGGCAGATCCTTTGTACTCACTGGCCAGAAAGACTACCCTACTGGGAGAGCCCCCAAGCCACTGAGAACCTCTGTCTCAAAATGCAAGGTGGGTACTTTCTAAGGATTGAAACTAAATTTGACCTTTGGCCTCTACAAGCATGCTTACACGTGCACATGCATGTACATGCACACACACACACACACACACACACACACACACACACAAGGGGTGGAAAGTACATTTTACTAGGACAATAGGAAAGATGGCTTAAAGTCATTTTATGAGTAAGCAAAAGTCCATCCATCACAGTCTCAATGATATAAAAAAGGAAAATTAAAACTTATTTGAAAGACTTTATTTGAAAAGAGAGGTCCAAGATTCTCTCCTTGCACAAGGCCTCCCAGGAAGACAGCATTTCTGCCATTACAGCAATCAGGGGCCACTGCAGCTGCTTCCCGAGTCAGGCCGACCACTGCTCAAGGTAGCAGCAGACCTCAGTGTCCCCTGTGATGCTTGTTTCTCCAGTGTGCAGAAGAAAATGTTGTAGGATATCAGGGTTCTGGTGGAGTTTTCAAAGTTAGGCCTGGCAGACCAGGCAATGTATGATGGGGTCAGAAGCCCACAAGTCATATCAAACACCCCATCATGTTAAGTCTTTCCCAGCCACAGTGGCATTGCTATGGTTTGAATGTACATGCCTTTTCAAAGCATGCTGGTGAAATGTAAAACCTACGGTGATAGTATTGATGGAGGCCCTTGAGAGAGCAGCTCTCATCCTCACTGAAAGAATTAATGTTGTTACACAGAGGTTGAGACGATGGTGCCCTTCTGCCATAAGGAAGACATAGGAGCCACCCATGAGGAACGCCCTTCACCAGAGCAGAATCTCAATGAAGTAGAAAAAGAATGGCAAACCAAGCTCCAGGCTAATAGAAGGAATGGGACAATAAGGTTTGAACAATAGATGATAGATAGATAGATAGATAGATAGATAGATAGATAGATAGATAGATAGATAGATGACGGATGGAAGGACAGACGGATTGACTGACTGACTAGATCAGGAAATGGAGAGGTAAACTGAGACCTAGAGAACTTTCATAAATATAAGCAGCACTAACATAGCTTTACCTTAAACAAATCAGAAATGAAAGAGGAAGCATTACGATTGGTCACATGGCATTTAAAGATCCTAAGGGACTACTTCAACTGATGGTAAGCCTAAATATAGAAGCCCTGACATGTTCCTCCAAATTCTATGTGCCCAGTACCTGATTCCACAGCTACTTCCACAGGTTTAGACATTTCTTACAGAAGCAGCTAGCTCTATGCAACAAAATACATTAGTTACCTATCACTGAAAAATTAAAAAACAAAAACGTGGCAATGTTTATCAGTTATTGCTATACTTATTATTATTAGTTCCTGATTCAGGAGGTCAGAGGTCCAAAATTAGTTTCACTGACCTAGTAATTGTAGAACATTAACTTGGGTGCGTGAACTTATAACAGCATTCACTTCATCATCAAGGGTACTGACACTCAGAGAAATACCCTCCCAAGTGCCCTCACAAGTAGCACAACTTGTGACATTTTGCCTGGGCCTACCTGGCTTCTAAGCCCATCTCTGATCACTGTGTTATTTTACTCTAGCAGAGAGCATCCCCAGCCATGACCCTGAAACTCGCGGGCTCCCGCTAGAATGGTCAATCTTCACTGTCAACCGACTTTAGGATTACCACAGATTGAGACATACCTCTGTTTGTGTCTGAGAGGGTATATCTCAATGAGGTTTCACTAAGAAAGACCAGCCCTGAATGGAGATGGTCCAGAGACTATGACCTCAGACTGAATACAAAGAAAAATGGGATGGAGGGTGCTGAGCATCCGAGTTCATCCCCTCTGCTTCCTATGCACAAGATGCCTGACCCGTGCCCACGCCTGACCCTCACCCACGCCTGATCCTCACCCACCCCTGACCCTCACCCTCACCTGACCCTCACTCTCACCTGACCCTCACCCACCCCTGACCCTCACCCACCCCTGACCCTCACCCACCCCTGACCCTCACCCTCACCTGACCCTTGCCCTCACCTGACCCTCACCCACCCCTGACCCTCACCCTCACCCTCACCTGACCCTCACCCACGCCTGACCCTCGCTCCCATGATCCTTGCACGCAGACAGCCATTCTCATCACCGTGTCTTGCAAGCTAAAACTAATCATTCCTTCAAGTTGCTTTTTTCAAGTATCTTGTCACACCAATAAGAGGTGCAGCTCACAAACCACTGAAGACAAGCCCTCATTACCCTCTTGCCTGTAAAGGAAGTCACCCACCAGTGTCACTGGCCCACCACCAAATACCTAGGAACACTATTTCCTTCGAGATGTAAAAGTTCTTTAAGAAGAATTACAAAGTTTATTTGTATGTTATCAACTAAGGGAAAAAAGTTTTGATTTTATCTACCCTTCAGGGGTTAGTGAGATTATGCAATCTACCAATGCTTCAGAAGGCATTTTCGTAAGACAACAGATGAGATTATCTTTTTGGGGAGCCTGGATGAACTGCTATGATCAAAAAGCTAAAACCCATGCTAACTTTGTGTGTATGCTTTATTCCTTATGATCTCTCATGAACACAGAGAAATGAAAATTATTATGATCATTATCTGCCAAAATACTAGCGAGGCTCCAAAGCAAGGAAGGGAGAATCTATTCACAGTTGCAATCATCCTTAGAATTGAAACTTCTTATACCCTGCTGCAAGTCTTTTCACTACCAGCATATGCTGCTGTATTTTTTTAAAAGCATAATAAGTATGTTTTGGGCTATGTGATTACAGCCAGAAATGACAAGAACCCCAAACTACTGCCCAGACAAATTAAGTAATTATTATAACAGGCATAATCCAAAGACCACATGTATTAAGGAATGGTTGAATTTGAAATCTCATTAAATTTTCAAAGCAACTGTAAATCAAATTTTAGCAACAATAAAATGGTGCTTCAATATTATGGTTGATGTTTCAATAAAAAGTTACGATTTGGAAGTATAGGTTTTACTATGAATATAAAACAAAATGTTAAGTAGTAGATTTGTATTTCACAATAGTTTAAAAAAATTCACAGTTTAAAACATTCATAGTTTCAAAATACCAAAATGCATGTATCTCAGAAATCAGAAAGAGAAAATAAAGTAACCAAAATAAAAAATACTAAATAAGCAAAAAGTCATGAAGCGAACATGTTTTGAGATTTCTTATTTCAAAGGGATGAGACAGAAAGGTAGTTTTGTTATCTGCTGTAGAAGAATTAATGGTTCAGAAATCACTTCTCCTTGTTTAGAATACATCCGGGAGCACAGAAAACTTGTACATGAAGTTTACATAAAATCTGGGAGTAGAGCACCTCACAGATTTTTTTGATCTGTTTCTATTCTTGCTAGGACATTTTACACACTATATGAAATACTGGCAGCATTGTCAAGTCACTATAAATGGAACCTCAAAACTCTTCATGGTCTGAATGCTCTTGTCTCTCTAATCCCTGTAGGATCCAGTGAAATAGCCCAGGGCAGGGCTGAGTTCTTATCAAATCTGCTGCTTGTCTGAGGAAAGACTTTACCAAGGCGCACAACTGCCCATCAGTGACCTGTCATGGACTTCAGAATGCAAATCTTATAATAAGAGAAGTTACTAAAGTGCAATCACTTCATCGGGAACATAAGCCTTACAAGGACACAGCAGACAGTAAATAGTGGTTAATACACAAAGAGACTTAATGTGGCAGGAAGTGTAATTTTGCATCTTTGAATGAAAACTATATTTGTGAAACATTTGCTCTTTCTAACACTGAGCTTGGTATTATGTAGGAAACAAAAGAAGTTCACAGTGGAAGCTGACATCCACCAACTGAGCACAATTCAAAGAAAACATAGGGCATTAGCCATGTTTTTTAAAACACAATGCGTACCGTAAAGAAGCTGGCTATTTATATAGAAATAAATATTGTTTAAAATTAACCAGAGGAAAAAACTGATGCATAAAATTGTCAAACTGTCCAATATGTAATTCCAATTGTCTCACAAAAAAATGTCCATTTCTGGTTTCTACTTGTGACAGATGGACATTCTGTATAGGAAGCCAGTACCCTTACGAAGCCTAAAAGGAGCCTTGAGGTTATCATAACAATTCAATACAATACAGATGATTATTAGAAACTTGGTTAAGAAAGCTTTCTATTTTCTCAAATTGTCAAGTCCTAAAATAATAAGTCCCTGTTCTAAGAGACTAAAAATGAAAAATAGAAATAACACACTGCATAAGCCTAAAGCCTATACCTAATTAAATTTCTATTCTACTGGATTTTTCTGACAACTGAGCTCTATTCCCTTGGTTACATTTGGCTATTGTTTCCAGTATCCCAGCCCCACCCTCCCCAAAGCATCTGAAAGTAAAGAAAATATCATAAACACTTGTCACAATAAAAACACTAATTAAAAACTTTAACCAAAATCCTTTTTTAAAGAGCTTACATTTTAATTTATTATGAACACAAACTCCTCTTAAATGCAACACATGTCAGTTTTTACCTCTCCCTACAGAGAGTTCATGAGCTGCTGTCCATGGTGACACACACTGGCTGTATGCAGCAACAGCGCCACCACAGAAACATCCAAGTTGCATCCTATGTCTGCTTCTTGATGGCAGATGTGCTGGGTTGGTTGCATTTTGCCTAGCCAACGTTTTGGTAATTATAAGTTGCACGGCTTCATTTGAAGTCATAGCTCCCAAGAGCAAAAGAAGGACCCCGCCCCATGTGTGGTGAGGGAGGACGCCTTGATCTTTCGGATACAGGATCTTCCTCTGTGCCTCTCCATAAATCTCATCTCCTTGGCCAGTTTAGCCCCCTTTGAGACCCTCAAGCTAAGCACCTTCCCACAAGCTGAGAAGTCTTCAAAACCTTTACTCAATCAATTTGCTGGCTGTTGTTTTTTTTTAATTGAAATTTGGTTTTGACTGAACAGTATATTCAAATATAATTCGAAATATGGACAGTAATGAATAGCCAGTGTCCACTGATTTCAAAAAGAAAAAAAAAGTTTTAAAATTCTACCCGTACAATTGTGAACATCCCCTTGAAATGATTTCAAAATAACTGTAACAGTATCATTCTCTTCCCCTCGCCCCTGACGGGAACGGGAGAATGGGGGGCGTTCCATGGTAATCTTGCTTCAAGTACAAAGATGTGCAGTAAAAATACCATAAAGAAATTCCTCTGGGCAGGCACCACAGCGCCGAAACTGTGAGGTCAGTGTCTTAAGCAAGATTAAGCTATCGTGTTTCCTTCCCAAATCCATTCCACCCAAATGAGGCGTTTGTGTTACAATTTATTGTTCCCTAGACTCCCAAATCACCCATCTGCCTCTGGAGTTTCTAGTCGGTAATTAAGCCACTATCCATTAGAACCGCCAAGTGCACCAAGTGAGGAGGAGGAGGAGGGCTCGGGAAATGGGGTGGGGGACCCACTTTTAAAAAGTCAGGCCCTGAGCGCACAGAGACCCTTCGCCCCAGCTGGGACCCTCCGCCTGTCCCGTGCAGCGCCAAGCCAAGTTAGCAGAAGATGCAGGGCCAGCTCCCCAAAACACACAGGGGGCTTCGCAATGGGCCATACCTTGGAAGAGGAAGGCTTTCGTCCCATTATGCAGTCCCGGGACTTGGCGCACTCCAGCTGTAGACTCCCCAAGTTCTAACTCTGTTAAGACGTCAATCTGTAGGGAGGGGTCCACACCAAGCCCCCAAACTGGTGGGAGTGGGGAGGGTAGGAAAGAAAGAAAGAAAAGGGGCCATTAAAACGCAGCAAAGAAAGCACGCATCTTGGCGACAATATTTGGAAGTGCTGACAAGAGGCAACTCGCTCCTCCACAGGGAGAGCATTACCTGGACGCGCTGTCAAGCTTAAAATAGCAGAGCGCTGGGTCCCATCTCCTGACCTACTTTAAGCCCCTCTCTGTGCAAAGTTCCCCCTCAGCCACAGACCCTAAGGGTGTGACCCGCCTCGCTGTCCCCAGGACAAGCACAGAAAGAACCCAAATGCGAACCCTCCAAAGCTTCCCAATCCAGAGGGACACCGGGTGGCGACCCCATGGCGGGGAGCATCCCGGCCCAGCTCGGCGGCCACTCACCTGCTCCGAGCCCGAGGATCACGCAGAACGTTCTCAGTAACACCCGGGATTCCATGGCGTGCATGGTCTCAGTCCATCGTCTCCCTCTTTAAAAATAAAGATAAAAACCAAGAGGTGCTGGGAGTGAAGCTGGAAAGCTGAGCTGGCCCCTCCTGCGACCTCCTCGGCGTCGCCACCCGGGCTCAGACACCTAAGACCGAGCGGGGCGGCCCCCCCGGGTGCGCGCCGAACTTGGAGCCGCCTCTGCGCGCATCGCTCCCGCACGCGGCGGGCCGCAGCCAGGTCAGGCTCGCGGGGACCAGCGGGGACCTGCACCAAGCAGCGCCCCGCCGAGCCACGCGGCCCGGGCGCGCACGCGGACGAAAGGAGGCGGCTCCGGGAAAGCCGGGCCGGGCCGCCCCGCACCCGCCCGCGCTCCCGTGCCCGAACCTGTTGGAAAGGCGGAGACAATGGCGAGAGCCTGGAGCCGCGGAGACCGCTCCGGGAGGGCGGGGCGCGAGCCGGGGCGCGGGCGGGGCGGCCTCTCCCCCACCCCCCTACCCCCGCACACGCAGCGCCTAGTCCAGCCAGCCCTGCCCGCAGCGGTCCTCCACCACCCTCGCCAGCCCGCAACCGCAGCCTCCGCTCGGGATCCTAGGATCTCAATGCCAGGTGCCAAGTTGATGGGCGGCGTTTGCACTCACCCCCTCGAAATCGGGCGCGTGTCTCCAAAGCCCGGCGAGAGAAAGGACCACCCAGCCGCAGGAGGCGAGGTTGCAAAGAAAGGCACCCGGCTGCCTCTGGCAAAAGAGGGAAGCCCTCACTTAGACACTCACGCTGCACGGCAGCCCCGGGCGCAGGGCACCCCCTCCCGGGCGGGAAAAGGAACCCAGCCAAAGCACGCAGGACTCTTAGGTGAAGCTGGACAGGCGAGGGAGGCAGGCAGAGATGGGTAGTGAACAGGGGAAGCCTGGCCAGCCCTGACTGAGAGGCTCTCTGCCCAGGGCGGGGCGCTGGAGAGCCTCCAGGCACAGACAGCACACAGAACTTAGCTAGGAGCTAGGGGCTGCTGGACAGCTCCCGAAACCGTGGAGTGCTTGCCAAACCCAAAGTCCAGGACCCTACACTGCAGCAAGGGTCAAAGGGCAGAGCAAGGGATTCTACCCACTGAAAAAAGCAAATGTGGGTATGTGTTAGAATGAATAGATAATATAGATAAGATGATGCATGGATGGATGGATGGATGGATGGATGGATGGATGGATGGATGGATGATGTTGACCAACGGATAGATGACTGAGAAGCCCCACCCACTGTTGACCATACTCTTGTAGATGTTACTCTCCCCCTTCCACACATTCTTAGGACTAAAAGAGTGAGATTTGTGATTCTTAGAAGACCAAATAAATAAATTAAAAATCAACGCACATATATTTTTCAAGAGCTACCTAAATTTTGCATTGAATTTTTAAGTCTGTTATCTTCCATCGTGGGTAAGTTAAAGAGTTTCAAGAGTGGGTAAAATGTCCATCTGTTTCTAGAGAGTTCTGAACCCTCCTCCAATTAATTGGAATCTGCTTTCAACAATACATGACCCAAACACAATAAGCCCCAGGTCGTCTGAGGCTCCTGCAGAACAGGATATGTCACACATTGCACACAACACGTCAGACATTGCTATATACATCCCAGTAGTGATGAGCGGACATGTCTCCCTAAGTGCTTGGAATAAAGGAGGGATCAGAATTTTGGAACTTTATCTGTAATATTTGTTAATTCTCCCTTAATCAAAATTTTCACTAAATTTTAAGACAAATCTTACAAACTTTGAGAACTATTCCAATGCTCCCATGAAAGGATTGAAGGTTAGTTGTACAACATCTCAAATTTGATAAAAATATACCAAATAAAATAAATAAAAAGGAAACTATTTCTTGGGCAAGTTAAAGATTTTTCAACAATAGTACATTCAAATGTTGAACAATATAATATCAACATATATCATAACAATATAATATCAAATAATATCAACAATGGCTACATAAAACGGGTTGATGAAATGTGCTATTTAAATTACGGTTGGTAGAGGAACGAGAGGGTTGTGAGTAGAGATGCATGCCCAGTGTCCTCACAACATTCCTACCTGTGGACAAGGAGGAATCAGAGGACGATCCAAGTGAAGCAGTCTAAGAAGCGTGAGGAGCCAAGGAGTTACAGCAAACTCTATTGTGGAAAGGGGAAAAAAACTACCAGAACCTCTAGCAGAGAGCAGTGTTGGCATGAACTTGGTTTAGCACAGTAAGGTTCACTTTAGAGTCCTAGAGAAATATCTGATAACAAATCTCTGATGTTTGAACCAGTTACTTTTCTGATGTATTACCTAGGTGATATCTATTTAAAAATAATTTATTAACTACAAAAGTGCTCACCCAGCGTGCAATAGGCTCTACTGATAGCAGCCCACATAGATAGGTATCATGTCACACATGCAATCCCAGCACTAAGAAGACAGGATCAGAATTCAAGGTACATTGTGAGTCCAAGACCAGCTTAGGTTATGTGAGACCTTGGCATTGCCCCATAAATAAGCAAACACATAAATTGGCCACAAAATGAAATCTTGGTCAAAATGCTTGACCCTACTAGACTTTAAAAGGGCCCTCTCTCACTATAAGCACATGTTCACGCCCAGCACTTTATTCATGAGTGAGATTTACACTAACAAAAGAAATCCCCCAACATGCTAGGAGATGAGAGGCGGAGCTTGGCTGGTGGAGTGAGTGGGAGAGAGTGAGACATGGGATTTCAGACGCCACAGGAACCCTAAGAAGATGTATATTTTATCATACGCTCTAAATAATGGACTATGACCAAAGCCAGAAAGGGTGAGCTATTCCTGCTCACTTTCACAAATGAAGGGACCTTGGCATGATTACAACGACATCTGCTAAATCAAGAGGGAAGAAAAAGCAGAAGGGTGAATGGAAGCCACAAGAGGCTTCTTGAGTACAGTAAAAATGTCTGATGGTTCTGCTGTTCCTGTACTGCTACTAGAACAAATTGTTACAAGTTTAAGTGCCTAAAACAACAAAATTTATAATCTTACAATTCTCTTCATTGTGACTCCATCATCAGTCTCTGTATGCTGTATCAAAGCACTGACAAGACTATATCCATTCTGCAAGCTTGGGAGGAGAGTTCCATGCATTGCCCTTTTAAACAGTGTGTGCGCTCCTTGGCTCATTCTCCCTTTTTGTCTTCAGAGCCACCCACAGTAAGGAAAGTCCTATTAGACACCTCCAGTTCTCCAAACACAATTTGAAAATCTTCTCTGGTCTAACAGGATTTGTACAATAATATTTGTACATTTGCATATCCCAGGATAATCACTCCTTCTTAGCCTTAATGACAAGTATGAAATCCCTTGGTCATGTAAAGCATCATATTCAGATTCTAGGTATTGGGATATAGATATCCTTGGGTGATCATCCTTCTAATAGTTAAAATACATAGCAATTGTCTAAATAGGTATAGATTTTCATATGTTAGATGATCATAACACAGATATACCAAAGGGGCCCATAGGATAGTAAGGCCTATCTAACTTAACCTAGCTTAACTCTAATGTGAATGGTAACACAGGTGTCTGCGTAAATGGTGGAATATGTTTATATACTCTATAACACTATTTAAACTACTACACAGAGATATGAGTCTAAAAACACAATAGTTAAAATGGAGTAAAAAATATCAAAGTAACTTGAAAGGAAGTAAAAAAAGGTTCATGGAACACAAAATACAAGTAAATGAAAATAAATGTAATAAAATGGTAGACTATAATTCAACTGTTAATAATTGCAATAAATGTAAATGACCTAAAAGAAAAGACTGAGTTCTGTTCTCACAATAGATCAGGAAATATAAATTAACTAACTGCATGGAATTAAAAATGAATCACTTCAGAGAGAGTGAATTCAGTTAAAGATAGAGGGTTTTTAAAGGTATTGTTAACAGAAATACATCAAAAGAGAGTTGAAGTTGCTATAAAATTATTGAGAAAGTAAGTTTACAGCAAAACAAATTAGCAAGACAACAAAGGTCTACCATGTATGGTCAACTGGAAAGAAGTGGTCAGCCTTCTAGGAACACAGGGCAATCTCAATGCTAAGGCACACATCTGGCAGCAAGGCATCAAAATACATGGGATGTTTATCCCCAAAGAAGCTGTGACAGAACTAATATAAGAGACAGGTGAATCTACAGTAATATTTAGAAACTTCCATATCCTCTCATAATCAATACACATCCCTAGTCCCATCTATACTCAGCACCAATTGCACTAGACATCTGAAGAAGAAATAACATCTGATAACACAGTTTTTCCAAAAATTAAAAGAGTAAGAAACATCTCCCACTCTATTTTTACGAAACAATCACTATTCTAGACTAAAATTAGATAAGCAAGTAACAGAAAAGCAAGAATCAGAACACAAAACAAAATATACTTTTTGAGAATGCACATAAAATCTTCAACAAAATATTAATAAGTCAACTGCCAATATATAAAAACAACACTACAAACATGAGGGATTCGTTCCAGCACTACAAAGCTGATTAAATTCTGATATCAATCAAAGCAAACTGCTGAATTTATCATTTATAGAAAAAAATCATATGATCATATCAACTGGTGCAAAGACAGCATTTGACAAAATTCAACAACTAATGATAAAATAGTAAATTATATTCTCGGGAGTAAAATGAGAAAGTAATGACACAAATCTAATAGGCACCTGGAAAAGACTCTATACCTGACCTAAGAATGGCAAGTTGCAGTTAATGAATTTGAGAGTAAGAAAAAGAAACAAAACTCATTTGTCTTATGAAATAAGAAACACTTTTCCCTCAGCAACATGGTTAGCTCATGTGAAATTTTCAAAGCAGAGATAAAAAAGCTCTGAAGAGTGACTTTTGGCAAGTCAAAACATACAGAACATAAAACATGCAGCCATTGATCATATATACACTACTGTCAGAGAATGACTTAAAGTACAATTAATTTTAAAACATTCATAATGCATTAAAATAATTATTTAATGATCTAAAAAATCATAGGGAAGATTTTCCATTGATAACTGTAGAACATTGCTAAGAAAATAAGGACAAATAGATCTGCAGTGCCTGTGGATGGTATTTACTGTTGATAATGCACTTATTAACTTCATACTGAGCTAAAGAGTCAAGACAATCCTAGCCAGAAGGCTCTTTACAGAAACCAGTGAGCTGATCATCAAATGCATAGAAAATACAAAAGCCAAGAGCATGTTTGGAAAGAAAAATACCATTACAGGATGCAAAGCATGTGACTTCCATAATACACAATAATACTGAACACATCTAGGCTGTGTGGTTTGAGGTTAAACATTCATAGAAAACAGAGCAAAGGGGATAGAAGCAGATGTATGTATATGCATATTTAACTTGCAAAATATAAAAATCTAACAATGAATAGAACAATTGGACATCTCTGTGGAAAGTAGGGACAGGGAGAAGAAGGGATCTTGAGCCTTGTGCTGTCTACAGTAGTGACCTGAACTGGAACATAAACCTAAGTGTAAACACTAAAGTGTAACACTTTCAAGAAAAAAGTATCCACAACTTGGGTTTTTAAGTGATGTTTAAACAGGACATAAAATGCATGTGTATTTTAACTGATACATTGTACTTCATTAAAATTGGAAACTTTTAGCTTTTTGGAAGATACTATTAAGATAGTTAAAAGTTACACAATACAAGAAAATATTTTCAAAGACATTTTTATTGAATATTTTCTTTATTTACATTTCAAATGTTTCCCCCTTTCCAGGTCTCCCCTCTGGAAACTCCCTATCCCATACCCCCTTCCCCTGCCTCAATGAGGGTGCTCCCCCATCCACCCACCCACTCCCAACTTCCCACCCTGGTATTCCCCTACACTGGGGCATCGAACACCCTCAGGCCCAAGGGCCTCTCCTCTCACTGATTTCCAACAAGGCCATCCTCTGCCACATATGCAGCCAGAGCCATAGGTCCCTCCATGTGTACTCTTTAGTTGGCGATCCAGTCTCCAGGAGCTCTGGGGTTTCAAGGACATTTTAATTAAAGACTTGATTTCAAATTATATTAAAAGCTTGAATAAAGCCAAAGACCATGACATTCCAATGAACAATGTACAAAAAAGAAAAAAGAAGGAAAAAAAAACCATAGACAATGTCCCAACAACAGTAGTCATTACAGAAATACAAACCAAAATTCAGTAAATTAAGTATTACTAGAATTGCTAAAAATAAAAAATAACATTTTTTAAAAAAAAAAAGTCTGATAAATTTTAAAACAGTTTGATGCAGTGTGACCCAACCTGAAATTCTCCACTAGTAATCAGAAGGTAAAGATCTTTTGGAAAACCCTCTGGAAGCTTCTCACAGAGTAAGGCATTCACTACTATACACCCTTAAAAAACGAAAATATATCCCCTCACCATTTCAGAATGTGTAAAACCACTTTGTTTATTTTAACCAAGTACTGGTAACAAAACAGATAAATATGAACGGTGGTAGTTCACACTGTGGATTACTACCCAGGGATGCAAAATACTGAACCAATATATAAAGCACAATGTTTCCATCACATGCAGTACAAAACACTGCATGAGGTCTCTTGCCTCACTTTAATTTTTTAATAAAGCACATTTTTTATTATTCATGAATGTATGCGTGTGTATGTGTGTCAGGGACTGGGTGCACATGTCACGTGTGTAGGTCAGAAGACAATCCCATGGGCCGTGATCACCTTCCACCTTTATGTAGGTCCAGGGATAGATCTCAGTAGGAAGTGGGTTCTACCCACTGCACCCCTGGTCTCTCAGTTCATCTTCTTCTCCTCGTTGCACATTAATAAAAAGAGAATCTGCTTCTGCTTGAGTTCACAGGGAAGAGTGTCTCATACATCTTCAACCCACCCACACATAGTCTGAAGTCTCCCTTACTCCACATGGGGTTTGAAAGGAAATTATTCTTAAGACTGTGAAGTTTTGTCAAAACATAAGACATAAAATAGTAGAAAGATGCTGGAAGCAAAGCTGGACTGGGAAGAGTATAGAAGATACAGAAGATACTGACAAAAAAAAACAAGTAAAATGAAAAGAGAAGCCAAGAGGGGAAACAGAAGATAGGAGTATTGTGGCAGCTGGTGTTCTCTTACTAATTGTGTTACCCAAAAAACCTGTTTGCAGTGTCCTGCATACAGGCTAAAGGAAGCCTGCCCCCAGCTGGATTTGATTGCAATAAAGAATTGCAGTACACCAAATGTCTGGGAAAAGGAAGAAGGGAGACTCATTATGACCCAGAAGAGACAGACTGAACAGATTTAGAACTGGAGAGGAGAGGTCATCTGAAATATAGGAGTAAAGGGAAAGTGGCTCCAGAAGGGCTGCCCAGAAGTGTCTTGGGCAGCAAAGTCCAATGGACTTTACAAAAGGTAACATGGCAGCGAAGTTAAAAGCAGATTTAGTTGAGTGTTGAGACAGGAGTACCAGAGGGAAGGGCATGGTAGCCACAGGAGGCTTAGAAGTTCCCAGCCACTGAGCTAGTAAGGCATGCTAAAAAATAAGCTTGTGTGTGTGTGTGTGTGTGTGTATGTGTGTGTGTGTGTGTGTGTGTGTGTGTGTGTGTGTGTGTGTTTCATTTGCAAATCCAAAAATAGCTCCTGAGTAGGTAAGCGACCACTCACCACAACAAAGCAGAATGGTTACATTCAGTGGGGAGACATTGATGGCTTTCCCTTGCAGCACGGGCTCATGTTCTAGCAGCGGAACATGAGGCCAAAACCTGTTTGAAAGACTTGAGGGACAGTAGATTTCAATTCTTTGTGTTCAGTGCACACTTTGATCCACAGAATGCAACTAAAACTCTGGAAAATAAAAGCAAGTCTTCAAACATAGCTCTAGAGGAGCATGGCAAAGAGAAGCCCCTTCATTCCAGGGCCAGACACAGCCTCCTACACACCCATTAACAGTGTCTCATAATAACTTCTGCCTACCCACCTCAGAGCTGCTGATGGTCAAGTCCATCTTGGCAGGCAGTATATGAATGTCAGCCCTATGTGTTGTTGTAATAAGCAACCATGTCACGTCAGAGTTGGCCTGTTCCTGTCATTCAATATTGGAATCAGTCATCACAGTGGGAAATGGTGATACTTAGAATCAATCAATAGGATAATGTACAGGAAAAAAAACAAAAAACAAAATAAAAATGGAGCTGGGAATATGGATAAGGTTAAATACACACATAGCTTTCTGTGCAGTCTGAATTACAGGCTTATCAATTGCACCAGTCTCTGAACACCATGAGGTATCAGTTCAAATGCTCATCCTACCACACAGGCCTTATTTTTAACTGCCAACAGTCAGGCATGGTGAGTGCTGGCTGCTTTTGCCAGCACATTTCAGTACTTAATGTTCATCGGACTAGAACGAAGCATCCTCGTGGAGCCAGCTGCTCTGCTGGCTCCTAGCCTTGTTTGCGGCTGCTATTAAAGGATAAGTCTGTGCTTAGCATTAAAAGAGTGTCTCTCTCCTGAAGGGCTAAAGGCCAGCATATTCTTAGTAATATTCTGAAATTGGCATTGCCTCAGCAGCTCTCCCTCTGCATCCTGTAGACTGACATCCAGATATACTGAGAACAGAATCATTAATACTTCCATCTTCAAATGATTAATTTTGTTGGATTCCCCCTCTGCTACCACCAAAACTAATTTTTCTAAGAGTATACATAGCCTTTATCTTAAAGAAAATTTATTGAGTGCAGATCTCAAGATGCAATGGTTCAGAATCCTGAATCACCATATAACTCTAGCTGCTAGGGCTTAGCTGCTATCATTAGAATCTCCTTTTGGGTGAACACATATCTCCTAGATGAGAAGCTTGGGCAGGCTTCACAGATGTGTGGCTTAGGGACTGAATAAGCTATGTGAGCATCTTAAAGGGTTGGCATGGACCCAGAGTCAGCATTAGCTCAAGCAGTGCCTGTTCACACACACCATCTAATCCTCCAGAAGGAAGGAATGGCCAGAGAGAGCTGTCACCATGCCAGAGGAGTATCTGTCTGCCTCCAGCTTTACACTCCTGGCCCAGGGCTAAGCCTGAGAATGAGAACAGAAAAGCAAAACAGGTGGTGTACAATCCTCGGTCACCCTCAGCCTCCCTGGCTCAGGACCACAAAGGGAAACCAAAGATTCTTAGGAGACATCACCCATGTTTTTCAGCCCTGTGATAGAAATAGGTGAAAAGTTCTTCATTTTCAGTGCAAGTCACCAAAAGCCTAAGGGCTTCCTCCATAAGCATGCAGCTACCTAATTCAGAGTCGATTTGTCAGTCTCCTCCTAAACTCTTCATTTCTTTGTGTTCATGAAAGTCTGGTTATGTGATGGGCACTATTCTTGGGTCACAGGATTTTCATGTCAAAGGGTCAAAGGACAACTTTGGTTAAAGAACCATTCTAAAGGGTCACATAGTAAACCGTAAATATAATGTCTGTGTCTGCCTCTTCATGGAAGCCATGCAGTGCTTCCGTGCTCATCCCATGGACTGCCCCGGTGGACTGCCACAGGCACCCACATGAAAGCTGGCTGCCCCACCTAGGTCTCTCTAACTGCTCTTTCATGGTCCCTTGCCACCACTCTAGTGCTTCCTGACTGTTTTCTGGCCGACCCACACACTCCTGGTATGGAAGCTTTGCACACTTCAGTCCCTCTATCTGAAAATCTCTTTGAAACAGCCCATGCCAAATGTTAGATGTCCTTAGTGAGGCTTTCCCAAACATCCCCCACATAACTGCAGCTCTGGTCACATGCCCAGCATATCTATCTGCTCTCCTTGCTGCCTTTATGTATTCAAGCGTTTTTCTTTGCAAGGGCTTTTTAAAATTCTTGTCTCTATCACTCACTCTGGGACCGGAGATCCAATCTCCACAGATTGTGCTTCCTGCCTCCTTGTTTATATTTGCAGCAGTATCTAGCATGACACATGCCACCTGAACATGGGATCATGTGTATGAATACACCTAATGTGTCTGGTATACATTTGGCACTCAAAAGGCACCCACTATTACTTAGACTTGATGAGACTGAAAGCATCCAAGTTGATGCTTTTTGATAGAGATCTAAGTTGCTGGGGGGAAAAAGTCCCCTGTAAATTTTGCAGCATTTCTGTAATATAGTTTTCTTAATGAAAAGCAAATGACAATTTATTTTTACTGGTGAGGTAAATAAGTGTTTCTGGCTCTTATTGGTTGTACATAAAAATGAGCCTCAAGATACCTTCAACACACCTTAGTTTCCTTTCCTCCCTCTCCCGCAGCAAAACCTACCAAGGTGAATGACAGCTATTTGCCAATGTTTCAGGTTCATTTGCTAACTTGTTGCCTTTCTTCTTTCTTTAGTATCTAAACATCAAGCTTTGTTTTTCTTTGTTTTGAATACAATCATCCTGACTCCTAGAGAAGACATGCTATTTAACTCACAAACTCAGCTGTGAAAAAAAAAAGGCTTATTTTCTATACCTCACCCTCAATTTAAGGAACCATTTTTCTGATGGAAGAAGACTGGCTTGTCTGCTGAGCGTTCATGTGTTAGACACTGCTCTGAGAGCATGGTCCCTTTAAGTCTTAGAAACACTCCATGAGATGCATATTCAGGACAGATGGAGAAAGTGGGGTGCTTAGAGGTGAAATGTCTTCACCAAGACTGTACTGTAACAGGTTGTGTCGGAGCTGGAGATCAAAGGCAATATGGGTCAAAAAATTCATTCTCAAAACATCTTCCCTAGTTCCCCTCAAGACAGCCTGGCTGCAGCTCTCAAAGATGCCAGAATAACGTGTACCTCAATTTCCCCCTACTCTCTAGTCATCTGCCTGCTATGAGGTACTCCTTATTAATAATTTCTGTATTCACAATTTCTAAAACAAGCCTTTTCAGCTCCAAGATGCTATTATTCCAAGTGAAAATGACCATATCTAGTAACACAATAATTAACTCACAATTTTGCTAATAGTTGTTTAGAACAAATGGCCAACCCTGACTCATGGACAGGATTATTTTAGCACAGGGAAGTCAAGGCCTTCTGTCAGTGATTAGTGCCTCTTTTCTGCTCCAAGAAAGAAAAGGGAGAGTCAAGCTTTCTCACTACAGAGCACACAACAACTTGTCCCAAAGCAAGCTGGCTGCAGGACTGGGGGTTACCTGTGTCTTCATTCCCAGAGCCTAAATGAGAATGATGGCTGAGTACCCCAGGCTTCCTAATTATGAGTGACCATACGGCATCCTAAAATGAAACTGGCAGATATCGTTGAGGAGGAAGTGCCTGGAATATAATCCTGGTCTATAGAAGTGTTCCTCCAACTTTGGAAACAAACTAATCTTTAGATTTATTTTAATTATTTATATATTTAATTTCTGTGTGTGTTTGTCTATATGACTTTGTGTTCACCACCTGTGTGCAGGAACTTGTGAAGACCAGAAGAGGGCACTCAATCGCCAATAACTGGAGCTGCAGGCAGTTGAGAGCTGCCATGTGGGCTCTTGGAACCAAGTCTAGGTCCTCAACAAGAACAATAAGCGCTCCTAACCCCTGAGACATCTCTCTGGCCCCAAACTACTTCTTTAAAATGTATATACATTGTATATCATCAGATTACAGAATTTAAAATTTATATATTTAAAGTACAATAAAGTGACCATCTAGAAAATACATGAAAAAAGACACAAAATCAACAGATCTAAAATTGTAATTTCAATAAACTTAATCAAAATAAAAGGGAAGACAACATGGAAGTTATATAGATACAGCATCAAAACTGAGAACTTAATAGAACACAATGGAGACTTGCTGAGTATGCACGCTATCATAAAAGCAAAACGCTGTAAGGAAGGAAGCACACGCACACATCTTTGATGCATTCAATTATCTAGATACAGGTTTCTTTGCACATTGTCCAGCCTGAGCCATTCTGTTGCAATGAAAATGGACTAACACAGCTTCTTCCCTGCTTCAAATATTCTAAACAGAACATGTCTTCTATAATCATAACTCAGCACACAAAATATGCTTATGACCAGCTTCCATACCCTTCATAGTATCATGTAATGAAGACAGCAGTGTAGGACGCAGTAAATAAGCTCGTATGTGACTTTCAATGTTTACCATGTTATTGAGCGAACTCTTTCCTTGACTCCCAACTTCCTCCAAATGAGAACTCTTCTGCGGAGGAGTGTGTTTACATCACTCTGACAGGCACCACTGCAGACTGTATTCCTAAGCCTGTAGGTGCACCATTAGAGGACATTCCTATAAAAGTGAAGCTGCAAAGTATAGAAACATCCAGTGACGAAATGCTTGGAATAGCGGCAGTGCCTATGTGCAGTGGGGATTTCTATGTATTCACTCGTTAGTTTGTTACAAGCAATTTGTAAACTAATGTCATTTGAGGGAGCATTTGTCTACCAGAACATAGGGGAGGCAGTTTTCACTCAGCTCTCCAGCTTCTTACCTCATAGAACCTCCCTCCCTCTTCTGTCCTCTGATGTACATACCTCGCCCTCTCCTTCATGCCCTCCACCTCACATACTTCCGTGTGTTCTCCTTACAAGCACGTGTTTGATATGTGTTCTCTTCTTGAGTATATTCTAAGGATACAGACCAGGTCCCCATTTGCTTATCAACAGATTCCCAATCCCACAAACATGAAAGGTGTCAGTATTCACTGAACTTTTCTTTGTTTACAAAGTCAGCCACAAAAAGGGCTTACATCTTTGCTTAAAAAAATATAAAATAATATCTTCAGACCCGTTGAATGGGGAAGGTGGGAAATGCTTCCTCCCTTTGATCAAACAGCCAGGCTCATTTTTAGCAAGTCTTTAGATCCTGGGCTTTTATGAGGAAGAGAAATAAAGGGATAAAGGGAAAGTGGAGCAGGATCGGGTGAGAAAGCAGAGACACAAAGGAGATGAAGTTGAACCTAGAGTACAAACGTGAGGTTTTCTACTCTGATCATTTGCTCTGCCTACAATGGTTCTTCCCTTTGTCTATGCAAGCCTCCTCTCAGCCCATTCTGACCTGATGAACTTGCAACCCGCTCACATGGGG